>PVHT020004944.1:39233838-39564902 GCA_004024745.2 Catagonus wagneri
AAAAAAAAAAAAAAAACGCTACATGGAGACTAAGCAACATGCTATTAAAAAAATTAATGGGTCAATGAGGAAATCAAGAAGGAAATTAAAAAATACTTCAACACAAATGATAATGAAGACACAACCACTCCAAATCTATGGGATGCTGCAAAAGCAGTGCTCAGAGGGAAATTCATAGCAATACAGGCCTTCCTCAAAAAAGAAGAAAAATCTCACATTGACAACTTAACCCACCACCTAAATGAATTAGAAAAAGAAGAACAAGCAAAACCCTAAAGTCAGCAGAAGGAAGGAAATCATAAAGATCAGAGAGGAAATCAATAAAATAGAGATTCAAAAAGCAATAGAAAAAAATCAATAAAACCAAGAGCTGGGTCTTTGAAAAGGTAAACAAAACTGAGAAACCTCTGGCTAGACTCACCAAGAAGAGGAGAGAAAAAACCCAAAAAAACAAAATAAGAAATGAAAAAGGAACAGTCACAATGGATATTACAGAAATACAAAAAATCATGAGGGAATACTATGAACAACTGTACACAACAAATCTGACAACCTAGGAGAAATGGACAACTTTTTAGAGACTTACAGCCTGCCAAAACTGAATCGAGAAGAAAAAGATCAACTGAACAGACCGATCACTAGAAACGAAACTGAATATATAATTATAAAAAACACTCCCTACAATTAAAAGTTCAGGAACAGATGGCTTCACAGGCAAATTCTACCAAACATACAAAGAGGAACTCATACCCATCCTCCTTAAATTTTTCCAAAAGTTTGAAGAAGAAGGAACACTCCCAAAGACATTCTATGATGCCAACATCACCTTCATTCCAAAACCAAAGATACTACAAAAAAAGAAAACTATAGGCCAATATCTTTGATGAATATAGATGAAAAAATTCTCAACAAAATTTTAGCCAACCAAATCCAACAACATACAGAAAAGATCATACACCACGACCAGGTGGGATTCATCCCAGGTGCACAAGGATGGTTCAACATATGCAAACCAATCAACATCACACACCACATTAACAAAAGAAAAGTCAAAAACTACATGATCATCTCAACAGATGCAGAAAAAGCATTTGACAAAGTCCAACATCCATTCATGATCAAAACTCTTACCAAAGTGGGTATACAGGGAACATTCCCTAACATAATAAAAGCCATTTCTTTTTGTCTTTTTGCCTTATCTAGGGCTGCACCCGCAGCATATGGAGGTTCCCAGGCTAGGGGTATAATAGGAGCTGTAGCGGTCGGCCTACGCCACAGCCACAGCAATGCGGGATCTGAGCCCCGTCTGCAACCTACACCACAGCTCACAGCAACGCCGGATTCTTAACCCACTGAGCAAGGCCAGGGATCGAACCCGCAACCTCATGGTTCCCAGTCGGATTCGCTAACCACTGAGCCACAACGGGAACTCCATAATAAAAGCCATTTTTGACAAACCCACAGCAAATATAATACTCAATGGAGCAAAGCTGAAAGCCTTCCCACTAAAACCTGGAACAAGTCAAGGATGCCCACTCTCACCACTGTTATTCAACATAGTATTGGAAATCCCAGCTACAGCAATCAGACCAACAAAAGAAATAAAAGGCATCCAAATAGGAAGATAAGAGGTAAAACTGTCACTTTATGCAGATGACATGATACTATATATAGAAAACCCCAAGGACTCAACCCCAAAATTACCTGAACTGATCAACTAATTCAGCAAAGTAGCAGGATATAAGGTTAACCTTCAGGAATCAATCGCATTTCTGTATACTAACAATGAAATACTAGAAAAGGAATACCAAAATACTTTACCTTTTAAAATAGCACCCCAAAAAATCAAGTACCTGGGATAAACTTGACCAAGGAGGTTAAAGACTTATATGCAGAGAACTACAAAACATTAATCAAGGAGATCAAAGAAGATACAAAGAAATGGAAAGATATTCCATGTTCATAGGCCAAAAAAATTAATATTGTAAAAATGGCCATACTCCCCAAAGCAATCTACAAATTCAGTGCAATCCGTATCAAATTATCCATGACATTCTTCACAGAACTAGAACAAACAATCCAAAAATTTATATGGAACAACAAAAGACCCAGAATCGCCAAAGCAATTCTGAGGAACAAAAACCAAGCAGGAGGCATAACTCTCCCAGACCTCAGGCAATATTACAGGGCCACAGTAATCAAGACAGCTGCATGCAAATCAATGAAACTAGAACACACTCTCACACCATGCACAAAAATAAACTCAAAATGAGAGTTAAATAAGACAAGACACCATTAAACTCCTGGAAGAAAACATTGGCAAAACATTCTCTGACATCAACCTTACAAATGTTTTCTCAGGTCAGTCTCTCAAAGCAACAGAAATAAAAGCAAAGATAAACCAATGGGACCTAATCAAGCTGACAGCTTTTGCATGGCAAAGGAAACCAAAAAGACAACTAAAAGACAACTTACAGAATGGGAGAAAATAGTGTCAAATGATGCAATGGACAAGGGCTTAATCTCTAAAATATACAAACAGCTTATACAACTCAACAGCAAAAAAGCCAACAACTCAATTGAAAAACGGGCAAAGGAGATATGCAGATGGCCATAGACATTTCTCCAAAGAAGATATGCAGATGGCCAATAAGCACATGAAAAAATGCTCAACATCACGGATGATTAAAGAAATGCAAATCAAAACTACCACGAGATACCACCTCACACCAGTCAGAATGGCCATCATTAATAAGTCCACAAACAGCAAATGCTGCACAGGGTGTGGAGAAAAGGGAACCCTCCTGCACTGTTGGTGGGAATGTAAGCTGCTACAACCATTATGGAAAATAGTATGGAGGAACCTTTGAAAAGAATACAAAGAACTATCATACGACCCAGCAATCCCACAAAACTTTCCTTGAGAAAGACACTTGGGAGTTCCCTTCATGGCTCAGTGGTTAACGAATCTGACTAAGAACTATAAGGTTGCAGGTTCGATCCCTGGCCTTGCTCAGTGGGTTAAGGATCCGGCGTTGCCGTGAGCTGTGGTGTAGGTTGGAGACGCGGCTCAGATCCTGTGTTGCTGTGGCTGTGGCAAAGGCCGGCAGCTACAGCTCCTGTTAGACCCCTAGCCTGGGAACCTCCATATGCCGCAGGTACGGCTCTAGATAAAGGCAAAAGCCAAAAAAAAAAAAAAAAAAGAAAGAAAAAGACACTTGCATATGCATGTTCATTGCAGCACTATTCACAACAGCCAAGACATGCAAACCACCCAAATGTCCATCGACAGATGATTGGATTAGGAAGATGTGGTATATACACAAAATGGAATACTACTCAGCCATCAAAAAGAATAAAATAGTGCCATTTGCAGCAACATGGATGGAATTAGAGACCCTCATACTGAGTGAAGTAAGTCAGAAGGAGAAAGACAAATATCATATGATATCACTTATATCTGGAATCTAATATACTGCACAAATGAACCTTTCTACAGAAAAGAAAATCACAGACTTGGAGAACAGACTTGTGGTTTCCAAGAGGGTGGGGAGGGAGTGGGATGGGTATGGGAGTCTGGGGTTAGCAGTTGTAGACTATTGCCTTTGGGATGGAAAAGCAAGGAGATCCTGCTGTATAGCACCAGGAACTATGTCTAATCACTTGTGAACCGGGTCACCATGCTGTGCAGTTGGAAAATTGACAGAAATCTGTAAAGCAGCTATAATGAAAAAATAAAAATTTTTGAAAAGGAATAAAAAAATACAATGCCTTTTAAAACTGTACCCAAAAAGGAGTTCCTGTCGTGGCTCAGTGGTTAACAAATCCGACTAGGAACCATGAGGTTGCAGGTTCAATCCCTGGCATCAGTCAGTGGGTTAAGGATCCAGTGTTGCCATGAGCTGTGGTGTAGGTTGCAGATGCGGCTTGGATCCTGTGTTGCTGTGGCTGTGGCGTCAACCAGCAGCTACAGCTCCAATTAGACTCCTAGCCTGGGAACCTCCATATGCCATGGGTGAGGCCCTGAAAAGACAAAAAGACAAAAAAAAATATTGCAAAAATGGCCATACTACCCAAAGCAATCTACAGATTCAATGCAAATTACCCATGACATTTTTCACAGAAGTAGAACAAACAATCCAAAAAATTACATGGAACCACAAAAGACTGAGAATTGCCAAAGCAATCCTGAGGAACAAAAACTAAGCAGGAGGCATAACTCTCACAGATTTCAGTCAATATTACAGAGCCACAGTAATCAAGACAGTGTGGTACTGATACCAAAACAGACTTACAGATCAATGGAACAGAACAGAGAACCCAGAAATAAACCCAGACACCTAGGGTCAATTAATCTTCAACAAAGGAGGCAAGAAGATAAAATGGGAAAAAGACAGTCTTTTCAACAAAGGGTGCTGGGAAAACTGGATAGCTGCATATAAATCAATGAAACTAGAACACACCCTCACATCATGCACAAAAATAAACTCAAAATCGCTTAAAGATTTAAATGTAAAACAGGACACCATCAACTCCTAGAAGAGAACATAGGAAAACATTCTCTGATGTCAAGCTTTTTTTTTTTTTTTTTTTTTGTCTGTATTCTAGGGCCACACCCGTGACACATGGAGGTTCCCAGGCCAGGGGTCCAATCGCAACTGTAGCCACCAGCCTACACCACAGCCACAGCAACGTGAGATCTGAGCCACATCTGTGACCTACACCACAGCTCACGGCAATGCTGGATCCTTAACCCAGCGACTGAGGCCAGGGATCGAACCCATATCCTCATGGATGCTAGTCAGGTTCTCTAACTGCTGAGCCACAATGGGAACTCCATCTGACATTAACTCTTACAAATGTTTTCTCAGGTCAGTCTCCCAAAGCAACAGAAATAAAAGCAAAAATTAACCAGTAGGACCTAATCAAACTGACAAGCTTTTGCACAGCAAAGGAAACCATGAAAAAACAAAAAGCTTACAGAATGGGAGAAAACAGTTTCAAATGATGCAACTGACAAGGGCTTAATCTCTAAAATATACAAACAACTATACAACTCAACGGTAAAAAAGCCAACAACCCAATTGAAAAACGAGCAAAAGACCTGAACAGACATTTCTCCAAAGATATACAGATGGCCAACAAACACATGAAAAAAATGTTCAACGTCACTGATTATTAGAGATACTAAATCAAAACTACTATGAGGTACCACCTCACAACCAGTCAGAATGGCCATCATTAATGAGTCCACAAAATAGCAAGTGCTGGAGAGGGTGTGGAGAAAAGGGAACCCTCCTGCACTGTTGGTGGGACTATAAACTGGTACAACCACTATGGAAAACGGTATGGAGGTATCTCAGAAAACTATACATAGAACTACCATATGACCCAGCAATCCCACTCTTGGGCATATATCCAAACAAAACTTTCCTTGAAAAAGACACAAGCACCCACATGTTCGCTGCAGCACTATTCCCAATAGTCAAGACATGGCAACATCCTAAATGTCCATCGACAGATGATTGAATTAAGAAGAAGTGGTATATATACACAATGGAATACTACTTAGCCATAAAAAAGAACAAAATAATGCCATTTTCAGCAACATGGATGGAACTAGAGACTCTTATACTGAGTGAAGCAAGTCAGAAAGACAAATACCATATGATATCACTTATATCTGGAATCTAATATATCGCACAAATGAACCTTTCCACAGAAAAGAAAATCGTGGAATTGGAGAACAGACTTGTGGTTGCCAAGGGGGAGGGAGTGGGATGGAGTGGGAATCTGGGGTTAACAGATGCAAACTATTGCCTTTGAAATGTATAAGCAATGAGATCCTGCTGTATAGCACTGGGAACTATATCTAGTCACTTATGATGGAGCATGATAATGTGAGAAAAAAGAATATACACGTATGTGTGCCTGGGTCACCCTGCTGTACAGTAGAAAACTGACCAAACACTGTAAACCAGCTACAATGGAAAAAGTAAAAATCATTATTAAAAAATATTTTAAAAAACCCAAACTCAAATCTTTTACTCTAAACCTGTTTCTCTTGCTAAATCAATCCATCTATGGATAAATGGACTGATGCATAGATGGACTGATGGATTGGTGATGAGCTTGAAGCAGGCAGTTTCACATTTAAATTTTTTTGAATAGTACACTCAATACTGTGACACTCCATAATCCTCCATTATTATCATTATTTTTGCTTTTTAGGGCCACACGTACAGTATATGGAAGCTCCCAGGTTAGGGGTCAAATCAGAGCCACAGCAACGCCAGATTGGAGCTCATGGCAATGCCGGATCCTTAACCCACGGAGCGAGACCAGGGATCAAACCTGCATCCTCATCGATACTAGTCAGTTTCATTGCTGCAGAGCCACGACGGGAATCCCCTGCTCGATTCTTTTTCTCGGCAGGGCAGGCTCTGTGTAAGGAACACTGTCGGGGAAAGACAGCCATCAAAGCTGCACCGTGAGAGTCCTGGTAATCATCTTCCAGATTTCCAGAGTGAGTGTCCCTGATGTTTAAAGATCACCTTTCCGTGACTAGGAGATCCACAGCTGGGAGGGAAGCGGGGTGGCCAACATTCCCTAGAGTGGGGGTAGTTAATGTCTTTTCGCAGCAGCAGCTGGCCGGGGACTCTGGATGGCACGGGGGGGAGGCTCATGATCTGGGGGACCCTTGCTTCTCTCCTTGGAGGCCAGAAGGAAGCCAGGCAGAGCCCCTGGCATCTGAGAGCCACACCTGGCAGAGGCTACCCAAGGGACACTGAGAAGTCTTTTTCCATCTTACGCACATTCAGGCGAGGAAAGTCGCTTATTGCAATTCCCAGAACACATCCTGTGACTTCTGCCTAGCTACACGCCTCTCCTGAGCCCATCCCCTGGCCTAGAGTGCTCTGCCCCCCAATTCCGCACTTTCCCCAAACACAGCTGGGTGACCCCTCTGAGCGCTGCAGGCGGAGACCCGTCTCTCGGAACTCCCGCAGCACGAAGGCTACTGTTCACTCTATGCAAGCACGTGCTCCTGCCACGCTGGCCTGTCCCTTTGGTGTCACAGCTCTGAGCGGACCCTACGTTCCTCCAGGGCAGGGAGGGGGTCTGGTTACCGCCAGTTCCAATGCTTAGCCACGACCCAGGCCCTGGAGGCGCTGCAGAAAGGTCCACGGACAGGATTAACTGAGTGAAAGGAAACACTAACCTGTAATGACAGCCGCAGCTTTTCAAAATTTTCTTCCAATTCTTTCTTTTCAAGCTCGTGGGTAGACATCAGTTCTGGAGAGAAGAAACCAACTTGTTAAGAGGATCTTTCTCTGGCCAAGGATCAAACGAGATTCTTTCACCAGATTGAGACTGGGGGATGAGGGCCCCAGGACCCTGCAGACGGAAGCCTGGGGGGACCTCTCCAACCAGTTTGCTATTGAGGGGAGAGGAGAGGGAATGGGGGAGGGAGTACGAGGGAGGGAGAGGGAAGAAAGGACGGAGAGAAGCAGACAGAGCACAGGTGCACACGCGTGCGCGCCCACACCCACCCACACACACTCATTCCTGTACCCAGCCCACCACCGCCCTGGCCCAGTCGGATTCTCCACTTGTGGCACTCGTTCTTTCTCTAATTCTCCCTAATGATAAAACCTCTGAATCATTAACATTAAATCTCCATCTTATTCTCTCCCTGGGTCACTTTGCCTTCCACCAAGAAGCAACAACCCAGAGCAGGTAGCCCTTCCAAGGAGGGCAGAGTGTGGGCTTTCTAGAGAGGGTATGGGTGAAGGGGCCCAGAGCTGCACCTGCAAGGTCGCCCTGGTGGCCTTTGGGCCACACGCACGAAACCACAGATCGCTGGGATTTGCCGGAGACAGGAGTGGATGTTATGACACCCAGACAGAAAGGAGGAGTAATTGGACCAGTTCCTCTTGGAGGCTTTGGAATAATTCTGTTCCGGGAAAAGCGTCATTCCAGCAATGATTTGCAAGTTAGGCAGAAAAAGATGTTGTGCAAGAGTTATTAAGGAAAAGGATCCTATTTTCCTCCAGATGGGAACAGCCTTATTAGCTGGGTGAAACCCATCTCATTCTGGCTACACAAGCCATTTGTTTTCATGTTATAAAGTCTCATTAATCAGCTTGCATCACATGCTTAGCACACTTAAGAGTCCTGAAGACCAGCCATTATCATTTTGGGTGGCACGAGCTGCAATTAGGAAAAGCTTTGTGGAGTTCCCGTCATGGCTCAGTGGTTAACAAATCCGACTAGGAACCATGAGGTTGTGGGTTCGCTCCCTCGCCTCGCTCAGTGGGTTAAGGATCCGGCATTGCTGTGAGCTGTGGTGTAGGTTGCAGATGCGGCTTGGATCCCGTGTTGCTGTGGCTGTGGTATAGGCCAGTGGCTACAGCTCTGATTGAACCCCTAGCCTGGGAACCTCCATATGCCATGAGTGCAGCCCTAGAAAAGACAAAAAAAAAAAAAAAAAAAAGCTTTGTGGTTTCCATTAACCCAAATCTTTTAACTATTGATGGTCAAAATCTATGAGAAATCTACTGGTTATAGCTGAAATCTGCATTTGGAAGAAAAACAGTTTGTGCTTATTTCACTGACATAAAACCATGTGGCCTTCTGGTCTACCTGCTTTTGTCTAAATGATTTCCTTTAACAGTCACTAAGCCCGTCATTCTGACCATAGTAATGAATTTTTTAGCTACCATTATATTTTCTTCACACTATATATAATTTAAAGGCCCTGGATGTGGCATCTAAGCGAAACTTCATTAATGGGACAAACCTCCTAGGTCTACTTACAGGAAGGTCGAGAAACAAGAGGCAGTATACCCCTTGTAGCATTTCCACTCCTGGCCCCCCTCCTGAGACCATTTCCTACAGCGCAGGGACCGGGTTAGGGCTTTTTCTGATGATCCCACAAGCAAAGAAAGGTCAGTGTGTGTTCTGGAGACGGCACAGACCAGAGTGGCTGTCTGTGTGCCCACGATGCACTGCACCGTTTCAAGGTCATGACACTCCGTCCCATGCTTGATGCTGTGCCCTAAGACAGTGGCTCTCCGATTTTGCTACGTATTCGAATTATCTGGGGAGCTTTAAAACCTCCCCGTGCCTGGGCTTCACCCCAGAGCAATGAAATCAGAACCTCTGGAGTGGGACCGACACAAGGGTACTTTTAAAACGCTCCCCAGGTGGCTCTGACGTGCAGCTGAGGGTGGGAAGTGGTCCCTTACGGGTGTGACAGTCTCAGGACACAGGTCTGACATGTAGCTGGTTCTCAGGGAGCCCTTCTCTCGTCTCCAGCTTGGACTTTTCCACGTACTGACAGTTCCCAGAGGTGGTGGGGCTGGTGCTTGGGGGGGCGGGGAGCGGGGTAATAACATTAATATTGATTTATTGCACAGTGGGCCTTGTTGTTGACAAAGAATATGTTCAAGCTAAGAAAAAAAGTCTGATGTAAACTCTCAATTTGTTAAAATTCATTAATCTATTGTTAAACTTACTGTTTTTAATATACTTTAACAACCAGCCGACAGGGGCGGGGCTAGTAAGGAAAGTAGACATTGAAAAATCAATGATACACATCAACATCAATGCAGCGTAACGTGCAGAAAGCTTTGGCAGAATCAAAACCTTAGCAGCACCCAGTGAATGTTGTTGCTGTTGTTGGGACTCACACAAGAGCCTACATACCCAGAGATAATTCAAAGTTATCAAAAACATAAAAAGAAAGATCCTGAGCCTCCACTGAAGTCCAGGGTGAGTGAGGTCTGTGAGGGCGAGGTGTGGAGAGCCAGGCCTGATCAGGTGCTGGTGTGGCCCTGACACCACCACACATGTGGCGATTCTAAGGCCACAAACCAAGACAATGCCCAGGATTTCTACACCCGCTTTATTTGAATTTATTTATTTCTGGGCCACACTCACGGCATGTGGAAGTTCCTAGGCCAGGGACAGAACCCCAGCCACTGCATTGAGAATGCTGGATCCTTAACCCCTAGGCCACCAGGGAACTCCCTACTATTCCCAGGGGTTCTCAAGCTTGGCTACCCGCTGGAACCACCTACAAGCTCTAACAAGTCTTGATGTCCAGGCTGCACCCAGGACCAGCTCCACGAGAGCCTGCAGTGGGACCAGGGCTCCCAGTATGGGATCTGAGAGCACAGGCCTCAGAGGAGAGAAGGGGTTCCCCAGATCCGAGAGCTCTCCCTCTTCTTTCCACAAAGGACACACCAGGGAGGAAAGGAAGGAAGAAAGGAAAGAGGAGCGGGGGCCGGGGGGGGTGCCCTTGAATCTGTCGCACGCACGCCCACCCTGCCGGCCGCGCACGGCAAGGCTGGTAGCTACCTTGGACCTTGTGGTCGTGGTCATCCTGCAGGATGGCGATGGCGACCGTGTGGCTGTTTTCCATCTCTAGGAGAGCAGCCTCGTGGCTGGCGGTGATGTCCTCCACCTACAGGAGATCACAGCGCAGGTTACTCGGAGAGCTGGGGCCCGGGGGTGGGGGCGGGCGCCCTCACTGCACGGAGGACAGAGGCGGAAAGCACAGGGGCCACAACGTCAAGGGCGGGACGTTCTGCAGGAGAGCGGCCAGGATCCGGGGGGACCGGGAAGCCCCCGAGTCAGGGGAATGGGGGTAGGGTAGGAGGAAGCAACTCCTTGAAGGTGGGGACAGCTGCCTGGGCCACCTCTTTACTGCCCTGGGCCAACGCCATCCACCCCACGGCCTCCCCTTCCACCGAGTGAGGAGACAAAAGGGTCCCCAAGCAGATGGTCTGTGTTCCTGGAGGGAACCAAGGTTTGGTAAGCTACCTGCTCTCAAGCCTCACGGCAGTAAAGTAAAAGCTTTTATGTCCGTTTCCCAGATTAGGAAATCGAGGCTTAGGGAGGTCGGAAGTGCTCCGACCCAGGGACTACTAAGTGGCAGAGCCAGCGGTCGGCCCAGGGCTGTCTGACTGTCAAACACAGTCCTGCTGCCTCCCCCAGCGTGACCAGCAACTAGGGCCCAAGGAGCCTGAAAGCCCCAAGCAAGCCGGCAGGTCTGTGCGAGCTCGCAGCACCTGTCGGAGCCATGACCTTGCCCCCCAAGGCGGGTCTCCCCTGCCCAGGCTGTGGGACCCGCTGTTCTCTGCCTGAAGGTACGTCTCCGGAAGCTTAATCACAGCAGCGCAGCCAGCCCAGGAGTTTTTATTTTCACACTTCCTGACCTCCGTCCGCACAACACGTCTACCGTCTTCACTGCTTTTGCTACTTTTGCTGTGGCAGCCGTTATTCTAGCTTCAAATGTGTAAGTTCTAGGGTTCACTGCATGACACCGTCTCTCCCCATGCTGGCAGACCAGAATGATTGTTTTCCAGATTCTCTGTCGGTGACCCGTCATCCAAACACCACGTCACCAATTCTCACACACACACACACACGCTTACACGAGCAAGGGTGTGAAACCAGTTTCACAAATCAACACTTTGCCTTCCCTCCCTGCAATCATCTGGCTTTTAAATTTTGATTCTATGGCACCTTTTTTTTTTTTTTTTCAAAACGCTAGTTAGAAACCACTGAATTCAGTTCAAAACCTACTAAGGTGTCAAAACCTGGCATCTGAACAACACTGAGTCAGGACACTGGCCAGGCCCTGCCGCTCTTGGGGGGACCAGTTCATAACATCCACGCCTCAGATGGTCTTATTTCTCTGGGGATAATTCACAGGCTGTCTCTGATCTGTAAGGAAGAAGCACTCTTCATCACCCAGGAAGCCCGCTCGTGGAGTGGATGCGTGGGAGCGCCTGCATTTTAAAAAGGGACAGATTCCCCGTCTGGCCACTGCCCTGGCTTGGGGAAGTTTGCCTGACTTCTCTCTTCTGTGAAAAACAAGACCTTCACCCACTAAAATAGAGACATCACTGGCAAAAAAACCAATCATGAACTTTACAGCATTAGGAAAGCTGCATTGCGACTCGAAAATGGACATGGTATACAATGAATTCACATTCATTTACTGACCATTATTTTTTCTTTTTCCTTTTCTAGGGCCGCACCTGCAGCACATGGAAGTTCCCAGGCTAGGTGTTGAATCGGAGCTACAGCTGCCGGCCTACACCACAGCCACAGCAACGCGGGATCTGAGCCATGTCTGCAACCTACACCACAACTCACAGCAATGCCAGGTCCTTAACCCAATGAGCGATGCCAGGGATTGAACCTGTGTCCTCATGGATACTTGTGGGGTTCATTACCACTGAACCATGACAGGAACTCCTACTGAGCATTCCTGACCGAATGAAATTTCACTTGAGGCTCAGAGCTGTGACTCCACTCAGCAGAAAAGCGGATGACTACAGTATTCAATGGTCCAAATCCTGTTTATATGAAGGCATTTTTTTTTTTTTAATGGAATCCTTGTCCAAAGTCTTTCAGTCTCGTGGAAAAACAAATCACTGGCCAGAAAAACAAAAACACAAAAAAGGGAACTACCTTTTCTTTAAGCCCCATTAGTGGTGTCAGCGAAGCCCAGAGCACCGTGTCTGCAGGGACCAGTGCCCTCACGCTGTTTGGAGGGAGGTCACCCAGTTCAGAACAAAGAATAATCCTCCATCAGTCCTTGGGAGGATTACAATGCACTGGGTTCTCGCCCGAGTTGCTGTGGGTGGTTTCAGGAAAGAGCTGGATGCAAAGACCGAGTTCTAGAGGAGTCCCTGTGTTCCGGGCGGTGGGTCTGCCCTGATCCGGAAGGGTGGGGGTTAAACTCGCGCCCCTCTGGTTGGTTGGAGGCAGGTCTTTGATTTAGTGGTGATGAAACACCACGGCCAAGACAGCGAGGATGACGTACAGGCGTCACCTGTTACAGCCTCTCGGAGGGGCTTTCAGGATGAAATACCCATCCCCCCAGTTGAAAGGCCACATGCAGCGGCCAGGAGGTTTTGAAGGAAACCGGTGAAAGCCTGTGAGCCAAAATCTGAGCACTGTGATCCATAGTCTTGAGTGATTTCGGCTTCTAGACACCTAAGTGAGTTTTAAAGACCGTCCCCTCAGCAAGCAAGGGGCTGCGTGCTGTTACCAGCCTCTGTCCTGTCCCAGTTCCAAGCCCCCGGGCTTCTCCTCCACGGCCCCTGGCTTCCTCCTGAACATGGAGCAGCAGCTGGGCCCAGCTCTCAGCCTGAGAAGGCCTCCAGGTCGGCAGGCATTTCGGGGGATTCAGACAAGCTGACCCGAGGGAAACACAGGGTCATTTTCTGCACTGCAGATCAGCAAGTCGGAGACAAAGGCGTTAAACCATTATCAGGCCCTAGCAAACGTATGCTTGATGAAGCTTCCTTTTCTTCCTGTTAGAACCCCTGGGTGCCCCACCTCAATGGCCTCAGCAAACCATTGCTGGACCGGCCTCCCCCCACCCTCCTCCGGGAGGACAAAGTTCTGAGCTGGGCACCGAGGAGTCTGTCCACGTGCCTGGCAAGTAGTCCAGAGAAGCAGCTGGTCCCCGCGCCAGGCTCCAGCCCTGCAGCTGCCCCCCGTTTAGCTGAGTGACGGCAAAGCCGAGGGCGGGTAGGAATAGAGCTGGGGGCTTACTTCATTCAGCCGTTTGCAAAATGCAACTGTGGGAGGCTTCGCAATTCACTTAGAGCAGACTTCGATCTGGAATGAAGACACATGAGCTGGACGTTGTCTCGGCTCCACACATTAAAAACGAAACCAGATTAAACTCCCATTTATTTGCCTGCATCCTAGACGTGGATTCCTACGTGATGAGATGGGGAGCGGCTGTCTCTTCTCTCCAAAGCTCCTCTTAGCAACCTCGCTTTCCAGATACCAGGGCAATTCATCATCCCTTCCATCCTCGTGTCTCTGCTACAGCATCCTGGGTACCGACTTAGAGCAGCCGGCCAGCCCTGCCAGAGCACCTGCGCTGACTTCATCTCCTTCCGGGCTGTGCCTCTGCCCCTCTGCCACCCACCACGTGGGCAGGTGTTCGCCGAGGCCCGGTCGTTCCCGCGCTGCCTCTTCCCAGCATCCGGAGGCTCTGAGCTGCCGTGGGTTGGGGACCTCATGGTGTTTGTCTAGAGAGCGTGGTTTCTGCTGAAGGGGGCTGTGCACCTGCTGTGTGACCGCTAGGAGATGACGCATGATGATGGCCACAGAGGCCTCGGCACGTTCTGATTAAGGTGCCAGTCGGCCTAAAAGGACAATTTACTCAGAAATGGATGGAAAGTACGATCTGGATATGAGACAAAGCAAACGCAGTTGCAAAGGATGAACCTCTGTTCAGACTGAGCAGAATCCAAATGCCTCCAGGAACCAGGGGACCCCGAGTGAGGGACCTGAAGGCCAGGTCAGGGAGCGAGACAAACTGCCAAATGGTCTTGGTGGGAGACGGTCCTTTGACCTTTGTCACAAATTTGACCACTGAACACTGGGCTCTGTGGATGAGTACATGCGGCAAAAAAAAAAAAAAAAAAAAAAAAAAAGGAAGAGCATCTGTGTTTACTTACAGTGACAAGCCTCTTCTGTGCACTTTGACTTAGGGCAGCTCAGGCAGTCTGGCTTCAGTTTCTGGGCAGCGAGTTTTAGAATGAGCACTGATTTGATGAGACACCTTTATAATCTGGCTTTTAAAATAAGAATCCGGAGTTTCCATCAAGCTCAGCGGTTAACAAATCCAACTAGGAACCATGAGGTTGCGGGTTTGATCCCTGGCCTTGCTCAGTGGGTTAAGGATCTGGCATTGCCGTGAGCTGTGGTGTAGGTTGCAGACATTGCTCAGATCCCACGTTGCTGTGGCTGTGGTGCAGGCCGGTGGCTACAGTTGCAATTAGACCCCTAGCCTGGCAACCTCAGTATGCCCTGAGTGCAGCCCTAGAAAAGGCAGAAAGACAAAAAAAAAAAAGTATTTTTACACATTCTCTGTTTATATTCCTGGTCTCTCCCAGGAGGCTGGATAGAGTTCCCTGTGCTGTACAGTAGGACCCTGCTGTCTGTCCATTCTAAATGCTATAATAGCATGCACAAGAACACACCACAGCTTTAAAGGCACGGAAGAAAGCCAGGACGCCAGACCACGCTCTGCTCATGTCCTAAGTGGCCTGAAGGATTGAAGCATGAGGCCCTTTCCATCCCCAACACCTGCAACCCTGGGGAGCCCCACTTGGGACTCTGATTCCATTAGCCCAGGGGGTGGAGTGTTTTGCAGCAGCTCCCCAAGTGATCCCATGTGTGGCCAGAGAGAGACGTGGCCTTTACTCCTCCAGGTGAGTGGAGGCTGGATTTTCAAGGGGGCACCTGCGATGACGGCAGAGGTGAGCCGGCCCTCAGGAGGGTGGTCCTGATTGGAGCTGTGCCTTGAAAATCCTGCATCAGAACTGAAGCAGCGAAACCAATTGGATTAAGATGGCAGAATAGAAGGACTGGAGCTCAACTTCTCTTATAAAAACAACAAAATTACAACCAAATGCTGAGCAACCCTCAACCAAATGGACAAGAAACTTTCAAAGAGATGTCCTACGCCAGAACACAGATCACAATAAGAGGTAGGAGGGGCGATTACACGATAGAAGCAACCCCATTCCTCCCAGGTGGGAAGGCCCACAGACTGGAAAGTAACTGCATCACAGAGACTCACCTACAGGACGGAGAGTTCTGAGCCCCACGTCAAATCCCCACGCCTGGGGATCTGGCACAGGGAGAAAGAGCCTCCGTAGCATGTGGCATTGAAGGCCAGTGGGGCTTGTGTACAGGAGCTCCACAGGACTGGGGGAAATGGAGACCCTATTCTTGAAAGGCACACACAGACTTTCACGTGCACTGGGTCCCAGGGCAAAGCAACGGCTCCAGAGGAATCCAGGTGGAACCTGACTTCAATGCTTGGAGGATCTCCTGGGAAAACAGGGGTGACTGTGGCTTGTTGTGGGGGAAGGGCATTGGAGGCAAAGCTCTTGGGAACATTCATCAGCCTGCATTTCTCTGGCGGTAGCCATTTTTGGGAAAATCTGGCCCCTCCCATCAGTGCTGAGAAGCCCCAGGCCAAACAATAATCCAGGTCAGATCACAGCTCCACCCATCAGTAAACAGGCTGCCTAAGGACCCCTCAGGCACACAGCCAGCCTCTAATCTCACCCAGAGACAAAACCCCACCCTCCAGAGGGATAGGTATCAGCCCCACCTACCAGTGGGCAGGCACCAGTCCCTCCCATCGGGAAGCCTACAGCAAGCTCCCCCCCATACCAACTTCAGCCACAGGGGAGGCAAACACCAGAACTAAGAGAGGCTACAACTCTTGTCTACAAAAATGTCACCACACCAAAAACCTATAAAAATGAAAAGACAGAAAACTATAACTCAGATAAGGGAGAAAGGAAAAACCCCAGAAAAACAGCTCAGTGATGAGGAGATTATCAGCCTTCCAGAAAAAGACTTTAGACTGTTGATGCTGAAGATGATGCAAGGCATTGCAAATAGACTGGAGGCAAAGATTGATAATTTACAGGAAACACTGAGCAAAGAAAAACAAGATATAAAAATTAAGCAAGAAGAGATGAAAAATAACAATAACGGAAATAAATTCATTAGAAGCAGGCAACAGTAGAATACAGGAGGCAAAAGAATGAATAAGCGAGGTGGAGAACAGACTAGTGGAAATCACTAATGCAGAACAGAAAAGAGATAAAAGATTGAAAGGAAATGAGAGTCTCAGAGAACACTGGGATAATGTTAAATGCACCAATGTCTGTATTATAGGGGTGCCAGAGGGAGAAGAGAGAGAGAAGGGGACAGAAAAAATATTCGAAGAGATAATAGCCAAAAACTTCCCTAACACGGGATATCCAGGAAGTGCAATGAGTGCCATACAAAATAAACCCGAGGAACACCCCCAGACACATATTAATCAAAATGACCAAAATTAAAGACAAAGAAAAAATATTGAAAGCAGCTAGGGAAAAGAAACAAATGACATACAAGGGAACCCCGATAAGGTAATTGGCAGATTTTTCAGCTGAAACTCTGCAGGCCAGAAGGGAGTGGCATGCTATACTAAATGTGAAGGAAGGAAACTACTTCCAACCAAGATTACTTTATCCAGCAATCCATTCATTCAGATTTGAAGGAGATATCAAAACCTTTACAGATAAGCAAAAGCTAAGAGATTTCTGCAACACTAAACCAGCTTTACAACAAATCCTAAAGGAACTTCTCTAGGCAGAAAAGAAAAATACCACAAATGACAAGGCTCACCAGTAAAGGCATATATACAGTAAAGACATGAAATCATCCATGCACAATTATGCTACCAAAATCAGAAATCACGACAAGAGAGCACAAATACAGGTCACTGGAGATGCACGTGCAATTAAGAAATCAACAACTTAATACAATCTCAGTTATATATAGACTCCTATATCAAAACTTCAGGGTAACTGCAAACTAAAAATCTGCAATTGATACACAAATAAGAAAAATCAACTCAAATACAACATTAAAGATAGTCATCTTGTGAGAGGAGACAACAAGAGAATAAGGGAAGAAAAAAGAGCAACAAAAACCCCATACAGTTAATACAATGGCAATAAGAACATACATATCAATAATTCCCTTAAATGTTAATGGACTCAATGCCCCAACCAAAAGACATAGACTAGCCCAACCGATACAAAAACAAGACCCATATATATGCTGTCTTCAAGAGACCCACTTCACTTCTAGGGACACAATACAAATTGAAAGTGAGAGGATGGAAGAAACTATTCCATGTATACAGGAATCAAAAGAAAGCCAGAGTAGCAATACTCCTATCAGACAAAACAGACTTTAAAATGAAGAACATTTTAAGAGACAAGTAAGGGCATTACATAATGATCAAAGGATCAATCCAAGAAGAAGATATAGCAATTTTAAATATCTATGCACCCAGGAGTTCCCGTCGTGGCTCAGTGGTCAACGAGTCCGACTAGGAACCATGAGGTTACGGGTTCAATCCCTGGCCTTGTTCAGTGGGTTAAGGATCCGGCATTGCCGTGAGCTATGGTGTAGGTTGCAGATGCAGCTCGGATCCCGCATTGCTGTGGCTGTGGCGAAGGCCGGCAGCTACAGCTCCTGTTAGACCCCTAGCCTGAGAACCTTCATATGCCGCGAGGGTGGCACTAGAAAAGGCAAAAACACACACACATCAAAAATATCTATGCACCCAACATAGGATCACCACAATGTATAAGGCAACTGCTAACAATCTTAAAAGGAAAAATCAACAAATAACACAATCATAGTGGGGGACTTTCATACCCCACTTACAGCAATGGACAGGTCATCCAGACAGAAAATCAATAAGGAAACACAGGCCCTGAATGAAGCATTAGATCAGATGGACTTAACAGATATTTATAGGACATTCCATCCAAAAGCAACAGAATACACATTCTTCTCAAGTGTGCATGGAACATTCTCTAAGATTGATCACATCCTGGGCTACAAATCAAGCCTCGATAACTTTAAGAAAATTGAAATCATATCAGGCATCTTCTCTGACCACAATGCTCTACAACTGGAAATCAACAACAAGAAAAAAATGGCAAAAAATACAAACACTTGGAGACTAAACAATACGCTACTAAACAACCAATGGATCACTGAAGAAATCAAAGAGGAAATTAAAAAATACCTAGAAGCAAATGACAACAAAGATATGATGCTCCAAAACCTGGGATGCAACAAAAGCAGTTCTAAGAGGAAAGTTTATAGCAATACAAGCCTACCTCAGGAAACAAGAAAAAGCTCACATAAACAACCTAACTTTACATCTAAAGCAGCTAGAGAGGGAAGAACTGACAAGGCCCAAAGTTAGTAGAAGAAAAGAAATCATAAAGATCAGAGCAGAAATCAATGAAATAGAAATGAAGACAAGCACAGAAAAGATCAATGAAACTAAAAGCTGGTTCTTTGAAAAGATCAACAAAATTGATAAACCCTTAGCCAGACTTATCAAGAAAAAGAGAGAGAAGACACAAAACAGTAAAACTAGAAATGAAAGAGAAGTCACAACAGACATCACAGAAATACAGAGGATCATAAGAGACTACTATATGCAACTATGTGGCAATAAAATGGAAACCCTAGAAGAAATGGACACATTCTTAGAAAAGTACAATCTTCCAAGACTAAACCAAGATGAAAGAGAAAAGATGAACAGACCAATCACAAGTTCTGAAATGGAAACTGTGATTAAAAAACTTCCAACCAACAAAAGTCCAGGACCAGATGGCTTCACAGGTGAATTCTACCAAACATTTAGAGAAGAGCTAACACCTATCCTTCTGAAACTCTTCCAAAAAATTGCAGAGGAAGGGACACTCCCCAACTCATTCTATGAGGCAACCATCATCCTGATACCAAAACCAGACAAAGATACCACAAAAACAGAAAATTACAGGCCAATCTCACTGATGAACATAGATACAAAAATTCTCCACAAAACACTAGCCAACCGAATCCAACAATATATTAAAAGGATTGTCCATCATGATCAAGTGGGATTTATCCCAGGGATGCAAGGTTTTTTCGATATCCACAAATCAGTGTCATACACAACGTTAACAATCTGAAGAATAAAAAACCTATGATCCTCTCCATAGATGCAGAAAAAGCCTTAGACAAAATCCCACCCCCATTTCTGATAAAAACACTTGAGAAAGTGGGCATAGGGGGAGCATACCTCAACATAATAAAGGCCATCTATGACAAACCCAGAGCTCACATCATTCTCAATGGTGAAAAGCTGAAAGAATTCCCGCTGAGATCAAGAACAAGACAGGGATGTCCACTCTCGCCACTACTATTCAACATAGCTTTGGAAGTCCTAGCCACAGCAATCAGAAGTAATAGAAATAAAAGGAATCCAAATTGGAAAGGAAGAAGTAAAACTATCACTATTTGCAGATGACATGATACTATACCTAAAGAATCCTAAATCTTTCAAATTGACTTGTGATGATTTTTTGTACACCTATAATTGAAATAAAATTCATTAAGTTATAAAAAAAATAAGTAAATGTACAGTATGAATATGAGCTCGTTAGACTCTTGTTTCTGTTTTTTCTATGTGCATTAAATATTTTATTCACATAGACACAAAAAGACTCTACCAGAAAACTGTTAGAGCTCATCAATGAATTTGGCAAAGTTGCAGGATACAAAATTAATACACAGAAATCAACTGCACTTCTATATACTAACAATGAAAGATCAGAAAGAGAAATTAGGGAAGCAATCCCATTTACCATCGCATCAAAAAGAATCAAATACTTAGGGATAAACCTGCCCAAAGAGACAAAAGACCTGTCCTCTGAAAATTACAAGTCGCTGATGAAAGAAATCAAGGATGACATGAACAGGTGGAAAGACATACCATGCTCTTGGATTGGAAGAGTCAACATTATCAAAATGACTATACTACCCAAGGCAATCAACACATTCAATGCAATCCCTATCCAATTACCAAGGACCTTTTTCACAGAACTAGAACAAAATATTTTAAAGTTCGTTTGGAAACACAAAAAACCCAGAATAGCCAAAGACATCCTGAAAAAGAAAAATGGAGCTGGAGGAATCAGGCTCCCTGCATGTGTTCTCCAAAGAACACATGCAGATGGCAAATAAACACATGAAAAGATGTTCAACATCACTCCTTATTAGAGAAATGCAAATCAAAACCACTATGAGGTACCACCTTACAGAAAGGCCATCATCAAAAAGTCTACCAACAATAAGTGCTGGACAGGGTGGGGAGAAAAAGGATCCCTATTACACTGCTGGTGGGAATGCAAATTGGTGCAACCACTGTGGAAAACAGTACGGAGATTCCTCAGAAAACTCAAAATAGAATTACCATTTGATCCAGCAATCCCACTCCTGGGCATCCAACCAGAGGAAACCATGACTCGAAAAGACACATGTACTTCAGTGTTCATTGCAGCACTCTATGCAATAGCCAGGTCATGGAAACAACCTAAATGCCTATCGACAGAAGAGTGGATAGGGAAGATACGGTACATACACACAATGGAATATTACTCAGCCATTAAAAGGAACGAAATAATGACATTTATAGCAACATGGATGGACCTAGAAATTATCATGAGAAGTGAAACCAGTCAATTAGGCAGCAACCTAATGCTACCGCTTACATGTGGAAACTAAAAAGACACAATGAACTTCTTTGCAGAACAGACAATGACTCACAGACCTTGGAAAACCTTTGGTTTTTCAAATAAGACAATCTAGGGGGTGAGGGGATGCACTGAGGGTTTGTGACACAAATGCTAGCAAACTGAGTTGTGATGATTTTTATACACTTATAATTGTAATAAAATTCATTAAGCAATGGAAAAAGTTACAGTAACAGAAAAAAAATAAAATTTGTTAATTAAAAAACAAAAAGATGACATGAACAGAGAGAAAGATATACCATGCTCTTGGATTGGAAGAGTCAATATTATCAAAATGACTATACTACCCAAGGCAATCTACAGATTCATTGCAATCCCTATCAAATTACCAAGGACATTTTTCACAGAACTAGAACAAAATATTTTAAAAGTTTGTTTGGAAGCACAGAAGACCCAGAAGAGCCAAAGACATCCTGAAAAAGAAAAATGGAGCTGGAGGAAATCAGGCTCCCTGACTTCAGACTATACTACAAAGCTACAGTCATCAAAACCATATGGTACTGGCACAAAGACAGGAATACAGATCAGTGGAACAGGATAGAAAGCCCAGAAATAAACCCATGCACCTATAGTCAACTAATCTATGACAAAGGAGGCAAGAATATACAATAGAGAAAAGCCAGCCTGTTCAACAAGTGGTGCTGGGAAAACTGGACAGCCACACATAAAAAAAAAAAAATGAAACTAGAATACTTCCTAACACCTGCACACACACACACACAAAACCCAAAATGGATTAAAGATCTAGATTTAAGACCAGATACTATAAAACACTTAGAGGAAAACATAGGCAAAACACTCTCCAACATAAATGACAGCAACATCTTCTCAGATCCACCTGTTAGAGTAATGACAATAAAAACAAAAATAAACAAATGGGACTTAAAAAGTTTCTGCACAGCAAAGGAAACCCTGAACAAAACGAAAAGACAACCCACAGAATGTTGGAAAATATCTGCAAATGAATCAACTGATAAGGGATTAATCTCCAAAATTGACAAGCACCTTCTACAGCTCAATACCAAAAAAAATGAACAACCCCATCAAAAAATGGGCAGAAGATCTAAGCAGATGACTCTCCAAAGAGGACATACAGATGGCCAAAAAACACATGAAAAGATGTTCAACATCACTCATCACTAGAGAAATGCAAGTCAAAACCACTGTGAGGTACCACCTTACGCCAGCCAGAATGCCCATCATCAAAAAGTCCACAAACAATAAGTACTGGAGAGGGTGTGGAGAAAAAGGATCCCTATTACACTGTTGGTGGGAATGCAAATTGGTGCAGCCACTGTGGAAAACAGTATGGAGATTCCTTGGAAAACGAAAAACAGAATTACCATGTGATCCAGCAATCCCACTCCTGGGCATCTATCAAGAGAAATCCATGACACATGTACTCCAGTGTTCATTGCAGCACTGTATACATAGCCATGTCATGGAAACAACCTAAATGCCCATCGACAGAGGAGTGGATAGGGAAGATGTGGTACATATACACAATGGAATAGTACTCAGCCATTAAAAGAAACAAAATAACAGCGTTTATAGCAACATGGATGGAACTAGAAATTATCACGGGAAGTGAAACCAGTCAGACAAGGAGACACCAACATCAAATGCTACCACTTACATGTGGAATCTAAAAAAAGGACACAATGAACTTCTTCGCAGAACAGATACTGACTCACAGACTTTGGAAAATTTATGGTTTCCACATGAGACAAGTTGGTGGGGTGGGGGGATGCACTGAGGGTTTGGGATGGAACTGCTATAAAATTTGGTTGTGATGATTTCTGTACACCTATAACTGTAATAAAATTAATTTAAAAAAGCAAAAATGAAAAAAAAAAAGAGAAAGAACTGAACCAGCCTCCTGCGGCCGCCCTGGGGTCCCGGAAGCACCAGAAGAGGCTCCGTTGGTGAACTTGAGTTTTCAGGCTTGAGCAGGACAGAGTGGTCACAATCTGTGACCGTCCCCGAGGAGGGGGACTGAGTGGCCGACGGGGGTCGGCACAGAAAACTGAAAGCGCACACCTTCCATACCCCTACAACCCTCAGGCCTGGGGTCTCCTCCTGGACTAAACACACAAGCACTTACTCTTCCCGCAAGTTAGACTACGGCCTGATGTGTATTTCACCATCTTCGCGGCTGCCTGCATGCTGTCTGCTGGAGGGGATGAAGGTCAGGACGACGGCCACCATCCAGCTGCAGCAGCAGAACTGGGGGCCTGAAGAATTCACAGACTGAAGTCATCCATCCCTCCGGTGCCCCCAGACCAACCGGTTTCCTCGGGAAAGACTGCCTCCAGGGTAAAGGGTGCAGAGGCCGTTGCCACCATGAGGGCTCTCATCCACCTCCCAGCCGGAAGTGAGCTCATGTTCCCACTCGGTGTTCCAGTTCCGGGGGCCCTCGCCTCAGCGCTTCCCCAGATCCATAACCCGAGGCTGCGGAACAAGCAAGTCCGTATTTTTTATATCTTGGCAGCCCTCGCGGCATCCGGCCAGGAGGCCTCATGCCCGGCGGTAAAGGTGAATGAATAAATGACTGCATCGCTTTAACTATATTACAAAGGATCAGAAGCACGGAACTCAGAGCGCTTGTCAGCCAGAGCACTTTGAAAATATCCACGGGAGCACAAGAAAGTCAGGGCCTCCTGGTCGCCCAGCAGGAAACCTTTGCAGGGTGCTGTCCCAGCCTAAAGGCAGGTGCGGTCACACCTCCCCACACGTGCTCCCACACTGCACAGCTCGGCGAGGTTCTGCCCGGGGCCGCGTTCCACTGGCGGATGGGCTCCGCTGGGCACTGGCCTCGGCTCCGTGGTCTACGCACGCACACGCGCACGTGCACACAAAACACCCTTTCGTTCAGCAGCTCAGACCATCTCCTGCCCTTCCTCCTCTCAACCAACCCAGAACTTCGGACCAGAAAGGAGTGAAGATGAATAAAAATATATCCTCCATGTTGAACGGAGGACCAACACCCCAAGGTTACAGGACACAGAACAAGCCCATGTCTGCACCAGGTCTGAGCTGCATCTAGGGGGCCACGAGGCAGGTAGGACCTCAGACAGGAGCCTGAGTTTAAGCGAGCTGCAGAGGGCAGGACGCGGGAGGTTCCATATCTAATCTCAGCCCAGCAGCTAACGTTCACTGTAACCCGTCTGTTCCCTGGCCTCTGAGTCTACACCACCTCAAGAAGCAAGTGGGTCTGGTTTCCATGGCCTCCAGCGGAGGAGGATGACCAGCCAGAGATGCTGAATAGGAGAAAGTGCCGTCAAACAGGAGGCTGCGCCTTCCCACGACCGTGCTTCCCATTGCTCTGAGACCTCTCCCCTGCCCTCTGTGATTCACAAGCCCCTGGGGACCACTGGCATCCACACCATCTACTGGGGAGGCAGCCCGAATGTTCCCAAAGGTGAAGGGTGGCTCGGCCCCGGCCTGAGACTCAGAGCGCTCTCCACAAAGGCCAATTTACCGCAGGAGCATCATGAGGCGACCCTGGGAACAAAAGGTGATCAGAAGGCTGGCATTCAGGGGACGTAGGAAGAAGGGACGGGGGGCGGGGGGCAGAAGGAGTTCTCACGGAAGCAGAATGGCCTCGTCTTAACCCGTCCGTCTCAGGCCGCGACAGCTCTGTCACCGACAGGGCAGCCGGCCGTGGAGACGGCCACGCCCGGTTCCTACCCACCTTCGGCCTGAGGAGCTCCCTAGGAACTCTCTCCAGCTGTTCCCGGTTGAAGGCCCTTCCCCAAGGAAAACGGCGGGGCTAACGGGTGAGATCCTCCTTCACCAGCAAGCACGCACCGAAGGCCCGCCGGGGCAGGCACTCGTGCGGGAGACCCAGCAGTTAGGCCGGCAGACGTCCCCGCTCAGTGCGCAAGGCCCGGGGCTCGGACTGCGTTGGACCCTGGCTCTGCCACAACCGCGACTGCCGGCGGGTCCCCTACCTTCGGGGTCTTGCTGGTCTCAACTGTAAAACGGAGGTACTGACGGGACCTACCGCGTGGGCTGGCGTGGGGATTGAAGGAGCTAGTGCCCACGAGCCCAGCGCGCAGCAAGCCACACCTGTGAGCGTGTGCGAGTGTGTTATTATCGCTGCCTCCTGGACCACGCAGAGCACAACAGTGTAGAAAGCACAATGCATCACAGCTGGGCAGTGATAGGTGGTGAGGGAACAGAAGGGTGTGTGTGCGGTGGGGAAGGGTAAGGACAGGCCTCCCCAGGAAAAGTCTGGGAGGCAGGGAGGGAGAGAGGGAGCCATGGCCTGTCTGGAGGGAGAGCATTCCAGCTGGAAGGCAGAGCGAGCACAAAAGCAGAGGTGGGACCGTTGTGGGTGGACGGGAGAGGACAGAGCAGAGAAAGGAGGTGGGAGAGCCGGCCTGACACGAAGCTCACCTGCTGAAGCTCAGCGGGGCTCCGCCACCTCCCACCCGGGCCTCCCAGCCCACCGACGGTGGGGACGGGGACAGGTGGGGACTGACCTGCTCCTGGTGCTGACACCTGAGCCGCAGCAGCTGCGCGCGGTGCTCGTCCTGCAGCCGGGCCCCCTCCGCCTGGAACTGCAGCTGCAGCCGCTGCTCCAGCTCCCGCAGCTCGGCCCGCTGCTGCCAGCCCAGCCTGCGCACTTCATCCTCGCAGCGCCGCTCCAGCTCCTCCTTCTCCTTCTGCAGCTGCTCGCACTTGGCCGTGTGGAAGGCTGTGGGGGGCGGGGGACAGCAGGGCTTTAGAGCAAGGGTTCGGAGGAGGCACCGGGAGGCAGCCTGGGCCCCCAGTGCGTGCCCCCCCAACCCCGTACAGCATCAGGGCAGCCCAGGGCCCCTTCCTCCTGCTGAACTGCAGTCTGAAGCACTTTCTCGCCCACCACGTGCACTCTCAGGACAGATGGGCGCCGAGTGGCTGACCCCTGAGCCCCGGGAGCTCCGGGGACCGGCTGAGGTCCCTCAGGGTGAGCTTTCTGACCACAAGGCTCGGGTTCCCGCCGCCAGACAGGGGTTCTCCAGGGCCCACACACCACGGGTGTCACTGATGAAGGTTGAAAACGCACCATGGATCAGAACCCGTGGGGCCAGAGCCTGGCACTCAAGGGCTACGGTGTCTCTCATGCCCATGGAGGCCTGAGGCCCGGGCATGTCTGGAGGCTGGACTTGGGACGGGGAGGCCCGGGTCCTCTGCAGGCTGAAATGCCGAAAGGGGCCGTCGCAGATGACGAGGTGGGGGCTGCTTCCTTCCAGCGATCAAGGCCTTAGCAGCACCTCCTTCCCCACTGAAGGAAGGACAGGTTATCACTCAGGGCAGGTGTGGACAATGAGAGAAGGTTCAGTCCGCAGAGAACGTGAAAGCAATGACCAATCGTCCTTGAAAAGCCCTCTGCTTTTTACTCCTGCCTGCACCAGCAGTCTGAAGAATGTTGATGCAAAAGCACTCCTCTTTAAAAGCCTTTAGTTGGTCTGTGTGCTAAACAACTACTCCAATTACTGCAGGTTTTTATTTATTTTTTAATTATTTTCTTTTCAGGGCCACACCTGTGGTGTATGGAAGTTCCCGGGCTAGGGGTCGATTTGGAGCTGCAGCTGCAGTCTATACCACAGCCACAGCAATACTGGATCCAAGCCAGGCCTGCAACCTACAGCACAGCTCATGGCAATGCCGGATCCTTAACCCACTGAGCGAAGGTGGGGATCGAACACACAACCTCATGGATATGAGCTGGGTTCATTACCTGCTGAGCCACAATGGGGACTCCACTGCCAAGGTTTTTAAAAAACAACCTGTGTCTTAAAAAAAAAATCACAGGGAAAAACTGGAGACACAGAAGAGGAAATGATCCCTCCCCCTGCTCGCCCTCCCAGACCACGAGAAAATCAGATGCTGATCAACGCCAGATTCCTTAGTGCAGATTCCCTACCAACAAGGACAACTCCTACGGTACCACAAGGCAGTCATCAAAACCAGGGCCCAACACTCGCCCTCCAGTGCCACCCAATGCTCGGACCCATCAAAGTTTCACCAGCTGTCCCAATAATGTTCTTCTAGAAAAAAGATGCAGTTCTGAATCAGAAGCTGCATTTAACTGTCCTGCCTCCCAAGTCCCCTGCAGCCTGGGATGGTTCCTCGGTTCCCCCTGGACTTTCAGGACTTGAACGCTTTTGAAGTCATTTTGCAGAAAGTCTCTGCAGCTGGCCTGTCTGAAGATGCCTCATGATTACATTCAGGTCGTGTGTGGGGGCAGGAGCCTCACAGACTTAGAGCCATGCTCTTCTCACCCGAAGATTAATAAATTTGAACAGGCATTCCATGGAAAGTTTTTTATTTTTATTTTTTTGGTTTTCAGGGCACACTTCCTGGCCTACGCCACAGCCACAGGAACGGTCTTCCTGGCGTACTGGACACCCAGCATTTCTAACCCTCCCTTCGCTACACCAGGGAATTGGTTTCAGTATAACCTTGTGATAATGTCACAAGCTTTGTTTTCCTGACTCGCTATATAAGCAATTTAAAAAGAAGAATCTTCCATGGGAATTACCTCTGTGGCTCAGTGGGTTATGAACCCAACTAGCACCAGTGGGGACGAGGGCTTGATCCCTAGCCCCGCTCAGTGGGTTACGGATCTGGCATTGCTGTGAGCTGTGGTGCAGACCAGCAGCTGCAGCTCCGATTCGACCCCTAGCCTGGGACCTTCCATATACCTCGGGTGTGGACCTAAAAAGCAAAAAATAAAAATAAAAAATAAAAAAAAAGATTGGGTTTGGTCCTAGAGCTAAGTTGAACTGCTCTGTTCCCTTAAATCAGTCATGAGCTGTGTAGGGCTCAGTTTTGCTGCCTATTAAGAGGCAAAGTAACTCCCTTTCCACACGGAGCTCTAATCCTGAGATTCCCAACAGCTGCCACATATGAGAGGCAATCCTTACGTTCTTTCAGTGACCCCATGTGGGGAGCCCCAGGCCCGCAGGAGATACCAGATAAGAGAGTGACCAAGGCCCCAGGGAGAAAGCTCAAATAACAGAGCCCCTAACGAAATCAGCATCCACTTGCTGTTGGTAAACCTGCAAAAACAGATCTACCTGGCATATTGCAGGCAGAGATGAACGTGGGCTAACGGAACAGGCATCAGCTGGAGTCTGGCTTCCATTACTTCTTTCTACTCATGAGAAAACACTTGGTACTTCAGAGTATGAGAAGCAAACACCACGACAATAAATACCTAGAACCTGAGACACCGAGAAAATAATTTCTAAAATAACAGGATTATGCTTGGCCAGGGGCATTACAGCATGGCTGCTTCATAAACATGAACTTGAAAAGCAAAAAGAGGATTAGAGGCTGCGGTACTGTTTCAAATAACACACAGAGATGCGTACGTACGAATATACACACATATGTATGCGTGTAGAGTATAGACATATATCCACAATTCATAAATCAAATGAGAGGGAAAAAAACCCAGTGGGTGAGATCAGTTTTCTTCAGACAACTGTCCCAAACGTCCCTTAAATAATTAGAACTTGGTTTACCAAAGAGAGAGCAAAGATCAGAAATGACAGCACTCAACTTTAAAGGATCTGATCCCATACCTTGTGACAAAGCACATGGAGCAATACCACGCTGCCTTCGATGTCAGAGGAAACGCTTTCACTATAACAATTATAAGACAAACCATCTAAATATAAAGGGATGAGGCTGTATATAAATAAGCGGAATTATTATAATGGTCACTCTTAGGGGCTCAGTTGCATGCCCTCAGAATCCACATGCGGGAGTCCCAGCCCCCAGCGCCTCAGAATGCCAGCACTTCTGGAGACAGAATTTTTACAGTGATTAAGTTAAAACGAGGGGGTCAGGGTCAGCCCTCATGTAATATGACTGGGGTCCACAGGACACAGAGGCCGCTGGAGGGAAGACAGGGTGGCCCTCGAAAAGCCAAAAAGAGAGGCCTCAAATGCTGGCACTGGATCTCAGATTTTCGGCCTCCAGGACTCTGAGAAAACATTTCTGCTTCCTAAACCCCTCAACCTGGGTACCTGGTCATGGCAGCCCTAAGAAACTAACACAGCCAGTATGTGACATATTGATGGGAGCTCCCACGGCTAAAAGATGAAGTTGCTTCTTTGAGAGAAGGGCAGTAACTGAAAAGAGGAAATAACTTCCAAGGAGAAAAATGTAATTTCAAAATACAATTTCAAAAATGTAATTTCTCACTACACAAAGAAGATGGAACGCCCAGTTGCATAATCCCTTCAGAGCTGTAGCAGTGGTGTGAATTCTTTTTTTTTGTCTTTTTGCCTTTTTGTCTTACCTAGGGCCGCACCCACAGCATATGGAGGTTCCCAGGCGAGGGGTCTAACAGGAGCTGTAGCCGCCGGCCTTCGCCACAGCCACAGCAACGAGGGATCCGAGCTGTGTCTGCAACCTATACCACAGCTCACGGCAATGTCGGATCCTTAACCCACTGAGCAAGGCCAGGGATCGAACCTGCAACCTCATGGTTCCTAGTTGGATTCGTTAACCACTGAGCCACAACAAGAACTCCCAGTGGTGTGAATTCTTAATATTCTGTTAGGAATTTTCCATGGCTTCCTGCTTAACATTTTTATGGCAACCTTCTATTTCCATGTTGATACACTATAATTTACATGCCCTTTGGAAATTTAGTTTGCGTCCCTCATATATTTTTTGCTTTTTCATTAGGGTAAATTCCTAGAAATGGAATTATGTGAGGTTCATGACTATGAGCACCTTTGTGAAGTTGTTTTTTGTGTCCGTGGTTTTGTTGATGGCAGTGGTCCTGTAATAAATCGGTGGCCACCAGAGGGAGCTAGAACGCCTGGAAATGACCGCTGGTGGCGACGGCCTCCTTTCACACTTGGATCACAGTGACCCACCAACACGCTATCGGGGTCCCGGGCCACAAGGCCCTTTACAGCCTTGCTCCTTCTCTTTCGTTTTTATGAAAATATCAAGAAGAGAGAAAAGGAGAGGCTGACATGGAGGAGGGCAGGTTCATGGACTAGGAGTAGAAATGAGATTGAAAGAACGGTAAAGTCCTGGGTCTCCCTGCATCTCTGCAGGTCCGTGGGCGCCTCCAGGGCCTGGGACTAAAAGGAGTCGCTATAGGACCAACAGCTAGTGTCCGTAGAGCTTCCTTGGTACCACACACCTGGCACACTCTGGCCCCCAGGCAGGTGTCCAGGGGCAGCGTGGGCTGAAAAAGAATAACTCACTGATCAGAGGCCCCCACGGCAGCAGTGATGCCCTACAGAGCAGGGGCTGGGGTCTGGGGCCCAGGCCCCTCCCTCCCCTCCCCTCCCCTCTCCCGTGGGAGCTGCCCGTGAAAGACCCAGACAGTCTTAACAAGGAGATTAACAAAGAACCAATTCATTACCCTTTTGCAAGAGCCCCCTAGTGGCTGCACGGGGAATAGATGGATAGAAAGTCGTTTGCAGGATGTTTCTGGGGTCCACATGAATGTAAAGATGTCTGGGACTGAGGCTGCAGCCTGGTCAGGGCTGCATGGATGTGCGATGCATTTGAAGGCAAAGCCACCTGCACCTGCTTCTTCTGGACTGGGGGAGGGAGGCAAGGGAAAGCCAGAAACTGGACTGGAGGATGACTCCGGCTACTGGTCTGAGCCACAGGGCGTGGTGGTGCCATTCAAGGAGGCGCCAACATCCGGGGAGCAGTCGGCCTCGGGACAGGAGTGCACAGTAGGCACCAGATAAATCTCTACTGAACTAATAGCTGAATTCACGTGTATATGAGGGCCCATGGCTCACAAACGTTATGGGAATTCGCCTTGGGCACAGCTTACTCAGGAAAGGCCTTTCTGGACGCTGTCAATTAGTATGAAAAATGTGAAATTCGGGACTGCTGGATTTTGACAAGCCTTAGGACACTCCGTGATTAATGATAATACTCCATCTCACATGGGGCATATGCTGTGGTCGATTTCACAAACGTGGTGACGTCTGAGAAGCATGAGACCTCGGGACAGACTCTAGTTGTTAACACGCCCCCCCCAGTGAAGGGGGGCAGGTTGACAGACGTGTTTTCCTCCCAGCGGGTGTGTAAATGGTTCCTGTGAAGATTTGAGGCTGTAGTAAGATGAAGGGCATTTTCCAGCTGCTGGGCGTTTCGAATGCTACGGAACACATATGGAAAAGTTTCTTATCAAGGTGGTGTTCTAAAGTGAGATAACATTTCACTTGTGGGTCAAACTTCGGGAACCCGGCCCCAAGCTGGGTGACTGTGTATGAGCCTCACGAGTCCCGAATACGTGTCATGAAGCGCCCCACTCACATCCCACCCGCTCACGACTTATAATCGTCCACACAGAGGGACAGCACGTGACTGTGTAAGTGCTTCTAGAATCGGGATAACCCGATTCTAGAAGGGGTGGGGTTGCAGTGGGGGAGTGACAGCCCGGGCCGGAAGTGGTCAGGTGACACCTGGAAGGGACAGGAGACAAAGACAGGACCCAGTAAGGTGGGGGAGGCAGAAGCACCCCTGGTCTCCAGGTCAGCAATCCGTCCCAGGCTCTGCAGTCACCAGCTGTGGGAATTCTGGCAACTTACTCCACCTCTCTGGTCTCAACATCCTTATCTGTAAGATGAGGAGTTTGGGCACCATCACGGGCTGCAGTACATCCCCCCTAAAGTCATATGTTGAAGCCCCAATCCCCAGGACCTCAGCGTGTAACCGTATTTGAAGACTGGGGTCTCTGAAGAGGTGATTAAGTTGAACTGTGGCCAATTTTTTTTTTTTTTGGAGGGGGGGGCCTGGATCCAGCATGACTGGTGTCCATTTAAGAAGAAGAGGAGTCACTGGGGACATCTCAGAGCCCACATGAGGACACAGAGAAGACGTTTTCCCACAGGCCAAGGACAGAGGCCACAGCAGAAACCAAGCCTGCCGGCCCCCGATCTGGACTCCAGCTTCAGGGACTGTGAGAAGATAAACGTCCGTGGTATGAGCCCCCCAGAGCCTGGTATTTTGTCACGGCGGCTCGAGCTGATAACAGAAAAGTACTTTGAGCGCCAAGCTCCCTTCTGCCCCCGTGTTCTAGAATTCTGTGGCTACTCTACTGGCGACCAAGGGTTGTCAAGAAGAGCTGATCTTTGTCCACTGTCTTCTCTTAAAGAAGAAAGGGAAGCTTGTGCCATTTTTGTTATGATCCCTCTAAAAGGGACCCCATCTAGACAGCAGCTTCATCTGCAGAGAAAACATGCTTTGCAGCCTGACTCAGCACCCACGACGGCAGAGGCGAGCAGAAGGAATGTCAGCGCTGGGCATCTCCGTCTGCCTGAGTTTATCAAGTCCTTTAACGCACAATATTGACTTGATTAACCTTTGCTGCCAATTTCAAATTTCGCTCTGATTTCCTCGAAGAGCGAATGGAGACTCGGAGCCATTAAGTCACTTGCCCACACAGTCCCCGCAAGAACTCGGGAGCTGGGGTTCGCTCTGAATTTCAGCAGCGCTCTTTCGAATAATAATACTGTGGTTCTGCTTCATGTTTTGGAAGACAGGCAACCAAGAAACATGAGGAGAAACAGACACAAAAAACCCCAATCAGTGGAGGTGCTTTTTAGTAGGAAGTGATTTGTGCCATTTGTACGCGTTCCTTAAGATAAAGGATGAGCCTTTCGACAAACGGATTATGGCTGATGCTGTGAGCAAATGTAACTGCAGTGCCTAGAAGTAACCTTCTTGGTCTAAGAGGAGAAAAATGCAGTGATTTTAAGCAGGGAAAGGAGGAAAGAGGAAGCGGATTTAGGAGGCTGGTCCTAAGTTTGAGAAGAGCAACAAGTGCGGTCCACGTAAGCTCTAGTGACACTGCTGCCTGTGAGCAGGGAACGGGCTTTCCGGGGAGAGGGCTCTGCGCAGAGCCTGCTCCCCCCTTTCCTCTGGGTCTACCACGGGGGGCGGCTCTGAAGGCCGGCTTGGGACAGGCCAGAGACCGGGGCCACGCGAAGGCAGCGAGCATTTAGTGCTTTTAATCTTTTTTTCCTCCTGTGCAATATGGCGTTGAAAAGATGACCCCTTAATTTGATTTGATATTGATATGCATGACATCACGTGTACAGGTGACGTCATCTCCGGGTTGAACATCTGTTTTAGGAGGAGCTTTTAGTGACTTCCCGGAAGGTGTTTAAACAGAAGCCTAAACTGAGACGCTGGATCCATCTTCACTGAGTAGAATCCTCTCAACAGTACGTTCTGGGACCCTGTGGCTTCCTGAGCTTCACAGCGGGGCTGGCCTTCACCCTCGGTCCCGTAGTCTGGGTGGCCCCGTTCTCCTCATTCACTCTTGGTGGGGGACAGAGACCCAGGGGCTGCAGATTATAAACCGTAATCCGTTTGATGGTGGTGGGTTTAAATACTGCCTTGCCGTCCTTCAGGGGGTCCAGCGCACAGCCTGGTGTTCTGTGATCTCCATGCGCTTTGGGACATTTACTCTGAGGTCTTCCCAGACTTGGCGACTACCTTTGTTATTCGAGGCTTTACTGCTTTTAATTTTGCACCGGAATGAGGGGCTCATGTTTTAAATCTACAGAATCTGATTTTTTTTTTTTGCCTTTTGTCATTTTATGGCTGCACACACGGCATGTGGAGGTTCCCAGGCTAGGGGTCTAATCAGAGCTGTGGCCACTGGCCTACACCACAGACACAGCAACACAGGATCCAAGCCGCGTCTGCAACCTACACCACAGCTCACGGCAACGCCGGATCGTTAACCCACTGAGCAAGGGCAGGGATCGAACCCGCAACCTCATGGTTCCTAGTCGGATTTGTTAACCACTGCGCCACGACGGGAACTCCAGAATCTGATTTTTTTTAAGGAGGCGTGCAATTTCCCCATGAACTCTTACAGCTTCTTGCCGTGACTCCCAAATACATCAAGTTGACTCAAAGGAACCAGTCGCTTCCACCCACCAATTTTGGGCACAGACACAGAAGGTCACAGAGGAGACGGTGCCATGGGCGAGCCACACCCCTTCGAGTCTCACTTCCCGGTGCTGGGCTGACCTCGCCGAGGGGTCTGTGTCCCCTGTGCGGGGGCGAAACCTCATGTGGCAGGTGACCAGCTTGTCCTGGGACATGTCTAGAACAGAACAGCCCACAGCCATCTCACCGCTTCCACGAGGACCGTGACTTCGCCATTTCTGGGCGAAGTCCCACCTTCGTTCCAGCAGGCAGACCGTTCAGATTTACCGAGTCACCTCACCGAGCGAACACTCTGAAAGGTGACCTTTCCCCCCTTAGCTGCTGGTTGGTTAGAATATCACACGTCTGTCTTTAAAAATATAATCAAAGAGAATTAAGAGGGGCTTTTGGACCTCATTAGGTACCAGAAGATGCAACTATTTCTGTCTCTTCCACAGTTCTCCAGAAAAAAGGTCTCGGTAGAGAGAAAGGAAGGAGCAGCGTGGGGGGTGGGCGTGGGGCGCCGAGCGCTCTGTGTGCCCCACGCTGCGCCCAGCACCCTCGTGAGAGGGTCATCGAGCCTCACTCTGTGAAGCGGGTGCAATTCCGGCCCTGCTTAACACAAGATCCCCATGTAACAGAAGAGGAACCTGAAACGGCAGAACCAAGTCAGTCCAGGTCGGCGGCGTCTGGAGGCCGTGCTGCCACGTGGCCCTGCCCTAAGCCGGTGGCGTGCAGACTTGAGCAGGAATCAGGATCACACGCAGGGCTTGTGCAAACAGGCACCTGGGCCCCACCCCCTGACCTTCTGGGACGGGGCCTGAGGGCCCGCATTTCTAACAAGTTCGCGGGTGAGGCTGAAGCTGCTGGTCCACGGCCCTTGGACTGTTCACATTCAGTTCTCACGGGCAACACACCCGGTGTGGCCTCTGCCTGCTGGCTGTGCCCTGGTAGTCTGATGAACTCGGGGATCCACACGCCACAAACTCCTCCAAAGCCGCCCAAATGCAAACGGTCCTGCCCCCACCAAGGTCAAGACTGAGGGGAAGGGAGTTCCCTTTGTGGCTCAGTGGTTAACGAATCCAACTAAGAACCATGAGGTTGTGGGTTCGATCCCTGGCCTTGCTCAGTGGGTTAAGGATCCGGTGTTGCCGTGAGCTGTGGTGTAGGTTGCAGACGCGGCTCGGATCCCGCGTTGCTGTGGCTGTGGCGAAGGCCGGCGGCTACAGCTCCTGTTAGACCCCTAGCCTGGGAACCTCCATATGCCGCAGGTGCGGCTTTAGATAAAGGCAAAAAGACAAAAAAAAAAAAAAAAAAAGAGTGAGGGGAAGGAAGGAAAATCCGTGTCCTTCTGAACAATCTCTGCTAAACGTTATTTTGATTCACCCGTGTACGGTGTGTGCGTGCCTGTCTGTGTAGGTGTGTATGCTGTGGGGTCGCTACTGGAAATTAAGTGATTCATTATCTAAAGCAAACCCTTTAAAATGCGCCCTCCAAGAAACTGCCCGGTTTAGAAAAACCCTGAAGAGAAATCCTATAGAAGAGAACAATCTTACAGAAAAGTAGGAAATGGTCTTGCCAATTTTTTTTTTTTCCAGATCGCTGACCCAAAGGAAAGGCCATGGGATCACTTTAAGTCTAGGAACGTTTTTGTGAACATTGTTTCATTAAGGAAAAATCAGTTTATCCCCTGATCTGCCTACGGAAATGCTGGATCAATGTCAAGCAGCAGCCTCACTCTTTCAGACTCTCTCAGGCATCGGGTGTCTCCGTCTGGTCCCTTTTGTCACCCTTGCCCAAGAGGCCTTCAGACTCGCCTCACTGGACAAGGCCCTTCACGGACTCGTCCCGCTTCTGGGAGCAAGTGAAGAAGCAACAGCATTTGGGGACGGAAGAGCGAGGAAGTGGAGAGCCGAGCAGGAGCAGAGGCTTGTGCGCTGAAACGCTGATGGGAAGGACACAATGACAGGAGCTCCTGTCCTGGCTCAGCGGGAACGAATCTGACTAGAATCCCTGAGGACGAGGGTTTAATCCCTGGCCTGTCTCGGTGGGTTAAGGACCCTGCATTGCTGTGAACTGTGGTGTAGGCTGCAGACGCGGCTCTGATTTGTCCCCTAGCCTGGGAACTTCCATATGCCGCAGGTGTGGCCCTAAAAATAAAAAAAAAAAATATGATGACAAAATGTGAACTAGAGCCTAAAGGCTAAACCCAGAGACGCAGGGGGCGGGAGGCTGGGAGGCAGGAACGGAACTGATGATGGTGTGTCAGGGCTGCCTCGCAAGCAGGGGGGTGACCAACAAATCCAGTTGTGACATTGGGAACCACTACAGTTTAAATGGAGAGGAAGACGAGACTGGGCACATTCGGGGTGATTTGGCCACAGACTTAGTTTGGGACTAACAGACACAACTGCTCTGCATAAAACAGAGAAATAACAAGGACCTACTGAATAGCACAGGGACCTCTACTTAGTGTCCTGTAATAACTTATGAGGGAAAGGAATCTGAAAAAGAATATATATATAAAATTTATAAATTATACAGGTAATTATAAAAATTACATATACATATAATTTTATTTATTATTTTTTTTTCTTTTTTTTTGGCTGCTCCACAGAATATCCCTGGTCCAGGGATCAGACCTGAGCCACAGTTGTAACCTACGCCGAAGCTGCAACAACACAAGATCCTTGAACCCACCTATGCCATGCTGGGGATCGAACCTGTGTCCTGGCACTGCAGAGACGCTGCTGTTCCTACTGCACCACAGTGAAAACTGTGATATATACATACATATATGTATATGTAAATGTGTATCTGAATCACTTTGCTGTACACTTGAAACTAACACAACACTGTAAATTAACTGTACCTCAAATAAAAGAGCGAAGAAAGAAAAATGGAGAGGCAGACATTAAAGTGAACAAAACGGCAGCGCTGTCTTGGAGCAGGTCTGAGAGGCGCGTGGCGGGAAGCACTTTCCCGCCCTAGAGGCACACGCAAGCAAACGTGTGTCCGGTACTGACGGCGCACACTCCGGGAAGCAGCAGAGGATGGACTGGCCCCTCCCAGAGGGGCGGGAAGGGAAGGAATGGGGTGAGTGGGGGAGTGTTTGCAAGAGGGGAGACTGAGTCACCACGGGAAGGAGGAGGAGAGGTTGGAGGCAGGACACGCTTCCGTTATAATCAGCAGGACCCGGGGACTTGCTGAATATCGGTTACAAAGGAGAGGAAGTGGTAGAGCTGGTGCTCATCCCCACTTTCTGTGTCGTTTACTCTGTGAATCATGGTGCCAACATCGAAGCTGAAAACTGTGGTTGGTGGAGTTCCCGCTATGGCATAGCAGGTTAGGGATCCGGCATTGTCTCTGCAGTGGTGCGGGTTCAATCCCCAGACCGGCACAGGCAGACGGGGTGAGAGATCTGGTGTTGCTGCAGCTGTGGCTCGGATTTGATCCCTGGACCGGGAACCTCTCTATGCCTCAGGTGCAGCCAAAAAAAGAGAAAAAAAAATACGCTAATTGTTCCCCATCTCCTTTTCTTTCTTTTATTTAAAATACTCGCTAACTTGAAAAAGACACATGCACCCGCATGTTCATTGCAGCACTATTCACAAGAGCCAAGACATGGAAACAACCTAAATGTCCATCAACAGATGAATGGATTAGAAAGATACACGATGGAATACTACTCAGCCATGAACAAGAACAAACTAATGCCATTTGCAGCAACATGGATGGAATTAGAGACTCTCATATTAAGTGAAGTCAGAAAGACAAATACATATGATATCAGCTATATCTGGAATCCAGTATACAGCACAAATGAACCTTTCCACAGAAAAGAAAATCATGGACATGGAGAACAGACTCATGGTTGCCAAGGGGGAGGGGGAGGGATGGACTGGGGACTTGGGGTTAACAGAAGCAGACTATTGCCTTTGGAATGGATAAACAATGAGATCCTGCTGTGTAGCACTGGGAACTACATCTAGTCACTTATGATGGAGCATGGTAACATGAGAAAAAAAATGTATGCATGTATATGTGCCTGAGTCACCTTGCTGTACAGTAGAAAACTGAGAGAACACTGTGAAGCAGCTATAATGAAAAAAAAATCATTATAAAATAAATAAATAAATAAAATACTGGTAACAGAGGAGTTCCCATTGTGGCGCAGTAGTTAACAAATCCGATTAGGAACCATGAGGTTGAGGGTTCGATCCCTGGCCTTGTTCAAGTGGGTTAAGGATCCGGCGTTACCGTGAGCTGTGGTGTAGGTTGCAGAAGTGGCTTGGATCTGGTGTTGCTATTGCTGTGGCGAAGGCCGGCAGCTACGGCTCCTGTTAGACCCCTAGCCTGGGAACCTCCATATGCCGCAGGTGTGGCCCTAGATAAGGCAAAAAGACAAAAAAAAAAAAAAACCAACAGAAAAAACTGGTAACAGAAATGGCTGGTGCTGGACACAGCATCTTCCAGCCTCCCTTACAGCTCCAGGGGGCCCATGTGACTGTCCTTGGGTCAGAGGATGTCAAGAAGTGACGTGGCAACTTCTAGGTCAGATTCTCAGGAGGGGGCCGCTTGCCCTTTTCCTTCCCACCGTCCCCTTCCCTTGGGCTGAAACCTGCAGACAATGACACGAGAGAAAAATATCCCTCCGTCGTCTTTATTCCAGCGCATTCGGGTGCCTCTTTGTTACAACAGCTTAGCTTGTACTTGAACAGGGACTATACCAGGAGAAGTGGAGATCAGGTTTTGCTTTGACGTGAAGGGCGGGTGGAGATAAAACTGACCATCAGGAGTTGTATAGCCTATGGTTCAATAAGAGGTAAGCCCAGGAGAGACCAGGGCTAGAAGCACAGACGTGGGGGAGTGAGGCTTAGGCAGCAGTTGAAGCCACAGGGGTGGGTGAGGTGACAGGGAGAGGACAGAGAGTGAGAAGGAAGAGGGGCTTAGAACAGCCTCGGGACAAACAGGTATTTGGAGCATGCCATTAACTTGATTTCAGTTACAGTCATTCACTGCCACCTGATCTGTTTTCCCAACTGACTGTAAACTCTTGGATTACAGTTTACTGATCTCTGAACAGAACATCTAGAATACTTTTCTCCAAAACAGGCATTCAAAAGGTATCTTAAGAACAACACCCTCTTAAAAAGCTTTATTTCCAAGCAATAGATTCACTTTCTATTTCTGCTGTTCCTGGCTATAGACTTAGGCCATCCCAAATCAGTCTCTCTCTCTCTCTCTTTTTTTTTTTTTTCTGTGCTACTGGCATATGGAAGTTCCCGGGCCAGGGACTGAACCATGCCACATCAGTGATCCAAGCTGCTGTGTGACAATGCCAGGTTCTTAACCCACTGCACCATAAGAGAACTCCCAGCATCAGTTTTTAAGTGCTGGGAATCAGAAGGAAGATCCCCAAAATGATGAGGTGGGCCAGGTGGAAATGTGGCAGCCTGGAAAGAACCCATGTGCCCTGGTGAAGCGGGTGGCTGCCATTCAGTAAAAAGACAAATTATTCAGTAAAAAGTGGGCAAGAGACACCTCACAGAAGAAGATATCTAAACAGCCAATGAGCATATAAAAAGGGAGTTTGGGGTTGGGAGGTACAAACTATTACATTTAGCATGGGTAAGCAATGAGGTCCTACCGTGCAGCACATACATATCCAGTCTCTTTGGGTATGACAGAAGATAGTATGAGAAAAAGAACATACATATGTGACTGGGTCACTACGCTGTACAGCAGAAGTCGACACAACATTGTAAATCAACTACAACTTAAAAAGCGCTCAACTTCATCAGCAATTAGGAAAATGGAAATTAAAACCACAATGAGATAAAACAATGACAACAACAAAATGACCATACCAGATGCTGGCAAGGACATGGAGGAACCGGAATGCTCAAACACGGCTGGGGACAGTGCAAGACAGAACCACCATTTCCAGAACCGTGTGGCAGTTTCCGCTCAACTCACATCTGTCCTATGACCCAGTAATTTCTCATACAGGAATTCAACTGAGAGGAAAGAAAACATCTCTGTTCCCAAAAAGACTTGGGCAAGGCTTTTCAGCATGGCCTCATTTATAACAGCGAGATGTGGAAACCACCCCAGTGGTCCTTCTGCAGGGGGATGGATAATTACTGCTGGTCCCCGCAGGCCAGCGCAACACTACTCAACAATAAAAGGAAACAGACTACCGATACAGTCAGCATCGTGGACGAATGTCTCACGCGGAGCCAAAGCATTCACACGCAAAAAGGCCACACACTGTCTGATCCCATCTGTATGAAGCCCAAGACCAGGCAGACTGATCTACAGTGACTTAAGTGGTTGCTTCGGAAGGCGGGAGGAGGGGGAACCGTCTGGAGAGAGGCCTGGGGGAACTGTCTGGGGGGATGTAAACATCCTAAGTCTGGTGATGGGTGCTGATTATATGGATTTATTCACGGGTCATCAAACACTTACAAATGGAGCAGTCTTAAAGCAAAATGAATAATTTTTTTATGTTGATGCACACAGTCACTGTTTTGGTAACTTTACTCTTCCCTGTAATTTCACCTTTTTGTCCTTCTTGAAGGATGTTTTCCCTGATATTCTGATTTTTTTATTTTTTTTATTCTGTCAGCGGTTTAACAATGTCATTCCACTGCCTCGGTCTGCTTGTGACACAGTTAACTGTCAGTCACATCGGTGTCCTCCGTGTGTGACATGAGTCTTTATCTGGCTGCTTTCAGTACTTCTTTACCTTTGGTTTTCAGTGGTTTGACTACGATGTCTTAGGTGTGATTTGTGTGTCTGTATTTATCCCGTTTGGGGTTCACTGCTTCTTGAGTCTGCAGATGGCTCTTTTAAAACCAAATTTAGGATGTCTCTGCACACCATTTCTTTCAAAAACTTCTCCACTGTAATTATGCATCTGTTAGACTGCCTAAAACAGCCCACAGGTCCTGACACTTTGTTCGTTTTCTTTTAGTCTTTTTTTCCCTCTGTTCTTCAGGTTGGGTAACATCTGTGGACTGTCTTCAATTCACAGACCCTTTTCCCTGCAGCCTCCAAACTGATGGAAAGCCCGTCCAGTGAATTTTTCATCTCAGAGATTCGAGTTCTGGGCGCTAACATTTCCATTTCGTTCTTTTATAATTTTCTTTTGTCTCTTGTGCCTCCCTTACCTGGTTACTGTATTCTCCTTTTTCTGGAAGCGAATGAACACGTTTATAAGAGCTTTTAAAATTTTTTACCTGCTAGTCCAACAGCTGGGTGATTTCAATACTCATGTCTACCCATGTTTCTCCTTGATTATGAGTTCTACTTTTTGTAGGTCTAATTTTTTTTTTGGCCACACCCACAACATGTGGAAGTTCCCAGGCCAGAGCTTAAACCCACGCCACGGTAGCTGCCTGAGCCACTGCAGTGACAATGCCTGATCATTAATCCACTGCACCAAAAGGGCACTCCCTATAGGTCTAATTTTTAAAAAATCTTTATTCAACATGATGAACATCCTGGGGGGAGGGTGCACTACTTCGTCTTCCTTTAACAGGTGCTGAGTTTTGCTGGCAGGCAGGTGATTACTAGCCACCTTTGACTCCGCCTGACTTGGTTTTATTAGGGCGGGTCCACTAGAGAGGCTTACTCTCAGTTATGGGGTCAAGGTGGTTACTCCTAAAGCCAGGCCTTCCTCAGGTCATGACCGATCGCTCGATGTGCTCAGGGAGCTCTCTCCACCCTGGCGGGGCTGGAATTCTGGCGTCTCCCCACCCTGCACAATTGCTGGTACCTCCATCCAGCTCCATCCTGCAGCAGCCGCCCTCGGCCAGGCCTCCCCAGACACGTGCAGCTTACACCTCATCTAAGATCACCTCGGAACCTGTGTAACTTTCTAGGGCCCCCTCTGCCCAGCTTACTGCTCTCCGGCGCTTGGCCCCACAATTTCTAGCTGCTTTAATCACCTGGAACTCTGGTTTTTCAGCTCAGCGGATGGTGGTCCCTTCCTGGACCCTCTCCATGCAGTGGTCTGCCAAGTGACCCCAGGCAGAAAGCTGGGCTGACAAGGGACTCACTTGATCCCTTTTTCCAAAGATCATAGGCCTGGGCTGTGTATCACTTGGCAACAGCCGCCTCATGTACTTTGTGGCTTAGAGCTGTGGACAGTGAGAGATGGTTGCTCCAGTACTAGTTACTAGTTGGCAGCTGGAAGCAGAAGTCAGGGATGCATGGGTAGCCGGTGAGAGCAACCACTGATTCTAATAGGCCTCATCTCCTCCCCCGGGGACCCTTGGCTAAGACTTACTGAGGTCCCAGAAAAGAAAGAGTTAAGCTGATGGCCTCCCGAGGCTGTCTCAGTGACATGCCATTATTATTTAGCGCACATGTTCGACTCCGGTCCACTAAGCAGTCTTCTGATTACAGTGTTAGCTTTCTAGGTAGATCTGCCTATAAGGAGACCTATAATGTCTTGCTGTAAATTAATTCCTTGGTATTTTCCTTTTCCACAGCGGTCTCTAGAAAACTTAGCTAAAAAGGTGTTTTGTAGAAAGGCAGAACCATTCCCCGTGCACTCATAGTCCCCCACTCAGCTGCCAGCCCGGTCTCTCCATCCGGAATCATCATTCTCATCAGCCAAATTCTTCATCACTGGCTTTTCCTTATGAAGAGAACAGCTGTGTTAAGAAGCCCTGAGACCAGGATCAGATTGATGATCACAAAACCTAGTAAGTCTCTACAGGGTGCCTTACAATGCAGAATAGGTCTAGTTTCCATCTTCTGCACCAGAATTAACTTCCCAAAGATCTGACATTTGGCTGAAAAACTGCAATTCTGAACAAAAAGGGTGACCTAAATCTATCATAGGCATATACAGCAACGTAAATATTACTTCCTTCGATCAACTTCCAAATGAAGGAAAAAACTTGATAGTACTCTTGAATCCGGCCACGGTGGCATCTGTGGTTACTTGAACACGTGACGAAAACTGCATAATGGCATTAGACAAGAAAAAACAAAGGTCAAAAAAAAATGTATGAAGAAAGAATCACTTGGTGTTTAATAGCCCAAACACTGCACAGCTTTGTATGCAAGTGGTTTAAAGAGTTTCACAGACAAACTCGCTTGCCCTGTTCCTCTAGCAGGACACTGCCTGACAGAAAATTTGTCTTCACTCTTCTCCCATCACCCAAAGGAGAGACTGAGTCAATGACATCACTAAAGCTGTTTCTGTAACTGATCAGGTGTAGCAGAACCACTCGTGCACTGACTCTTTCCATTTCCTTCCGTCTCAGCTGTTTTATCCCCACAAGCATTTCCTGGGCCCCTGGTTGGGTTGCAAACCCTCCTGCGAACTCCCAGAACTCCAGCATCTCGCTCAGCACGCTGGGTTTTGATTTCCCGCTTATGCGTCCGTCTCTCCAGTGCACAGGTGCTCCCCAAGGTTGGAGACCACGTCGCATCTCTCACTCCTGGCACATTAACGGCGGCGGCTCCTGGGCTCAATCAAGTTTACAAAATGAAGCAATGCACGGCTCACCTTCGATGCGCTAAGCCCGAGACAGGGGCTCAAGAGACAGAGGAAAAATAAGGAGGGATCCAAGATGCGTGAGAAACTCACCAGTAGGAGGTGATTATATTTGCAAAATTTGTATGTGATCGTCATGTAAAATATTACGTTTGGCGAGATGCCCTTTAGCAATTTCCAGGTTAAATCGATACAGCATGTCGTGTCTTTCTCTTGCTTTATCTTAGCTTCCCGCAGAGGCCAAACGAGATCTTACAACACGAAGGCAGTGTGCTATGGTCGTGGTGGAAAAGATATGGACCCAGCTCCGTTATTCCTAATAGTTAGGAGATCTGCTTCCACGCTCTGTAGCCATGATTTGGCCACTGTTAAAACAGTGGTGGAACTCCCTACCTGTCTGTCTCCTAGGGTGGCTGTGGTCAGGATTAAATGAAATAATATGAGAAAAAGCCTTGAAAACTGTACGCCACTGAAAACATTAGTATATGAACTCACAACTTCGCGGGGGCAGTTGACTCCATATTTCAAAAAATGTCTTGACTTTGGTATACTTTACAGGCAGGCCTTGGTATCCTGACTTAATCAGTCGATTTTGGTAAAGGATTAAACATACAGATTCAAAATATTAACACTGACCTATATCAGAAAGGAATAGCTTCAGTCATAAAGGAGTAAATATTTTAGAGGCTCACAAAATAGCCATCTCCCTATCAAACAGCTAGAAGATGCTGGACATACAGATTTCAAAGAATTTTATAAGAATCAAAAATGGGTTGCTGCAAAAAAACAAACAAACAAAAAAACGGGTTCCTGCAATTGGAATAAAAACCACTGTCTCAAAGAACGTAGCAGTTCCTGTTACATTAAGAACGGAGAGGCGGTGAGGTCCTGCTGCACCGCAGAGGCAACTACGTCCAATCGTTTGTGATGGAACAGGATGAAAGATAATATGAGAACAAGAGAATGCGTACATGTATGACAGGGCCACTTTGCTGTACAGCAGAAATGGACAGAACAATGTAAAGCAACTATAATAAAAAATTTTTTTTAAAAAGAAAGTAGCAGTTCTGGGGAATTATAGCTGATGATGTATTTTTCACGGCAACCAAACATAGCCCCTCATATTTTAAGGGAGTCTGTGGTTTTGGTATGTGGATGGGTGGGCACCTGTTTGAGATAGAAACTAAAATGACTTCAGAAAATTACATTTACTGGAAGAAAATCAAATCATGGCCGCTGACATCACTAGTCTGAAGATTTCTCAGCTCAGAACATCATTCTCCTACGGGCGGGGGTGGGGGGCAGGGTAACTCCTGGACCTTGTCATGCTGAGCGGTCCGTCTTGCAAAGAAAGCAGCATATCTGAACCTCTATTGTCACGCTCACATTTCTGACAGCAGACTGTACCTACTGGGTCAAGTCTTTCGAAGTAACGCTGCCGGCCTCCTCGCCACAGAACCCAGGGCAGTGATAGTTAACTGGTAAATACGTATCTGGGTATCTGCCTCCCCCTGCCCCCCCAAAGTCGTTAAGGAAATTGAGTGACTCCACTCTGCTGATCAGAGTATTTTGCATTCTGCAGATTTTTTGCTTTTATTTTCATTCAATTCAATATAATTGCCTAATTTACCTTATGGTAAATATTTAGCCTGACTCATGTGCTTGTTAGTTGTACGTTGTTTAATTTCCAAGCGTTTGGAGTTTTTTAGGGATTTTCATGCTACTGATTTACAGTTGAATTCAGTTACGGTCCAAACCGTTTTGTATGATTTCAACTCTTTTATACTTGCTGAGGTTTGTTTTGTGGCTCAGCATACGGTCCATGCTGCTCAGTGTTCCCTGTGCATTCGAGAAGGACGTACATTCTGCTGGTCGGCTGGAATGTTCTATGAATGTCGATTAGGTCAACTTGGTTGATACTGCTGTGTGAGTCTTTTAAATCCCAACTGATTTTCTGCCTACTCGCTCTCCTGAGAGAGGAGTCTCCAACTGTAATAGTGAATTTGTCTGTTTCTCCTTTCAGTTCCACCAGTTTTTGCTTCATGTAATTTGAGGCTGTATTTTCAGGCACATGGATATTTAGTGTGCTACGCCTTTCTGGTGACTGTCGTGAATCTTTATATATATAACGGCATCTTCATCCTTAGTAACAGCATCGGTCCGAGGTCTGCTTTGTGGGATGTTAACATAGACCCTCCAACTTTCTTCAGATTGGCTTTGGCATAGCATATTTTTTTTCCTGTCCTTTTAAGTATCTATGTCTTTATGTTTGAGGTGGGTTTCTCTTAGGCAGCACATAGCTGCATCTTGCTTTTTTATCCAATCTGGCAAATCGTCTTTTTTTGGTGTGCTTTTAAGAAAGATTTTTACTTATTTTTTTGTCTTTTTGCTTTATCTAGGGCTGCAGTCGCGGCATATGGAGGTTCCCAGGCTAGGGGTCTAACAGGAGCTGTGGCCGCCAGCTGACGCCAGAGCAACAGCAACACGGGATCCGAGACGAGTCTGCAACGTACACCACAGCTGACGGCAATGCCGGATCCTTAACCCACTGAGCGATGCCAGGGATCGAACTCGCAATCTCATGGTTCCTAGTCGGATTCATTAACCACTGAGCAATGACAGGAACTCCAGGAGAGATTTTTATAAATCAGAAGAAAATGTGCATTTTTTTTGGTGATCCCAAGATTAGCTTTTTTTTCCCCCCCCTGAGGTGTCTTCTTGGTTTCTGCATTTTAACTCAGCATTTTGAAGTTGCGAAAAAAGGAAGACAGCAGAATCTAATCTGATTTAAGGGAGTTAGCACATACTGCACCCCCAGTTTTCTGCCAAACATTCTGGCAGATCCTTTGCTCTCATTCACGTGGTGCAACAAGACTCTTCTCCTTCTTTCTGACGCAAGCGAGGGGGGGCCTTGGCACAGTCCTCTTCTAAAGTCACAAGGAGCAAGTGCACATTTCCCAGCCCCACCCTTGAGACGAGGTTTGCCCTATGACCTAGATCTGGCCCATGAGATATAAGTTCCTGGAAACCTTCCCCCAAGAAGAGCTGACCACTGTCCCTGCTTCTTGTTGATACCTTCTTCCATCCTACTGCCTGGACTGAGGATAGGCTGACCGTGTGGCACCCAGGGCTGACTGCTGCCACTCTGGGCTGTGAGAAGCCCCACTGCCTTGGGGTCGGGAGGACAGTGGGTTGCTGGAAGCCTGGCCCCCCATGATTCTGCCTCTGGGTGTTTACCTCCAGACTTTTCTATAAGAGAGGAATAAAAATCCACCTTGATTAAGCTGCAATTGTTCAGGGAGTCTATGGCTTGTTCCTGAACCCAATCCTAATGGCTGTAGCTTGGGGTGAATGAACATTAACACTGTTTTATAATTATACTCCACGTGTAGACAGGTTCATACTAGTGCCTATTACGATTTTGTGTGGGAGTTATAAATTGGGAGATAAGCTGTTTTAGTTTTTAATCTGATTTTTCAATCTACCAAATTAAAAATCACCCCCAAAATCTGGTGGCCAGGCTGGGAGTTACATATGATGCGTAGAAGAATCATAGACTTGGATTTAAGACCTGACTCTGTCCCCTACCAGCTGTATGCTCTTAGGGAGGTCACTTCATCTTACTGAGCCTCAACTGCCTATAAAATAATGACATTGATATCTATTTCATAGAGTCATCTCAGTGAATAAACACAACAAAGCATGAGACAGAGCTTGGAAGTGCTAAGAAGCACTTTGTAAATACAAGGGATTATGATCATAAATTAGAAGACAGATTTTACGTCTAGCTCTGGAAGGTTAAATCATCTCATACAGTGGTGTCTGTAGACACATGTGGGTTGCCAGTTATAAATGAGAACAAATTGAAAAGTTCATTCTACTGAGTAACCTAAGAACATGATAAACAACAATTTAGTGCCGGCTGTCACAGTTTAGATTTCTGTCATACCTTTCTATCGAAGCTCTCAGAATTCTTTAATACGTCTTCATTGCATATTATAGAAAACATTCCGGTCATTTTTTTTTTTTTGCTTTGTTTCAACAAACTAACTTTAAAATATGGATTTAACCATTTAGTTTCCTGTACGGTACCTGAGAAACTTTGCCGGAATGACTGCTTTGTTAAACACAGCTTTCTGATTTCAACTCTACTGCATGAGTTAAGTGTTGAGAGGAGGGGGGTGACAGAGGGGGCAGAAGGCAGCTGTGTCCATCAGCGCTGTGGACCGGGGCAATGGCCAGTAAATACGGGAAGGGGGAGGGCAGCTGGGTGACTGAGGACTTCAAAGAGGAGAGACAGTTTCACACCCCACTGAGGCAGCCTCTGCTCTGAGCAGTGCAGAGGGAGGAAGCTGGTGGGAGGCGCGCAGTGGGGTTAGTGCTGTTCTGACTCATGTCTGTACGTCCACCTCCTCGGACACTGGTCTGGCCGGGAGAGCATCGGGGATAAGGAGTGAGAGTCAGGGGTGCCATTTAAACCCAGCTATTTATCGCATGCCTTTCCGTCTAGTGGAGTTCATCTAATTCCTATTTTTAACTCATATTTTTTATATCTCAAGTTTTGTAATAAGGCAGCTTTGGTGAAGAGAGGATCCTAAGTAGCTGCCTGAGGGGGGTCAACAACCTGAACTCTAAGGTCCCAAAAAGAAATAATCTGCTTCCAGGAAGAACATTTTTTTTGGGGGGGGCCACAACGGTGGCACGCAGAAGTCAGGAAGAACATCTCATGTGTCTATTTCAGCATCTACCAATGGAAGAATGAGCCTTCCGTTACCCAATATTTGACCTCCAGATTTGGAGAATGTCACTCTGTGAAAAAAAAAAAAATCGAGGTTCATATTTTAAGAACCACGTTTTCTGGGAAATTTTAAGACTATATTAAATATATTTCCAGCATCTCTGCTCCTCCCCTGGATGTGGTGCTGGATTCCAGTTTCCCAGAGCCCCCAAATGCCCTTTCATCCCACAACTGCTACAGTTTGGGGCAGGCTTTTCCAAGGACAGACCCAACTGAGGCCAAGTCCAACGATGAGGCAAGTGTCAGCAACCCTCGAAGGCGATGTGAGGATGAGAAGCTTTCCAGAGGATGACCAGAGATCCCTGTCTCCATAGGAGACACAATGCAACGAAGAAGACAGCAACTGCCGCCACTCCACAGGGACTTTACTCTTGGACCACAGGTTCCACCCCAAACTGCGTCCTGGCATATGACCAGATGCTATGTATCTCTTTTCAGATAGGTGGGGTGGAGGGGCAACCTGAGTGTGCGTGTGTGTGTGTGTGTGTGTGTGTGTGTGAAAGAGAAAGCGGGACTGATTTAATATCCTATTATAAGGGAACCCCAGCTACACTGAGATGAAATCCACCGTCAACTTTTGTCCTTTTTTACAGAATAAACATCAAGGATACTGCACATGCACATGAGCTGAAAACCCGGGTGAAATCCAACAACATCATCATCCTATGCTTTTGAGAATATCTTCCAGGAAAATAAAGCAAGAGGAGAAAAATAATTTGTAAACACAGTCACTGCAGTGTAATGGCAACAAATGGTAAAAAACCGAAACACTCAAAGGGCAAGAGTGGCTGATTCTATTATGAGTACGATGGGGTGTTTTATAACTATTAAGCTGCACGTGTGAAAAGTGTTCCTGATCCAGGCAAAGGCGAGCGGGTTTTCCTTTATGAAGGTATGCAGAATGGGTGGGTAACGCCTGAAAATGGTCACAGCATCCATCAGTTCGGGGGACATTCACTGGGGGCAGCAGGGGAGGAGGTGCTCAAACTGTGCTCCCTCCCTTCCTACGTGCATCTACCCAAATCTTAGTCACTGGCCAGACCCATCTCCACGAGCCCCTCCTGCACGGAGTCTTCGACTGTAAGTTCCTTGAGGACATGAACTGTGTCTTATTCACCCGTGACCTGTCCTTACATAGCACCAGGTCATAGCTAACCACACGGTATTTTCATGCAAATTAGAAAAAGGTGCCCCTTCCTGTGTGTGACAACAGCTCCAGGCTGGGGCTCAGGGCTTGGCGAGCTGCTGCAATGTGGATGCATTTCAGCCCCCACTCAGAGAGCTGCCCACTGCAGGGTATGACCTATTTCACCATCCATGGTGACCCTGCCTGGCCTGTGGCTGGCACAGACTAGACACTTAATAAATATTCGCTGAATGAATGAATGGACTGAGATTTAGGAGAGCTAAGCTTTTCTTCTGGGTACTTCCCGCAGGCGTCTCAGCTTTAGCTAAGATCTTCAATCAAGTCTCAGTTTATCCATCTCTCAAATGGGGTGAATAGCCTATAGTCATGAAGACCTGGACCGCCTCTGCCATGCGATGACTCTGTGCCTGCTGCATAAAGGTGCTCAGGAAATTGTTAAATGGACTCACTCTCCACAGCTGGGCAGTACCTTGGACAGCTACCTTGGCTAGGCGTGGCAGGAGACTGTGTTCCCTCGGCCAGGTGCAGTGCGATGATAATATCTCGATAATACATTGGCCTTTGTTCTTGGAGTTCCTAAAACCCTTTGGGTCTCCTGAGTGACAGGAGTGCCTTTTGTATTTATAACGTGTCCCTTCCCTGAGGTTATGCTAATACGACAACTTACTGTGGGGCCCTTGGATGGCCTCAGGACACGTCTGGTCACAGCAAAGACAAGGTGATCAGAGGGCTGGAGCTTTCAGCTCCACTCACCAAGGTCTAGGGAGAGGGGACGCTGGAGAATGGGTTATGGAAACTCTTGAACAACGTGATTCTGAGAGCTTCCAGGCTGGTGAACACAGCAAGGTGCTGGGAGAGAGACCTGCGCTCGGTACCTAGGCCTCACCCTCAAGGACTCTGTGGCCTGAGAGAAGGTCCTGGGACTCCATGTTCTAAAAAGCATTCCAGGTAATTCTACTGTGCACTGGGGCTGAGAACCACCAGGAAAGATGATTCTGGCCAGATGCGAAAATTCTTTGTTCGAATTGACTCATATCCAGGTACGGCCAGTTGAGGGTGCTGACGAGCAGATACTGGTAGCATTAGGGCAGCATTTTAATGGCCGTGAAAAATTTTAGGCAGCAATGTTTAGATGTGAGGGACAGGCCAGCCCAGGTGTGGGATCTGTAACAAATGCCTCTCGAGTATTCTAACTTTTTGCAGCTTCTTTCTTTCCTCTACATCCGGACTCAACGCGCTCTAGGAATCGCACCTCCCCTCCCGCACCGCAGAGCACCAGCCGTGTCCCTCCTCAGACGCAGCTGACAAGAGGACAAAACGACGGTGGGGCTGGTGGAAAGGGGCCAGGACCGATGGTCCCTCTGCAGGATCACCCTGGGGGTCAGGTTTCTAAGCTTAATTCCCTTTGCCTTCGAGGAAAGAGTCCGCAGGTCGAGGTGCTAGAATCTATGACCTTACAGTTAACAGCCGATCCCAGGTTCCGTCTTCCTCTCTCTCAAGTGCAGCCTCTACAGAGGTTCACATACTTGCTGCCAGGGTGCCCGCTAGGGCCAGAGGCCGAGCAGAGTGGCCAGGGCCGCGGTGCTGCCAAAGCCACCCCCTCCCCCACGATTTTCCATTTGGCAGCTGAAGTCTGGCTCTGTTCTTAGCATTAATGCAGAAATCAAATAAGACTTAAATACAAAACCCCAATGTGACCACTGAGTGGTGCCCGCTGCACTCAGAAGCTTCGGGAAAGGCCAGAGGAACGCCTGGGACACGGGAGACGCTGGATCTGGCACACCCTCCAGGCTGGGTCAGGACGAACACCCGGATCCAGAGCTTGTCTGTGGGGTGCAGATGTCGCTCTGGGACAGGGGGGGGCTCAGCCTACAGTGAATGATTTCATCCTCTGTCTTCAGACGGAAGAGGCCACACACCTAAGCGTCACTGGAGTCACTTTTACTGCAGCCTCATCATTACTGTGTTCTTTAATCAAATTTCAATCCTTTTAGAAAGGGAACTCGCGGGACAGAGACGCAAGCCAGCTTGCCCAGCCTGGACCGTGGTCACTTCCCTCTAAGTCCAGGAACCACAGAGAACTCAGCCACTTCACAGAGACTCACACGCCCTGGCCCTGGGCTTCGCAGGAGCTGCCCTGCAAACGCTCCGCTTCCCTTCCTCAGGCCTCTCAGAAAACCTCCACGGGGGTTCACCCACGGGGGCTCCTCACCAGGGATGCCTGGTGGAGGCCCCGCAGCAGCTGTGCCACCGCCCTGCTGCCCCCGTCACACCTGGGGCCGGGGCTGTGACTTGTGGCCCTCCCTACATGGGAGAACAGGCCGTGGCTGCCCGGCCTCAATGGCAGAAGAAGTCGCAAAACTCATGGCGAAGAAACAAAAGAAAAATTTTTAAGGTTTTAAAAAAAAAAATGGATGGGAGAAGGCGTGTTTGGAAATCACTGCTTTTCCTCGGGGCCTGTGTGCCCTCGGGAAGCGTGGCCTTCAGACTTGGTGCCTATGCGTACGGCTGGTGTGGAGAGAGGTGCCACCCAGCGAGGACGGCTGGGGCTGTTCAAGTCCCTCTGCTCACGGGTGAGGCCATCGCTGCACAGGTGAGCTGCCTCCGGGACCACAGCGGGAGCAGGGGAAAGGCTCGCGGTCAAGAGAGCAGCAGGCCATGGGGACCGGGCCATGTTAGTTCTCCTTTGCTGGAGTCACAGATCCCAAGAGAGAAATGGGATCAAGGAACCGGAGCGCAGCAAATTCTTGGTCCCAGCTCTGGCCTCACCCATCTCTTAGGACGTGCCAGGGTCTGGGGTGCATTCTGTCATGTGCAAGGTCTCCCCCGGTTCAGCCTGAACGGCACCATCCTATCAGACAAAGGGGAGGAGCTTCAACAGGAACGCTGGCAATTTTCACACCATCCAGAGTCACGTTCTGTACCTTGTTCTATAGACCACAGAGTATGTGACAGCGGGGAGCATTGTACAGGTGGGGAGCATCTTACAGGCAGGGAGCATCGTACAGGCAGGGAGCATCTTATAGGCGGGGAGCATCTTACAGGCGTGGAGCATCTTACAGGTGGGGAGCATCCTCAGTTACCTGCCAAAGCTGAGTCGCTTCTCCTGGAAACTACCTGCCTGGGGTGGGGGTGGGCTGGGGTGGATGGAAGGGTGTCTGTCACCGCACCCCATGCAGAGGATGTATAGGAGGCCATCTGCGAGGGGTGGAGTCAGGCCTGATTAGTTCCGTGGACAACCGTGGGGAAGCTGCCTCTAGAACAACGTGGACAAAAGCAAGGCTCCCTGTAATGCTGGCAGGACCCACCGCTGGGGCAGACACTTCCTTCTGTCCAGGCAGCTTTGCTCTGGTTATTACCCGAGACACCACCACTTCCGTCACAGTCACAGGCAGCAGGAAAAGCCGGTCTTGACACATTCATTCCTCACTGTCAGGGCCCTACTTACCAACTTCATCCCTGATGTTGGCGAGTTCAATTGACAGCTCTCTTTCTTTCTCAAGGGCACTTTCACTCTGCAAAAAACAAAACGGATACCGAGAGTCCCCTAGTTTTAGGCTAGACAAGCACTTTCACATGTTTAATTCATGAATCATATTAAGCAAATATTTAGAAGCCGAGCCCTTAAGGAGATAATTTTCTCATTACATACGCATATAAAGGACTTATAAAGCCAAGTCTGGCTCATCCATTTGTATCACATTCAAATTGCAAAGCTTGTCATATAATATTAATAATACCCAGGGTTGTGCTTTTCTCTGTATTTACTCGTGTATGTATCATTCTGCAGTAACTATGTGCCTGTCTATGTCCTACACAGTAATCTCCTGTTATATATTATTATGCGCTTTAATTATTGTCATTATTACGAGATTTTTGACCACGAAAATGTCCACGCCATTATTTCTCTGAGGGACAAACACTTGCTTTACCTACTGTCCCCTTAAACGTACCCTTGTGTCCTTATGGGCCCTGTTAGCTGCTTAACAAGGGGTGAGCAGAAAGCCCAACATGAAACATTTCTCTTTGTAATGAGACCAACACCAAAACTTAAGGTTTCCAAGTTTCTGTGTTCCACCCTCTTCATCAGTAGAAGAAAAAAGAGGAAAATTCACACTCGAAGTATTATTTACTGCAGAGAATGCCCTTTGGAACTAAATGACTGCCTGGTTGTTTTCAAATCCAAGACATACCATGACATAAAACAGAGACAATGAAGACGTGATTCAGCACAAAGATTCACACTTATGATTTTATTATTACTAATAATAACTAGGAAAGATGTGTTTTATAAATTCTGAGTTAGAGGTACCAAAAATGCAGGCTTTCAAGGAAAGGGTCTCTCACACGCTGCAGAATGAATGCGCTCCTAAAGCTAGCATTTCCAAAGAGGGGATTTGGGCTAAAACGCGTTCTAGCTACCTAGCACGGATATTATCAGGGCTTTGGGACCTCGTGAAGGCTCGCTCTTCCTTTCTTTTGTTTAATGGCCACATCCTGGCATACGGAAGTTTCTGGGCCAGGTATTGAATCCAAGCCACAGCTGTGGCAAAGCCTGATCCCTTAACTCACTGTGCTGGGCTGGGGATCAAACCCACACTCCAGCAGCAACCCGAGCTGCTGCAGTTGGATTCTTAACCCACTTCACCACAGCAGGAACTCCCATGAATGCTCTTTCTTTATTCGCCTCTTTTGACTTTGATTTCAGCACCTCCAGGCAACCTGTGCTGAGTGGGAATAGAGAGTTGCCATGATCTTATTTCTCTTTCTGCTGCGTTTAGACCCCAGTGACACGCGTGCTATTTTAGGCTGATGGCAGGGTCTCAGGTAAGCCAAAGAGCATTCGCTAAGCAACGTCAGAATTTCATGGCCAATAAGATAGCTGAGAGCTATCTTAGGCACAGGTATTAACAATGATTAAGTCACGGTTCTCTTAAGACTAATGTGGCAATGACACGCCCTGGAGGGCAGTGGACCCCACGTCACTCAGGAAGCTCCCTCCTTCCACCCCCGCCCATAGCATCCTTGCCTTCCCTGCATTTGAAGGCTGGAAATCACACCCAAGAGCACACATTCTCCTAATCACTTGGTGACGCTGCCTCTGTGCCATGCCCACTGTGCAGGGCTGTCCTGAGGGGTAAATGAATTAAGGTGCCTGAGGCAGTTAGAAGGGTCCCTGGCACTCACAGGCTCTGGACACCTGCTGGTTGTTATGACAACTCTGTTGTTTCCATTTGACGCCCAGTAGGTAACAGGTGCTTTTCTCTACTGAGTATCGGAATGTGTTTAGAACTGGCATGGGTCTTATTCTCTGGGTTTTTCTTTAAAGCACCTTTTGGCTTTGCCCTGATTCTACTCAAAGTTCAAAGAGGAGAGAACCCAGAACAGAGAAAGTATCTAACCAGACTGATCACAGGGATCCGGGGCTAGTTAACAGCAGTATAATGCAGCCTGCTGACTTGTTACTGCTTGTTAAGAAAACTTGGTATTCCAGAGAGGTAAGTTCCAGTATTTACCCTGAAATGAGGCGGGGGGAGGAGGAGTAAACTTGTTCCTGCTCTCCAGAATAATTTCGAACACTCAGAGCTTCAGTTCCTAAGCACAGCCAGAGAACTGAAATACTGTCCTTACCACAACAGCAGCAGCACCATACTCCGAAAGGCACAAAGACTCAGACAAGTTTAGGCAGGGAGCAGACAGAACATAACGTGAAGCAACCGACGCTCATTTCCAACCCAAAGCCAACGTCTTCCTCAGCTCCTGCCCAGCCCCGGGATGAAGCCCTGGGAGGAAGGATGTCACCTGGGCCGGGCGGAAGGAACCAGCCTCGCACCCCATCACAGCCCACTTCCCATCCCCGAGAGAATCAGGCATTTGGGGAAGGAGTGGCCTAAAGGTCCAGTGAGGGGGACAGGCCTTGGCGGGAGACGATGCTGATAATGCTGATGAAGACGCGTGAATTTGAATCCCTCAGAAGAAAAGCTACGGCTGCAGCCAACCCACACGCCTCCTCCAATCTCTGCTTTGGGGAAAATGCAAGTGACAGAATGAAAGAAGAGAAAGGGAGGGGCGGGAAGGGAGAAGAGCTGAGACGAGAAACAGGGAGAAACCAGTGAGATCAGAGACCCTGCGTCCTCTCCACCTGGGGAAGCAGAAGGGAGAAGCTGAGGAGCCACCCCAGCCCCACCCCCAGCCTTCCACCCACACAGACGCCACCACCAACAAGTTCAAAGTCATCACACAAGCTCGCCAAGGAAGCGTCAGCTGCCACAGACAGGAAACAAACCCGGTGGCTAAAATGTCAAGGGAAATAACTACGCCTGGGTTAAGGTCTGCTGATTAGTATGTCAACACTAACCAACCTTGACCGACCACTTTCTAGATGCCAGGCACTGGGTAAGCCCCTGTCTTCACTGACTCCTCAAATACTGTCAAGTGGGCCCTAGGTTTTATTTCCCATGTTGGAGGACAAAACCGGGGCTCTGTGGCTGGGTAACCAGCTGAGTAAGCTGTACAACCAGCCAGGAAGTGGTAAAGCAGGAGCTTTAACCCAGGGCCCACACTCTTCATCAGACACCAATACACAGACAGGGACGCTCCCCGCTGACTCGTGCTTGTACGCACCCAACATCCAGATCCAGACTGCGCCAGTCCTCAGATGGGATCTGAGCACTCATGACCACCACGCTTTCCGCATGTAGCTGGAAGAGAGGCAGGGCCAGCCCCCGATCGCTCTGTTTCGATGAAAACATTCCCTGGCTCCATTCTCACCCCATCCCACTCCCGCCCTCCCGGGATTTGTCCTTGGTGTGGTTCCGCCGGTGGTTGCACTTCACTTCGTTTCATGTCTAGCCTACGTGGGGCTGTAACGTCTGATGAAGTGGCCGTTTAGCGCCCGCACTCCGGCACCAGTCAGCCCTCCCCGTCCCTTGCTGATGGCCTCCCGATGTGTTCCCGCTGAAGATGCTGACACGACGCAGCTCTGCCGGCTGCTGAGCCAGAGCGGCCAGGCGGCGGCCCTGCTTCCTTAAGTGCTTGTGTTTGAAATGATATCAGCTCCTCTACTTGGTGAATTCTCTGCGTCAATTAAGTTTTTGTTTACTGCGAGCCAAACCAGAATGACGCAGTGCTGCCCAGCACTGGAATGAGTCAACGGCCGGGACCGCAGGGACACGGCTTGCTGGCAAGAAGGGGACCTGGAGGGAATTTCCACGGCCTGCAAGAGTCGCCCTTCTGCCCTGCGTGGCTCAGCGGAGCCCCGCAGCCGCCTCGCAAGGCCCTGAGGTTCTGCGGACATGCACAAGTGAGGCCGCCCCAAAGTCTCCCTTTGAAAGGATCTTACGCAGCACCCCCCCCCCGCCCGCCCTCCCCACCCTAAGCCAGGTCCTGGTGATGACACGGTAGGACAGCTGAAATGTGAGCCTGGCCTCCTCGACGGCCCTGAGTTAGATCAGGGCTTCCCTACATGGGGAATGAGTGGAAAATTCCTCCCCGGTGCCAAGCACACGAGCCCTCGTGCTCAGTCCGATGGGCTAAAAATAGAACTCGGTATGAGGCACCCAGTCCCTCCTAGCGATACAGTCCAGACATCGCAAAGTCAAAGAAGGCCATTCCTCTGCAATTACTGTTTACTCCAGGATAGGCTGCCCTGGAAAGGGACCCCGGACAGCGTTCGTCTTGGCCCCGTATCGGCAGTGGTGTCTTCTTAGCTGCCTCTCGAATCGGTCACGCATCTCTCCTTTGCACCCCGAGCCCTGCCCTTTAGGGCGGTCCTCTGTGCTCAGGGATGGAAGCTGTGAAGTGCCAGCCCCGTGAAGCAGCCAAGCCCCCCCTCCACCCGTGAGCACCCCCAGGTCTGCTACAGGGAAGCCCGCATTTCTTCTTAGACGGGGTGCTGCCAACGCGTGAGAAATGCAGCTGCTGATCTTTTCTAGCTACAGAAGCCTGGCAAGGCGTACAGCCTGCTAACCATTCCATAAGTCCAAGCCCCGAGCCAGCCTGTCCCACTCTCTTATGTCACCTAGCATGCTGCCTGTGCAGGTGGGGGCGCTGCCCCTGTGCCATTGATAGAAGAGGAAGTGAAAACACCTGTCCTTGTTAGCACGTGACCCTCCCTTGGGCATCAGCCACCTGAGCCCCCCCTCCCATTAGAAACCACCAGAACAGTCTGGTTATTGTTAAAACCGAAGGTTCAGTGAATCTGAGGTGCTTTCACCCCAATAGATCCAGAAACAGGAAATGGATCCAACACAACACGTATTTACTGAGAGCCCACCGTGTGGTAGAGGACACACTAGGCAAGATACTTCCGCCTTCAAGCTTAAGCGTCTCCCAAAGAGTCAGTAAATGAATAAGCAATTGCAAAACCGTGTGATGTAATTCAACCAGGCAGGGCTGGCCTGGACACGGCCCGAGACCAGACCATCCCAGGCAGAGGCCGGGAGGACCGGTGACACAAAACAGCACCTGGGGCTACTTCTGGGAACCTCTGTCGATCCCACTGATGGGCCCTTCTCCTTTCCTTGCCAAACGCCTGCCTCTGGTCTGACTCTCCCTGAAAGAATGCTTGATCGGCTATGATGGGGACTGAGGACAATTTCATAAAATTTATGCTGTGATTCTGAGTGTCTATCAGCTCCTGCCTCCTTACCTGATTTTTTTTTTAAAAGAGGACATTTGTATGTAAATTGTGTATGTGTGTGTGTGTGTGTGTGTGTTTGAGAGAGAGAGAGAGAGGAAAGACTCCTAACCCTCATCTTTTAAGTCTGCCCTGAAATCAGCACAGACCAGGAAAATGCAGCCACATGAGCTGGGCCACTTTTTCTCAGGCTAAACAAAAGAACCATAATGAGTTAAATTAAAAAATCATAGGGCGTCCCTGTTGTGGCTCAGCGGGTTACGAACCCTACTAGTATCCATGAAGATGTGGGTTTGATCCCTGGCCTCGCTCAGTGGGTTAAGGATCCAGCTTTGCTGTGGGCTGTGGTGTAGGTCGCAGATGCGGCTTGGATCCTGCGTTGCTGTGGCTGTGGTGTAGACTGGCAGGTGCAGCTCCGATTCGACCCCTAGCCTGGGAGCCTCCATATGCCATGGGTGTGGCCATAAAAAAAAAAAAAGATTTGGTTTTGGTCCATGAGTTCAACTTAGGTTTTAATTTTACACAGCAGAACTTTGTCTTCAAAGGGAAATATTTTCCTTTGTATTTCAAAAGGAACCAGCCACAAGGTGACATCAACAGAACGCAGAAGTCTTCAGCGTTGTTTTCCTATCACCTTTTGCGAACACTGCATTCATTTTTAATATTAATATTGTGAAGACTGGCCAGATTCATAATACAGCTCTGTGGAAAATTCCTTTGGGAGGCGAACTGACCTTTAATTCGTTTTAGTTATTATGGCTTTAAGGCAGCAGTGATACCATGCCTTGACTTAATCAATAAGTCTTATTTCTTTCATGTATAATGAACACAGGCCACTGCATTTCATGTCTGCGTTTCTGTTTGGAAATGAAATTTAATATAGACTGGTCAAAGGGAAAGCATCATTCACGTTGAATATTCTTAAATACATGTCAGTGTCTAGTCATGTGGAAAATGAGCAAAGCCATATCTGGTTTCGAAAGAAATCAGGCTAATCGAGATGTCTCCTTCCAGCCTTTCGCCCTCGTGCTGGGGAGTCAGTGACTGCAAAACATCTCGCTTAGCCAAGAGGCTGGGTTAATAACCTGGGGGGCTTCAGACCATACCTGGATGGCCAAGGAATAACTGGGAGGGACAGAGACCTAGGGGGACCCAGGAAGAAGGAACGTGGATCCAAAGAAGTAAGGCTGGAAATTCTGGACCGCAGAGGAAGCAGAAGAAAAGGAAAATTAGCCAAAGCCTTGATTTTTAATCCATTTATGTATCACTGAAGAAGTCTCTTGACCTTTCTGGATTCTAGCTTCTTTTAATGACCTTTCCAAACATGTCACTGTCACATCGCCCCCTGCATACCTGGGAGAAGCTGCCAGGTGCCTTTCCCCAACTCACACCCCTACCAAGAATTTAGAGAAGAGGTAAATAAGATTAGCCTCTGAGATGATAATCCATACATAAAAGGTTAGGGTAGAGATACGCAAACTAAAGGCACAGGACTGTACCTGAGGCAGCAGGACAAGGTGGGGGCGGGGCGGGGGGGTTGGGAGTTGTAGGAAATAAAGCGGAGGGAACTTGGGAGAGGCAGTCGCCATGGCTGAGAATGATCGCACAGCCTCCCAGGTGACTTCAGGCTGGAAGGGTGATGGGACATGGACCCGCCAGGCTCTGGGGTCCCTGGAAGCCTAAAGAACATTCCACCCACATCAAAGCTTCTCATGAAGTTGGACTTTGAAGTCACAGGTTTACTAGGCGTGCAATCATTCCCTTGCTTGTCAGTTAAAAAGACAAGCTGGCTTCTAGTTGTACATCTAGTTGATTTCTCTTAGTAACTCAACATCCCCAAGAACCACCCACTCTGGGAGGCGTCTGTCGGTGCAGAGCCACTGGCTTGAGGCCGGATCATGCTGAGTCCACCAGCAGACAGACTCCTGGGCATCCATCTGGGTGAACCAGGGGCCTTCCTGGGTCACCCCTATCCTTCCATATATCTTCAGAATAAAACTTTCTACAGACTGCCTTTCTGCTCAAGTCCAAGTGAATCCTTACTGCTTATTAACTCAAGTTATAAAATCCAGGTCTGCTTGCAGCCTGGAAAGCATTTCCCCGCAAACCTTACGTGCTCGTACGACCTGACATTCACTCTGCTCTTTCCCCAAAGTGGGTCCAAGCATCTTTATGCCTGAACGCTTTACTAAGGGGTACAGTTCTCCTCAAAACTCCACTCCCTTCCTCAACAGGCAAGCCAGGATCCACCTTTTCCAAGAAACCTTGCCTTGGATTCCAGGGCTGATTTCTTCCTCCTTTCGCTGGATTCCAGAAACAGGTATGGTCAGTACCACATAACTTCCACTGAATTATATTCCAGTCTTGCACTCATGTTTTAATTGCTCTGTTACTTCAGCCTATCCCACTTGCAATTTTTCTGGAAAAGGTGAAAGGACCACCAAACAAATAACTGGCAGACTCCACAGGCCAGGCTGGGTCTTTTAAGAATTTCTGGATAGTGCCCATAGCACAGTGTAAACCAGCAATAAACACTGTCAATGAGCAGGTGTTTTTAAAGTTAAAATACTTAAGCACTACCAGCTTTTAAAGACCATTAGTTCGTCTAGCAACTTTTTACTCATTTTATACTCCAGGGAATCATCAGAGGTTCCCCTCAATAAATTCAGGTTAAAGAAGCATCTTCAGATTTCTATTTCCAAGCCCATCTCTGAAACTGATGCCCTAAGAAGTATCTTTAATTATCCCCCTGCTGTTTTCAGAACATGTTTAGCTGGACTAGGATCTGACTGCTAAAGATGTTTTTATTTCTCAAAATAAGTTTTTCTATTTTGTATCTATACAAAGTTCTGAGGGAAGGGTTCTTTTATTTTCTTCTGGTTTCTGAATATGGGCTAAAGTAATCAGAAACAACTCTTATCAACCATTTTATCAGGTCTTTTCCAAACCATGTTGATGCTGCGACTATGAGAGCTAATCAGCTAATAGCAGACGGGAGGCTTTTTCTGTGGGAATTTAAATGGTCCCGATTTCCAGGGTTTGAGATCGGAATTGAATCCCGTAATAGTCCCAGTATTCAGTGCCTGGCCCGATCGGTAATTACCGAATAAACAAATGATTTTGGCATACTGCCTGCAAAGTTATCCTTGAAGGTGGGTAACTAAACAAAATGAATTTTTTTAATTAAAAAAAGGAAAAGCCCGTCATTCCTCAAATGAGCACCTACGAACACACATCTACAAAATCTCCAATGGGAATACCACTCTGAAATAGAGCAAAGACATGTCAAGAAATGTGGGTAACCATAATCATAACCATAACCAGAAGACTGATAAACTCAGCGTGAGTGTTTAAGTTTCCATCAGGGAAGAATAATGTGCCTTAAGTTTGAAGTTTCAAAGCCAAAACATTTGAAAAGTCCTTGAAACATCACACTAGCAAAAAGATGACATAGCATTTAGTTCTCTTCCTAAAAACCTCCAATGCAAAGAATGACACGGGGATAATATTTTTCAAGAACCTGATCCGAAACAGAGGAGGACGAATTCACTTTAAAATATATTTTCTCAAAAAAGACCCTTTAAGGAGCTTCTATTTCTAAAACTTTTGTGCCAGAGCTGAGAAATACGAATATTATAATATTGTTGCACCTGTAGCAAATCCTTTCGTTTTATAATAACTATCCTTACAAAGCTTCCTTCAACACCTTTTAGTTTTTATTTTTTTCCTATTAATCACTTCAATGTTGGATAATTGAGCGCAGATATTTTGTACTTCTATTTGCCAAAAGCACATACATATGTATGTAAATATTTTACTTATGTGTAGTAAATGTGTATGTAAAAATTCTTAAAGGTAGCAAAAACCAATCCCGCTAAGTTATCTCCATCGAAAGAGAAGGACAGGGTGACTTTTAAGGTATCAGTTTAATTTTCCTAGGTGGTCCGTAACCCTACTGTAGGTCAAAGTTCATTAACAAAACTGATAACTAAGATGTTCTCCAGTAACCTCCTTGTAATGAGTTTTATATTAAGCCATTTATTTCCCTTCACCCTCACATACTCTAACTCAAACTAGCTGACCAAGGGAGGCGATTTCAATCCCTGGTTAAACTCCACTTCATGCATCTTGGAGAAATTCAAATGTGAACAACAATCAAGTATATCACAGAGACAAGAATTCCGGCCAGCACATTTCTAGCAGTGAAATTAAAAGCATATCCTAAGCCCTCTGCAAGCTCACAGGCAAACGTCAAAAGCGAAGAAAGTTGTGTTAGAATTGTCATAGGATTCTTGCCCACACTCTATTCTCTGTTCCTTCCCCGCTGTGAATTTCTTCCAGAGAAAACTGGAACACACCCTCAGACTCTCTGGGTCCTAAAGTTTTCACCTCTGTGTTATTCGCCCCTACGTGGTGATGCAAACACGTACGGGGAGAATAATCAGGCTGCTGCTTTCTTATCTGCCCTTAGCAGTAGAAATCCCAGGGCTTGATGCTATTTGTAAAAAAAGAGTGGCGAACTTTCAAAGTTAGCGGTTGGCCAAGAGGCGCACATCTAGCTTGATCTCAATCCCCCACTGGAATGGCTTAGCTCTGGCAGGTACATTAAAATGCAGCAAGGATCTCTTGGCAGTTTGGATTTCAAGATGTTTGAGAAGAGCCCCCCTGCTTCGGAAGAATGCAACAGTTAGCCCAGGCTGCAGGAAGGCAATTATGTAAGGCACTGCAGAGCGTGTGAGACCGATGTTTCTGCCAACGCGGCTCACAATCCAGCACATTGGGGCCGCGCGGCCAGGGCAGGCTCCTTCTCAACCGCAAGGCAAGTGCACACACATGCTGGGGGACAGAGACAGGGGCGGCTGACTCTGGCCTTCTCTCTGCCCTTTGGAAGGAGGAGGGGAGGGAGAGAGAGGGAAGGCAAAGTACCGTCTTGTCCAGGCACTGAAGGCAGTTATAAGGCTTGCAGCAGCAGTGGCCCATCCTGGCAGGCTGGCTGGCACGGGGACCTCCTTCATTCACCGTGTCTGCGGGTAATTCCTAAGGCGAGGTACTGGCTCAAGCGAGAGGAGCGCGCGGCTGGGAGCTGTCCCAACTTCCATGTGGTCCCCTCGGCTACCTTATTTCCCCTAATAACTCCAGGATTCCAGGAGCCCGAGGCGCAGGAGGAGGAGGAGGAGGAGCGCAAGGCGGCCGCGTTCGGCTCCTGCTGCAGGGAAGGGGAGGGCAGGAGCCAGGAAGGGAGGGGACAGGCGGAGGGTGGGTCACTTTGCCACGGGAATCCTCATAGGGAGGCAAATCGATAGTCGCAGAACAATCGAGCATTTCCCGATGCCGCCCCGGGGAGGCGAGAGCCGGCGCGCCGCTCCCAGCGCTCACCGCCCCCCCCTCCACGTGCGGATGCGCCCCCGCGCGACGCAGACACGCCTGCAGAGGACGCAGGAAACACAAAAGAGCTGGTCTTCCAGGCATGCTCCCGGCTGAGGACCACGGGGAGCCCGGCTCTGCTCAAACACTGGTTTTCTATTTTCCCCATAGGTCAAAATACTGCTAAAACGGGACGCAGGTGGCCTTTCCTCCACCTAACCCGCCTCGCAGAGCAGCGTTATCTGGGGGACCACTCACAGCTCGTTTTCAAATTTGCGTGCCATGACCAGGGTTTGCCTTATCTGAGGAAATCTTTATATTTTAAATATCATTGTGAAATCACCTGTCTCAGCTCACAAATGCAAACCATTCAAGGGACTGAAGTAATTAAAATTGGGGTGTAGGGTAGCTCTATATCCTGGGCACATCAGCATGAAAGTCTCAGACGACTTGATCTTTCTGGGCAATTTATAATATTTTGAAACAGTTAAAAATCATAAAGGGAAGGGGGTGGGGGCAAAGGTTTTCTTTTTTTTTTTTTTAATTTCAAGAGACATGGCATTTGAAAATGTTTGTGTAATCCTGAAAGTAGGAGATGCAAATATTTACGAGATTCACGTTACACTTCCTGATACCTCAAAGAAGAAATCCAGAAATTTATCATCTGCAGAAATATACAATTACACTTTTGTCCACTGAATGTGCCTAAAATGGTAAGCAGACAATGCTTAACGTTAGATGATTTTATGAACTTGAGGTCTTCCAAGCAGATTTTAATTCAGTAGCATAGGCTATTTAGATTTGCTTGTAGAGACGTCAAGGATATCTGGAAATTAAATAAGAAGACTGGAATGTTTGCCTTAAACCGGAATGAATAAGCTCAGACCTTTCTTTAATGGTAACAGGTAAACTGGTATAACCCTTTAGCTTGCTCCTATCAAGGATTTTATTTATTTATTTATTTATTTATTTATTTATTTATTTATTTTATTTTTTGTCTTTTTAGGGCTGCACCCACAGCGAAGTTCCCAGGCTAGGGGTCAAATCGGTGCTGTAGCCGCTGGCCTACACCACCCACAGCAAGGCCAGCTCCTAGCAAGGCCAGCTCCTAGCCATATCTGTGACCTGCACCACAGCTCACAGCAACGCCAGATCCTAAATCTATGAGAGGCCAGGGATTGAACCTGCATCCTCATGGATGTTAGTCAGATTCATTTCCACTGAGCTACAATGGGAACTCTCCTCTATCAGAATTTTAAATGTACTACGCTTTGACCCAACAGATCTACTTCCGTCCTACAATGACACTCACATATATACAGGTGTATGCTCAAGGGTATTCCGCTCAGCATCATTTTAACATCATAAAAATGGGAATGTGCTAGACAGCTCACGCCTTTCCACTGTACAGAAAGGTGATACACTGCTGAGGGAGAAAATAGACTTTTATGAAACACAAAGCAAAGCTATACACACATCTGCATTTGTATATGTCTATGATCAAGCTGTTGGGAAAAACCCCACTGTTCATCCAAGAGCAGCTGACCCTTGGAAAATGGGAAATCAGGGTGAGGGAACAAATTTCCACTGTTTACCATCTCGCCAGCATGTCTTCCTTCTATTGCTCTAAGACCAAGTGTATCAGGGGACGACAGAGACTAGTGCCTGGGCTCCGTGACAGCAAGAGGGACAGAGCCACCTCCCTCTCACACAGGCTTGTCCTCCTCAGCAGAGATCTCGGGCAGGTGGCTCAGAGAGAGAGAGAGAGGGAGGGAGAAAGAGAAGCTCACAGGACCTTGAGCTTGAACCTGGCTGCGAGCTGTTGCTGGGACTTTTGACATCTTGGGAGAAAACTTTATACTGCTAAACTTTATACATCCGTTCATCGCAGCACTGATCACAATAGCCAAGAGGTGGAAGCAACCCAAACATCCATCAACAGGGGACTGGATAAAGTGTAGTGCACCCATGCAATGGAATATTATTCTGCCTTAAAAAGGAAGGAAATGATACAACAGATGAACCTCGAGGCCATTACACTACATGAAATAAGCCAGTTACAAAAAGACAAATACTGTATGATCCTACTTAAATGAAGTATAGAGAGGTGTCAAGTTCACAGAGACAGAAAGGAGAATGATGGTTCACAGGAGTTGGGGGAAGGCGGGAAGAGGGAGTTGTTTAGTGGCGACAGTTTTTCAGTTTCGCAAGACAGAAAGAGTCCTAGACATTGGTTGCACCACAATGGACTCCACTGAATGCTATTGAGCTGTCCACTCAAATGGTTAAAATGGTCAATTTTTATGTCATGTGCATCCAACTGCAATTAAAAACGAAGTGGTAGAGTTCCCTGGTGGTTTAATGGTTAAGGATTCAGTGTTGTCACTGCTGTGGCTCAGGTCACTGCTGTGGCTCTGGGAACTTCTGCATGCCTTGGGCGTGGCCAAAAAAATAAAGAAATAAAGCAGTGGCTTGCATTGCCCCAAAGACAGACAGCACTTGCACAGCAGGTATCTGATCAAGTGAAGCAGCAAAGTCTCTGCGGTGGCTAGAGCAGCAGTGGTTACCAAGGAACTAACCATCTCCCCACAGCCATGTGCACAGGCTTCCGTGGGGTAGAATTGTTCTTCTGAGCCCGAGGAAATGGTTTCCTTCTAAATTAGGATTTAGCTTGCACCATTCCAGAAAATTACAGCTTAGTTCTTGTGCGAGTCCAAGCATGCTTGCTACAGGAGCTGAGGGTAAGAGGGAGACTACCCAAAGAAAGGTGGATCCAGCCTCTATTCTCCTGCATGGAAGGTACCAAGGGGCCTGGGGCCAGCTTTGCTCAAATCGCACACACGGCGAGATCTCAGAGCAAATACCGCAGATTTTGAGAAAGGAACTAGCATCCCTGTTTATTTTCTTTATAAGTTAGAAAGCTTTAAGCAGACTCAAAATCAGAGGGATAAATACACATGGCCTTCCTATACCCACTTCCGATTTCAACAGTTACCAAGATTTGGGGACATTGTTTCATCCATTCCTTTTTTAAAAACTTTTTTCGTACATCCATCACCCAGATCAGGCAATGATAAAGAGCTGAAACTTTATTTCTGCTTGTCCTTTTTTCCTTTGTTAAAGTATTTGAAAGCAAAGCCTTACATATTTTTGTACGCACCGCTGAAAATTCTGAGCATGTTTTACATAACCACAGTGCCATTAAAACCCCCGAACAAAACTGACAATATTTCCTTGGCATCTAATACCTAGTCTACAATGTTTTCCTGGTTTCTCAAGGAAAATTATTGTACAGTTGGTTTTCTGGCATCAGGACCCAAACTAGGTCCACCTATTACCCCAGGTGTGAGTCTCTTAGGCCTCTTTCATCAACAGTGATAGCCACCCCCATTTCCTATCTCCCCGCCCCCCAACCTCTGCCATTGATTTGTTCAGAAACGGGGTTGGTTGGCTTACATAATGTCCCACATCGCGGACTTGCCTCTTGCTTCTTTGTAATGTCATGTGCTGTGTTCCCTGTGAATAAAATTTTGTTCTGGAGGCTGGATGAGATTCGAGGCTCAACATATTTGGGCCACAATGCATCAGATGCAACTTCATGGGCGTCACCACCCATCAGGAAGCATACAGGGACTGGGGCGCCATCTTCGATGCCGCTGTAGTGGGTCACATGTGCCAGCTTCACCTTCTCCATAAAGTTCCCCATCAACTGCTGATCTCTTGGTTTCACTTGTTAATGATTATTGCCTGAATCAGTTGTTTCATGGGGAGTTATGACATGATGTTCTGATTCTATCATCCCTTTGCATTTATGAGCAGGAAATTTTGTATGAGCGGGAAATTTTGTATAAGGAAAGAATCTTTTTTCATCAGCTAGGGTGATTTCAATTCCCAGCAATACAAGTTGTGCAAGAAAGATGGGATAGATGTCCACTCCTTCCTTTTTGTGCCAATTGTCTAAATAAAGACTTGGTATTGTACTATATACAACAGCCAAGACATGGAAACAACCTAAATGCCCATCGACAGAGGATTGGATAAAGAATTGTGGTACATATACACAATGGAATATTACTCAGCCATTAAAAGGAAAGAAATAACAACATTTGCAGTAATATGGATGGACCTAGAAATTATCATGCTAAGTGAAGTCAGTCAGACAATGAGACACCAACATCAAATGCTACCACTTATATGTGGAATCTACAAAAAGGACACAATGAACTTCTTTGCAGAACAGATACTGACTCACTGACTTTGAAAAACTAATGGTTTCCAAATGAGACAGGTTGGGGGGTGGGGGCATGCACTGAGGGTTTAGGATGGAAATGGTATAAAAATTTGGTTGTGATGATTGTTGTACACCTATACATGTAATAAAATTCATTCAGTAATAACAATAAAAAAAAGACTTGGTGTTGTAATGGCACCCAATGAGGTTATTTGCTTTCTCTCACTTTTTTTTTTTTTGTCTTTTTGCCTTTTCTAGGGCTGCATTTGCAGCATGTGGAGGTTCCCAGGCTAGGGGTCTAACCAGAGCTACAGCTGCCGGCCTACACCACAGTCACAGCAACGTGGGATCCAAGCCACCTCTGTGACCTACACCACAGATCATGGCAACGCCGGATCCTTAACCTACTGAGTGATGCCAGGGATCGAACCCTCAACCTCATGGTTCCTAGTCAGATTCGTTAACCACTGAGCCATGACGGGAACTCCTCTCACTTTTTCAAAACATTATTATGAACTCATGTTTTTATATTAATATATACAATGTCTTATAATCGATTGCATTTATCATTCTTTTTAGATGCTCAGTTTATCTTATCTCACCTCCTTATCAGCCCCTGTGTCCTTTCAACACAACTCATTCATCTCCTTTCCTTGCTTTCTGACACCCTACAGTAGCCAAGGCTCATCTTGGGTGTTTCCTGCCACCGATCCGGGACCGGCCATCCCCTCCAGATACCCTGGTTCCTTCTAGCTGGGAGTGGGAATTAGACATCATAATCTGGGTGTTTTTGTTGGCTTTTGAGGGCCAAGATGTGGTACATATACACAGTGGAATATTACTCAGCCATTAAAAGGAAAGAAATAACATCATTTGCAGCAATATGGATGGACCCAGAAATTATCATGCTAATTGAAGCCGGGTGCTCGGATGGGGCTTTCCCTTGAAGAAAGTGATTCTTCCTACTGACAAAACATCACTGGAAGAATCAGGATGGGGCCTTAGAATGGGATGAGAAAGTAATAGCTTCTTTTCTTGGGGCCCTTAGAAACCAAAAAAAAAAAAGCTCTATGAAACTTGCTTTGGGGGAGATAACCGGACAAGCCAAGGGCTGACAAAAATTTTCTGAGGGGTCTCCCAAATGCATGGATATCTGAAGAAAGGCTGACCATTTCAAAGGCATATAGAATAAGGGGTTAGACTTTTGTAATCTGGCACAAAAGGAAGCTGTGATCTTGCAGGCTGATGGAATCTGGGACATTTGGGTTCCTGATATTCAAAAAAGTTTGAAAAAAAACCCCAAGAAAACAAAAACCAAAAGGAATTCCCTTCGTGGCTCAGTGGTTAACGAACCCAACTAGGATCCATGAGGATGGGGCCTCGCTTGGTGGGTTAAGGATCTGGCGTTGCTGAGAGCTCTGGTGCAGGTCACAGACTCACCTTGGATCTGGTGTTGCTGTGGCTGTGGTGGAGGCTGGCGGCTGTGGCTCCGATTCGACTCCTGGCCTGGGAACTTCCATATGCCGTGAGTGCAGCCCTAAAAGGAAAAGAAAAGAAAAAAAAGCCAATAAAAAGTTTCGAGATGGTTTTTATTCCTGCATGGGAGTAGAAATGCTCATTTAGAAAAGTTATAGGAAGGTCTTCGGTTTACATCTACAGAGAAAACCTCATAAACACCGTGTTTTAGAGCAATAACTAATGACGGACAGTAATGGATCATTAGCAGATGCCAGGCACGGGGCTTAAGGCTTGCATACAACAGCTCATGTAACCCTCCCAAAGCAAGAGGAAAAAAGCCCTATTATCACCCCATTTTTCCAGAGGAGAAAAACGAGGCTGAGAGACTGTACATCCTGTCGAGCGTACATACAGCTCAGAAACAACAGAGTGGGGTCTTGAACTCAGATCCTCCTAGAGAGCCTATCTCTTTACCACTGTGCTTTACTAACTACATTGTGATGGTTGATCCTTTTATTGGTAAGGTCTACCTACCTAATTGTTAGTTTGTGTTACAAGCTGGACAACAGATCTGAGCATATAAAAGTATAAAAGGAGTTTCCGTTGTGGCACAGTGGAAAGGAATCTGACTAGCAGTCATGAGGATGTGGGTTCGATCCCTGGCCTCGCTCAGTGGGTTAATCATCTGGTGTTGCCCTGAACTGTGGTGTAGGTAGCAGATGAGGGTTGGATCTGGCATGGCTGTGACTGTGGTTTAGGCTGGCAGCTACAACTCTGATTTGACCCCTAGACTGGGAACCTCCATATGCTGTGGGTGCAGCCCTAAAAAGCACAATTTATATGTGTGTACGTATATATATATAAGAAAATTCAAACATATTGATGAAATTGCGCCAAATTTCCAGAACTTGGAACAAGAGCCTGTACCATACAAGGTACCTTTACAAACCAACATACAAATAATTTTAAACTAACCTAGTAGAAAGCATGTGCAGAAGTCAACGTTAAAGCGTTCAATTTTATTATTCTCGTTTCCCTGTCTTCCTTGAACTTGGACTTCCTTACCCACCCCCCACCCCCAATTGCCCCCTACAGACCCAAGGCCCCCTCTGCTCAAACGCAGCAGCCCGGTTGCCTCCTCTGCCTGGTCCCCTCACTGGAGTGCCTTTTCCCCGTTGTGATTTCCTGTCATCCTGTACACCTGCTCTTGTAGTGACGTTCTGCTTCATGTAGGAATAACTGTTTAGATGTGTCTTCCCCCAGACATCGTGTCCCCCGCTGGGCCTGATGTTCAAGCCCACAGCACCAGCAATCTGCCTTGAGACTAGGGCCCTGTGACCATTTCCTGAAGTGACTCGGGAAGAACTTCGCAGCAGTTCAATGCAGTGACGGTGGCTTCCCGGGAGAAACGTTTTGGGGTTTCGTGCAGTTTCAGCCATCCAGCTATTTGCAGGAGGTCAGCGAGATAATATCTCTGTCTCACTACTTATTTCAAAAGAAAACTAGGAAAAACGATCATGACGGAGCCTCTTACGGATTGTCAAGGCAACCATCTGTTTATTTTGGTTCCACCATCCATGGCCCTCCTTTTTTCCATGCATCTAAAATATGAGCTGCAGCTCCTGCTCTGGATTTTAGCAAAGGAAGGGGATTGCCAGGAAAATATGCGTAGCTTTTACCGAGAACAATCCAGCTAGAGAGTTTAATGAGTTGAGCAGGGGCTCAAAAGGGAAAACACAAAACAGAACATTTTAAACGAGAAGTGGCAGTTGGGATCTTCTGCATCCAGACAACAGACACTGCAAAACACCTTTGATGTAATAACCTGGATCTAAAATATTAAGGGGATCAAAAAAGAAACAATGACAAATATACCATTCTGTTCTTAGATACTTGTCAAAAGAGAACATAAAAATGTTACCTCTCTGTAATACCCAAGGAGGAAGGCTGCCACTTATGTACGACAATCTTTTCTGTTTCTAATCTGTTAATCTTTGACAGTACCTTTCTTTCCTTTTTTTTTTCCTTTTAGGTCAGTGACTAGGATGACTGCAGGCGAGGCATCCTCTTTAAGTTTCTGCGTTATATTCAGAAGAGCGGGCGACTCTCCTAAGAGAAGTGGAATTCAAAATGATCTTTACTAGCTGGATAAATACACTGGACAAGACTGGATAATTGGGAGTTCCCATTGTGGCGCGGCGGAAACGAGTCTGACTGGTATCCACGAGGATGCAGGTTCGATCCCTGGCCTCACTCAATGGGTTAAGGATCCTGCATTGCTGTGAGCTGCGGAGTAGGTCGCAGACGTGGCTCAGATCTTGCATTGCAGTGGCTGTGGTGTAGGCTGACGGCTACAGCTCCGATTCGACCCCTAGCCCGGAAACCTCCATATGCCCCGGATGGAGGGGGGGTGGCTAAAGACAAAAAAAAAAAAAAAAAAGATTGGATAATTGATAGAATCAGATGTGGAGATGGGAAGCAGCTGGCAAAGCTGCAGGGTGCATTTATCTATGTGACATACTTTAGACAAGAAGGATGGTCGCCGTGAACCATAAGCTGAGTATCAATCAACAACGTGACTGGCCACTGTAAAGTCAGGATGAAAGAATCCGGACACCGGAATAGTGCCTGTGACCACCCCAGGCGTCCGTCCCAGTGCCCTGACTCTCCTTGCTATACCACGACCAAGCAGTGATCTCCCCAAGAACAGACTGGGACCACTGCAGGAATGGGAGTGACGTGTCACTGACCTCATCAGCATATGGCTTCTTGCCTTTGGCAAGGCTGATCACCAGCCCCTCAACCAGATTAAGCTTCTTCTGGAAACCTCTACTTGTCCCTCATAGAATTTCCCACCAGGGCAGTTAAATAGCTCTCTGATCTGCCTTTCTTTCTTTTCTTCTTTTTCTTTTCTTTTTTTGTCATTTTAGGGTCGCACCTGCGGCACATGGAGGTTCCCAGGCTAGGGGTCGAATCGGAGCTGTAGCCGCCGGCCTACACCACAGCTCACGGCAACGCCGGATCCTTAACCCACTGAGCAAGGCCAGGGATCGAACCCACAACCCCACGACGGCAACTCCTGATCTGTCTTTCTCTTGGAGGACACCAGCTCCAAGAGCTGGAACCACACCTGCCCCTAAGGACACGACTGCACCCTTATCACTTAGCACAGCACCGGGCACACAGTAAGTACTAGCATATGGGGATTAAATACCTTTAAGGTTGAGCAGCCTCACCCTAGTTAAAGTTGAAGAACTACAAGACATAGAGACCTGCTAACAGGCAACAACACAGCTGTTGCGATAACCTTTGGGGGGGTGGTGTTTAAACCCCTTGCAGAACAGTAATCCTCGGGCCCAGCTACATTGTGAAGTAAAGACACAAAAACTGCTCTAACTTCCACCTGAACTTTTCTCTAGATTTGGAGCTCTGAAGAAGTACAAGACATTAAGGAGCCACCTTCCAGCATTATCTTTACAATCTAAGCCTGGAAGAAAGCTGACTCTCAACGGCCCTACCACACTCCTCTCTCTTTCTCTTTTTCCCCACTGGCCATTTATCTATACGGATCTGTCACTCAACATCACCAGCAATGCTCACGCTACAGGGCCACAGGGCCTCAAACCAAGGACTCCGTAGTTTCTACTCTACAGCACACGCACGTGCAGATTCCTAACATGGTGTCACTTCAGAAAAGGACATGGGAGATGTCCCGCAACTAGTGATCACACCCAACCTTCACAAAAAGCCTATCCTGGCAGGGAACGTGACCATGGATCTTTGAAAGTAATATAGCGGACTATAATCCTCTATACAATCCAGCAGCAAGTCCTGAAGGCTCTACCTTAAAAACAGACCCAGGTTCTGACCACCTGCAACACCTCTGCTGTAGGTATCCTGGGCCAGGACGCTCCTGTACCGACCCTCGCCCCTACCTCCAGCCCATTCCGACAAACGGGACTGGAGACATTGTGTAAGGAAAAGAGCATGTCTGTGTCCTACCCTCTGCCCTCAGTGCTTCTCCTCTCTCTCAGAAGGAAAGCCAGCCTGGAACGCCTTATTCCCTATCTGCTGCCACCTTTCCAGCAAGACCTTCCACAGCCACGCTGTAAATGTACAACACCTCCTCACCTGCTCTACTGCTTTCTATACCCCTCCCCCCCCGATTTTTCATTCTACGAGGTACCCTCTGTAACTTGCTTATTTGTTTGTTGTTTATCTCCTTCTAGCAGAATGTATTTCCACTTAGGTTGGGATTTTTGACTGCCCTGTCTCAACTGTATTTGCTGCTTTGAATGGTGCCCAGTATAGCGTGGTCCTGAATAAATATTTATTGGGTTAATGAATCAATGAATGAAGGCCAATAGCTGGCTCAGGTCAAAGAGGGCAAAGATAAAAGAGACAAATAAATGTATTAAAGAGGAAGAAGGGATAGTCTATAGCTACTGCAAACAGTTTTAAAGAGAGAGAGAAGGAAGACCGTGGAGTCTGCCCATGTCCACATCTCCAAACATTTCTTCCAAATCAATGAAGAATAACAAGAGGACAAAATAAAAATGCCTAAAACTACATCCTTAGCACAACTAAAACATTGAGATGCCATCTCTGACCCCTCGGATTGGCTAAACTGAAAAAGCACGACAGCAGGTTTGATCTACAAGGCTTTGGGAAAACTCTCATACACTGGAAGCTGGTGCAAATCTTTCCCAGGGGGATTTGAAAGAATCTAACAAAACTATGTGGGTTCTGACTTTCTGACCTAAAAATTACACGTCTAGGATTTTACCTTGAGAACACCTCTAACAACGCACAAGGTGGTTCATCAGAGCAGTGTTTGTAGTTGAAAATGTTAAAAAACCACCTAAATGCCTGCAGATTGGAAAGTGGTTCAATAAATTATGACATATGCACCTGTATGGAGTACCATGCAATTGCTTTTTTTTTTTTTTTTAAGGAATCAAGATGTATATGAAATTCTCTGGAATGAGTTCCAGAATATGTTAAATGAAAACAAACAAAAAACGAAGAGCAAAAGAGTATACTGCAGTATGATATCTTCCAGGTAAGAAAGAACACAAGGACATAAACACGGAGATCTACTTTTGCAACAGGAAGGCCTGACTGGAATCATTTCTACAAGGCGGCTGGTGGGAATGAAGTAGGAAGAATAAAGGATGGCAGTCGGGACGGGAGGGACTGATGTGGACTTCTGTACATATACCTTCCGTGTGTTCTTGTGTGTTAAAGCTGCGTCACTGTGTCACACGCTCATCAGAGAAGTAATTAAAATCAAACAGGATGTGCGCAGAATCCCAAATGGATTACAAACAACCAAACTTTTTTTTTTTTTTTAACAAATGAAGCAAATAGGGAAGAAAAAAATTAAGTAACTTTGGAAACAATATCTTGGCTATATAAGGCTAAAGAAAAAAAAAACTGGATGCGAGTGGGTAAACAATAGACACTGCTTTTTGTTCCTTCTGGGATAGAGCATGGAGTGGTACATGGTGGAAGGGTTCACCTTCAGCCAAAATTTGATTTTTAAAATAAAATATCTAGGAGTTCCAGTTGTGGCACAGTGGTTAACGAATCTGACTAGGAACCATGAGGTTGTGGGTTCGATCCCTGACCTTGCTCAGTGGGTTAACAATCTGGCATTGCCGTGAGCTGTGGTTTAGGTTGCAGACGTGGCTCTGATCCTGCGTTGCTGTGGCTGTGGCGTAGCTCCGATTCGACCCCTAGCCTGGGAACCTCCATATGCCACGGATGCGGCCCTGAAATGACAAAAAGACAAAAATAAAATAAAATAAAATTAAATTAAATTAAATTAAAATATCTAAAGAAAACACAGCAAGATGTTAAGGTTTACTAAACTTTGATAACTTGCAGGCAGCTGTCATTAAATAATTCCTTACACTTTTCTGTATGTTTGGAGTATTTCGCAGGCAGAAGAATCTCACTCATAACAGGACATGCTCCAGTGTTACAGCAATCTGCTTTACTAAATATGCCAGGTCTTTCCTGAAAGGTTTTATAAGTCACTAATACTCCGCAGGATTAAAATAGAGAAACCGAGAAGCTAACTTTTTTGAGCGGGCTGTGCTATGTAATCAGGGTTTCTGTTTCGACAAATGAGGAACAGCACTGGACTAGACATTTTCATTAAAATATTTATGATGCTTATAAAATTTCGAAAAGCCCTCACCCTCCCATTTGGATAATAAAGTCAAGAACAGGTTGTCAAGATGATTTAAAGCTGAGGACGTTTGCATGGGTTCTGGCAAAATTATTTAAGAAGCAAATCAAAATGCTTAGGTCATAGCTATTTAACATGATTATAAGCACTGATTATTCAAATGAAATTAATTAGTCACAAATTCCCCAAGAACATTAGATAACTCCTCAGTGGCAGAAACACAGGCAGTTTTACTCTTTCACTGAATATAACTGGATTATTTTCTTTTCCTGGAAACAAGAAAAGCAAATAATGCATATTTATTGGTCAGTATTTAAAGTAAGATCAAAAATCTTTTAGCTCCACCATCAATATAGGAATGGTGAACAATAAGAAAAGCTTCTTCTTGTTTTAGGGCCACACCCTCGGCATGTTCCCAGACAAGGGGTCGAATTGGAGCTACAGCTGCCGGCCAACACCACAGCCACAGCAACGCGGGATCCAAACCGTGCCTGCCATCTACACCACACTTCACGACAACGCAGGATCTTTAACCCAGCGAGTGAGGCCAGGGATCGAACCCGGGTCCTTATAGATACCAGTCAGATTCGTTTCTGCTGAGCCACAATGGGAACTCCAAGAAAAGCTTCTAGAAGCTTAACAACAATATGCAAAATTAAAATAAATAAATAAAAACTTGTTACTGACCGTGTTGCCAGTGACATCTCATTTGGAGTCACGTTAGGATTCCAGGAGAACCAAGAGAAAGGTTTCAGGAAGGCAGAAAGAAAACCAGCTTTCCTGTTTATTAGAAGTTTAGCTAATAAACTAAGCATATCTCCTTTTTGATGACGGACCAGCTGTTTGCCTTGCCTATTCTGTTTTATCATGAGGACAAGCCCTCAGGGGCAAAGAATAAGGCACATCTTCTCTCTATCCAACCTTTGTCCTTTCCTCATTCTGTCCATGATCTAGGTTTAAACTCTAGAGGTGGTTCACAGGCGTGCCCGCCTGAGCACACGCTTGCACGCACATGAGCACGCACACACACACACACACACCTTAATTCCTGAAAAAATGAGATAATGGCATTTCCCGTTCTTGACTAAATGATCCTATATTATAAAGATGTCAATTCCTTTCAAAAGAATCTTTAAATCTGGGGCAATTAACATTTAAATCCCAATGGGCTTTTTCTTTTCCAACTTGATAATTTGTTTAACCATTCAACTGAAAGAGAAAATGCCTGAAGAATAGCTGTGAAAAAATTTCAAAAATACTAATGAGGAGGAGAAAACGATTTCTATCTCAAACGACATCAACTTGATTATAAAACTACAGTAATGAAAACAGTTTGGTCTGCTCTGGCCCAGATAAACAGATCCATGGAACAGAGGGAGCCAGAAACAGAAGCATGTACGTTTGGAATGCAGTAATATAATAACGGTGGGGAGTTCCCATCGTGGCAGAGTGGTTAATGAATCCGACTGGGAACCATGAGGTTGCAGGTTTGATCCCTGGCCTTGCTCAGTGGGTTAAGGATCCGGCATTGCCGTGAGCTGTGTAGGTTGCAGACGCAGCTCGGATCCTGTGTGGTCGTGGCTGTGGCATAGGCCGGCAGCTACAGCTCTGATTAGACCCCTAGCCTGGGAACCTCCACATGCCATGAGTGCAGCCTTAGTAAAAGGCAAAAAGACAAATACAAAAAGACAAATAAAATAAAAGTGGCATTTCAAATCCAGGGGAAAGACCGCAGTATCTATCAGGGGTGTTGAGATAATATGCTGCCTATATGTAGAAACACAAACAGGTGAACCCTCTGCTACCAGAGCAAATAGCAAATTCCCTATGAATATAAGATCTAAACACTAAAATGAAAACAACCAAGGTATCACTGGCAAATACGTAAGCGTATCATTACAGTCTTGGGGACAGCAGGTTTTCCTAAGTATGAAATTAAATCCATTAGGACACAAAGGGAACAGTCACAGATTTGACTACCCAGCAAAGCAAAATCTTACATTTGTTAAAACACCGTATCACCAAGTAAAAAGCAACGCATAGATCAAAGAAAATATCTGCAACACTTACTGCAGATAAAATGCTAATGTCTCTTATATGGGATTTATCATAAATCAATACGCAGAAGACAAAGAAATGACAGAAGGGAAAGGAGACAAGCAGGGCATGTGGCTGGCGTTGGGGGGGAGCATGCTCTGTCTCTTCTGTAACAGCAAAGAGCGCAAGAGTTGAAATAAAAAAAAACCCCAAAAAACACAACTACATCTGTGCCCAGAGGACCAGGTGCACCTCTGACCTAGTGAACAGACTGTCTCGTGGGGAGAGGGTTTGCTTCACAAAGGAATGAATAACTGACGATGACGTCGGCGCCTTAACCCTGGCTCCGGCTGACCGAGGGCCACCTGCGGGCCTCCAGCCACCTGCGGGCCTCCACTCAGTCCATGGAACGAAAAAGAGATCCCAGGACACACTCTGATCTGCGCTGATGAGATAGTCAGTCTTTTCAGTTTATCGAACAGACGTCGCAGTAATAACATCACAGGGTTGCCTCTTTCCAGAACCTTGGGTCGTTAGCACCTCCTCATTTCTGGGCCGCTTACAGATGTTCTTCAGGTCTTGACTTGGTCCCGAGCTCTTCCATGCAGCGTGGATGCCTTTACTTCTTTACCACCTCCCACGGTTTTCCTGGGGCTCTTCCTTCACCTTCATAAGCGCTGGCCCTTACGTCACACCCATTTCCAGACACGACATCCCTTCTTCCCCATCAGACCTTCTCTCTGAGATTGTTTTTCTCATTTTTGAAGTTCCTTTCATGAGAACCCGTAACATCTGTCCTTATTTTGCCCACATTTTGGAAGCTAGTTTCACTCTCATTGACCAACAGTTATTTCCTCCTAGAACCTTTTTCTTCCACCGTCTTCTCTCCATCCTTGTTGCTACGGAGTTACTCCTAGTCTGCCTTGTTCCTTTCGTAGATGCTCCTTTTCCCCCCGTGATTGCTACAAAAATCTTGTGCTTGTTTTTTGTGTCCTGCAATTATACCACACAGGATGTGGGTGTGAATTTCTTTTTATTTACCTTGATTCACTGTTCAAGTCTGAGGGTTCATGTCATTTATTAATTCTGAAACAATTCTTAGTCATGATCGCTTTTAGTAATGCTTCTCCCAATTCTCTCTCTTCTTTCTGTACTTGTTTGTTTGTTTTTGGCCTTGCCTGCGGCATGTGGAACTTCCTGGGCCAGGGATGGGACCCTGCACAGCAGTGACAACGCTGGCTCCTTAATCCACTGACTTCCCTTCCTTCTGGAAGTCTCATCATATGTGTCAGCCTATTTCATTCTCTCCTCCATGACTCTTAACCTCTTTGATATTTCCCACTTCTTTGTCCTCCTAGGCTATACTCTGTGTAATTTCTTCAGATCTTCAGTTCCATGAATTATCTCTTCCATAGTTGAACCCTTTACTATGTTTTAAATTTCAATGATTGTATTTTCAAGTTGGAGATTTTCTACTTGATTCTTTGGTGATTTTGGCTTGTTTTTACGGCCGTACCTGCAGCATATGGAAGTTTCTTGACCAGGGGTGGAATCAGAGTTGTAGGTGCTGGCCTATGGCACAGCAATGCCAGCTCTGAGCCACATCTGCAACCTACGCCACAGCTTGCAGCAATGACAGAGCCTTAACCCACTGAGTGCGGCCAGGGATTGGACCCGCATCCTTACAGACCCTACGTCGGGTTCTTAACCCACTGAGCCACAATAGGAACTCCTCTTTGGTGATTTCTCACAGTCTTTGAATCACATTTTCAGTTCTCTCTCCTAAAACCACGTTACACTACTTTTTTCAAACACTGTTTGTGATCATTTTAACATTGAAAGTCTCCTGTATGTGGTTCTTTTGTTTGTTGTTTCTGCTGACTCTAACATGTGACTTTTTGTGGGCATGTCCTGCGATTTTTTTTTTTTTAATGTGTGCTTCTCTTTTTGGAATTCTATCTGTAAGAGTTTTCTGAAGCCTGATTTAAGAATGCATTCCTCTTGGGAGATTTTTCTTTTATTCAGACCCAAGGTCATTCCAGATTTCAGTTCTTGGCTGGCAGTTTTTCAGATTAGGCAAATAGTATAATAAGAGATACATGGGCTGGCCAGTGGTCCCAAATTATCTTTGGAAACTCTGAAATTTCTCTTTGCACAAGCACGATCTCTAAATTTCATTTTAAAATTATAAAGCATATCAAACACTCAGAGAAGCACAGTGAGTAATATAACAGATACGTGTTCATATAGTACCACAGTCAAACAGGTGGGTTTTGTTCTATTTGTTTATGCATTCCCCCCCCCAATTTCTAATTGTTTCAAAATTCTCTTTCTTGGAAAAAAAGTGTCAGTTTGTATTAACAAACTATAAAAATGATGTGCAAAGAGATTGAAAACATGAACAAATACTTTACTCTCATATATGCAAATTTATAATACGTTTAATTTATGATGAGGACTGGGGGGGGGCAATGAGGGCCTGAAGGAAATGGTAAGCGTTTGGAAAAGCAGTGGAGAGAAACTGGAGATACAGAAACAAATAAAAGGGGTTGATAAGCAACACTCCTGGCAGCTCCACTGTGGCCAGAGGCACAGATGGGCCACGGCTCAGAACTAGGAGCACCCAGATCACGGCGCCCTCGCGAGACTGGAGCTCTGCTAGGCGGGGCTGGTGGGAGGAGAACTTTCAGGGAACCACGGGGTCAAGGAGCTACACAAGTGCTGCTTAGATTTAATGTGCATACCAGTCCCTGGACATCCTGTTTTTTTGATTTTTTTTTTAATTTGGTCATGCGCATGCAATGGGTTTTTTAATTTTTAAATTATAGTTGATTTACAATGTTCTGTCAATTTCTGCTACACATAAAAAGAGAAATGACCCAGCCACATATATATGTGTGTGGGCCATATATATATGTATATATATGTATATATGTATATACATTTATATATGTATATATGTGTATATACATTTATAAATGTGTATATATACGTATATATGTATATACATATATATGTATATATGTATATACATTTATATATATAAATGTATATATGTATATATATATACACATATATATATGTGTATATATATATACATTTTTTCTCCCACATCATCCTCCATCATGCTCCATCACAAATGACTAGACATAGTTCCCTGGGCTATACAGCAGGATCTCACTGCTTATCCATTCCAAAAGCATTAGCTTGCATCTATTAACCCTAAACTCCCAGTCCATCCCACTCTGTCCTCCTCCTCCCCCTTGGCAACCACAGGTCTGTTCTCCAAGTCCATGAGTTTGATTCTTTTCTGCAGATAGGTTCATTTGTGCCATATATTAGATTCCAGATATAAGTGATACCGTATGGTATTTGTCTTTCTCTTTCTGACCTACTTCGCTTCGTATGAGAGTCTCTAGGTCCATCCGTGTTGCTGCAAATGGCATTATTTTGTTTTTTTTATGGCTGAGTAGCATTCCATGGTGTATATGCACCACATCTTAATCCACTCACCCATCGATGGACACTGAATTGTTTCCATGTCTTGGCTATTGTGAACAGCACTGCTATGAACATAGGGGTCTATGTATCTTTTTCAAGGAAAGTTTTGTCCAGATATAGCCTGGGCATCTTGTTAAAATGCAGATTCTGATCCAGCAGGTCTGGGGCAGGGCCTGTGGCTAAACATTTCCAACAGTTCCCAGGCATTGCCAATCTGCTGGTCTAGGGACTCATCTTTCACTAACCAAGTAGTCCTGGTCATGGAGGGGTGGAGGTAAGAAGGGTCCTGACACAGTGGGGAAAACACGATGGTCCAAGGAACTAGTCTCTGTGTGTTTGCTTGTTCATTTTGGTCACGTACCTGTGGCACGTGGAAGTTCCCAGGCCACGGATCAGACCCGCATCACAGCAGTGACCTCAGCCACAGCAGGAACCATGCCAGAACCTTAACCTCCTAAGCCTCCAGGGGACTCCGGGAGGTCTCCATGTGATGAAGAAGAGGATTAGCAGGAGTCAGAGATGAGAGCTGGGCAGAGGAAGCAGGCTGGTTAGAATGAGATGTGACAGCTTAGTGTCTGCAGTATGAAGTGGTTCTGGTTGAAGACAGAACCCAGGGCCTACCCATGGAGCTGGGACATGAAGTGGATTGTCAAGGTATCTGGACTTAAGTCGTTCCAAGAACTGGAGGTTTAGTTGTTAACTGTTGGTTGGGTTGTCAGCTTCCTGAAGCCTACAGGACTTATGGGAGGATTTGGGGTGGCAAAGAGGGGGAGCCGGCTGGCAGGTATTTGATAAGCGGGGCTGGCTGGGGCGGGCATGAGAGTCCTGGAGAAGTGGGTAGCTGATCCTGGCAAGAAGGGGTAGAAGGCAGACATGGCCTGAAATCGGGGTGAAGTTCGAGTTTAGGTGAAAGCATCATAAATAGTTGGGATGCGCACAGTTCAAAGCGTTTGTTAAGGGGACGACACGTAGAGAATATCTCAGAAAAAGGTCGGTGCGGGAGTCCTAAGCTCTTGATCTCTAGACGGCACAACGCTGGGGGCAATTCCTGTGGCCCAGGCATGGCTAGACATCACTGAGCACACACTTGCTTGGCTGCTTCTCTTTTCTTGTGCTGCTTTCACAACTGGGTTTTTCTGGATGAGCAGGCCCTCGATAAGGCCCAAGCGCCCACATCTGTGCCCTAGCTCTGCTTCTGGGGAGCCTGACATCAGGCTAGTGGTCCTAGAAGTAGTGCTGGGAAGCAGAACCCAAGGATGGATTCTGGAGGTGAATCAACACCCGCCCTGGCAATGGCGGGGTGGGAGCTGAAGCGATGGTCCTGGAGTTGCACGTGTGGGGGGCTGGGAAAGGCGTGGCGGGGCACACTGGCTTTGTGAGGTTTGAAAGGACACGGAGATTTGGGGACCTTGGGCTGGGTGGCTACTGTTGAATGGCTTTGATGCTTGGAAGAGAAAGGACAGATCAAGGCAACAAAACATTAATCAAAGCAAAGGATGAAAGCAGAGGTCTCCTTGGCGGCACAGAAGGAACCCCTCACCTCCATCAGCCAGGCTCAGGATCTAACATAAGAGCAGGAGGCACATCCTTTCAGAGAAGGAATATTCTCAGCTCTGGCAAGACTCTTACACCATCAGCCAAAGCCCCGAGAAGGAAGGATAGGGGTGTTGAGACTCCGGATGAAGACACCTGGGTAGATGCACTGAAAACCATAAATGCTCATACTTCGCTAAACCTGCTGGGCTGCACAAGTGATTATGCCCCCTTTGCTGGTAAACAGAACACCCCGAGCCCCTCTGCAATGAAGCAGGTGCCTTACAGGACCTCACTTCTTCTCCTTAGGCTCTGTCCCCACGCCTTCTGTTTAGTGACCAGACTAATGACTACGGCCAGGTCTCAGCAGGAGGTGAGCAGAAAGTGCTGGACTCTCAAAGGGAGAAGAGACCCACAGGAACTGCTGGCCTCTCAGGGCTGGGCTGGGGGAACACGCCTGGGACTGGATCCAAGGGTCCGGGTAGAGGGTCGGAGCAGGGTGTGAAACTGCAGCAGGGAGATGGTGTTGACCAGGCACGTCCCAAGACAAGGTCCCACTCCCGGGGCTCAGAGAAACATTGAAAAAGTGACAGCCCAATGTAAACGAAGACAGGACATCAGAACTGTCATGGCAGCCTATGGAGGAAGGGACAAAAAGCTAGAGAAGTGGGCACGCTGGATGGGATCTATTACATAGGCCTGAAAGACCCATGAGCTGCTGTGTTTCTCAGGAGGACCTTTAACTAAGGTGACAGGGGTTACACCAGTGTCACCAGGGAGCTCAGCAGGCTCTGTCCTCTGCAAGCCCAGGTGGAAAGAGGAGATGCTGTCGTAAAATGGGTCTTTCCAGTATCAATGGGAATAAGAGGCTCCCAGGACTCCCAAGGCCACTTGGCAGCACTTGGCCACCAGCCGGGTGGGAGTGACAGTATGATGGGTGACCTGCAGAGGTCTCAGGGGAGAACATGGTGTTCCCGGAGGCAGGACAAACAGGCACCCAACAGCAGTATGGCCTGAAGTACAACCGAGCGAAACCAGGAATAGATGAGCCAATGATGGAGGTGAGTCACTCCAATGGAAAGTCAAGATGTCTTGCCCAGTTTCCAGACCAGGATCAGTTCTCAGACACAACACCCATTTACCAAAGCAGAAACTGGGTCCCCAAGACCCTGAAACACCACGACGCATGTATGCATAGCGATTCCTCTAATCCTTTACCAAAGGAGCTATGGTGTTAACTTGGCTAAACATATACTGTAAGAAGGGGAACACCCAGTCCTTCTGAGTGATGCTGGCTTCAGGGCCGCAGCAGATACTGACCCCCTGTGTCCTGTACTAAGCACTGTTGTGCATCCCCCATTAGAGCAGGAGCAGATGGGATCCAGGCAACTGATGGGGTCCTGGCCCAGGTCCAGTGGGTGCATGGACCTCAGTGAGCATTTCCTTAATTCCTAAATGTATGATCAGAACTGATGTTCTTAGCAGATCTCTCACCTCGGTTCCTTCACTTATGGAGCAGGACCTATTGTAAGAGGAAAGTCAAAGCAGCGGTCCATGAAACTGTCCCCTCCCATCCCAGCACAGACAGTACATCACAAGCCCTACTGGGTCCTAGAAGGCACATCAGAGGTTAGTCCCATTCCCAAAGGCTTAATGGGTGCAAGGCTGGAGCTTTCATCAGGGCCGACGTAATTCACCAGGCTGGCCCCTGTGAAAACGCCAGAGGATCATCAGGTCCACCACACACCCCACGTGCTCAGTGTGGTGGCACTTGCTAGAGCAGGTGAACCAGATTCTGGTGTGTGCCATGTGGCTACTAAGTTGCCAAATGCATTCACCACGCCAGTCAAAATGGAGGACCCGAGGCAGCTCACCCCACCCAGGATGAACAACGTTACTCATCGGATTCTTGCCCCCGGGCTGTGTTAAACCTTCTGCTCTCCATCAGAGTCCGAAAGGACTTAGGCCATCTGAACATCTCTGGACGATCACACTGCTCCAGAGCATTGAGGAAATCGAGCTAATTCAATCGATGAGCAAAAAGTGGCAAGTCCTTTGAAGGGCTTAGTTAGAATCGCGCTCACGAAGGTAAGCGATAAACTCTTCAAAGACACAGAGGCCAACACGTCAATCATATTTTTAGGGATCCAGTGGCCCGTGGCAAGGCAGACCTCTCCCTGCAAAGTCAAGGGCCAGCTACTGTTCCTTGAGCTTCCTAACGCCAGGAGAGAAACGTGACCTTGGAGGCTGCTGTGCAATGGGTGGGCAGCACATGCCTTCCTCGGAACACTGCTGTGGCCCATTTACCAGGTTTCAGCTATGGGCCCAGCAGCCCGGCCACTGCTCTACCTTCCCTCCCTCATGGGTTTTCTTGGAGCACAATTCCCCATGACTCCTGTGCTCCAGATCCCTGTTTCGGGCTCTGCTTCTCAGGTGCCCAACCTAAGACACGTTCACAGAAGGGATGAGGTTGTCATGGGAGCGGGGCTGGCTTTGACGGGATAGCCGAGGAGCACAGGGACGAAAACAGACCATGGCTGGATGTGCTTGGCCTCAAGTCTCCGAACTGGACGCAGGTCCTAGACAGAAGCTGCGCTCCTGGGTCTGGGTGAGGAGGGCTGCCTCGCAGCGAGTGAGCAAGAGCAGAAACCCTACTCCACTCTCATCACTGGCCTAGCAACTCCCCAGAAGTGTCTGATTTGGTGGACTGCACACATGCAGGGCCCATGTCCCATTTCTCCAGGCATTTTTGGAGAAAACATTTTGATTAGAGGCACTGCAAGCACGCCCCCCAAACCACACTCTGTACTAAGAATGTGGCTGACCTGGATTCCTTCTTTGGATTTCATGCAGACAGGACGGTAGTGAGACAAGAAATCCTTTCTGCATTTAATTTCATCAAAAAGGAAATCTGTATCAAGCACTGCCATAGTCATAGTCTTCATTCCTAACATTACATTTCTAAAGGTATGTTACAAATTTATGTGTTGCTTTGTAACAATTCTTTTCCTTTTGCTTTTTTTTTTTTTTTTGGTCTCTTTAGGGCTGCACCTGTGCCATATGGAAGTTCTCAGGCGAGGGGGTGAATTGGAGCTGTAGCTGTCGGCCTGTGCCAGAGCCACAGCAATGTGGGACCCAAGCTGCGTCTGCGACCTACACCACAGCTCACAGCAACAGCGAGGTCAGGGATCGAATCCACGTCCTCATGGATACTAGATAGGTTCGTAACCCCTGAAACTCCATAACAATTCTTTTCATGCCATTAATTCTTTCAACAAATGCGATTGAATGCCTACTCTATGCAGACACTCTTCCAGACTGATAGTGACTCTGGGACTACTTTTTCTTTTTTTGGTCTTTTTGCATTTTCTATGGCCACACTCATGGAATATAGAGGTTCCCAGGCTAGGGGGTCTAACAGGAGCTGTAGCTGCCGGCCTACACCACAGCCACAGCAACGCGGGATCCAAGCCGCGTCTGCAACCTTCACCACAGTTCACGGCAATGCCGTATCCTTAACCCACTGAGCGAGGCCAGGGATCGAACCCGCAACTTCATGGTTCCTGGTCGGATTCGTTAACCACTGAGCCACAACGGGAACTCCTGGGGCTATTTTTTCAACACAGTATTGACTTACACAGATTTAAATAACAGAAAACTGGAACATACAGATCAGGACTTACTACAAACTGACTGTACGCCCCCTGTGCTTATGTTTTGAGAGATGTGTCCTCTTTCCCTCTCTGCCTTACATCTTCTAAATGATGCCATCCATGTGACTGTTCCTCTAAAGCGTCTTTTATCATGTCTGGCAGGGTGCCGTCCCCAGGGGGTGACGGTGACATCCTCACCATGGCTGAGCCCAAGCACACAAACATACACATTCATTAGTCCACAAACAACTGTAATTAGCATCCTGAGCTTGGAAAACAAGACCCCAAAACTGTGTCAGTGCAGGAGTCCTGGCTGGGTGTTATTTATTTCACTTGAAATTTGCCAGCAGGAGAGAGAGAGCGCCCGGGATGTTTTCTCCTTTTCTCAGTGTTCTGCTGATGAATTTCGCAGGACAGCAATTTTAAAAAGACATCATATTTTGGAAACATGACATGACAGAGTTACCCCAACATAATGAATATATTAATGAGCTCTGACAAAAAGGGTTATTTATTTTTTTTCCTTATCTAGGGCTGCACACACGGTATATGGAGGTTCCCAGGCTAGGGGTCTAACAGGAGCTGTAGCTGCTGACCTTCGCCACAGCCATAGCAACGCGGGATCCAAGCTGTGTCTGCAACCTACACCACAGCTCACGGCAACTCCAGATCCTTAACCCACTGAGCGATGCCGGGGATCGAATCCACAACCTCATGGTTCCTAGTCGGATTCGTTAACCACTGTGCCACGACAGGAACTCCAAAAAGGGTTATGTTCTTGTCTTCTTAAAATCACCATTTAAGCAAAACAAGTAGCGTCCCCAGATGGGTTTGTTAAGTGGCAGTGCAGTATAGCCTAGCAGCCCAAGGATAAGTATGGATTTTAGGCCTTCTGATTAATAAGCTTGGCCCCGCCACACATAAATGTTAGGTGTTTTCCTTTTTTGTGCTTTTTAGGGCCACACCCACAGCATATGAAGGTTCCCAGGCTAGGGGTCGAATTGGAGCTGTAGCCCCTGGCCTACACCACAGCCACAGAAACGTGGGATCCAAGCCGCGTCTGGGACCTACACCACAGCTCACGGCAACGCTAGAACGTTAACCCACTGGGCAAGGCCAGGGATCGAACCCGCAACCTCATGGTTCCTAGTTGGATTCATTAACCACTGCACCATGACGGGAACTCCTCTGGGTTTTCTCAATAAGGCAAAACTCAGCTGTGATTCTCTATATGCCCTGAGAGCGAGGACACCCCACGTTCTCAATGGCTTATATCGGACTGTTGCCATTTGCAATGACTCTGTTCCCAGCCAGCATCTATTTCAGTTCAAAACATCTTTTCAGATTCAATGTAAATGCATCTTACAAATCCACCGTTTGCCCAATACATCAACTGATTTGACTCATAAGCTACTGTTGACCCTCTTATGCGTCCCTCTCCCTACAAATAACTTGGTGCTTCATTTGATAAAAAGCCACGTGTCGAGCTTTCTGAACAGAGGAGTCCTTCGCCATCTCCCCGGGCAGAGAGAACTCTCAGACGATGCTATGTTCTCTAGGATCCAAAGCCTGGCCCCTGTCTACACAAGCAGAGCTTGTGCTTCATTTACGCACAAAACGAATGAGGCAAACCACAAAAAACAGTTCGAAGAGGACAAAACCAGACTTCCTGGGCCCATCTTAATTTACCCACTGGTGAGCTCACAGAGGGCTGGCACGGGTGGCCTGAGGCCGACCCAGGCCGGCGCTGGGGTTGAGAGCTGGTCTGGGATGAGCTGCAGCCCGCGCATCCTGGTTCCCTCCCATCCGCGGCTTGATTTCAGGTGGGCTGGTGGAGCTGGGGGACAATCCATCTTGGACTTTGGGGCCCGGGACCGTGCTAGGTCCTCAGGGCCGCCTGCTGTGACTTCACAGGGCAGCACGGCCAAGTTCTGCGCTTCAGCAAATGACACGTGGGGTGAAGGGGTCCCACCGCCATGCATGGGCTATCTCTGTAGGCAGGACAGGCTAACAGAGCTTCTAGCTTTTACACTGAGAGCTGCAAACCTCTCTGGGAGGGTCTGTAAATGCCCGCTGCCACCGAGAGGACCTCAGCTCCTTAGGCTGCGGAATAGCCGCATCTGGCTCAGTAAATGGCCCTGCTGTCCACCCCGCTAAGCAATCTGAAGGCAAGCTCGCCCTCGACGCCGTTCCTGAGCACCCACGCCCCACAGCTAAGCCCTCACCCGTCCTACGCTTTCTACCACCCAAGACTCTCCTAACTGCACCTGCTTCTCCACCACCGCCCTCCCCTGGCGTCCCCGGCCTCAGAGGCCCTGCTGGTCTCCTCGGATTACCTCCAGCCCCTCGTCCATCTCTGGTCATTCTGTGCAAGACCGATCTCCGTGGGCCACAGAACCGAGGCTCACACATCCCCGCGGAGCCCAGCCTGCTTTCTGTGGTTCTCAGCATCAGACGACACTCATTGACCTGCCCCGCCTGCTGTGTCCCCATGCGCTCCCCTCATAACAGCCTGGTCGCCTCTTTTTTTTATCTTTTTTTTCAGAGTCGTACCCGTGGCATATGGAGGTTCCCAGGCTAGGGGTCGAATCGGAGCTACAGCTGCCAGCCTACACCACAGCCACGCCAGATCCAAGCCGTGTCTGCGACCTATACCACAGCGCACGGCAACGCCGGATCCTTAACCCACGGAGTGGGGCCAGGGGTCAAGCTCACATCCTCATGGACACTAGGCAAGTCCTTAACCCACGGAGCCGCAGCGGGAACTCCAGCCTGGTGCCCTCTTCTCCACCCCCTCCTGCTTATGGTCCCGCTATGCTCTCCCTCCACGGGGCTCTGGGTCGCGCCGTCTGGGACGCTCATCTTTCCTCGGCCTCACCTTCTGAAAGGGTGCTTCCGTGCTCAGCTTGTTCCCTTCTTCCTTAGAGGTGACCTCACCCCCACACCCTGTGAGAGAGAGGCCGGCCTGGAGCCCGCACTGCTCAGGGGACTCGCCAGGGGCTCCGCCCGCCCCAGTTCTGGTTTTACTCAACCAGCGCCGTACCTGTCGACTCAATGCATTCATTCACAGACAAACCCCCTCCGCGCCAGCTCCACCTCCACGGCCGCCCAGCACACAGCAGGCCCCGAGTAAATATCTGGGGACTGAGTAAATGAAAATTTAAACCTTTAAACCCCTGGAGGGGGACCTCTCTCCAGGTCAAGTGGCAAGACGTATAAGCAAAAGGGGTTGTCCCTGAGCCCCTCCTTGAATGCAGGGTGTCAGCTCTCCTGGTGGCCCTGAGCGTGTCTAATGACCAAGCAGGAAGGACCTCGGGGCTTCCCCGCGTCTGCAGTCTCTCTGGTTTAGAACGCACGCTTGTTGGGGAGTAATCAGGTGGCTGGACTCAGTTGCTCAGGGAGATGTCTATAAATACATGAATAAATACAGAAAAAAATTCAGCCCTCACTGACATCGGCTGACAAAGACTCTCTCTTTGACCAAACCTGAATCAAGCTCCTCCGAGCCCTCCTGATCACCAGGCGTCGCCCTTGGGTCCCGTCCCCAGCCTGTGCACGCCTTGCAGAAAGAATCCTGCTCAGTCAGTTTACCCCACCCCCGCTAGTATCTTCTCACCCTCCCTATCTGCTCAAATTCCTCACCCCAGCCTCCACACCTACCCTCCCGGCCACCTCTAGCAAGGAGCCAGTCAGGTCGGCCCAGCTAGAATACCCGTGTCCTGGATGCCTCCTCCTGGCAACTTTCCATCCACTGGCCCCGCCCTCGGGGGCTGGCCCCACAGCCCAGCTGTCCCTGCTGCATCTGGAGTCCAGACTCATCTCTACCCCGTCTTGAGATGATCGCTGGGGACCTGAGTGAGGGCTTCCTTACTGTCTGAGCAACTGTCGGAACAAGTTTTTCCTTAATAAAAAGATTTTCTCCGAGGAGCGTCCTCGGAGCGTGACACAGTGATCGTTCTGTCTCCCAGTGGGAGGGTGCCTTTTTCCTATTCTGGCAAACAAGAAAATGTCTCACTTTGGGCCACACTGGGAGGAGATGGGTTTCTGGCCTCTGGTCATTCTGTCACTGACTGATGTGGCACCTGGCGCTCCACCCTGCAGTTTGTCTGTCCCTGAGCTGGGGTGACAGGACAAACAGCCACCAGTGGAGGGAGGGCTTCAGAAATTCCAGGCATTAGGCCGCCTGCGCTAAAGGCTTCAGGGCTGGGGGACCCCCGGGCCCTTGCCCAGCATGGGTGCGATGGGCAGGGGGCTAAAGGAATTCTCTGGCCCCCTTTTCTGAAAGGAAGAGGAGACCAGTGAGAAGAGGACCTTCTTGGCCGTCCCTGCCATCTCTACTTCCTACCCCATCTCTGGCTGGGCATCTGGACCACAAGGACTGGCGACTCAATGATCTGTGGGTACAGGCTGCCTAGCAACCAGGGCTGCTCCCAAGCCTGGCGCCTTAGAGAACAGGGGCAGACTGAGTCACTCTAGGGGCTACAGGGACAAGGAAACCAGAAATGACCTGGCTGGACCGTGAAGGACCACCTGGTGGGATGGCATTTTGCTACAATCACCCTATATTTCTTACGGTTGCTTTGACACCTTTCCAGCCTGCCTCACGATGCTCCTGAGACCTTATCTCCCATGGACACGCCGCAGCCTGGAAGCCAGGGCTGCTCTTGTTCCCTGTGGGACCCTGGGGCCTCCGCAGGTGCCTGGTGCACCATGGACGCAGAAGAAAAATGTAATGAATGAATGAATCTAGCTGGGATTGGAACTAAAATTTAGCCCCAGCACTTGTGTTTCCCCCCACCCACCCATCATATTTTTAAAACTACAGTTGGATGGTTTTAGGCCACCAGTACTCTTTGAGCAGTGGCTCAGGTCTGTTTTCAGCTGGGAGTACCTGTCTAAGGTAAAGTGGCTTCATTTGAGACAGGCCAGACACAGGGCTGGGGCTTGTGGCCCTGCAGGCTGGGCCCAAGGCTGGGGCTGAAGGAGTCCCTGGCTGAGCAGACAAGGCTGTGTCTAGTGGGGGCGCTGGCTGTCTGCAATGTGCCCCCACAGGGGAGACAGCAGCTGTGGCTGGACAGGCTTCACGTAACGAAGCTATTATGAGCACTGAAGACGAGAGACACAGAGCACACGGAACATGAGTCTCAGCAGTCACAAGTAGCAGAGGCCTTTATCCCCAAGATGTGGCTCTCAGGGCAGACACGGGAATTCAGAATACGGCTGAGCTCAACCCCCCGGACCCTCTTCAGGAGGAAACAGAGTCCAGAGTGTGGACCCACATGCTTCTGCATCAGAAGCTATTTTCTGCTGGACAGAATCTGACAGGTAAGGCCCTGGGTGAGGAAAAAGCTGGTATTTTTATTGAGCTGGGGGGAGGGGGGGCAGCATAAATCCTGATCACATCAGAAATTCCACCTAATAGCAAGAGTCCAATAAACACAGTATTTCCACCAGACTTGGATAAGTAAGTGGAATGACGCCATCATGACACTGTGTCATTAGTTTTTAAAAAAGGCTCCCCCAGGAGTTCCCATCGTGGCTCAGTGGTTAACGAATCCAACTAGGAACCACGAGGTTGCGGGTTTGATCCCTGGCCTCGCTCAGTGGGTTAAGGATCCGGCCTTGCCGTGAGCTGTGCTGTAGGTTGCAGACGCGGCTTGGATCCCGCGTTGCTGTGGCTGTGGCGAAGGCCGGCGGCTACAGCTCCTGTTAGACCCCTAGCCTGGGAACCTCCACATGCCGCGGGTGCGGCCCTAGATAAGGCAAAATGATAAAAAAAACAATGGAAAAGATCATCATTGTGGCTGTAACATCTCCCCTGGCTGTCTCCCTCTCATAAAAGATCCTCATGCAAAGAGGATGCTTTATAAATGTACACACGGAGATTTTTTTTCTCCCTTTCTCTGAGGATTTTGCTGTGGTGCACTGAAAAAGGGTTCATAAGCTTAAAAGAACTTTTCAAAATGCAGCCCCACGCCGGGTTTAATTATAGACAATATAGGTCAGCTTATTTTAAAGAGGCCCCTAAGTGGTTGTCCTTGAACTACTTTGTACGTTGCACGAGTCGGTTTCCCTATTACTAAGGAGAAGTGGACAGTTAGACCCAGGCTTCCTCTCCCTAAGTGGCTCGTGGTCGTTTCCCTGGCAAGTACCAAGCGGATGGAACTGCAAGATACTGGTGCTCCAGGCACTGGGGCTCCTCGCCCAGCAGAGGGGGCCAGCGAGTCCCTCCTTCGGCGCAGCCCCGCCCTCCCCTGGGCTCCACCCCTCCTGTCACCTCTGATGGGCTCTGACCTCTCAGGGGCTGGTTCCCACCCCCTAAGGAGGTGGGGGGAGGTGGCAGGCCCGGGGTGGCAGGAACCCACAGCCAAAAGCCTTGGGACTTTATTCAAATCAGAAGACGTTTTCCTACGTGAACCGAAATTCGAGAAGCGCCCCTTACTCCTGGCTCTCCAGAGAGGTCTGTCCCCTGTCACTGCAGGGCCTCCAACTGGGTTACAGGTCACCCCAGTGGCCACCAGTAGCTGAGATTATGGAGGAGTGGAAATAGACATCATTTCCTGGAGATCATCATAATTTTACTAAGATGGCTCTTAGCGACTCTACTGCCTCAAGCCTTGCATGAGGGGGAAATACACACACACACACAATTTTCATGTCATCTGAACTTGTGTCTGTCACGACTAATCCATCCTTTAACAAGACCAGAAGCCGATGAAGTAGGAAGTCACAATTCAAAGAATACAAGTCTCATCTTCAAATACATCTCTGTGTTAAGTGGCCGGACCTGTGACCCGGGGTCACGGAACACAGACACTGCAAGCTGCAGTCAGTCTCCCTTCACTGCCCCCGACACACAGCTGTGTTTATTCTCTCTCCAGCTGTGTCGCTGCTGTCTCCCCTGCCACCTGTCCCCCGGGCTGCCCGCGTCTCAGCCTCACGTTTTCCAGGAAGCCTCTCCACTCGCTTCCAGCAACCTGACCTCTGATAATCACACCGGCTTCCATTTTCCCATGTGTCATGTGTTCCCCCGGCCTCACGAAGAGACCAGCTCTGTGAGGAAAGGCACGGGCTTGCACCGAAGAAGAATCCCCTTAGACCCAGACCATGATGGTCCCCAGCAGGTGCTCTGCCCTCCCTCATAGACCGCATGCACCAGCCACGGGTTTGAAGAATGTGAGCTCTGTTTGAATGGCTGGACGTTTTCAGCTGATGCCTCAAAGGCACCCCGAACTCCACGTGTCTGAGAACCCAATCCATGGACCTCCTCGGAGCCCACTGTCCCATCTTCCACCTCAGTGTGGAGCCCCATCCCGCCGGCCCCTCAGCCAGAGACCCTGACCTTGGCCTTGGCGGCTACCTTCCCCTCAGCCCTTATTCGAACACGTCACCGATGCCTACGCAGCTGACCTTCTAAACATCTCTCCCTCCGCCCGGACCCGTCTCTGTCATGAGGGTCCAAGCCGCCCCATCTATGTCCGTGTAGACCCCTTTGGTCTCCCTGCCCATCTGTTCCAAAGCTGAGTCCACTCAGATCACCCTCCACGCAGTCTTCCTTTTGGTCCTCCATAGGAAGCGGGATCCCCATTGTTGGCTAGGAGGCCTGTCAACCAGCTCCCCAGTTTAGGGCTCTCTGGCCCCCTCCACTGCATGGGCACCCATGTTCCCTCCCCTCTCCAGGGCTTTTACATGCAGCCCCCTCTTCCCGCTAAATCTGCTGCAATGATGTCCCCCGCCTGTTCCACTTCTCCTTCCATCTCAGGGCACACATCCCTGAGCTCCTAGGCTGTGTCTCACCCTCCAAACTCCCTTTTTTTTGGCCATGCCCACGGCATGCAGAGGTTTCTTGGCCAGGGGTTGAACCCATGCCACAGCAGCAACCTGAGCCACAGCAGTGACAATGCCAGATCCTTAACTGTTAGGCCACTAGGAAACTCCCAATGCGGCCTTTTCTATTTAAAAGGCTCTCTCAGTCCGTCCACCAGACTCCAAGCTCCCCAAGGGCACAGCCCATGCCTGTTTTGTCCTCTGTCGTATCCTGAGCACAGTTTCTGGTCCAGTGCAGGCACCTGACTTGAAGATTATTTTCTGAATCAAAAATCTTCTCCTAGAAGGCCCCTTTCTCTTGGGAACCCCCCACTTAAAGCCCTGTTATCTCCAAGAAAGAGGAACTGAGTGTGAACAGTGACACTTGGAATAACAACACAAACTCACGGAGCACACGTGTGCTCTCCAGTGTCAGCTGAGACCACAGGTGCCCAGCGTCAGGACCAGAGATGCCAGCCTGGCTGAGTCCCCCTCCCTGCCATCTCCCCATGGACAGGGGGACCGTGGGACCTGAGCAGCTGGTTACCCCCGTGTTTCTTCTTGTCGTGAGAGGTGCTGAGGAACGTGGAGGAAGAACACGGGCTGAGAGTCAGATGCCTTCAGACCCTGGCTGTGCTGTGCAGCCCCCACAACTTAGCCTCTCTGAGCTCCAGTTTTCCGTCTGCAAAAAGAGACCGTCCTGTGTACAAGGTGGCTGTTAGAGCCCAGAGCCCTCATTTGAAGGCTGGAACACGGTACCAGGTCCAAAAGCACAAATACCACCATTCCTTTCTATCTTCTGTTACAACTGTCCTTTTTAAAGGGATGGTATAGATATGAACGTCAAAAATCCAAGCATTCCCAAGTATAATTTGCTTAGCCTCTGACCGCCCTTAATCTCCGCCAGGAGCCTTTGATTTTCCTCAATTTGGAAAAACGCTGTCTAGCTGCTTTTAGGTGAAGGTCAAATCCCCTGGGTTCCCAGTTTGGGTTCACAGAAATCAGCCCCTTTCCAGGTCGGGAGCCCCTTCTCGTGGGATGTCTTCCTCTCCCACCCACCCCGGCTGGACCCTGGGCGGGCCCCGGTGTGGGCAGGGGCTGGGCGGCCTCTGGTTCTCCTTCCGTCCTGTTCCTGGGCTGCAGCCTTTGGGCTGTGACTCATCTGGAAGGATTCTGAGTGTCGCCTTTCACAGAGCACCTGCTGCTGGGTACAACCGTGCCTTAAGGGCCGCTGTCCCTTGCTGTGTCCTCACAGGGCCCTCCCTGTGGCCTCCGGGTGTCACGTCCAAGCTGATCCCCTGTTCCATCTCGTACCGGCCGTGCTCTGCAGCCTCCGAAGCTCCCAGGAAGTTCGAGCCGCCCTCCCCGCTCTCCGGCTGCCTCTGCTGAGCCACCCTTAATCCACTGTGGCTCCGGGGGAGGCCAGAGCAGCTTGTCACCACCAGGAGGTCAAGTGAGAAGAGCACTTGAACCCCCAGTTATGGGGGTTCCAGTGGGTTTCAGTCTCTCCTCTAGGACTCAGCCTGAAGCAAGTGCAAGCAGACTAAGATTTTATATAATCTCTTTATATTAACATATATATAATTTTTATACATAAAAATTTCATTTATTTTTAATTTTTTTCCCTTTTCTGCTGCACCTGTGGCCTATGGAAGTTCTGGGGCCAGGGAGCAAATCCAAGCAAGCTGGAGCTGTGACCCATGTCATAGCTGTGGCAGTGCTATATCTTTAACTCACTGCTCTGGCTGGGGATGGAACCCACGCCTCCACAGACACAAGCCGGATCATTAACCCACTGCACCATAGCAGAAATCCTCTTTTTTTCCTCTCTCCGAATCTTGAGATTCTTCTGGAACACCCTTCCTCTTCCCAGCTGGGATCATTTTCCTCTCCCTTTGGGAAGAATAGGAGGCTAGAGATGAATTTCTGCCCAGATTAGCTGCCCCTTTCCAGTCTTTTTCTGTCTCTAGGGCTTTGCAGGGGGACACCGAGGATCTGAGTCCTTGCTGAGCTCCGTGGCTGTGCGCTTGGCAAGCGGTACCTTGTGCCCAACTGAGACCGACCAAGTCAGAGCTGGGCAGGGGCACATTAATGGGTGCTTGAACTTGACTCACCACAGATCAACACTTTGCATGTTATCTGGCTACAAACGTAACCTACTTCCATGAAGGACTGAGAGCCCGTCTCACCGAATGCTAAATACATTTGCCTCTCCTCTAAGTTTCAAATGATTACGACTCAAAGGACCGTAAGAAGATGACCACATGGACTGTGACTTTTTCTTTTCAAAAAAATTTATGAAAGAAATGAACATACAATAACACTGCGTTGTGTCTGTGACTTTTTTGTGTAGTTTTATAGACTCGAAAACATGTATAGATTTGTGCAACGACCACCACAAGCAGACCATGGAACAGCTCTGCCATCCCCAAATCTCCCCATGCACACTTCCCCCCTCCCCCAGTGCCTGCCTCCTGGCAACTGCTAATCGGTTCCCCACCACCAGAGTTTTGATTTTTTAGAAAATCTCATATAAACAGAATTGAGAAATACGCAAGCTCTTGAGATCAGCTCCTTGAACCTTTGGGAATCATTTAGGTTGGTATCTGTCTCAACAGCTCATTTCTTTTTAATATATGGGGGGGTCTGTTGTCATGTCCCCTCTCTCATTCCTGTTGCTGGCAAGTTTGTCTTTTTCTTTTCCTGCAAGACTTACAACAGGTTTGTCAATTTTATTGGCTGTTTCAAAGAACCAGCTTTCCATTTCATTGATTCTACTGTTTTTGTGTTTTCAGTTTCATTGATTTCTCCTATCTTTATTACTTTCCTTTGCTTTCTAGTAGCTTAGATGATTGATTTAGACCTTTTGTTGTTTCTGAGTATTTAATACTATAAAAATAATTCTAAGCACTATGTTAGTCATGCTTCCTAAATTTCTAAATATTGTAATTTTATTTTCCTTCAGTTTTAAACTATTTTCTAATTTCCCTTGAGACTTCTTTTTGACACATGGATTATTTAGTAGTGTGTTGTTTAATTTCCAAAGTTTAACAAATGTTCCTGTTATCTTCCTCTTGTTGATTTTTCTTTAATTTCACCAAGGTCAGACAACATATTTTGTATGATTCTCATTATGTTAAATTTGTTAATTTTATGAACCAGAATACGGTCTCGCTTAGTGAATGTTCCGTGGGCACTTGAAAAAAACATGCATCCTGCTATTGCTGGGAGGAGTGTCTTATAAGCATCTGTAAGTTCTTGCCGGTTAACGGTGTTTTTCAGTTCTTCTGCATCCTTGGGAATTTTCTGTCTCCTGCCTCTGTTTATGACCGGGAGAGGAGGTGCTGAAACCGCCAAGCACAATTTTAGGTCTTTCTTTTTCTCTTTTCAGTCCTATTTTTGCCTGATGTATTTTAAAGCTCTGTTGTTAGACACCAACAAATTTGGGACTGCCGCATATTCATGGTAAATGAACTCTTTTATCATTGCGGAATACTCCTCTTATCCCTGGCAATTTTCTCTGCTCTGAGGGTGACTTTGTCTGGTATCAACACGGCCAGTTCAACTTACTTTTGGTTTATAGTTCCATGCTACATCTTTTTAACTTTGAACCTCCATCTTTGTGTATTTTAAGCATGGTTCTTGTTGATAGCAGATAGCTGAGTCGTACTTTTTAAACATATTTTTTCCATACCTACCCTGACAATCTTGATCTTGTAATTGGTGTCTTTAGACCAAAGCCTGGCATTTTTCTTTTTGTTGTTCCTGCAAAGGGCCAGATAATAAATATTTTGGACTTCACGGCCTACCTAGTCTGTTGTGTTACTCAGCCCTGGTGTTGCAGTGAGAAAGCGGCCTGGGGCAGGACGTAAAGGAATGCATGTGACTCTGTTCCAACAAAATCTTCTTTACAAAAACAGATTTGGCCCATGGGCCGTCGTTTGCTGGTTGAAACCATTACATTTCATTTAACGTAATTATTGATATGTCTGAATTTAGACCTACCATTTTATTATTTTCTTTTTGTTCCCTCTGTTTTTGCTCCTCTGTTTCCGCCTTCCTGACCTTTTCAGGTTATTTGAACATTTTTAGTATTATTTTTAAATTTGCTTATTGCACTTTTTTTTTTTCAGCTACGCCAGCTGTGGTGTAGGTCACAGACGACGCTTGGATCCCATGTTGCTGTGGCTGGGGTGTAGGCTAGCAGCTGTAGCTCCGATTCGACCCCTAGCCCCTGGGAACTTTCACATGCTGCAGGTGCAGCCCTAAAAAGCCAAAAAGAAAAAAAAAAGAAAAAGAAAAAGGAAAAGAAAAATAGAAATCCTTTCTGAGTATCTTTGTCTTTTACTTGGTATGTTTAGACCACTCACATTTAATGTGATTATTGTTACAGTTTGATTAATATCTTTGTAACTTTTCTAGTCATTGCATTTATTCTGTTTCTTCCCCTTCTTCTGTCTCCTTTATGCTTGTAAAATAAATACAGAATTCTGGCCCTGCATTTCTTTCAAAATGAAAAAAAATGGGGACATGCTACTGAAGCAAAATCTGAGAAACAGTGCTGCCTCCTAGCTATTTTGTCAGCACAGTCCTTAAAATAAATCTGCTTTCAAGGGAGCACTGCCATGTCACAGAGTCTCAATACTTCTGAATTTTAAGTGTTTCTCCTTCTGTTCCTGGTAGAGCCGATGCCATGGGCCTCCACACTCTACAGGGACCGAATTACAGGCTGTTTGACAATCAGGTTTGCGACCCATGTGATTGCTTTTATGAATTATCTGATAGGCAAACTGTTCTCAGTGTGCAACATAAATCTTATTCTTACTGTCTGAGTAATCTGATTGTCAGGAATAAAATGAAAAACGAGAAAAGCTGTGCGATTCTAGTTTCAAACCTGCTTGCAGTTATGTCCGCAGAACAGGCAGAGGAATCTGCCTTCAGTGAACCAGGGGAGGAGGGCAGCATTTTTTTTTCGTAAAACTTCCCCGCATTTAAGGGACTATCCGGCAAGCCCTCTTCTCCTGGGGCACAGATTTTCATTTCCAACCAACGCCCTGTAGATGTCACCATCGTCACTTCTCAGAGGGAAAAGTGCTGGTCTCACCTTGGGCTGACGGAGGCCAAATTTTGTTCTATTTGGTTGTCAAGGAAGCTGGAGAATCTGGCTGTCCTGACCTGTTTACAGACGGTCCTCTGGAAGTGCAAAATTTTGGGGTATGTCCTCATTCTGTACCATCACTGTCTGGTACCCAGTCTCATACGTAACTCCAGCTTCAGAAACCCCTTCCTCATTTGGCTTCTTGGAGGTGGGGTCCTTCTGTTCTCCCCAGTCTTTCCCTCCACCTCCTGGGTCTCCTCTCTTCTCCTCTCCTCCCCGGTCCCTGGCGAGGGCACTGTCCTAGGCCTTTTCTTCCTCGTCACTCATGCTCCTGTCAATCTGTTCCCTCTCATGTCACATCTATATAAACGACTCCCAAGTCTACTTTTCTAGAATCTTCCTTTTTCCCTCCTGATATCTAATGCTTAACTCCTAGTGCTTAACTCCCTACTGGAGCCTGCGGCATCATGAAGCACAAAGAATCTTGGAAACCAACAAAGGCGGGCCACACCAGGTAACGGCAGGGACCCGTAAACTGAGTCAACTTAAGAGAAGTGGAAATTCAGAGTCACGGGTGACTATAAAAAAGAAGCTCCTCCAACCTGAACTTCTGGAGAGAATGGGAGAGACAGAGGATACTCCTGGAACGTGGGCTGAAATTCTCAACAATTTCCTCTGAGTTCCCAAGGGACATGGAGAGTTGAGTAAAAGTTTATTTCTAGAGGAGAAATCCCATCCTTCTAGGTCCATGAGACTTGAGGGTTCACGGAGGCACAAAGGGCGCCGTTCCAAAGAAGGTGTTTAAGAAGAGAACCTATTTCTGAGCTATACATACATAAGTCCTAAGTGAACCCAACACTCCCTAGTTTTGTGATTCCTGTTTGGGAGCGGCTGGCGCCGGGGTGGGGATGGCTTACCGCTCACCACCTGGAGCATCTTGCACCTGTTTAACCCCAGTGAGCCCCCTAACTGCTCACCACCCGGCTCCTGCGCTCCTGGGTCTGCCCTCTTCTTTCCATCAGACCCTCCTTCCCACCCCTCCCACCTCCAGCCTGGAGCGTTATTCCAGCTGGCCGAGCTTCCCGTTTTCTCTGTCTGGAATTTTCCTTCTACCATCCAGCCCATACCGTGCTACCACATTAATCTTCCTAAAGTCCACCTTCAAACATGGTAGCACTCTGGCCAAATCTCCCAGTGCCTCCTGCCTGCCTGCCTCAAACTGAGCCTCTCTTTACTTTGCCATTCACGTCCTCAGCCCCGCCGCCACACTTCTAGAAACTGACAGTCCCACATGCCAAGGGTCAGGCCAATCAGACCCTTCAGTGACGAACCAGCCTGCCAGGCTCCGGGGCTGTGCCCCCCACCTCTGCCCCTGAAACCTTATTTACCCTCAAGAGCTGGTGCAGGAGCACCTGTCCTTTCTGACAAGCCCCTGCGGCCCCCGCTGGAGGAAGCAGCCCCTGCAGGGTCCCTCAGAGCCACCTCCATACGCCTCACAGCCACTCCGTCCCCCAGGGATAGGAACGATCATATCGCCCCTGGAATCGGAAGTCGGTCTGAGGCCGTTTTTATTCTTTTTTATTTTATTTTATTTTATTTTAATGTTTTTGCCTTTTCCTAGGGCCGCACCTGCGGCATATGGAGGTTCCCAGGCTAGGGGTCTAACAGGAGCTGTAGCCACCGGCCTACACCGCAGCCACAGCAACGTGGGATCCGAGCCACATCCGTAACCTACACCACAGCTCACGGCAACGCCAGATCCTTAACTCACTGAGCAAGGCCTGGGATCAAACCCGTGACCTCATGGTTCCTAGTCGGATTCGTTAACCACTGAGCCAGGAAGGGAACTCCAACTAGTCTCTATCTTAGTATCAACTCTTATCACCTTATTATGAAATTTATATTATTATTAATGAAGTTGGGTCTTATCGGACCCCAGTTTTGGAGATCTTCCGTAAAAGCTGGGAAGACTTTGCCATTTAGAATTTTTTCTTCCCTTTCTTTCTTTCCTTCTTTCTTTCTTTTCTTCTTCTTCTTTTCTTTTGTTGCACGCACGGCATGGGGAAGTTCCCAGGCCAGGGACTGAACCTGTACCACACCAGTGATCTGAGTCCGTGCAGTGACAACGCCGGATCCTTAACCTGCGGCAGCACATGGAACGCCTTGACTTTTCTACACACTGTGATGGCTTCCATGACAGACACCCCAGGCCAGGGGGTCTTACTACTTCAAAGAGCTGCTTGGCATAGCTGGGTAGGGGGCGGGTTTTTATCCCTTGATATCAGGAATGTTTTGATATTTGGGGGTCAGGATAAGAATTTCCTTAGAGTCCTAAGATGAAAGCAAAGACTTGTGGTTCTCGTAGCAAAGCACTGTGTCACAGTCACGTCAGGGACGCTTACCGTTCTTTCAGAATAACAACCGTTGGAAGAGTTGACCAATATTCCTACCAGCTCACGTGCTGAATTATCAGAAATGCCAAGTTAGGCGCTCACATTTCTCTAAGGCTTTAGTCATTCAAGGTAAAAGGAAGGAAAGAAAAGATCACCGCGGGGCGTTGCTGATGAGGAGGAGGGGCACAAAACACTGTATTTAAATGGCCGCCTTTAGGATTTAGGGAGCAATGGAGAGCTTGCTGCTTCCAGCTTTGATCAGGTGTACTCCCTGCCCTGAAGCTCCCCTCGGTGGGTAAGTCCCTGACCCATGAAGTCCCTCGGCTGCTGCAGGACACAACACCTTCTCTGCTGCTCTGGAGCCCTAGGGCCTACCTGCATTTCTTTATTTCTTTTCCACAAGGATTCGGCACAGCCTGCTGGGATGGAGGAAGCCAGCGTATGGCCAGGGGAAACTGCGCCACCATCTGCTATAGACGAACCACCCACTTCTAGAGCTGGTTCTGAGTCCCTGCATCTCTATCCACACATCACTAACCAGTTTCCCAAGAGCTGAAAGAAAGGGAGGGGACACCCTCTGCAGACGCAGGCTTGGAATGTCCCCCCCATCTTCCTTTCCCCTCTACTCACCCCAAAGCTGCCCAGCTCTCCACCCCAGCTCCTCCCAGGCTCCTTCTTAGCAACCCCCCCCCGCCCCCGTACCTGGGCCTTCACCTGCGCACGCACGGCTTTCTCATGGCTTCAGGTTGAATGCTACCTTCGGTCACTGTGTACACGTGTTTAAATTTTAGGTCATAGTTTCACATTGTTTTTTTCCCATTCAGTTTCTTCCCCTTAACTACATCAAAACCTTGAAGGCTTGGGGGAAGAGGGAGTGGGCTAAGCCCCATAACATTGTGGAAAGACCGGGGCTGACCAGTAGGCTCCACTGCTTTCTCATTACGCTGTCCCCGGAAGGTGACATAGAGTCCCCGAGCCTCAGGCTCCTCAGTTGTCACATGAAAAGTAATGTCGACACCAGGGAAGGTTTTATGAGGATTAAAACAACATATGCAAAGTTATCTAGGGCATAGGAGACGGTCGATAAACAGGAGCAACATTAATGCTTTGCCTTTTACTGTTTTGAATCCTCCAGAGAACCCTTCCTATGATCAAGGCAGGGTTGATAAAAATCTACTAACGTAAGTGAATCGAAGGTGAAAAGCTGAAATTAACAACATTACAAAATATATAGCCTTAATTAACAACAAAAATACAGATTAAATGAATGCAGAAACCTGTTAATAAGTGTTCACTGTCCATGATGAGTATTAAAAACACATCTGCATTAAAATTTTTTGTGATAAAAAGTCAAATGGTAAAAGCAAAACAAATATTCATATACATATTCATATATATACTCTTTGGGGAGAAGGAGGCTGATGCATTATTCATTCTTATTAAGCTTCAAAAGCACATGAATGCCATTAATTTTCATGCCTTGTATGCCTAAACTAAGTTAAAAAATAGTTGAACTCCATTGTCTATCACATTCCTAAAGCTAATGGTAAAAGTGATACAAATCAATAAAAAATATGGAATAAATGTAATAAACTGATTAAAAATGAAATGAAAATAAATACACCCTCAGATGTAACTTGCATACAACTTGATGCTACCCAGCTATGTACGCCACTTAAGCAGGACCAGCTTCTGGACTGTTTCCTGGATCAGCCACCAGGGGCAGCTAGAGTCACGCAACCGGGAACATTCAACTTGACCCTAAGAAGTGTGAGCCCCTGAGAGTCATGCTTATCATGACACCCCCCAAAGGCCTGGGACCACATTTCAGCACAGCTGTCTGGCTTGGGGAGGACTACGCCCTGCTGTGGGACAGAGCTGTCTGGATCCAGCACAAGTGTGAGGGGTGGGTGTTGGCACCTAAATGTGCCATCTTGGCATCTCTGGACGCTGGGCTCAGGCAGTGCTACGGCTGACAACGTTCACAGCCACTTCGCCAGGAGGTGTGAAGCCTGAGGCAGTAATGGAAGATCCTTATCTAGGCTCCTAATTCCTTTTTCTAGTGACTTCCCGTACTTAATGGCATCAGCACATTCTGGAAAAAATACATATATAGCTGCAGCTCAGTTACTGGACTGGAAAATTATCTCTGTTCTTAAAGTACACCCCCAGCCAAATCCTTTAATATCTATAAAAGGAAGGAAGAGGGGTGTGTGCTGTGTTTCAGCTTTACATTTCTCCTTTATATGTCTTACTCATCCTGCCTGAGAGTAAAATGCTTCAGATTTCCCGGTACTCAGAAAGAATGTTTTATCGACTATTTCAAAGTACCTTTACCCCCTACATCACTGAGCTCTCATACAACCCTGTGAAGTTATTCTCAATCCTACCTGAGGCTGAAGAAACTGACACTTAAAGATGATGAGTGGTCAGAAGTGACTCAGGGGTGGGAAGCTGAGAGGGGCCAGGAAGTACTCCCGCTGGGGCCGCTGAGGAGGCTTGAAGCGGGGCGGGGACCTGTTCAAGGTCTCGTGCTAGATGGAGACAGCGGTGGGACTGACCCCTGGCTGGCACGGTGCCCCCTCTTCACTACGCCACGCTTTGCAGACAGATACGCTCCAGCGTAGAAAAGACAGGGATGGAAAGTTCCAGCAGGGTCTTCTAAGAGGAAGCGCAAAGAGCTACGGCTGCCTTTTTAGCCCGGCTGTGGAGGTCAGGCTCTGCACAGCTGGCGTGCTCAACCGTGACCATTGCTCACATCGAATAATAATAATAACGCATCTGCTTCCCACAGAGTGATGCACAGTATCTCAGGATCACAAGGCTCCTGAGCTCCATCATCAGAAGCTCCCAGGTTGCGTGGCTTCTATGTCCCCAGGTGCAGGTGCCCCCCACCCCCCATGTCACACATGGGGTGGTCCAGATTGGTATTAACAGCAAACTCTTAAATCGATACTCTTAAATCACGCAGAACATACACCAGCCTGAGTGGAAGCCACTTATGTTCAACTGCAGACTTTTTTTTTTAATGTCCATTTTTTTTTTTTCCTGCTGGGGTTTATCTGGAGAGGCAGCTGAGATCAGAAGGACAAGGAAAAGAACATATCGTGTGGGAGGTGAAATGCCACGGTCATTTGGGGGGGGGGGCTGTCTGGAGCCGCCGGTTGTGATTTACTGAAAAGAAAATGAAATTCATGCCCACCATCCATGCCCACCATCCATCCTGCTGAAATGTCACGCCGAGGGCGGCTCCAGCCAGCAGGGAGGGCTGATGGGGACGCTGACAAATCACCTGCAAACCCCATGTGTACGCAGGAGAAAGAAAACCCATGGTCCCCGGCCAGCAGGAATCGTCCTGGGGCCAGAAGTGAGTACGTCGCTACAGAGGACCAAGCTGTCCTTTCAACACAGGAGCTCTCTTTTCTGCCATGGTGCCATCAGTGGGTCCAAGAGCTCCCACTGGAAAACACAGGTAGTTACCCACCTGTTGCCCAGACGTCTGCAGGCATATCCACCCACGGGAAACTTTTCTCAAGGATGTGTTATGACACTACGGATGACGCATGGAAAGGGCGGCCAGAGTAACAATGTGAATGATACCTCGGAACTGCAATGAGCAGCCCTGTTTTCCTCTCTTTACTAAAGACTTGACAGTCAGCGGAAAATACACACCCAGGGACACATCACTCTTTCTCTAGTAAGAAAAATGCTCGCTGTTGACCACGGCAAGTCTGGCCCCTTTGGCGCCTTAAAGATGTGTTTGCAATGTTAATTCTTACAGGGGTAGGAACCTGGCCATTTCAGTTGTTCAAGGTTGAGGAAGACATAAAAGTTAAACTGGTCATCGATTGCTGGTATTGACATTTTAACTAGAGAAGAGGCTGAAGGTTCTTTTGGTTAAAGGCTTTCGAAACAACAACAGAGCAGGCCAGGCTTCTCTGCCAGGGGCCAGGGAGGCTGCCGAGTAGCATACAGCATACAAGGTCAGAGAGCGCTCTACACTTTAGGGTTCAGATCAAGAAAACCAATGGACAGGGGACCGGTTAATATTCTTCTGACTCTTCTTCCTTAAATTAGCTGGAAATTGAGTTGGTTTATTTTCTCATTTGGGGAGCATTTATACAGCATTTTTACTTCCGATTACAGACATGGCAAGTCTATATGTGAAACTAACGCCTTATGGGTTATTGATATGCTAACTCGTAACGTCTCAACCTCCAAGGTCAGTGTCCATGTTCTCCCCAAACACTCCCTGGCTGCTCAGGGTGGGGCACGAACACACAAATTAGACTCCAGGCACCCACCAGCCCTCCTTCCATGTTCGAGCTAAAGCCGAGCTACAGCACAGCTACAAATAGACTAGGAACAGCTAGGAACAGCCCAGGAGCTGCTGGACACTCAGAAACCAAGCCTCTGCCTTTTCATAAACACGGTCGGGTGGCAGGGAGGGCGCCACCCCCACCACCACCTGCTGCCCCCTGAGCATCGCGGCCCCGAAGAGATGCCCCAGGCCGGGCACCCTCTGTGTCCCCCCAACAGCCAAGGGAACCAGCACGGCGGCCTCTGCTCCCCCTGCACTGAAAGGTGCAGAAACTTCAGACCCCGGGTGGCTCAGATCTAAATGCAGACAATCGCACGCTCCATCCTCTTCCAGGACCTCACCTTCAAAATGTTCATTTACGCCTTTTCATTTCTTTTTAAGATAATTTTCCCTTTTGGACTCAAGGTCATTAAACTGTCTTCCCAGACTAATTAATGTCTTTCACACACATGTCTAAACTTGGCTCCCGAAACATTATACGATGCTGTCGGAGACGCTGCAGGACCCGAGAATCAAGCGGTCTAATCCCAAACCCCAACGCGAGCACACACGCACAAATAACCATCACGCCCGCCGCCCTCTGCCCAAACCGAAAGCCCTTCCACCTTCACCAGACGCGGCCTCACCTTCCCAAAGAAAAGCTGGGTGGACACGGCGAGCGCCTGGAAGCCGCGGACGGCTCTGCTCAGCTCCCTGTGCGCGAGGCCCAGCTGCCGGGCCTGCTGCTCACACCGCTCCTTCAGCCGCTGCACCAGCTGCCGCTCGGCCTCCCGGGCCTGCGGGTCCGGCTTAGGGGGGAAACCGTTGCGGGGCGCCGTGGTCCTTTGCTTGGGGTGTCCTAGGAAGAAAGAAAGGGCACCTGTGAGAAGACCTCCAGCCCAAATGTGACAACTGTGACAACGGCTCCTGATTACACGATTCCGCCAAGTGGCTGAGAAGGAACTGCCCAGTGTCTGTCATTTAAGGTGTTAAAAAGGAAAAAAACAGGGACATTAATCATTGCTCTGTTGATGTGTTTTGTTTTGTTTTTTTCCTTTTAGGGCCGCACCTGCTGCATATGGAAGTTCCCGAGCTAGGGGTCCATGCGCTGCATCTGCGACCTACATCACAGCTCACAGCAATGCCAGATCCTTAACCCACTGAGTGAGGTCAGGGATCGCGAACCTGCGTCCTCAGAGAGACAATGTCAGGTCCTTAACTCACTGAGCCACAGTGAGCCACTAAGCACCAGGTTTTATGCTCAGAAAAGAGTAACAGACAAAATTGCCCAATGCCTCCTAGCTGCCAATATTTCTTCTAGGTTTGCTCAGAGCCACTGGAGCAGTTGTTTTGTTTTTGTTTTTCTTTCAAGGGGATCCCACTTTGAAAACATCTAATGGGACCTCCATCCATCAATCCAAGTTGAAGTCAGAGTCATGAACGAGCAACTCTTCACCTGGACCTCAGCGACCCTTTCTTCAACGTCAGGTTCAAGCCACACCTCTGATGACCTCTGCTCCAGGGATTTCCGGCTTTAAATTCCTACAGCACCTACATCCTCCAAAACGGTCCCCCTGGGTGGCCACTCCACGGCCAAAGGTCCCGTCCCAGCCGCCCGTGACCTCTCACCTTCCAACGGGAGCCCTGCATTTTCTCACTTATCACCGCACAGCAGCCAGAGGGATCTTAACAAATATAAACAAGCCCACGGCCTGGGCCGACGCGACCCTCCCCTCACTGTTCCATCCCAGTAAGAAAGCCGCCACTCCTTGCTGGGGCTGCAAAGCTCTAAGATATGGCCCCTTGCTGGGCAAACCTACGGGGCACAGAGGAAAGAATCGGCAACTCCGTCCGTCTGGGGTTGGGGCGGCTTTCGGGGAGGTGATTATCAGCCTGAAGCATGAGGTAGTAAAGGCAGGCCCCAGGCAAGAGCTGAGACAAGCGCTGCACCACGGCCCCAGCCGCCCGGAGCAAGTCTCCCCAGACCTGCCTCCTTTCAGCGTGAGGCTCAGCGGACCTGACACCCTCAAGAGCGCCTGCGGTGGCCGTGGACTTTCACTCCCGAGGCACGTTCTCTCCTTGGTGCGGGTGGATCGTGTCCAAGAGGACATGACAGGGACGCTGACTGAGCCACTGTGGATAAATATGAACGTTTCCGCCATTCCCTGCCCCTCAGCCCCGTCTCCAGCCTATCAGGGGGAACAAACAGCAGATGAGAAAGTGCTGGCCTCATCCCGTACCTGGCGCCCTGCGATGCACCAGAGTCATGGGCCTGTGAACAAGTGGCCTCCACTTTTAAGGGGAAAAGGTGGTTAACGGATCTAAATACTCCTGACTGGGAGTTTCATGGTAACCATGCTAATTCTAATCAAATCTTCCCCCTCTTACGAAATCATCAGAGAACGGAAGGCGACCTCACAAACAACGTCTTAAACTAATGTGGCTCGACAGGATGACAGAAAGCGACATTACTGCTTCTTTAAAGTTGCCTTCGTGACAGTAGAGCCCATAGCACCCCAGGAAATTCGCTTGCCCATTGCAGGCAAACCAATTTTAATACGTACTTAATCCCAACATTCTCAACACTGAAAACAAAAGAAAAATTACTGACAACAAAATGTCAGAGATTTCACTGCCTGAACTAAATTCCAAGACACAGCCTAAGACCCAAGGTAGATTTTTTTTTTTCATGATGACTGTTTGCCATTTTATTGTTGTGGCTGGTGGTTTTATAAAACACTCCCATGTTTAATTAATGTGTGGAGGTACCAGGTGCCTGACGCTATTACAACAGGAGGCACTTCTTTTAGATTTCTAAAGAAAATAATAAAACATACTTCCAGCTCAGTGAATTGAAGCTAATTGCAATCTATGGCATGCGGAGCCTCCTCTGAGCTTGTGGCTGTTAGCACTCATGTGGTGCATTTTTGGCTGTCAGATTGATCCTCTGTTATTATTACTTTTAAAAACTGAAGTACAGGTGATTTACCATGTTGCCTTAGTTCCTAGTGTACAACGAAGTGGCTCAGTTATACAGACATATACACTTACACATTCTTCAGATTCTGTGCCCTTACGGTTTCTTACAAGAGACTGAATTCAGCTCTCTGTGCTGCACAGTAGGACTGTCATCACTGCCACTGCTGCCATCGTGATTACAGCGTTTTTAGGTTAGCAGTTATACTGTCATTAGACGACAGGATAGGGTTTGGTAAATCCTATTTTTTGGTGTTTACTTTGTGTCTGGTGTTATCCTTATTTTTAAAAATTGTATTGCAGGATAGTTGGTTTTTCAGCATCATGCTGTTTTCTGCTGAATAGCATGGCGACTCAGTTATACCTATATATTCTTTTTCCTATTGTTAAATCACTTTTATTTACATCCTCAGAATTGCAGTGTCTACTCCTGGAGCCACCGGACCCACGTTCTGAGCCAGGATGGAGGCTCCCCTGAGAACCTCAGCTTTGGGCATCAAGCTTGGCTTCTCTGTGACCCCAAACTGTCCGATGAACCCCGTCCTTCGGTGGGAGTCCTGGCTGGCTGCACTGCCCCAGCAGAGACCAAGCCTCAGGCCCCAGTGCGCAGACCACAGGAAGGAGACTGGAAAAACAAGCTTGGTTGTGACGCCCTCTGTCGCTTTTGGTTAAAAGGAGTCCCGCCATCTTTCTAAATATATCCTACATAACCTTGCCTAGGGCCGATAAATCATTTTACCATCAGCAGCATAGCTGTGGTCCCCACTAAAAGCAGTATTCCTTCTCGTGCTGTTGATTTTTGTCAAACAAAAATCACTGCCACTGCTGCCATCGTGATTACAGCATTTTTAGGTTAGCAGTTATACTGTCATTAGACGACAGGATAGGGTTTGGTAAACCCTATTTGTGTCTACCGGTAGCTCCCTGATACTGCTCTGTGGCTCACTTTCCTGTGCGCCCGGATGCCAGACCATCCCAGGCTGGTACGTAAGGACAGCCACACAGGCTCAGCTACGGTCCCGGGGGGGCAGAGGGCTTGTGTTGAAAGAAGGTGAACGACACACAGCCAGCTAGCCAGCTTCACCTGGTCCATTAAAAATTAAAAAAAAAAAAAAAAGAGAGAGAGAGAGTTTGCTTGCTTCTGCTGCTGTCTTTTCTCAAAAGCCAGTGCATAAAATACGAACCTGCTTAGGAGGTAAAGGCTTAGTGGGACCTCACTGGAGACGTTCTAGAGGCCAGTGATGACATAGTCGGCGCTGGGGTGGTGTGGTGGCGGTGGCCCACGCCTGGCCTCTTACATCCACATTTCTCTGGAAGAGCCACCTGCTCACTTTAAAACGAGGGCCTGGCCGTGTCCCCTGAAGACACTTCCAGGTATTGGGAGATTTGGTTATTACACCTTCCCTGTTTGTTCCTTGCGGTGTTTATACTGCATCTGGGAAGCTGGAAAGTTCGACGCAGGCAGGCTGACCTCTGGGCAGCCAGGCGGAGTCTGCTTAGGTGTGGCCCATCTCTTTCCCCCAAACTCAAAAGCTCTCCTACGAGCTCTCCTCGTTTCCATCCAGTTAAACTCGGAAACTGATCTTAATACAGACCTTCAAAGTGGGGCTTAGCGATGGTTGTGGGGCCTTTAAGTGAAAGGGTAAAAATTTAAGTTTTTTTTTTTAATTCTCTGCCCTTTGGAAACCTTCCAATGGCTAATGAGGCCCACAGGTGCTTGATGTGAGATATACAAACAGAAATACCCAGACCAGTGTCTGGCCATGACCTTCTGACAGAGCTGATTTTACACGTACACCTCACGTCATGTGTTTTATGGGGGACCAAAATGTCCCATGAGTATTACTGAGCACCTGCCAAGGCACGCAGCCCTGCCCCTTTCCTGAGTCCGGCCAGTGTCGGGAGGGGCCCGGCCCAGCTCCTCACTGGGCGGTCAGCACTTGGCACGCCGTGGATCTGCTCTGCAACGCCTCTGATGAAGCTCATAGGCTGGGGCGTCCCCTAAATACGGAGCATGCCCCTGTTCTCTCTGCCTCGGCCCAATCACAACCCCTTTCCAGCGATCCTACCGGCTGCATAACTTTGACAGAATTTACAAGGATCCCAGGGACCACCGGCGACCCGGAGCAAAGCGCCAGTAACGTTATATGCTTGCCAAGGTGAACGCAAGCAGCTCACGTGCAAAGGCTGAGCGCCAGGAAGAACGCGGCCCTTCAAAATGGAAAGAGGGCATTAAAAATTCATCTGCACTCATCTGGTCACTATCCAGAGGATTCTAATGGCTGGAAGAACGTGGTTTAATTTTAAAGCTGGAAGCGTAACTGACTTGACAGCAAGCAAACGGTGCTGCCTCCGGGACCTGCCTACTTCCAATCTCAGAGGAAGCCCATGACCTTACCGCTTGTAAACAGGGGAGAAATGGATGAAAGGACACAACTTTGATAGCCCTCCAGCTTCAGGAAAAATGCTTCATGACGTGGGTCCACGTCCGAATAAAGAGGAAGTCTGTGTCTCGCAGGCTGGCCCCACGCGGACACCCAGGGAGCACATGTGCTGAGTCTGGGCTTGGACGGGCTTCATTTTTCTTAAACCAATTGAAATTTAATTCAGAAAACTGTGCCGGACCGCACAGTACTCTCTCCTTAGCACCGGCTCTTGTTGGCCTGGGGCAGACGGCACTGGGGTAGGAGACTTTTTTTCCCAGCCAGTTCTGGACACGGGTGAGGGCAGGGATTACTAAACTGGGCAGCACCCAGACACATAAAAATACCCTAGCAAGGAGAAGTGTACCTCTCCCATTCCGAAGAAGGAGCAGATTCTTTCCCATTTTGATGTACAGAAAAACAGAAAAAATAAATAAATAAATAAAAGAGGAAGTTACAACCGTGGTGTCCAAAGCCAACCACAAAAACTCTGTTACTATGATCCATGACCTAGACAAACACGGACATAAAATATTCTCAACTTCAGGAAATTTCTTATTTACAGTAAGTGCAAGTGCTATTCATCAAGATAAAACTAAGTATTTCCTTTCTCAGACCGTGAAAAAGCATGAGATTAATTGGGTTAGTTATAGAAATCGCTAAATTAAAAAAAAATTTTTTTTTTTCACCTTGCCCAGGGTATGTGGAAGTTCCTGGGCCAGGGATCAAACTTGAGCTGCAGCAGTGACAATGCTGAATGCTCAACTGCTAAGCCACCAGGGGACTCCCGTAAATATTATATTAAAAACTACAGCTACTTTTGGCCAAGATGGAGTAAGAAGGCTCAGACTTACTCTCTCATCTGAAACTACCCAAAACACGTGGCCAAAGTATGCATGTCAGTGGTTTGCAAGACATTAACCTTCACAGTAGCCCAGGGATCCCGAGGGTCAGAAAACACAGGAGGTGACTACCCCCGCAGTCACCAGAGCCCACTGCCTTGGGAGGCCTTCCAGGCCATAGCACAGCCATCAGGGAAGAAGCCAGGGGGAGCTGGTGGTTGCCTCAAGTTAGGCAAGTGGAGCTGTGGGCTCAGGAAGTTCAGGGGTCAGAGGTTACAGGGCAGAACAGCTGAGAGGACAGAGGTCCACAGAGAAGCAGGTGGAGACACACAGAGGGACCCTCAAGTTTCTGAACAAGTGTGATCCGTGCAGCCTCCCCTGGGGAAAGAATTCAATGTGGGGGACATTCCTGGGAGCTCAGAGAAGGCAGGATGAGTTCCCGTGGCCAACGTTAGAGTGGAAAACCTTGCAGTTCCCGGGGCAGCAGGTGGGACACTGGGAAGGGTGGGGGCTGCAGTAAATCAGCCTGAGACTGGAGTTCCCATTGTGACTCAGCGGTAAGAAACCCAACTAGGAACCATGAGGATGTAGGTTTGATCCCTGGCCCTGCTCAGTGGGTTAAGGATCAGGTGTTGCCGTGAGTTGTGATGTAGGTCACAGATGTGGCTCAGATCCTGTGATGCTGTGGCTGTGGTGTAGGCTGGCAGCTGCAGCTCTGAATCAACACCTAGCCTGGGAACTTCCATATGCTGCAGGAATGGCCCTAAAAAAGAAAAAAAAAGGAATCAAGCCATATCTCACACTATACACAAAATTAAATTCATTGGATCACAGACTTAAATATAAGACCTATAACTAAATCTTTTAGAACAGAATTTAGGAGAATACCTTTGGGTTCTTGATTATACAAAGATTTTTTAGATTAAAAAAACTGTCCATAAAAAATTATGAGTTGGACTTCATGAAAATTAAGAACATCTAGTCTTTAAGAGACACTGAAGATGCTAGGATAATGCAAAACAAGCCCTAAGGGGTAGAGAAAAAATTGAAAATCATATAGCTGAAAAAACTGTATCCAGAATATATAAAATCTCTCAAAATTCAACAAAGAGAAGACAAAAGCCCCAATTAATTAAATCAAATTAAAATGTCAAAAGGCTGAACTAGATTTTTATTTTTTTGTTTTTTGCTTTATCTAGGGCCGCACCCGCGGCATATGGAGGTTCTCAGGCTAGGGGTCTAATAGGAGCTGTAGCCGCCGGCCTTCGCCACAGCCACAGCAACGCGGGATCCGAGCCACGTCTGCAACCTACACCACAGCTCACGGCAACGCCGGATCCTTAACCCACTGAGCAAGGCCAGGGATCGAACCCGCAACCTCATGGTTCTTAAGTTGGATTCGTTAACCACTGAGCCACAATGGGAACTCCCTGAACTAGATATTTTATCAAAGAATATAAATGGATGTCCATCAACATAAAAGGATGCTCAACATTATAACATCATTAGTTATTTGGGAAATGCAAATTAAAACCACGAGATACCACCATGTCCCTATTACAATGCTTATCATAGCAAAGACTGATCAAGGATCTGGAGGAACTGGATCTTTCAGACGCCACTGATGGGAATATAAAATGGTACAGCTACTCTGGAAAACAGTTTGGAAAAGTTTTAAGCATTTTTTAAAAGTTAAAACATAGCTACTATACGACTCGGGCATTCCACTCCTAGCTTTTGTCAAAGGAAGTGAAAGCAGCGGTCCATACCAAGAGTTGTACAGATGTGCAAAGCAGAGTCATTCATAATAGCCAAATCCTTGGCTGGGTAGGGGGCACCCAGACTGCCTCAATACGTAAATAGATACTGTGGTATTTACACAGTGGGATTCTATTCATAAATAAAAAGGAACAGAGTATTGCCACATGGATAGATCTCAAAATAGACATGCTGAGTTTAAAAAGCTAGATAAAAGCAGAGAGTATATTATACAATTCTAAAGAAAACATAAACCAATCTTTAGGGACAAGGGGGATGGGGTGTGTGGGGGAGGGCCAGGTGGGCAGGATGACAAAGGGGCACCAGGAAATCCCTGGGTAGTGGACACGTTTGCTATCTTTTTTTTTGTCTTTTTGCCTTATCTAGGGCCACACCCGTGGCATATGGAGGTTCCCAGGCTAGGGGTCTAACAGGAGCTGTAGCCGCCAGCCTTCACCACAGCCACAGCAATGTGGGATCCGAGCCGCGTCTGCAACCTTCACCACAGCTCACGGCAACGCCGGGTCCTTAACCCACTGAGCAAGGCCAGGGATCGAACCCGCAACCTCATGGTTCCTAGTTGGATTCGTTAACCACTGAGCCACGATGGGAACTCCAACACGTTTGCTACCTTGATTGGGTGAGGGTTTCACATGTGTATACATGTCAAAATTGACCAAACTGTATGCTTTCAGTATGTGTAAGCTTAATCTTTGTTAACGCACCACAGTAAAGATGTGTCAAAACTATAGCATCACATAGTTTTTGTTTAGTGTTTTCTTGGCATAAATATTCTAGTCCTTTTACTTTCGACCTTTTAGGATTCTTATATTTAAGGTGTGTGCTCTGTTAAAACAGATTTTACAACTTTGGAACTGTTCAATAAAACAGCCCAGTCTGGTAATTTGTATCTGTGATTCAGTCTAAGAGTTTAGTTCACGTACATTCACTATGGAACATACTGAGTTCATACCACCTTATTTTATTCTGTCAGTTTCTTCCTTTTTCTTCCCTTCCTTCCTTCTTTCCTCTCTTTTACTCTGTTTTCTTTCTCCTTCCTCTCCTTTTTGCTTGCGTTTACACTGATTTAATTTCCTTTACCCGTCACCCCAACTTTCCCCCCTGCTGGTTCAGAGCTCTATTTTACTGGTAACCCTAGAAATGTTAACTGCATGGTTTAACTTAACCCTGTCTGAAATGACACATGTAAAACATCTTTGCTCTCTTTCGGTTGGTGAATAGAATTCCACTCGACAAATACTGCAGCTCATCCATTTACTTGGACCACGTGGACCTCACTCACGGCGGCTTACTTCCTTGTGTGCAGTAGGTTCACACTTTCTTCACTGAGTGACACAGCACTGCAGCCCTTGAAGCTGGCTTTTCAGACTGCAGTGGTAGCGGGGATTCCAGCTCTTCCTGGGGCGGGGGGCTGGGGTGAGGCCGTCACAGGGGAGGGGCCGCTCCCTTCTCACCTTCTCTCACAGCCAAAGGGCAACAGGCAAGGCAAGGCTCTTTCGTTTTTCCTTCCTAATTTGTCCAGTGAGGGTGTTGCCCTTCAGAAATTCCAGATTTAGGCAGGACTCCCTGATCTCATCAAAGTCCTGGGCTTTGTCTCTTGACCAGCTCATGGGTGGCTTGAGATTACTTCCTGTACATTTTTAATTTATAGGAATTATTAATAAGGTCACTCTTCTCCAAGATTTCTGGTTAACAGCAACTAAGTAGCAACTAAGAGTGCAGGTTTGGGATTCAGAGGGTCTGCCTTCAAACCAAGACTCCACTACTTATTTCCTCTGACTCGGGGAAAATTAAGGAAAATCTCTGTACCTCAATTTCCTCACCATAGAGGGAGAACAATAATAATACCTGTTGTCCAGTTATTGCGGGCGTTAAATAAATGAACACATTTGAAGAGCTCAGGACAGCACCTGGTATGCAGTAAGAACTCAAACATTAGCTGCTATTATTGCTACTATTTTTGTGCTTAAAGGGAATGTCCTGAGATTACACTGCATTCTCTTCTAGAAAGGGATTGATGCCTTACAATATGAATGTTCCTAATAAATAATTTTTACCTTTCACCTGACCTTATACAGCTTATTCATATTGATATAAATAAATAATTTGATATCCACTGTTTCTCTGTTTTTCTTTTTAGAAAGAAACTTTTTTGGGTTTTTTAGGGCTGCACCTGCAGCATATGGAAGTTCCCAGGCTAGGGGTCGAATGGGAGCCGTAGCTGTCAGCCTACCCCACAGCCACAGCAACGTGGGATCCAAGCCGCATCTGCGATCTACACCAAAGCTCAAGGCAATGCTGGATCCTTAACCCACTGAGCGAGGCCGGGGATGGAACCTGCGTCTTCGTGGATAGTAAGGGAGTTTGTTATCACTGAGCCACAACGGGAACTCCATTTTTAGAAAATATTATTTCTTGAGGTTAAAGCTGCACAGACTGTTTTTCAATTAGAAATTCATCATAAATTATTTTATATGCTGGAATATAAAACCCATCAAAATTATTTCATATGCTGGAATAGCAGATACTCCCACACAAGGAAGATTCCACCATGTTGACGTAGTATAATAACATTTTATTTTTTTAAGACAAACTGATGCCAAGAGCTGGTTCATTTCAGCAAGAGTCAGATCACACGAATACATGCACGTCAAGCCCTGCCACAATCACACATACCACGTGGGCTGGCAATGCTCCACTAACAACGTCTGAGCAAAATAAACTCCAAGTTCAAGTCTCCCTCCTCAGATAAACACAATTCACATTTCTCACATACCTGGCGAATGAAGCCTGGTGGCTGAAGCTGCTATTCTCTTAGGAGAGGAAGCTGCAGGTTTTTCCGCATCTTGATCTTTTTGTGCTTCTTTCTTTGTTCCTAGATACAGTTTAAAAAGAGAAAAATAAAGAGAGTGAGTTCCCATTAACACAAACTGTAGAGGGGAGTCCTAACAAAAGGCACGCAGAACAAAATCATATTTGGGGGATCCGTTGCTATGGTCACCCCGCCCTGTGCTCCAGGAATGACACAGTTGTTTAGTGCAAAGGGAATCTCGGTGTGAGCAGTCAGGGGAAGCAGCTGCCGGCTCTGATCTGATGCCAACAGCTCCCGTCTGCGGAGGTCACCGCACCCCAATGACCCTGACCAGCTACCTGGGCATTAAAACTGCACTGTCCTCGGCCACCAAGTCAGTCTCCCCGGCTCCACCTTCCTTCAGAAGGTGGAGAAGGCAGCTGTAGCCGAACCTGGCTGCTAATGACCCTGGCATCGGGAGGGCCCAGCCACGGAGGACACGCTCTGCCTCTAATTAATTTCCAGGCAGCTGGGCCACAGAGGTGACCTGGAGGGCCTCTGAGCTCTTTCTCTGGTGCCGCTGAGGCTTCGTGGGCCCTGCTGGCAGAGCTGGCTGCAGCAGCACAGGACAACGGAGCGTGGGCTACATCTTAGACCAATGTGTGTCCCACGCACACGGACACAGCGCCGTTTCTCCTCTGTGTGCTGGGCATAGACACACCTTCACCCCACCTTCATCAGAAAGTCAAAGGGGGAGTTCCTCTTGTGGCTAACTGGGTTAAGAAACTGACTAGTATCCCTGAGGATGTGGGTTCGATCCCTGGCCTTGCTCAATGGGTTAAGGATCCGGCGTTGCTGTGGCTGAGGTGTAGACCCGTCTCTACTTCAACACAGTAAATTGTGTCACTTCACAAATAAACCTCGGTGATGGTGATAGTTCCTTAGAGGCAGGATGTAAATACCCCACGTGGTCCCCACAGCCAGCAACCTCACTCCTTCTCCAGAAGTAATTGCTGCTAGCAATTTGTCATTTACTTCTCCAGACCTTTCTCTAGGCATTTATAAACATACCTACACATATACAAACACAGCTATTAGTTAGCTAAAGGAATCACATAACTGCAATTCCTTTTTACCTACGCCCACTTCTGAAGATCTTTTTCGGATCAGTGTATTCGCTGACCTTTTAAAAACGCCACATCATATGAATGGGCAAAGACGTATCATGATTTATCCATGCTCTTGGTGATGGACATGTAGATTCTTTGCAAATTTCAGCCAGTGAAACAGCTAAATGTGGAGTTCCCACTGTGGCTCACTGGTTAACGAATCCGACTAGGAACCATGAGGTTGCGGGTTTGATCCCTGGCATCGCTAAGTGGGTTAAGGATCTGGCCTTGCCGTGAGCTGTGGTGTAGGTTGCAGATGCGGCTCGGATCCCGCGTTGCTGTGGCTGTGGTGAAGGCCAGTGGCTACAGCTCCTGTTAGACCCCTAGCCTGGGAACCTCCATATGCCGCGAGTGCGGCGCTAGAAAAGGCAAAAAGACAAAAAAAAAAAAAAAGCTAAATGTGCTATAATGAACATGCGTTGCCTTGTTTCTTCATAGACACGTACCGGTTTCTCTGCAGGATAAATGCATAGATGACCTTTGGCTGGATTAAGAGTCTGCTCATTTGCAGTCTCACCAGACATAGCCCAGGTGTCCTCCACAAAAGCTAGAACTTTACACTCCCAACCAAGTGCGTGAGGTCAACTCTTCCTAGATGCCCCGTCTCCTAGCGACATGGAAGTCACCATCATTTCCATTTTTGCCAGACACTTGGCATCTTTTCAAATTGGTCACATGCACTCCTTTATTTGAAAACTGCCTAAGTGAACCCTTTGCCTATTTTTCTTATTGATGGGTAGGAACTCTTCATTATTCCGGAGAGTAATCCTTTGCCTGCTCTACAAAATCTTTTTCCAGCCTTTCACTTTTCACAACTTACTTATAGTGCCTTTCATTATAGTGTAGTTTTAAATTTTAATATGTTCAAATATGTCGACTTTTCCCTTACAGCTTTAAAAGCATTATTATAGATTATTTATACATATGTGTGCATGTAAGTGTATGCGCGTGAATGCACGCGTGCGTGTGTATGTGTGTGGGGAGGATCGGGGGGGGGACCATTTCTGGGGTTTGGAGATGAAGGCAGGCATGGGGACCCAGCCTTCCTTTCTCATCCTTCTTTTCTGGCCTGACTGGGCCACCGTGTCCCGCAGCACTATTGCACCTGCCTCACCCATCTCCTCTGTCCACCACCCTCACACCTGAGATCATCTCTTCTCTTTTGCTGTCTTTGTAAAAACTGCTGCGGTCCTGCGGATCTAACTTTTCCAAGGCCCGAATTTCCCTTTCTGCATTCCTACCCCCCCCGCCGGCGTTTTTTGCCTTCCTAATTCCCAAGATGCTGCATGCATTTAGTCTTTCACCTCTCAGTAAAGGCACCACCGTCCCCTCACTGTGCTTGGGCCAATCACACGAAGAGACATCCCGACTTGTCTCTTTGCTCCCTGGCCCCGCTCAGCCCATCAGCGAAGCTTGGCGGGTCTCCTCGGAGAGGCTCTCCCAGGGGTGACCACCCCCGCCCCACCGCCTCTGCAGCGCCTCCGCCACCAGCGGCCCTCCCTTCCTCCCTCCGCGGCCTCGCAGCTGCTCCCACACCCGCCCCTCCACCGCGTACACTCCCACGGCTGCAGGTGAATGACTAAGTTAGAGCCGGTCCTTCTCAGTCTCAAAGCCCTCCAGTCACCTCTCAAGACATGCAGAGTGAAATACAAACTCCTCTCCAGGCCAAGGGCCTCCAGTCCAGCGCTGTCCAGCAGAAACAGCACTGAGCTGCTCACGTGTGATTCTAAATTTCCTTACAACAACATTTAAAAAGTACGGTGAGATGAACTGTAATAATAGGTCTTAGTTAACCCAACACGTACCACTTCGGTGTCTGGCACTGGCCGCCTTTCAAGGGCTCAGTGACCATTTGAGGGCCCAGGGCCATGGTATTGAGCACATCGGCCCCAAACGGGCTGGTCCCCAGGCTATTCACAGGCACTGGTGATGGTTCACGTGAAGTGTCAACTTGACAGAGTTACAGTTGCAGAGATATTTGGTCAGATGACATCTGAATTGATGGACTGAGTGAAGCAGATAGGTCCCCTCCGCGCCCCCTGCAAGGGGCCTCACACAATCGGCTGACGGTCTGAGAAGAACAAAAGGCTGAGGGCTGAGCTAGAACCTCCGTCTTCTCTGTGCTTGGACTAGAACCTAAACCACTGGCTGCGCTGGATCTCCAGCTTGCTGACCGCAGGTCTTAGGACCTTCTTGACCTCCAGAATCATGTGACCTCATGATAAAGCTCTTTATAGATGTACTATTTATTATAACAAATATTTTCCTGTACTATAAACGTATTAATATATAAGTATATATTTATATATATATTCTTATTTTCTACCTATAAAATATGTACATATGTATGCATGCATCTCCGACTGGTTCTGTGTCTCTGGAGAACCCTAACACACAACGCGTGCACACACACACACACACACACACAGCCCTCTGGCCCTGCTCGCCCGTTCCAGCCTCACTGCCGACATGCTGTACTCCCACCGGTTTGGGGCATGTTGCTCGAGCTCCTTCAGTACAGAATGCGCTTCCCTGAGACCTTGGCCTTGGTGCACTCACATGCTCACTCAAGTCTCTGCACAAGTGACAGTCTTCTTTAGGCTCCAGGTAAAACAGCCCTCCTGCCACCTGCCACTCTCCCCCTCACCTGCCTCGTTTTCCTTCACAGCACTTACTACCCACGACATATAATTCGCTCACCTGTTTATTGTCTCCTTTCCCCACTAGAACATAAGCTTCAAGCCGAGGGCCACACTTGTACCCGGACACCATGGCTGTTCAGCTGACGCCCCACCATCGGCCCCCTCCCACTGGGCTCCTCTCAAGACAGGTCATGCCCAGGCGTTTGGGGGCTACAGAAGGCTGACCGTGAGAGGTCCTGAAAGCCCAGCGCCCATGCCACTCCTCCAGAGCCACAGCCACCCTGCAGAGTATCCAAGCTACGGCTGATGTCACTCTTCTCTTCCCTCCCTCTGCTCAGAGTTCAGGTATCAACTAATACAGAGAGGCACCCAGAACCCTGGGAGCTGGGAAGGGAAATGTTAAAGGCCAAGGTCTGCAGTCAACACAGCCCTTTAAACTAAATACACATGTTTATTCAAAGTCTCAGTATTTTCCATCCCGCCTTTGGGGGGTGCTACTTGGCAGCCTCTGTCAAACACTGATATCAGTCATTGATGGACTTGACCCGGCAGTTCTGCTTCTACAGATCTCTCTTCAGAGCTGTTCTGTGAGTGTGAAGAGATGTGCACTCAAAGGCACTTTATACATTATTCACAACAACAAAGAAGGGTAATAACCAAAATGCACATGGAGGAAGGGTTAAATAAACCAGAGTACATCAAACGATGTAGGACCATGCCACCACCGAAAAGAAGGACCTTGCTCTTTAATACGTGGCATGAAAAGATGTCCATGAGAAATAGGTGGTAAACAGTATGCCTGCTATTATCCCATTTTTTTACAACACAAAATGTTCTCTACATTACAGTTGTAAATATATTTTTAAAGATCTCAAAGATCTTTTACTAGCACTTTTTTTTTTTTGCTTTTTAGGGCCACACCTGCAGCACATGGAGGTTCGCAGGCTATGAACCTGTGGGGTCTAATCGGAGCTACAGCTGCCGGCCTACACCACAGTCACAGCAATGTGGGATCCGAGCCGTGTCTGCGACCTACACCACAGGTCACGGCAACGCCGGATCCTTAACTCACTGAACAAGGCCAGGGATTGAACCCGCAACCTCATGGTTCCTAGTTAGATTCATGTCCGCTGTGCCACAGTGGGAACTATTAGCTGTTAAATATTTCTAAATAACAGTTACTTCTGAGTAGTAGGATCAAGGAGATTTTACTTTTTGTTTTAATGTGCTTCTGTATTATTTCCGTTTTTAAATGATGATCACACATATTACTTTTAAAATAAAACACAAACCCAAAAGGCATGAAACCAAAACCAAAATGAAAACAATTTGTCTGCTCTGTGAAAGGATAAGGAAAGAAACCAGCCTAGTGCAACCAATTGTATAAGAGGAACTTTGATTGAAAGTTTCATGACCCCTTCCCCTAGGAACACAGCACTGCTTGGAAAATTTCTGCCTGGCTCTGGGAGGTCTTGATGGCGCCGAAAATTAGGGCAATCAGTCAAGATTTAACAGTCGTTCTTGCAGTATGCATGCAATCTGGACTCAGTTAAATGTTTGTTAAGTGCACCATAAGCTTCCGTTTCACTCTGTAAGATCCCCAAGGGCCCAGCAATGCCGGCTCTGGTCTCCTGGTTTTCCTGCCACCCCTCTGACCATCTTCCCTCAGTCTCCGCTGCTTCCTCCTTTCCCGGGTAACGTGGCCCCGGGATTCTGCCTCCACCTTCTGTCCACGCCTCTGGACGAGCCTGTCTAATCAGCACGTACACACTGATGACTCTAAAATTCCATTCTTTCCAGTCCAGATGGGCCCAGACACTTTTCCTGAGGTCCAGACCTGTTTGTAGCTGGCAACCAGATGTGCCCACTTACCCCCTGGACGACTGGATCATCCTGCCCCGAATGGAGCTGATGATCTTCCTCTCAAATCCACTCCCTTCCCTGTGCTTTCCTTTCCCAGCCAATGTCTGCCGCGTCCCTGAAACCAGAAGTCAGTGAGCCCTCTTCCTTATCCGTCCCAGTCCCACAGAATCTCTCTGATTCTGCCTCTTCAGGGGCTCCTGAGTCTGGGCCCTTTCTCCATCCTCAAGGTTTCCCCAAGTCCACCGAGCATCTTGCCGGGACAGCTGGAAAGGTCTCTTAAGTGGCTCCTCCGTCTGGGTCTTACCTTCCTCATCTTCGGCCAACTCACCCTCCTGGTTGCTGCCAGAATGACCTTTCATGTCACACGATTTTACTTCCCAGAGCTTCCCTGGTCTCCAGTGGCAAGCCTCCACGCTGCGCTGCGGGACGAAGCAAGCTCCAGGATTCCATCTCCTCTGCCGCCGCCCCGCCCCGCCCGGGACGCTGCGGTCCCCACAGGATGCTCTGCGCCTCTGCTTGTGCTGTCCTTTAGGCTGGAGCACTCGACCTCTCCTTTGGCTGCTTAGCTCACCCCTCGTCATCCTCAAACTCAGCTCCTCTCCGTTCTGAAGTCGTCTTATTAGTTTCCTGTTGCCACTGGAACAAACTGCCACCATCGCGGTGGTTAAAAACACACACATTTTTTCTCTTATGGCTGGGGGGCTGGGGGATGTCAGAAGTATAAGGTCAGTCTCGTGAGCAACTGTCAAGGTGTCAGCAGGGCTGGCTCCTTCTGGAGGCAGCAGGGGAGCACCCACTTCCTTGCCTTTTTCAGCTTCCAGCCTTCCTTGGCTGTGGACCCTTCCCCTACCGTCAAGGCACGTCCCTCCAATCTCGGCTTCCATCTGCACATCACCTAATGTAACACCTCCCGCCTTCCTCTTAGAAGGACGCTTGTGATCACCCTGGGTCTCTCTGGATAATCCACCTCAAGACCCTTAATTTAATCACATCAGCAAAGTCCCTTTGGCCCAGCAAGGTAACATTTCTAGGTTCCAGTGATTAAGACACGGTCATATTCAGGGACCGTTAATCAGTCTATCACATCTCCTCTAATTGAATGAAAAATGAAAAATTCCTGTTTGCTCACCCAAAGAGCACTAGGGGTCCCCTGAATCCCTATCTGTTATTTAGGAAGCTTTCCCTAATTTCATCAACTCCTCTTGATCAACAGTCTTCCCTTAGAATGCAGTCAGCTCATGCTATTTTCTGTCACCAGTGCAGACTCCACTCCCCCAGCGGATGCCCCTTGTGGGCCCGACCAGCTCCTTTTAAAGGAAACCACGCTGACCTCTGGGGAACCAGCCCTTCCCTCCTCTTGGTTCAAGTGTTGGTTGGGGCTGACCCCAGCCCCCACCCCGGAGCTGAAGCTGGAGGTGGGCATGTGACCCAGGCCCGCCCAATCAGGGCTCTGCACCACACCCATGGAACAGAGCATCCTGCTTTATGAATGAAACCAAGATCCAAGCTGGGGTAATGAGCGCTCTACCTTGAGAATCTTGCTGGCATTACTAGAAAATAATTCCTTTTGTGACAGATGCCTAAGCCAGCGGGATGTAAGTCTGAATTGCCACTGACTGTCTTTGTACTCATCGGGGAACAGCCTCTATGAAAAAGAAGCCAGTCGAGGGAAAGAAAGGCCAAGAGGTGAAAAAATTCGTGACGGCACTAAGTACTGTGTTACAGCCTTAACTTCCATTAGCATCACCTCCTGAATTTTCAATTATGTGAGTCAAGATCCTTACAACCTTGTGCTTTCTATTCTGCTAAGGCAGTTTGAACTGGTTTTGTGTAACTTGCAACCAAGCAAGCCTGGATTACAAAACGCCAGTCAGAGAAAATAGCTCTTTAATAAATATATTTAATGTTCATCTCTCATGGGGCTGTACATCGATCAAGACTGCTTCCAGAGTTCCCGTCGTGGCTCAGTGGGTTAAGAACCCGACTAGTATCCATGAGGACGCAGGTTCGATCCCTAGCCTCGCTCAGTGGGTTAAGGATCCTGTGTTGCCACAAGCCGCAGTGGCATAGGTCATAGAGGCGGTTAGGACCCCATGTTGCTGTGGCCGTACCATGGGCCAGCGACTTCAGCTCCAATTCGAACCCCGGCCTGGGAACATCCATATGCCACAGGTGTGGCCCTGAAAAGAAAAAAACAACCAACCAAACAAAAAAACCTACTCCTGTGTGCCTTATGCATGCGGAGATAAAAAGAATGTGTATGGACAAAACCAGAGCCCTATCACTGGAGCTTCTGAGGTGCGAGGAAAACGAAGCAGGTGAGGAAAGAAATGGTCTCAGAGGAGATGTCACAGAGTTGGACTTGAGGCACTGTCACTGACAGCATTCACCCGCCTCCAGACAATTCAAACATCCAAATGGTCCTAAAGTGTTTCACCATAAAGAGAGCAGCAAAAAGCATCCCAAAGACCTAAGCTGAAAGGTGCTCCCTGGCGAGCCACACGCAGCTCTTGGAAGAGGGAAGAACAGCACGCAAATTCAGCCGCTCCCATGAACGTGGGCTTCCACGGAGACCAGGCTGACTTACAAGGCCTGCGCAAAGACTCTCCTTGGCCTTTACCTACTGATCTGGAGGTCGTAAAAGCGACCTACAACCTGCTCATCGCAGACACCTAAGGCCGCGTGCATCTGCGTGGGAGCCCGGAGAACATGACCCAAGCTGCCACATCAGGAGCGGTGGATGAGGGTGGGGCTCTCCTCTTAAAAAAGCGAGATGACAAGTGCCGATGGCTAACTCAGGATCCTCACCAAGCACATCAAAATGAAAAGAAAAGGTCAGAAGAACGCTATATACTTTTTTTTTCGTGGAAAGAAATAAGCACATAGAAAAAAAAATCAAAGGGAATTTGTACAGGCTCTTAACCTCACACACAATAAGCCACAAATCCCTGCAAATAAATCTCAGGGTAAGTAAGAAAAGATAAGAAACCAAAAGGATACAGAAATACGCAGAGCAATGGACTTCACCCCCCAGCCGTCTCAAGTCCTCACCCCACCCACCCAGGAAAGTGCAGGTAATGACGCTGATTCTTACCCCAGCCCGACGGACTCCCACACAACATGAAAAGCCAGGTTAGATGAGGAGGAGCAAGAAGAAAAATGAAAGGTAAGCGTGGCAACAACGCACATTATTATTATTGTGCAATGGTACCGGAGGTGGCGAACGAGGGAAACTATGACGTCATCAGGAAACAGGGACTCTGACGCCACTCACGAGACACATGGAATGAGGGAACACTTCGACGGACAATTTTTGGGAATTGAATCGCATGACGAAAGGGAATGGTATCAGCTAAGAATATGTCATATAAAAGAGGAACCTGGATGAGTTATAAATGAGAAAGAGTGTGTGAGAGAGGACTCTGGAACAGTTGCAGGGCTAAGAGAAGGAAATAGATTTCAGCTGCCAAAAAGAATTTTTAAAAATCAACAGGCCTATCTGATGTTGGTGGAGAATGGAGTTAATGAAGGGGATGGCCTGACTACAGAGCCATCCTTGAGAAGAGGCTGGATCTAGTTTATTGAAGGTTCATCCCATTTCAATCACCTTTTATTGCACGTGTGAGGGCAGACCTTGGAGTTAGAAATTTAAAGGAAAATAAAGGTCTCTGACCTCAAATGGAGACCTACAAAAATTAAACTCAAAATAGAGACCTAATTGTTTCCTGGGGTAAAACCAGGAATAGTTTAATTTTGAAGATTGTTATGAAAAGGTAAGGATGAAAGAATGAAGAAGTGGGTTTTTATGGGGAAATATTTTATGTATTTAAAAGTTTTATCATCCCCCAAGTAGATTCTCACTTCTTCATTATTATGCACCAAGTATGCATCAAGCACCGTCTCAGTGAAAGAGGAGGTGAGGGCTGTCACGGAAGTCATGTTTTCACCGAGTGTATTTCTCACAAGAATTTATAAATGCTAGGCACCATTCTGCAGTCGCTTCTATATACACAGCTCCACTGTAACCCACACTAGTCTCTTATTGATATTATTGCCGGTATTGTTACTTTGTAAATTTACTCTGTAAATTAAGAAACTGAAGGTGTGGAGGTTGTAAAATGCCAAATCTTGGGAAACACACACTTTGTATCTCTCTCAAATTTTAGTCTACCTCCCTCCTCCTCAAGTCACTGCAACTTTTCAATTCAGATCACGTTATTTCTCTTGTATAACCTCCTACATTCTTTTGTTTCCAGTGAATTCTACTCTAGCTCATCCTCTGGATCTCAGCCTAGAGGTCTCTGGATGCTGCTAAGATCTCTGTGGCTATAACTTTATTTCACTCTAGGTTGAATGCCTTTTACTTGTCTATACTCACCATCAGACAATACATCACATGAGAATCACCCACTCCGTAAATAGCTGTAAATAAGTAAGTTGGTTATTATTACTAACCAGTCATGTTCTTCCTCTGTGGAAAAGGATATCAACCTTGAGATCAGGTGAATTCCGGACATTCTGAAACCTCTTCTTATTTTCTCCTCTTTTCTCTAGTCCCTCTCTCTCCTTGCATAATAAACGGACATGTCACGAGCAACGAGAAATCACTTAACACTGTTAGAAACAAAATGAGTAAAGCTCTGCGTGTGATGGATTTGTGGGAGGAAAATAATCCAGTTCTCCTGGGGAATCCAGACACTCACTGCCTGATGTATTAGGTGCTGAGAAAATGTGAACAAGTAAATTGCGGTGGGAAAAGTGCTTTGTATTTCGAAACTGCCCCAGTAGATACTGGGGTTTTTTTCACTGTGGCAGCTTCAGCTAGGTAAGCCAAAATGACAGAAATGGTCTGGATTACTTGTCTCATTCCACCCAATAATTTATTTTCATGTTAACTCAAGAATACAATAAATTTGCACCTTTCAGAGCTAGCATTTTCCCCATCTAAACATGGTCTATTTAGTCATAAATAACTGCCCACATACTAGTTTCCCATAATTTTATTCCAAAAGCTACATCATCCGGAGTTCCCGTCGTGGCGCAGCGGTTAACGAATCTGACTAGGAACCTTGAGGTTGCGGGTTTGATCCCTGGCCTGGCTCAGTGGGTTAACGATCTGGTGTTGCCGTGAGCTGTGGTGTAGGTTGCAGACGCAGCTTGGATCTGGCATTGCTGTGACTGTAGCGTCTGAAGGCGGCTACAGCTCCAATTCGATCCCTAGCCTGGGAACCTCCATATGCCACGGGTGCGGCCCTAAAAAGCAAAAACAAAACAAAACCAAAAGCTGTATCATCCCTTTCTTATGCTCTGAACTAGTCATTGCTTGAAAAATCCAAATCTTATTCATTTGTTCACTGTATATTTACATTTTTATTGGGTGGCTCCACTGTACCTGTTGTGGTACAAGCTGTTGGAGAGTCTAAGGTGAAAGACAATATCCTTAGGTCCAGAAATTCTCCTACAGTGGGACATGTAACTAAGGAGGGACAAGATAAGACAGTAGGGGCCAGCCCAGAGGTCTGGATTCAGGTTCCTCTGCAGCTCAAAGGAGGAGCCAGGCAGGGCTTTGCCAAAGAAGGTTATGTTTGAGCGGAGGCGTGAACTATGCAGAACGGTCACCGCGAAGGAGAGGGCACAACAGGTGTGGGATCATGTGCAAAAGTAGAGCGAGGTCAAGGGCAGCAGGGGGATATGAGACTGGAGGGCTTGAGTCCAGCCTTCCTGGTACCAGCCCCTGCAATGCCCAACTGCGCCAGACCAAGGCTGTCACTCTTACCCAGTTCCTGCCAACCTAGCTGAAGTCCCCTGAAACACCATTTTAAGGCTAAGTTCACTTCGATTAAATGCTTATTTTGTATATATACACACATAAATATATAATCACAATAAGCATATATTATATATCACAATAATATATTATATATAATAAACTTGTGATATATATAATACATAGTGATATATAATATATGTAATATATATTATTGTGACATTATAATACATATTATATATTACTGTGATATATTGTTATATAATGTATATTATATATTATATATTGTGATATACAATGTATTATTATACAATGTATAATATATATTGTGATATATAATATTATATATATTATGTATAATAAAATATTACATATACTACACACACACACAGCTTTTTTTTTTTTTTGCTTTATCTAGGGCTGAACCTGCGGCATGTGGAGGTTCCCAGGCTAGGGGTCTAACAGGAGCTGTAGCTGCCGGCCTATACCACAGCCACAGCAACGCGGGATCCGAGCCGCGTTTGCAACCTACACCACAGCTCACAGCAACGCCGGATCCTTAATCCACTGAGCGAGGCCAGGGATCAAACCCGCAACCTCATGGTTCTTAGTCAGGTTCGTTAACCCCTGAGCCACGACGGGAACTCCCCCCCCCCCGCCCACAGCTTTAACCAGACATGCTAACATATGCTAAACAACCCCCCCATTACTCCCCATTACCTCTTCTCCCTACTTCCACCTCCAACTTGAAAATAATTTACAGCCACAGCTTCTACCTTACAGTGGATACTATCTGAACTGGAAGTTATCATTTCTCCCAGTTTTGTTACCGTGGAAGATTACTTGCTCTTTCTAATCCATGGTTTCCTAATCTATAACACAGGCTTGAGAACAGGACCTGTGCGTCATAAAGTCTGTAAGAGAGATGAAATGAGATGGTGGATGCGGTTAAGCATACAGCAAGCATTCAGGAGGTGCTACCTACTGTTATTAGTAGACTGCTCCTCGACGAACCATCACATCGGTGTGGCTTGTTTACTATTCATTCCATTGTCCCAGCTCGGACGCACAGCATGGCACCGTCACATGAAGTGGCACATCCTGAGTAACGAGGCATTCTTGTTCTCATTTGTTTCCCATCCACCTGTCAGGGAGACTGTCCACCAGTCAGAGCTACTTCGAGGCAAAGGTTGGGGTGGGGAACGGATCCTGGGCTTCAGGTCTGTGTCAGGTGGTCAGATGCTGGCTTCTCATGGTCAGCAGAGGAGTTTAGACGCCTATCAGCTATGCTGCTCGAGAGATGAGCAGAGTGTGGGGCCCCAAGCAGTTCTCAACCCAAATATGCTGACTGATGGATTAAAGATGAACAGCATGAAGACTGCAATGTCCAGAAATGGGTCACGCTCTCCCAGTTCTCCGAAAAGGGATGGCTGGTGTTTGCCTCTTTCTTCTTCTATTTGCATTTTTTTTTCTAGCTCCCCCTCCACTGGGCCCCCAGACAATAATTATTAGTATTCAGCATTTCATCAATGTAAGGTAGATAGGAAAATGTACAAATCTGCAAAGAATTGGAAAGTTTTAAACATTGACACGTAATTAAAAGTTGCATGGAGATTGGATTAAGATGGCGGAATAGAAGGACTGGAGCTCAACTTCTCTCCCAAAAAACAACAAAACTACAACCAAATGCCGAGCAGCCTTCAACCAAATGGACTGTAAACTTCCAAAAAAGATATTCTACTCCAGAAGACAAAGAGGAGACCACATCAAGAGGTAGGAGGAGCGATTACGTGATAGAAGCAACCCCATACCTCCCGGGTGGGAAGCCCCACAGACTGGAAAGTAACTGCATCAGAGAGACTCAGCTACAGGACTGAGAGTTCTGAGTCCCATGTCAAAACCCCACGCCTGGGGATCGGGCACAGGGAGAAAGAGCCCCCGGAGCATCTGGCATTGAAGGCCAGTGGGGCTTGTGTGCAGGAGCTCCACAGGACTGGGGGAAACAGAGACCCCACTCTTGAAAGGCACACACAGACTTTCACGTGCACTGGGTCCCAGGACAAAGCAGTCTCTATAGGAATCCAGTTGGAACCTGACTGTGATTCTTGGAGGATCTCCTGGGAAAACGGGGGTGACTGTGGCTTGTTGTGGGGGAAGGGCATTGGAGGTGAAGCTCTCGGGAACATTCATTAGCCTGCATTTCTCTGGAGGTGGCCATTTCTGGGAAAATCTGGTCCCTCCCATCAGCGCTGAGAAGCCCCAGGCCAAACAATAATCCAGGTGGGATCACAGCCCCACCCATCAGTAAACAGGCTGCCTAAAGACCCCTCAGGCACACAGCCAGCCTAGCCTCTAATCTCATCCAGAGACAAAGCCCCACCTACCAGAGGGATAAGAACCAACCCCACCTACCAGTGGGAAGGCATCACTCCCTCCCATCAGGAAGCCTACAGCAAGCCCCCTCCATACCAACTTTAGCCACAGGGGAGGCAAACACCAGATCTAAGAGAGGCTACAACTCTATTGCTGGCAAAAAAGGTCACCACACCAAAAACCTATAAAAATGAAAAGACAGAAAACTACAACTCAGATAAGGGAGAAAGAGAAAAGCCGAGAAAAACAGCTCAGTGATGACGAGATTATCAGCCTCCCAGAAAGAGACTTTAGACTGTTGATGCTGAAGATGATGCAAGGCATTGGAAATAGACTGGAGGCAAAGATTGATAATTTACAGGAAACACTGAGCAAAGTAATACAAGATGTAAAAATTAAACAAGAAGAGATGCAAAATACAGTAACTGAAATAAAAAATTCATTAGAAGCAGCCAACAGGAGGCAGAAGAACGAATCAGCGAGGTGGAGGACAGATTAGTGGAAATCACTAATGCGGAAGAGAAAAGAGATAAAAGATTGAAAGGAAATGAGCAGAGTCTCAGACAACTCTGGGATAATGTTAAACGCACCAACATCCGTATTATAGGGGTGCCAGACGGAGAAGAGAGAGAGAAGGGGACAGAAAAAATATTTGAGGAGATTATAGCCGAAAACTTACCTAATATGGGAAAGGAACCACTCAGTCAAATTCAGGAAGCGCAAAGAGTACCATATAAAATAAACCCAAGGAGGAACACCCCCAGACACATATTAATCAAAATGACCAAAATTAAAGACAAACAGAAAATACTGAAAGCAGCTAGGGAAACAAAACAAATGACATACAAGGGAACCCCAATAAGGTTATCAGCAGATTTTTCAGCTGAAACTCTACAGGCCAGAAGGGAGTGGCATGTATACTAAATGTGATGAAAGGGAAAAACTTCCAACCAAGATTGCTTTACCCTGCAAGGCTCTCATTCAGATTTGAAGGAGAGATCAAAACCTTTACAGATAAGCAAAAGCTAAGAGATTTCTGCAACGCTAAACCAGCTTTACAACAAATCTTAAAGGAACTTCTCTAGTCAGAAAAGAAAAGGCCACAATCAGAAACAAAAACACCACAAATGACAAGGTCCACCAGTAAAGGCATATATACAGTAAAGACACTAAATCATCCATGCACAATTATGCTACCAAAACCAGAAATCGTGAGAAGAGAGCACAAATGCAGGTCACTGGAGATGCATGTGCAATTAAGAAACCAACAGCTTAAAACAATCTCATTTGTATACAGACTCCTATATCAAAACTTAAGGATAAAAAAAAAGAGCAACAAAAACCCCAACAGTTAATACAATGGCAATAAGAACATATTTATCAGCAATTACCTTAAATGTTAATGGACTGAATGCCCCAACCAAAAGACATAGACTAGCCCAATGGATACAAAAACAAGACCCATATATATGCTCTCTTCAAGAGACCCACTTCACTTCTAGAGACACATACAAATCGAAAGTGAGAGGATGGAAGAAAATATTCCATGCAAACGGGCATCAAAAGAAAGCCAGAGTAGCAATACTCGTATCAGACAAAATAGACTTTAAAATGAAGAACATTTTAAGAGACAAGGAAGGGCACTACATAACGATCAAAGGATCAATCCAAGAAGAAGAAGATATAATAATTTTAAATATATATAAGGCAACTGCTAACAACCTTAAAAGGAGAAATCAACAATAACACCATCATAGTGGGGGACTTTAACACCCCACTTACAGCAATGGACAGGTCATCCAGACAGAAAATCAATAAGGAAACACAGGTCCTGAATGAAGCATTAGATCAGATGGACTTAATAGATATTTATAGGACACTTCATCCAAAAGCAACAGAATACACATTCTTCTCAAGTGTGCATGGAACATTCTCTAAGATTGATCACATCCTGGGCTACAAATCAAGCCTCAGTACTCTAAGAAAACTGAAATCATATCAAGCATCTTCTCTGACCACAATGCTCTACAACTGGAAATCAACAACAAGAAAAAAATGTCCAGAAATACAAACACGTGGAGACTAAAGAACACGCTACTAAACAACCAATGGATCACTGAAGAAATCAAAGAGGAAATTAAAAAATACCTAGAAGCAAATGACAACAAAGATACTACACTCCAAAACCTCTGGGATGCAGCAAAAGCAGTTCTAAGAGGAAAGTATATAGCAATACAAGCCTACCTCAGGAAACAAGAAAAAGCTCACATAAACAACCTAACCTTACATCTAAAGCAGCTAGAGAGGGAAGAAGCCAGGTCATGGAAACAACCTAAATGCCCATCGACAGAGGAGTGGATAGGGAAAATATGATACATACACACAATGGAATATTACTCAGCCATTAAAAGGAACGAACAACATTTATAGCAACATGGATGGACCTAGAAATTATCATGTGAAGTGAAACCAGTCAGACAATTAGACAGCAACACCCAATGCTACTGCTTACATGTGGCAACCAAAGTGACACAATGAAGTTCTTTAAAGAACAGAAAATGACTCACAGATTTTGGAAAACCTTGGTTTTTCAAATAAGACAATCTGGGGGATACGGGGATGCACTGTGGGTTTGGGACACAAAATGTATCACATCGACTTGTGATAATCTTTGTACACCTATAATTGAAATAAAACTCATTGTTATAAAAAAAAAACAAAAAGATGGATATCAACAAGTACTGGTGAGGTTGAGTGTTAGAACCCACATACACTGCTGGCAGGAATATAAAAGGGTGTAGCCACTTCGAAAAACAGTTTGTCAGTTCATTGAACTATGAGACATGGATTTAACATATGACTCAGAAATTCTGCTGCTAAATATATACATACTCAAGAAAACTGAAAACCTATGTCTACCCAACAACTTGTACACAAATGTTTCTAACAGCATTTTTCAAATAGACAAATGGCAACAACTCAAATGTCCATCAACGGATGAATGAACAAGCAAAATATGGTCTGTCTGCATACTGATATATTCTATAGCCATAAAAAGGAATGGGATGTTGAAACAAGCTACAATGTGGATGAACCTTGAAAACATAATGCTAAGTGAAGGAAGCCAGACCCAAAGAATATTGTAACACTGCATGTATACAGGAAAATCCAAGACTAGGCACATTGAGCTACCAGCAGTGAGTAGATTTGCAGTTGCCAAGGGATAGAGGAGAGGAGGGAAGGGGGAGTGACTGTTTAATGGGTACAAGGTTTCCATTTGGGGTGACTGCAAAAAGTTCTAGAACTAGATAGTGGTGATGATTGCATTATATTGTGAACATGCTTAATGCCACTGAATTGTCCACCTTAAAATGATAATTTCATGTTATGTGTATTTTAAACAAAATTAAAAAATCTTCGAAAAAGAGTAAAAGAAAAAGTTGCATGCTCATCGTGCTAAGAGACAGGGGAGGGTGTGTGTGTGTGTGTGGCTGCATCCTGGTTGCAATTTGCATCACAATGCATTTACAGGATGGTAGCAGAGTTCTGAAGCACATAAGTGGCAGAAGTCACAATGCAAAGTCAGCTCCTACAAGACCATTTGCATTAACTACTGCTGGACCTGATGGCATAGCCCTTGGAGGCTGACAAGCAGAGAGAGCAAAATACCAGGTGTGTAACTTTATGGATACAATACGCGTATATCCTCTTAAATGAAAGGCTTCTGTGCCTTCCTTGGGAGGCGCCACCACACAATGAAGGTCTCGCACTGGCCCTGGGGCGGGTATAAGATCAACAGCGGGTGAGTCACAGCAATTTAGACAGTCTCTCCAGGATGATGGGCGTGTCCTATACTTCCCAAATTATCAACAATATTATTTGTCCTGTTGTTTCAATGAAAGAATTTGAAGAGCAGAGCAGAGAAAGATCAATGTGCCTTGTCACTGACTTGGAGCTTTCTGTGGCATTTCGATTATAATTGCTAAAGAGACCTCCAGGCCACTAAACTGGTAATAGAAGAGGAGGTTATTAGAGTTTTAAACTCAAGTATCCAGACATACACAACATCAAACCGTCCCAATGAACTGCCTAAGAGGCTACGCTTGTGGAATGATGAAAGCCCAGATGCGTTCGCCAGGAAAATTAATGGCCGATGAAGCAGCTGGGAAAGAGCTGTAGTTTTTCTCTTCCCACGCTGTCTGTCTTTGGACCATTTCATATTGTGCGAGGTTCTCTGTGAAAGGGTTAGAAGGGGAAGGGGGGTGTATACTTGCCAATTTAAAACGTTTCCGGTTGGTAGCAGCCCTAGTGCAAGACTTTGAGGTTGGGGGCTGTGGGAACCTCTAGTGTTTACAAAGAGGGAATCTAGGTATTCAGCTGCACAGAATGCTGTCCCCCACCATCGCCATCTGTCCCCCACCGTCACTGTCTGTCCGTCCCCACCATCGCTGTCTGTCTGTCCCCACCATCGCTGTCTGTCTGTCCCCACCATCACTGTCTGTCCCCACCATCACTGTCTATTCCCACCATCGCTGTCTGTCTCCCCCATCGCTGTCTGTCTGTCCCCACCATCACTGTCTGTCCCCACCATCACTGTCTATTCCCACCATCGCTGTCTGTCTCCCCCATTGCTGTCTGTCTCCCCCATCGCTGTCTGTCTGTCCCCACCATCGCTGTCTGTCCCCACCATCACTGTCTGTTCCCACCATCGCTGTCTGTCTCCCCCATTGCTGTCTGTCTGTCCCCACCATCGCTGTCTGTCTGTCCTCACCATCGCTGTCTGTCTGTCCCCACCATTGCTGTCTGTTCCCACCATCGCTGTCTGTCTGTTCCCACCATTGCTGTCTGTCCGTCCCCACCATCGCTGTCTGTCTGTTCCCCCCCATCGCTGTCTGGCAACCTCGACGGACCTGTTAGGACTCTGCCCGTGTGTTTTTTGCACAGTACATCAGCTCTGTGTGACACGCCTCTACTGTACACTCACACCACTGTAATTAATCATGTGTGTGTGTGCAACTACGAGTTTTATGTCTCTCTCTCCTGTTACACCATGAGCTCCATAGCAACAAAGACCGCATCTGTCTCGTTCACTGGGATTTCCCCAGGCATGCAGCGCGGTGTTCAAGTCCAGGAGGGAGCTCAGTGAGCATGTGTCGAAGGAATGGACACTCACCCCCAGCCCCCTGACTTCCCTCACTGGGCTGATGAAGCTGGGCTCTGGTGTCGTAGTGTGTGATTCACACACTGGCTTCCTGGCTGCCTGGATTGGGGAGGAACCTCCCCACTCTGAGGCGAAAAGAAAAGCAAACAGGTCTTCTAGGACAGCCATGAAAGCCACCCTGAGAACAAGGCAATGACCCCTCACCTACCATCGTTTTCTGTCTCTGTGACCCCGTGCAAAGGAGTGGGTCTCAAATGGACTGCCTCCGTTTTTCTCCCACTAAAGTTCTTTCTAACACTTCTGCTCTCCCACGACCCACTGTAACCCCAACCCACTGCAAGCTCCCCCGTGGCTTCACAGTGACAGGTGAGTCGAGGCCTGGATCGGAGTTGGGCTCGGCCTTGGGGAGAGCGCCGTTTGTACATCGGAGCGCGGCACAGCCTACGTGCTCGGTGCTGGCCTCCTTCAGGCCCCTCTCCTGAGTCAGCCTGGGCTTCCACCCTGCGGGGGGCCGTGACCCGATCACCGTCAGAAACGCGACACGCTCTCAGAGTGGTTTCTGTTCAGGGAGCATGTGTGCCACATTCCATGGTGAGAACGGCCGCCCAGACCGTCCTGGCCCGAGATTCCAGAGGCAAAATGACCCCTTTACCTGTCTGGTCCTTTCCTAAAGCAGAATGTTCTATTTCGGGAAGCTCTTACTCAACTTCTTCATTCGGGCGTGCTCACAGAGACGGGAGAGGATGCTTGGCTGGGCTGGGGTGGGGGGAGGGGGAGAAGCCTGTTTCCAGAACCCCGGACCTCAACATGTTCGGTGAACACATGCTGATAATGCTGACAAACTCCTGGTATCTTTAAATTGTAGTGTGCCCAGAAATGGCTAACCTTGTGGAATTTAACGCAGTACCAATAATCTGCATTTAAAAGAGTGAAATGCATTTTTATGATGCAAGTGGCATTTCTAACCCATCAAGTAACAGCCTCACTAACTCCAGAGAATTTTTTCCTTAGGGAGAGAGGAACCCAAACAATAAGACATCAGCTGTTCCTTTTCTATATAATCATGGGAGATCCTTCTGTATCTCAGTCTGCAAAAAACAGAATTTTATTTTCTCTAACACATCATGTCAGCATGACAGAATCAGAAGCCACATTGACCATGAAGTCATCTCTCATCAGATCAATATTGCAACTGAAAATATTTTCCTATCTGCTACAACAGCAAACCAGTTAGAAAAGTCAATGGCTAAAGCCCAATGAGCTGTGTAAAGTTATCTGGATCAACGCCCTGGTGAGATGTTGTATTTGACATACAAACAACAGAACAGTTGTCATGAAAATTTTGAGGAAAGGAACCACCGAAAGACCGAGGCTAAGTTTCTAAAATTCTTTCCTTTCCCACAGCCACGGAGCGTTCAGCAGTTTTTTCGTTTTTTTTTTTTAAACCGTTAGCACTAAACCCACAACACTTGGCTTTGTCGTCACATGGATGTCAAAGAGGCAATGATCGTTATTAACTTACAAGCAGATGATATGACAGGAACGGATCATACTTCACACCTTCAAACGTGCATGGAATGGGGCATTAGTTCTCCACCTGTGTCTGGAAACCAGGGGGAGAAAGGGGCCGGGCAGGAACGCAGAAGAGGGCAGACTGTCCGGGACGCGGTGTGTGAGGACACGGGTTTTAAAGTCAGACAGCCCTCGGCTCATTCCTGTTCTGCTAGCCAGGAGCTGCACCACCCTGACTGGGAGGTGGGATCTACTTAATTTCTCCAAACCCCACTTTCCTCTAGAATTAAATGAGGTAGGGTATATCAGTCTTGAAGCATTACTGCATGGCACACAGAGAATGCTCACTAAATACATCTTTCTAAAGAAGTAAGGAAAAAAGGAAACGACTTGAACAAACAGATGTGGTATTTACACGCCTGGTATCTGAAACACTGAAGTGTCTTCCCAATGATTCACACAGCATATTACACGTAAGACAGGTCGATATTGACTTATTTGCCATCACAGGTTGCACTAAGACAACGCTTGCTTTGGAGGGACCAGCACTTGCTAATCATTTCCTCCCACAGGTTTTCTAAACTCTTGCTTACAGAGTCACATTTCATAAAGGGCACGTTCCTAGGTTATACCACTTTAGTTCTAATTAAAAAAAAAAAAATCTGGGATTTCCCGTCGTGGATCAGCGGTAACAAATCCAACTGTTATCCATCCACGAGGATGTGGGTGCGATCCCTGCCCCGGCCTCACTCAGTGAGTTGGGAATCAGGCATTGCCATGAGCTGGGATATAAGTTCGCAGATGCGGCCCAGATCCCACATTGCTGTAGCTGTGGCGTTAATGTCTGCAGCTGCAGCTCTGATTCTGACCCCCTAGCCTGGGAACTTCCATACACCGCAGGTATGGCCCTAAAAAAGCAATTAATTAATTAATTAATTAATTAAACTCTCCAAACAACTCATTTGTCTTGTTTTGTTAATTGATTTATGGTTATAAGAAACAGCTCCAGTCAAAAGATTTCCATGTCATTTGCAAAGCCGTATTTCAAAGGGACTGTGTATTTCCACTTTTAGGAACCTACCGTAAGAACACACTTGTGATAATATGAGTCACGAAGGGGAAGGTCCCTGAAGCGGCAACATTCAGGTCAAGACCTGAAGGAAAAATAGATGTTAACCAGAGGCAGGAGAGGGCAAGGGCTGACACGGCGTGAGGAGAGGCGGGGCCTTCATGCCGGCTAAGGGATATTCCCAGTGTCCTTAGAGGAAGGACCACCACAATGTTACCTGTTTCCGGGGCAACCCCAGCCTGAAGGGAACATGGCACAGAATACGTAGCTGCCTTTTAACCAGTAAGTAAATATTAAGGACTTTGGACAAAGGCACAAAATAATGGTTTAGACAAAGGCAGCAAAACCTTCTCAGGAGTTTTCCCCTGAGCTTTTCCTTCTTCTCTCCTGGCTTTGGAAACGTAGAGGCTTCTTTCATTTAGAAGACCTATATTCCAATAGCATTTATTAAATATATTCTGTTCCATGTCTTTCATTTATTTTAATTCTGAAAACAATCCTACCTAGCACCTACTCTTATCCTCCCACTTTTCAAAGACCAGGTCAAAGGTCTAGGACGGGTGGGCTGGGATGCCGCTCGGGAGTTGGACAACATGTCCCACCCACATGCCTTAGTCCACACTTGAGCTTTGCTGGGGAGGGTGGTTTAGGCTCATCTTTGTAGACACTGGAAGACTGATACCACAGGCTTCAATCACTGCTCAGTCCTTGAGCTTGGACAAGTATCAAAGCCCTCATACCAAAGTCTTCTACAACTATGTAGTAGAAAAAAAGGGCTATTTCAATGCAAATACCAAAAAACTAGGAACTTGTATTTCTTAGGAAAGACGGGCAGCCCTCCCTCCATTCTGCCTGCATTTATTTTAGCATCTGCAGGTCAGTCTAGAAAGGTTGATGCAAAACATTCATGAGGACAAAGGACCAATCAGGCTGTTTTGCAGATGCAACTACAGAGTCTCCTGCTAGGTGAGTGAGTCGGAGAGAATCAGATACCACACGATGCCACTTATGTGTGGAATCTAAAACATGGCACCAATGAACCTGCCTACAAAACAGAAGCAGACTCACAGCCATACAGAACAAACTTGTGGTTGCCAAGGTGGGGGGAGCGGGAGGGACTGGGAGTTTGGGGTTAGTAGATGCAAACTATCACATTTAGAATGACTAAGCGATGAGGTCCTCCTGCACAGCACAGGGAGCTGTGTCCAGCCTCTTGGGATATAACATGACAGAAGAGAGAAAGAGAAAGAATGGATATATACGTATGACTGGGTCACTGTGCTGTACAGCAGAGGGACACAGCCTTGTAAGTCAACGATACTAAAAAAACAGCAGCATCTGAAACATCGAGACCAGGTGTGGACACTGCTTCCCGACGACCGATCAGGATGCACGGCTCTTCCGACATCACTGGGGACGCACCAGCTGGAGAGATGAGGTCAAGAGTAAGCTAACCATTTTGTCAAACCCGCTCAGAATCCACGTCCAAAGTCAGGTGAGCCGTGGGTCTCCAACAGAAGAAGCTGCGGTTGTTACCTGGACCACTCCCGTTCCCTAGAGGGGACACCTGCAGAGCCGACTCCCCCCAATACCCATCCTTTTTCCCACCTTTACTGCCTCCTTTTCTCTTGATGCCTCTGAACGTGAAGGCTCAGTTTCACTCAGCCTGCAACCACGACCTTCCTTTGTCTGTGCTTCCCTTTCAAGCTCCAGCCCTGTTTTCCTTCCCATTTCATCAAAGGAGACCTACACCCACAGCTTCCGCTTCCTTAGCTGCCACTCTCACCTCTGCCCTGAAGGCTCTCTTCCAGGGCACAGCCTCCTCGGTCAGCACCTTGGATTTGGTCGTCTTGGCGGCGGGGGCAGGGGCGGCGGCGGCCGGGGGTGTGGGGGGGTCCTCCTACATCCTCCAGCAAAGTCGTTTCCCTTCCAGCTGCTCACTGCACATCTAGATGTTTCCAAGCACCTCCAACTCATTTCATCCCAGAGGAAATGCATCACCTTTCCGCTAAAGCTGCCCTCCTTGGGCTCTTAGTCTATTAGTCACCCAGCCGTCCAAGCGAGAAGCCCTCCAGCCACTCCTTACCAGGCCCCACACACATTAGGCCACGTGAGAAACGGCCCATCACGACATCTATCAATGTTCCGATAGCTATTTCTCTCTGCTTCCCCACCTCCAGCCTGTGAACCTTGCGGGGGCGGGAACTGTCTCCCTCATCTCTCTCCAGAAAGTTCTGGTCCAGAACAGACGCTCAGTCACCTGGTCAGTGACTTGGGGCAGGAGGAGCAGCCGTACAGTGGGCTTTGGTCTGGGACACAAAAGGGAGCCATCATCATGGCCAAGCCCAGCAAGTCTCCCGGATGCCCGAGGACGGCTCGACAGAAGGTCTGCTTGAGTCTTCAGCAAAGGAAACGATGGTTAGAAGGAACAAGCAGGTGCAGACCCAAATCGCTCTGTGGAGAAAAGAACACGCGTGCCTCCCCTGGGGGAGGGCTGGGCGGACACCTCCACACACACTCAGTGGCTTCAGTGTCTAGGGAAAGGCTCCTCTTTCTCTTCTGAAAGGGCACTGTTTGAAATTTTCAGGAAAACCTGCCGGGCGTGTGCACGGATGCTCAGCCACAGGAGCAGGAAGGAAGGACCACACAGAGATCACAGCAACACCACGTCGTCTCCAGGCGGGCCTGGCCTGAGGCGAGAAATCCTTGGTACCCGATCTGTTTACCACTGTCCCCTGGTCACACACGCGACACCTAATGGTCACGGACACACTGTGGACCACAAAGGGAATTCTGACACTCGACAGCTGGATATTTCTATTACTGTGGAAATACACACAACACACCACCACGTGACTGGGGGCAAATCACTTCCTTCTAAGTCCTGCTCTCACACCTGTAAAATAATACTCTCCCTGCCTGCCTCCCTGGCTTTTTGTGAGGACCAAGTTAGATTTAGTCCATTCAAGGGCTTCATAAAGTAGTACCAAGTGGGAAAGAATTCCTGTTATTGAAATCGCACGGCTTTCAAAAATTCCCCGTGGAGAAGAGGATTTGAAAAACATCATGAAATTTTTATGGGCATACGTTGCCCTCGCTCCTTCGCATCCCAAATCCCTCACTGCCGTTCAGCTCCACCTCCACCGGAACGGCCGCTCCCTCCCCACGTTTCTCTTTCAGCAGGTACCACGGCAGGGAGCCTCGACTTAACGTCATGCATTCTACTACCCAGCTTCCACAACAAGCGATCCCAGTGTTACGTCTTCTGTGACAAGTTGACGCCACTCGCCACCATCCTGGGTTATTGTGAAGCAAATCCCAGAGACCCTATCACTTCATACTTGTGATTTCCTAAAATAGGGATCTTTTAAACAAAAAAAAAAAAAACCACCTCAGAGTTCCCCAGTGGCCAGTGGTCAAGGACTTGGCATTGTCACGGCTGTGGCTCAGGTCGCTGATGTGGCACAGGTTTGATCCCGGGTCTGGGAATTTCTGCATGCCATAGGTGCAGCCCCCCCCGCCAAAAGGGTGCTGCAATGAATCACTTTGTGTGTCCGATTTTTGCCAGCCTACCTTTGGGAAAGCTTCCTGGAGATGAGACTGCTAAGCCAAAGGAAACATGCACATGAGACTTTATTGTCAGATATTGCCGATCCTCCTTCATAGGATCTGTCCTATTTTTTTTTCCGCCATCTTCAGCCACACCTGCAGCATATGGAAGTTCCCGGGCCAGGGATCGAATCTGAGCTACATCTGCAACCTACGTCACAGCTGTGGCAATGCCTGATCCTTAACCCACGGGGGCCAGGGATCAAACTGGGAATGCTCCATAGACAAGCCAGATCATGAACCCACTGTGCCACAGTGGGAACTCCCAGAGTCTGTCCTATTTTCTTTTCCCACTAGAATAGGTATGAGATTGGCTCTTTCCCTGCAGCTTCACAGTAGCGTGTGTTTTCAGATGTTCTGGATTTCTGCCTACCTGACAGGCATTGTAGAAGATACTGTGTCCACTGTAGTTTCACTTTACAGGAAGCATAATAAGAAAATTACCATGAGTGATGCTGACAACCTTCTCACGTAGCTGAGAGCTATTTGCAATTCTTATTCTGAGAACCGCCTGCTGAAACTCCTAGCCCGTGTTCCTCCGACAGTGGTTCCCAAGTGAGATCTCTGGAGCACCAGCAGCAGCACCACTGGGGAATTTGTGAGAAATGCCAATTTTCAGGCCCTACCCCTGACCCCCCTGAATAAGATACCCTCGAATGAGGCCCAGTAATCAGTGGGTTTTTTTTTGTCTTTTTAGGACTGAACATGCAGCATATGCAAGTTCCCAGGCTAGGGGTTGAATCAGAGCTGTAGCTGCCGGCCTACACCACAGCCGCAGCAATGCGGGATTCGAGCTGTGTCTGTGATCTACCCTGCTGCTCGTGTCAATGCTGGACCCTTAACCCACTGAGCGAGGCCAGGGATCGAACCTGTATCCTCATGGATACTACTCGGGTTCTTAACCTGCTGAGCCACAACGGGAACTCCTAGTAATTAACCTGTAATCCTCGTGTTCCTACAGGGTATGCACCAAACTGGATGATTGCTGGTCTACAGAACTGATTCGGCTGCTGTGTCTTCATTCGCAATACGCTCGTCTAATTATTTTCTATCTAAACCGAGGCCAAACAGTTAATAAACTGGAACCGAAAGAGTCACATGCTGTATGACATTCACTCATTGATTCCTCGATTCACCCAACCATTGATAAGTAAATAGAGAATAGCCACTGTGAGTCAGGTACCGGGGACACAGCCGCAGCGGGATGTGCTGAATACAGCGGACAAGGTCACTGCCGCCAGGAGCTTTCCCTCCACTGAGGAAGAACGAAACTAAACAGGTCAATTTAAGCCTTACCAAAGCGGGTTACAAGGTCCTACTCTGCTGATGGGCCGGCAGTCAGGGAAGTGCAAATTCAAATAACATGGAGATAGTATTTCACTCCTATCGGGTGGACAAACACGCTAAGAAGGATACATATCTACTCCCAGCAGGGATGTGGGTGGGAAGCCCTGCAGCGTCCTGGAAAAGGCATCCAGTCCTCTCTATGAATGCATCAAACACAGCAATCTCGCTGCTACAAATTAATCCCTTAGAAAGGGCGCCGCCCATGCAAGGGTACCTCCTGCAGCATCGGTTGCGGTGGCAGACGCCAGTTACAAAGTGAAGGCCCACCAGTGGGGGAAGCCTTGAATCAATCATGGTAGAGCCACACCAGCCGCCACTGAAAAAATGAGCCACACGCTGACTTGAGGGCAGTCCTGGGACACACTGAGTAAGGGAAGTAACGTGGAGGAAAACGGCTACAGGCAAAATCGCCTTTAGGAACTCACACAAGCTCACCTGTGTGCGTATGGACACACACTGGTACAGAAGTCTATGAACTGAGAAGATAAATATGGAGCCATCTACGCGGGTCCAGGCTCAGCTTCCAGGCTCCCTTCCCTTAGTGGGTCTCCTTACAGTGCAGGAGAGGAAGCTAAGCACTTGCTGCACGTCGCTGTACCTGCTGCGCGGACTCCCTGCAGGCAAACAGGCGCACGCGAGATTCGGGAGGAGAAAGCGGGACAGGGGCCACACTGGGTGGCTTCATTTGTCACATCTTGTATCAGCTGGTGACCGTCCCTGGGTTGGTCACCAGCCTCCTGGGAGTGGAGGGGGAGGGCTTGGGCGTCCGCTTTGCCGGCCTGGACAGAACAGGCCCGGCGCAGCTCAGGAGCCAGCCTTTCTTTGGTAGCTGCTGATCCCTGGGTCCTGGCGTGGGTGATGCCAGCCTGCAACCGGCGGGGACACGGGGCCCCTGAATCCCTGGAGAGGCAGGATTCCACTGCAGTTTCCCCAGGGCTCAGAAACCCACTCCCAGGGCGCAGTCTGAAGCTGTTCCTACTGTCCTTTCAGTGACTTCATCAACATCTGCTTTCCTGAGCCAAACAAATGCCAAACTGCCTAAAACAGCTTGATCCTTTTTTCTATTACGCAAGAAAATTGTATGATCCAACGGGGTTACCAGTTGAGGGAGGGGTGAGGGGAAGTCCTGAGAATTTAAACAGAAATATACAAAAGTGCCTTGAAAGCCATGGTCTTATTATTATTGTGGCTTTAAATGCCGCCTGAAACACATCTGCCATCCCATCTAAATAAATGATGTGCCTAATGCAAAAAAGGCGCTCCACATAGAAAGTCTTACCAGCGGGTGTGGACGTGGATTTTGGTGCTGGCAGCAGACTCCGGCGGGGCGCTGTCACACTGGAGGACGCGGGTGGGGCGGCCCGGCTGGCCCCCTTGGGTGGGTCTTTGGAAGGCAGAGCTGCCTTCAGAGCCGGCTGGTCTTCGGTCCCAAAGGTCGAACCTGCGGGAGGCAGACGGCGTGTTGATTACAACTCCATGAAAGACGATGGACCCCCGGGCCCTGGGCCACTGCTTGCCCCATCCTTAGCCGCCTTCTGCTTTAGAACTTGACGCGGCTCCTAGTGAGTGCCCTTGAAAAGCACTTCCGCGGGACCAGATGTGGAAAAGAGCTCCCTTTAGTCACCGCAGGAAGTCTGCCGTTCAAGTCCCCACGTGAGGGGGGCTCCACAAAAGCCAAGGGCAGCCTCCCTCCTCGGAAGGTTTTGCACATGTGTGCCCGCCGTCCAGTGTGCTTATGTGCACATGTGGCTGCGTGTGCACAGGATAAGCACTTACTGTGCAGCTCACGGAAGGGGACAAGCGTCTCCTGAAAACGGGTGTGAGACACCCAGGGAGATGGGAGGAAGAACACGCACACGCGCCCGGCCCCAGCAGTGCATTCAAGGCTCCCAGAGAGGCAGCTGATTTACGTCCAGCATAAGAGGAGTGGGATGAAGACGGAGGGCTGAGGAGCGTGCAAGCAGAGAATCTCTGAAACTCAGGATGCTTCTGGTCTGCCAAGCTGAGCCCTCATCACACAGAGAGGACTCCGCATGAGAGCCCAGAGTACTATAGAGGCAGAGGATGTTTACTGATAATTTCAGTTTACTGTTCACCACAGGAACAGCCACTTTGTCCGCAGGACAGCTCGTTTACGATGGACTGTTCGGAAGAAGGGCATACTGGGATTTGGGTCAGACTTAAATGTGCCGGTGGTGTGGCCCCCATTTTTTCCCCTAGATCTTTTTAAACCCCCTGGGGCTTAGACATCTGTAATCTCTTAAAGACAATGACACCACCATCTATTCCTCTTAAAGGATAAATCTTCTAAATGCACCTCTGTGTACAGCTGCGAGGCCTAATCTCCTAAAATTAAATAGAGAGCCTGAACGGGCTGAGATTACTGCTTGATGGGAATAAACTATCCAGCTAGGAACGCGAGCATCCACCGTGGAAAACAGGCCATGGCAGCTGGAATAAGGATACAGTATTTTAGTGAAAGATTAATTTTTTTTTTGTTTTCATCATTTTAAAAGGAGAGTCATAACATTCTATTCAGACAGGGCCTGCAAAAAAATGATAACATTATTAAAATGACTTCAGTGTTCAAACATCCAGGAGTTTTATTCAACCATGGAGAGTAAGAGGTTGCTGCCTTCACCCTTCTGAAGATCTGAAAGTCTGTTTAAAATGGGTGAGATTTGTTTTGTTTCTAAAGAAAAGAGAATTTAGGAAGGAAAAATAAAGTGCCATTTCCTAACACAGAACCTATGTCCTAGAGTTCTTTGATGGTCCTGTGCAGGGTTTTAAATAACTCAGAACTGGGCCAGGAGAATGCATTTGATCCGAGCAAACAAAACAGAAGCACTGAAACTCTGCTGCAAGGCTGTGCGTTGTATCCTGAATTTTAGATTAAAAAGTAAGCACAAGACAGCACAGGCCAAAAAAAATGAAAGCAGACCACTGTCTCACACCATACACAAAAGTTAACTCAAAATGGACTGAAGCCTTGAATGTAAGACCTGAAACTGTAAAAATCCTAGGAAAAAAACCAGAGGCGGTACCCTCTTTGACATATGTCTTAGCAAAATCTTTCCAGACAGGTCCCTTCAGGGAAGAGAATCAAAAGCAAAAATAAACAAACGGGATTACATCAAACTAAAAAGCTTCTGCACAGCAAAGGAAACCATCGATAAAACAAAAAGCCAACCTACCAAGGGAAGAACATACTTGCAAATAAATATCTCCCATAAGGGCTTAATATCCAAAATATATAAAGGACTCAGACAACTCAAAAACAAACACAAAGACCATGTTAAAGAAAGGGACAGAGGAGCTGAAGAGATGTTTTTTCCAGAAAAGGCATACAGATGGCCAACAGGCACACGAAAAGAGGTTCAACCTCACTACATTACTAGCGAAATACAAATTAAAACCATGAGCTATCATCTCAAAAATGTCAGAATGGCTGTTATCAATAAGACAAGAAATAACAAGGGTTGGAAAGGGTGTGGAGAAAACGGAACCCTCGTGCCCTGTGGGTGAAACGTAAGCTGATACAGTTACTACAGGAGACAGAGTCCTCACAGAACTCATAACAGGAGTTCCCACTACGGTGCGACAGGATCAGCGGTGTCTTTGGAGCACGGGGGCGCAGGCTGGATTCCCGGCCGGGCACGGTGGGTGAAGGATCTGGCGTTGCCACAGCTGCAGCGTAAGTCACAGCTGTGGCTCAAATCTGATCCCTAGCCCGGGAACTCCATATGCCGCGGGCTAGCCAAAAAGGAAAAAGAAACTTAATAACAGAACTACCAACTGTATTTCTGGGTATTTGTCCAAAGAAAACAAAACACTAATCTGGAAAGATACTCACACTCCACATTCACTGCAGTGTCATTCACAATAGCCAAGACTTGGAAACAGTCTAAGTGTCCGCCAAAGGATGAATGGATAAAGATGTGATGAACTGCAATATATAAAACAGATAACTAACAAGGACCTACTGCATAGCACAGGGAACTCTACTCAATATTCTGTAATAACCTATACGGGGAAAGAATTTGAGAAAAAATGGATATGTGTGTATGTACAATGGACTCACTTTGCTGCACACCCAAAACTAACACAACATTGTAAGTCAACTACATTCCAATAAAATTTAAAAAATAAATTCAACTAGAAGTTCCCACTGTGGCACAATGGGATCGGCAGTGTCTCTGCAGTGCCAGGACACAGGTTCGATCCCCAGCCTGAACCAGAGGGTTAAAGGATCCAGGGCTGCCACAGCTGTGGCACAGCTCACAACTGTGGCTCGGATCCGATCCCTGGCCTGGGAACTCCATATAGCTTGGGGGAGCGGTGTGAAAAAAGAAAAATAAAGTTAAAAAGATGTGACAGGGAGTTCCCGTTGTGGCTCAGTGGGTTAGAAGCCGACTAGTATCCATAAGGATGCAGGTTTGATAGCAAGCATGGCGTAGGGCACACACCAGTAGAAATACTATGATATGCACATGGCACCTATATAATCTTGTACATCAGTGTTGTCCCGGTCAAAAAATTAAGTGAGCCCATGTCTGATCCAAACCTTGTCAAGGAAAGGGACTCCGGGCACCCACAGAACAGGGGGGTCTTCGCTTCAGAACTGCACAGCAGGCTCACCAGTCCCATTCCAGGAATCAGAATCTCGAGCGAGATGGGGGTAGGCGTGGGGCTGGGCCACTAGGAATGTTGCCCATGGAATTGTCTCACGTTCAGCCTCTTGCTGACATGCTGCCAGGATACTCCGGCCACTGAAATGCGTGGTGGAGGCTGAACATAAAGTCTTTCACACAGAGTCTTTTAGTTAACAATCTATTAAAGTTTCTTAAGAAGGAGAATGTTATGTATCATTTGTTGAGTTCAAATGCCCTTTTATGAAATCCCTTTGCGCTCGGCATTCTTCTCTTACATGAAACTTATAATTCAGTGAACACGTCAATTTTGAGATCTGGCCGCTTTCCAAGCTGGAAAGCAATTCATCTGTTTGAAGTACGAAGTGTCAAGGAAGCTCTGAGAGAGGTCTTGAAGTACCAAAAAATAAAATGGAGGAAGATAAGGTAATAAAATAAAATGGAGCTCTGTTTTTGTCCGTTATTGTGGGAGACAGCTGGCAGCGAACACCCCTTGCTGAAAACCAGCTTTTTGAGTTGGCCAGTACTTCAAGATACAACTCCAGCAAACGAAAAGTACTCTGAATTTGGAAAAAGCTCCTGAGTTGTGTAACAGCTCGGTAGGTCAGCACAATGCAGACAACATCAAATCCTTGCGGAGAAAATAAGAGGAGAAAACAAGTGGAAATAAACTGTGCACATGAGAGCCAGAAAGATGCTCTGGGGCGACCAGCCAGTAGGAGTGGTCCACGTGTCTAGTCATCGCATCCCCAGCCAACCCGAATCTACTGAGGCCCAACGATCCAGGTGATAAATGGTCCATATGTGGGCGCAGGACATCTGGGGTGTGGATGCCTCCTCCTCTCCCTCACACCTCTCTGCATCCCAATTTTTTCATTTGTTAATGGGGATAACGATTACTGAGCTGCGGTGAGAAATAAAGGAGCTAACGCAAATGAATGTGTAAACAAGTGATGCGAGAGTTAGTTAAAAAAATACAACAACAGTGGTGTCTAGTAGCTAGTATGCGCCTATGGGTTAGTTATGAACAATTACAGGTTATTTATTTATTTATTTATTTATTTATTTATTTATTTATTTGCTTTTTAGGATTGCACCCGCAGCATATGGAGGTTCCCAGGCTAGGGGTCGAACTGGAGCTGTAGCCACCGGGCTACGCCATAGCCACAGTAACGAGGGATCCAAGCCACGTTTGTGACCTACACCACAGCTCACGGCAACGCCAGAGCCCCGACCCATTGAGTGAGGCCAGGGATCGAACCCACATCCTCATAGATCTTAGTTGGATTCACTTCCACTGCCCCAAAGTGGAAACTCCCAAGTACATGTTACTTTTAAGATCATCGGTTGGGCAATACGGCAAAACCTGTTTTTCACAGGAAACTGTAAAGTATTCAAGGATTAATATCAGATGGGCAGCTCTGAGAAGAAAGGACTGAAGTACATCTGAGAGTAACTGCAGGATGAAGGACCCAAGAGAAGACTGACAGTATGATTAACTTTGAAGCACACGCTGAACTCACTACATCAGACAAAGGAAAAGGCGAGCACGGTAACGAACACCCAAGCTCAGGAAATCCATGATGTTGCCAGTTCTAGTATGAGTGAAATCGCTGGGACAGAGACCACGGGTGCGTTCAACCTCCCTAAATATTCAAAACCACCTTCCACAATCACTGGGTGGAATCCACACAACCAACAGGAAGTGACTGTCCGGCCTCAGTGAATTCACCGCTGAAGTCGGTGTCAATTCATAGGTGTCTGACAGGTGGTGACGTTGAACATTCTTTTCACAGAGGTATTGGCTATTCAAGTTTTTTCCTTCCAGACGATGCCCATCCATATAACTCCTGCCCATTTTTCTGCCGAAGCATTTGGCTCGCTGTTTGGCATACAGGAGTTCTTTGAATATTCTGGAAACGGGTCCTTTAATGGTAGGTATCTCAAGTAATCTCTTTGGGTTGTCTTCATACGTTCAGTGCCTTTATTCAGAAGTCTTTGATTTGAACGCAGTTAATTTTTTGGTCTTGTCCCACCTGACTTGTACTTTGTGTGTGTCTTAGCTTTCTGTTCCCCACCTGATGTCCTAAAGGTGTTCTTCTGCGCATTCTCCTAAACAAGTTTTGAGTTCTGTTTTCCACACTTAGATCATTAATTCAGCCAGAACGGGGCCATGGGACAGGGACCAGATTTATTGCTGTCGTCTAGCTCTGTGTACGTGGACAGCCCATCTTCTCTGCAATACATGCATTGCCAGCTGTTGTACGCGAAGTTTCCACAGAGCCATGAATTAGGGTAAACTAAAAATCTCCAAAATTTCAGTAACTTCACAAACGTTCTTTGTTGATCATGAATCATCTAACGCGATTGGGTGGTCTGCTGTCCTGGGAGGTTGACTCCAGGCAGGAACTCAGGGATCCAGTGCCTTTTGTCTCATCCCTTTGCCCGACCCTGGGTTTCTCAAGAGATCTGAACATTCAGCTGGTATGTGGGGTAAGAAATGAATTGTTTCTAGGAGGGTTTTACAGCTCAACCCCGGAAGGGGTATCACTTCAGTCTTCACTCCACTAGCTGGAACTCAGCCACACGCGAGGCTGGGAAATGCGGTTTAGTTTACGCCCAGGAACAACGGGAAATGGTTTGAGCGACAGCCGTCCACTCTGCCCCAGAGACCCCATGTCTGAACTCTCATCTCACTGGTATACTTATGTTTCATTGGTATATGCATTTCTTCCATATGTGTTTATTTCCTGCAGGATAAGACCATGACCAGCATACGATACCAGTATAACACAAACTCACCAACTTGTTCTTCACAAAATAAATAAACCAATACAAAATTCTCGTCTGTACATTTTCTTTCCTAGATCCTCTGGTTGGAACAAGCTCCTCAAATTGGGGTTCGGCGCTCCCCTCTCCCCTGACGTCTCCTGGGCTTCTTTTCTCGTGCAGTGATTGATTATTCCTACCTCCTGTCCCATGTGCCTGCATTGCGGTTACAGCAGATCCCAACCCGACCGTCCCGGGGTGGTTCTGTCCCTTGACGGCATTCTCCTGTATAACATACACACAGGGAAACCCTCCTCAAACCCACCGCTGCGGCCCGTTCACTCCAGCAGAAGGACCAAGCTCCCACATGAGAAGGAAGATGCCCATGTCACTGCTAAGCCCCTCCCTCTTCCCGTGTGCCTACCTCCCCCCTCGCCAAACTATAGGCGTCCGGCCCTACACCAGACAGAGGAGCTCGTGGGCAAATTCAGGCCAGGCGAGGCTGCACTGCAGGAATGAAAGTTCCTCGGAGGACTTCAGGCACTGGGGGCAGGAGGAAGTGTAGATTTACAGGAGACCTGCTACCCCTTACAAAGTGATGGGCGTTGTCTACACAGCCTGCTCACATGGCTCCTTCTGACCATGATGGCGGTCAAGACAGGGAGTGAGCGTTTCTGATCCACATCCCAATGCTCTCGTCACTATTTCATCTACTGGAGATGCTGATCACTGAGCCCGAACTTTAAAAGGAAGAAAGAATGGCGACAACGGACGAATGCTAACCAGACCACAGAGAGGTTCTTAGAGGGAAGGCCCCCGGAAGAAAAGCAGACCAGCCATTCATGATGTGAAGGCATTCCAGCCAAACTGGAAGAAACATGTTCCCCCGATTCTGAGTATTTACCCATATTCTAATGATTAAACCACTCTCTTCACTGATTTCTTTCCATCAATCCCAGGCAATCAAGTTGCATGATGATCCGGTTGCCTGATTGCCTAAGTGATGCATATTTCATTGATTTAGCAGCACATATCACTTGGCACCAAAATTTAGTTTAATTATTAAAGTACCAACTGAATGTTTTATTTCCCACCTCCTGCATATTTTAACCCAGGCATACGCTTTATTTCTCTCTAAAGACCTGAAGTAAACCAGCTCTCTGGCCATTTTGGCAAGGCGATTGCTTTGTTAGAATGAAGGCTCTCTGTGCCACGCTCTGCCCTGGGCAGGGACCATATGACAGACACGGTCCTGTCATCACACCACTTACATTCCAGTTGGGGGGAGGGCGCCCAGACCACAAACAGATACAGACAAATACAACCACGAACTGCGATTAGCTATGAAGGGGACACAGGGGCAGGGCTAGAGTGTGAAGGAGCGGCTGCAAGCATCAAATGCTGACGCTGACAGTCACCTCGACCTTTGCGAGTTCCTGCTGCTTCAAGTAGTTTCCACAGTCCTGAAAGACTTTCCAAAACTTCCTGCTTTTGACATCAACCACAACAAATGCATCACAGAGGAGGAAGAAACCTTCGTCACTGCCTCTCTAGCCCTCCTCCCCCATCCAGGCACTCCAGAAATCTTCGTCTTCTTTTCCCAGAGTCCATTCTGCTCGGGAAACAAGAGGGATAAGGGTGCATCTGAACTGATAAGATGAGGTTCATAGTCCAGGGACGCGAAGGTTAAAGGGAGAGCGGGTTTGTATGAATGGTCCCCTCCTACGCCATCTGAGAGTTGTGACATCCTGCAACGTGGGCCAGTCTCCCAAGCCTTCGGAACCTGGCCAGAGATGCCACCTTCTCCACAGCATCTTCTCTCCGTTCCCCTCTGGGTGACAGAACTGCTCTAAGAAAGACCAAGCTGGTCAACAAAAAAAAGCAAAAGCCGGAGTTGATCATACCGTCTTTCTTAAAATCACAGACATAATCCTGGGAGACAAAAGCCTGCATCACCCTGCCAAGGACGTTTGAACTCCCGGCACCTAGATGACTTAAAGCTTCCTTTTGATTTGAGAAATTCTCTTTAATATTTATCAGGTTGCATTCCCGAAAGAGAGAACATGGTCAAATATTGATGTGGGTCAGTGATTTAAAAGATCAAGGACTGGAGTTCCCGTCGTGGCGCAGTGGTTAACGAATCCGACTAGGAACCATGAGGTTGCGGGTTCGATCCCTGCCCTTGCTCAGTGGGTTAACGATCCGGCGTTGACGTGAGCTGTGGTGTAGGTTGCAGACGCGGCTCGGATCCCGCGTTGCTGTGGCTGCGGCGCAGGCCAGTGGCCACAGCTCCGATTAGACCCCTAGCCTGGGAACCTCCACATGCCGCTGGTGCGGCCATAAAATGACAAAAGGCAAAAAAAAAAAAAAATAAATAAAAAAAATAAAAGATCAAGGACTAATCTGATATTTCAAGAGACCTTTGAGTAATTAAAAGCCACTTCTTTCCCTTCCTCTTTTATATCAATTAGGCCAGTTGTAATACATCCTTTTCCCCTACCTGAAGCACTTAAAAGCCAGCATCTTTGTCCTTGAATACTCCGGTTCCTCACCACGCGCATCCTTTACTAGTGAATACCTTGGGGCAAACATTCAAACTGGAGCGTTTTAATTATACGCTTAATAGGGGAGTTGTTAAAAGATAAGAGTATCTGATGTGAACTCAATTTAAATTCTTCCGAAGTTATTAACACGGTATAAGAAATTACAGAGATGATCAAGGGCTTAGCTGTTTGTTAACAGAACAGTAAGAAAGGCTTGGCGTTCCATTTCTATAGCTTGGATTTGGGGCTCACCTACAGTTTGCTTTTTGTGTCACAGATCTGCTTAATTAGGTGTTTCGATGCATCCAAGAAAAGCATGGGTCATTACATGTCCAACACCGCTTTAGCATGCCACATTTTGGCAGCAAGCCAAGTCCAAAGCCTGAGAAACCAAGTCAAATGTTGAAGAGCGGGTCACTGCAACTGAGTCCCAGCCTTCTTTCCCATATGTTTATAAACACTGCACGGGATGCTGGAAGGAGTCAGAACTTGACCTCGAGCTGGGATGTCCTGCACTCTTAAAAAGACCCCTTTCCACTTAGCACCTTCCGAAGAGGACACTGAACAGCCTGGGGAGTGTCTGTTGTGGCTCAGCAGTAATGAACCGGGCTGGTATCCATGAGGATGCGGGTTCGATTCCTGGCCCCCCTCAGTGGGTTAAGAATATGTTGCCGTGAGCTGTGGTGCAGGTCACAGACACGGCTCAGATCTGGTGTTGCTGTGGCTGTGGTGTAGGCAGGCAGCTGCAGTTCCGATTCAACCCCTAGCCTGGGAACTACTTCCATGTACTGTTGGTGCAGCCCTAAAAGGCAAAAAACAAAATCAACAAACAAAAAAAAGCCCCCAGACTATTGGCTTTAAGGAGGTCTGTCAACTTGAATATGCATCACTTGAACTCTCAGCATTTTCTCCCCGCTCCTGGGAGCTAGAAAACACCCTCTCTTCCTTTGGGGTCCAAGAGGGCAGTCACCTTCCCTTCCTTTCCTTTTAACACAGTATTGGTTTTGCTTCTCAAGACAATTGCATTCTTCTTTCCCTTTGTCAGGAGTTTTCCAAAGGGCACGATACCCAACTTGGACCAGGCAAGTCTCTGCTGTGGAGGTCGTCCTGCGCTGTCGGAGGTTTAACAGCTTCTCTGGCCTCTACCCAGTGGTTGCCAGTGGCACTTTCTCTCCCTGTTCCTCCCCAATTTGATTGCTGTGACAGTCAAAAATGTCTCCAGATATTGCCAAATGCCCTCCAGTAGTGAAAACCATGCCCCGTGAGAACCGCTGCTCTAGCTCAATGAAAGACTACAAGACATGGACAGGAAACAGCACTTAGTGGAAAAATGAGACAGGTAACATCTAAAATTCTGCTGTGTTAGCTTGATAGCTAAATCTTGAATAATTCCTTTTTTTTTTTTTTTTTTTTTGCTTTTTGGGGCCGCACCCGTGGCATGTGGAGCTTCTCAGGCTAGGGGTCAAATTAGAGCTACAGCTGCCGGCCTTCACCACAGCCACAGCAATGATAGAACCGAGCTGCGTCTGTGACCTACACCACAGCTCACGGCAACGCCGGACCCTTAACCCACTGAGCGAGGCCAGGGATCGAACCCACAACCTCATGGTTCCTAGTTGGATTTGTTTCTGCTATGCCACGATGGGAACTCCTTGAATAATTCTTGATAGCTAACTTTTGGTTACTTCTTCTTCTTCTTTGTTTTTAATGGCCACACCTGCAGCAAACCTGTTCTTGGGCCAGGGGTTGAATCAGAGCTGCAGGTACAGGCCTACACCACAGCCACAGCCACAGCCACAGCCACAGCCACAGCCACAGCCACAGCCACAGCCATAGCCACACTTGATCCAAGTCTCAAGTTTGCAGCCAACACCAGATTCTTAACCTACTGAACAAGGCCAGGGATTGTACCACATCCTCAGAAAGACAAGGTCATGTCCTTAACCTGCCGAGCTACAATGGGAACTCCCTTGGCTAGTTCTTCGGATAAATGAGGGCTTTATAAAAATATCTTCAATATTCAATCATGTCTCAATGCCTGTTCAGTACTGGAACCTCCTTGCTCTCCATTTGTATCACCTGATCTGTCTCAGTCAGAAACGGGGGAGATGGATTCCTTGGTACAAAACGAATGTCCAAATACAGTATCTTTTCTTTGTGTGTATGTGTTTGGTTTTTTTAGGGCCGCATATGGAGGGGTCTAATCAGAGCTATAGCTGCCGGCATACACCACAGCCACAGCAACATGGGATCCAAGCCATGTCTGCAACCTACACCACAGCTCACGGCAACGCTGGATCCCTACCCACTGAGCAAGGCCAGAGATCGAACCTACATCCTCATGGGTTCATTATCGCTGAGCCACAACGGGAACTCCAAAATACAAGTATCTTGATAACATAGATGGTAATTGTTTTCAAGTGAGATCGGATGGGGAAACCCCAGTAGAAAACAGAGGGTGATGCTGCCCCAGCAGTTAAGCCATTCCTTGGAACACCCTTAGGGTTATATAGAGAATTAAAGTTTTTTAAAGCACTATAATTTCTGAACTTATGAATCAAGACAAAACAAAGAGAGTCTTCTTTTGTTTGGCTTTGGCTGTGCCTTTCTGGCTTCAATGAGGGGGTATTGTGGTCCTGAGCCCCGTGGAAGTTGCTGCTACAGCACTGAGGACACGGCAACCCAGGGACAGTCATTAACTTTTCCTGCCCCACATCCTAATTTGTAACATCAGCAGAGCAAGCACTGCTGGGACTCAAAACCATGTCTAAAGTACCTGATAAGCAGTAAACATGAAATAAATGGCAGGCTCCCCTCTCCTGGCCCCTGAAGACTATTTGCTCTTCCTTAGTTTATGGACACAACGCTTTTCCTCAAAGTCCTTCCTGATACAGAATTTAAAAGAACCGGAAGCCCTCTTTCTGTTCATCATCATGGGTAAAGCTATGACTGGTACCAGCTGTTCAGCCATCATCCATGCAGAATAAAATCACAAATATTTAAAAATCGTTATCATAAAATCACTCAGGCAAACATTATCCCAACTGGTTTTTGCAAATTATCATCCACAGACTAGAAAACGAACTTTACAATCCCTTTATTAAAGCCTTCACAGTTCATGCGATGTGAGCAAAGGCCTCAGCTGTCCACTTCCCTTAGGGAAATTCCTCAAGGGCGGTGCCAGCAGCCCCACACCAAACCCAAAGCAGTGAAGCCAGCCCTGGCTCCTGGCATCCGGATTTTATGAATCTCTGACAGCAGGCTTGAGCCCTCCTAGCTTCAGCTCTCCCGCATCTCCTCTCCCCTGCAGATGCCTTCCTCTCACTCCTCCAACAAAGGCAGCGTCTGCCGCTGGGTATCGAGGAGAAGCCTGCACCCCCAAGGGCCACGGCACCCCAGGGCTGCACGGGGCCACGTTTAGCAGGCATTCCTGCCTCCTTCTTCCCTGAGCAAGAGCCAGCTCATGAATTCCTTCACTTCTTGTTTTTGTTATTAAAAAGAAAGCCAAAAGGCTGGAAAATGTTTGGAAATAAAAAACAAAGATAATTGCTCATAGAGCTGAACATTCATGAGCTAAGGTTTATAAGTAGAAGCATTTCCAACAGTCGCAAAATCTGGATTCTGTCTCCATCAGGACACGTGTCTGAAGGGCACAGAATTCCGAGAAAGCTTTGCCTTAACTAAGGGGCAGCAGCTTTGGGCCAAGGAGGTACAGAGAATGGCAAGTGGAACTTTATTTTCCACCCTAAGCAGTAAGGCAGCTAAGGCTACGTGTATGGAGAGGAGAGAAGGGGCCAGCCTGAAGCCTTGGGGCTTAGGCAGAAGTGGAATAAATTGTTTCCTAAAATGTTAATGCAATGCAACATCTGCTAAGGTCCTCTTCCCTTAAGGAGACTTCAGGTAAAGTGTTAGGCAGTTGGTAGGAACAAAACCCTCGGCTATTCCAAGAAGGAAAAAAAATATTTTAAATCACGGCAAACTCTAAACATCAACGCAGTCAAGGTGAGTGTGTGAGCAGGAGCCCCGCTCCCGGGGGTACCGCAGGCACGAGCCCCAGGACGGTGCAGGATGGATCTCACTCCAGTGAGCGGGCTGCACGACGTGGCCCATTTGATGCTAGAAAACGGAGCTTCCTGGAGGAGCCCGACTCATCACAGGAACCCTTTGCAAGTACAGGGTTTTCTCTGGCTGGAGCACAAGAGCAAGCCAGAGATCCAGACCACTCGGGGGTTCAACACCCCGTCGCCAGCTTGGAGGTGGAGGGGACCGGCAGCAGGGAACGTGGGTTCCCCACTGACAGCGGGAGAGAAAGAAGGACCTCAGCGCTACAACCACAAGGAAGTGAGTTCTGCCAGCAACTGAGTCAGGAAGTGGATTCTTCCCCCGAGCCTGGAGAGGAGAACTCGGCCCAGCTGACACCTTGACCTCAGGGTTTGAGGCTCCGAGCAGGGACCTCAGCTCTGCCATATGGGAGCTACTGAGCAGTTACTGCTTTAAGTGGATAAATTGGTGACCATTTGTTAGATGACAACTGCCAGCTCCTACATCTAGCACACCAGCCATGTAGGTGTGAGGAGCTGGTGCAGCAGGCGCTGCGGGGAGGTGGGTCTCAGGCTAAGGGAGGCTGCGGTAGGGCTGAGGGCAGACGGGGACTGCCCGGCCGCAGCGCCCAGGTGGACACACAGAGGCTCCCTCCCCGACCCCCTGAGGGGGCCACCCCGGTTGGGAGGACACGGAACCACCATACGTGAGCTAGACGGTCTCAGAGAAACGGCTGAATCTTTCCGAATCTGCACGTCCTCATCTGTAAAATGGGTGCTGATGCAAATTAAGAGAAATAACCTAGACAGAGCACCTGACAGAGTCCCTGACCCAGAGTAGCTATTCACTGAATGTTACCTCCTGCCTTCCTTCCAGGCTGTTGGCCATCCTTCTCTCTCTAAAGTGGGAAACGAATCATCTCCCTGTTGGCAACCTTTCCGTGATAGCTCTCTTTTTATCAAGTCAATCCAAGCTCCTTGGGAGACCAAGGAAGGCCACCCCCTCCTTGGACCGCAAAGTCCGACACTGGACTATTCATCACGCCGTGAATATCACGTGGTTGCTGTTGTTGTCGCTTGTCGTTATTTGTTTGCTCTGTTGCCTTTAAGCACGCGGTTCCCTCTCTGTCTGGAGTGCCTTTCTCAGCCTATCCTGCCAGCTGGACTCTGCTTCCTTCTTTAAAACCCAGCTTGTGTGTTACAACCACCGTAGACTCTGCTGGGAAGGCCGCAGATAACGGTAACGACCTTTTGCTCCAAGGTTCTGACGTCCTCTGCACGTACATCTACTTGCCACATGGAGCATTAGGGAGTATAGACTTGACCCTGAAGGCGACAAAAAGCCACCAAAGGGTTTGTTTCGATACAGGATGACAGCGTCATGTGCACATTTTAGGAAATGGGCCGTGGCTGTGGAATGCAGGAGATGGATTAGAAAGGGGCAAGGCCGGGGGCAAGGAAGCAATCCGAAGCTTTTTTATTGGACTGACGGATAAATGTCCTGGCTAAGTAACACCTCCTGTAAACAGTACCGGGTACATCCATGGTTTTGCATCAGTAGAGGTCTGACCAGAAGAAGGCAACTTAAAAGTGCTTGGAAGCAGGTGAGGGGTCAATATTATTGCTGATGAGCGATCATTGGTTTGAGAATATCTGCTTGGCTAAGCCTTTACTGAGCTAAGAGGTACTCACGGGCCCTGACTTGGATCAACTCCAAGCCCTGGTGAGGTCCTGAATGGGTCTGAGGCAAGTTCATTTTCCAATGCAGATAAAGCTGATTTACCACCAATTAAGAGTGGAGAAAGTCACGGTAATGACAAGCTCCTTCAAGATCCCTCAGCAGTAGAGATGCTGTCTGTTTTTGGCCAAGTGTCAAACATTTTGAAATGCCAGAAGTAAGTCTTCTGTTTCTCCCCTTCTCTGTTTTTAGGAAATGAAATACCCATCTATTCTGCTGACAACCGTTCTCAAAGATACATGCATTCGCAGACTCTAAAGAAACTTGGGACCTGAAAATACAGGACTGACAATTTATGGCTTTGCCCTCTTCCCTCTGCTGGTGTTTCACCTTCCTCCCCCTCTGCCCAGCCTCTGCCCGGCCCCCACTGCGGCCCCTCCTGCCCTGAACGTCAGTGCCTCTCTGAGAAGCTGGCCACAGATTCCCGCTCCCCAAGTCGCTGTCTGGCGGACACAGAGACTCACTCGTGCTGGTCACCGGCCTCTCCCTTGTCTCACGGCCCTCTTATGAACCCCTTACCACAAGCTCACAGCTGGAGTCCCCAGTAAGCACCTTTGTCTCTGACTTACTGCTCGGTATTATGCTAATACCCCAGTCCCCTCTCAGGAGTAGACCCCTTGTCACTGCCCAGGCCTGGAAGAGACAGAAACTGATACTGGTCAAAGGGCAAATGCCTGGCAAATACTTTGATTAAGCACCTCCAGAGGTGACGTCATGGAATCTGTGCCATCGTCCACTCATTCTGCAGAAGCAGAAACTGCGGCTGAGTACTGTGGACAGGACAGGTTACAAAGGCAGTAAATGCAGTAAGTGCACGAATTCGAGTCCGTCTGACGCCAGACGATCTTTCAACAACTCGACCCAGCCTGTCCGGACACTGAGGCTGTTCCTGAACCCTAGCCGTGTGACGGCCGGGCCCCTTACCTATGGATTCATCTTGTAGAATCACTCCCTCGCACCTGGGGTTCCCATTACCTCGAGTTCCGCTCACACCCGGCCCGTGCTCTGGCTGACAGCAGATGGACAGCTGTGCCTCACACAGGGGTTACGAATCCACCAACCACAGAACTGTGCTCTCCTGCCTTCATCAAATCCCAAAGAGTAGGTCCTAGGATTTCAAAAATCTGATTCTAGGAGAAGCCTTTAATCTGGTATGTGTCTGACAGTGTTAGTCTTCGTATTTTCTAGACAAATGTAAAATCACCATAGAATGATGCCACCAAACGACCGAAAGACACTGAGAACCAATACTGAAAATGGATGAGCTCCTTTCCCCTTGTGTTTAAAGAGTCAGAATTCCAATTCCGGGATGATGACAGTTTGACAGATGGGCCAAAAGGGGGCTGCCAGCAATCCTAATAGAATCTCGTCTGACAGAGGAAATCTGCACTTAATCTCGTCTGAAATGGAAAAGCCCCAGGATTAGTCTCAAAAACAAAGTCCAAGCCATAATCATCCGCCCTTCTTGCCCAGCCTCATCTAGATCCCTCCATCTCTGCTCTGCTTAGACACTTGGCCTCAGACAGAGGCGGCTCCCTGAGCCAGTTCTGCTCGCACCTGCCTCCAGCTCCGCGGGCTGCGATGACAGTGGCTGCAGTCAGAGGCTATTCACCTGGGAATGAATGGATGCTGATGCAAGCGCACGCTGTGGGCAAATATCCTTTTGCTTGTGAGCTAGAGGAGACTCAGAACCTGGCGTCTTTCAGCTAAAAATCACAGGGCACATTTAATTCAAGTCTGCAATTTTTGCATAAGAAAAAAATGTTAAGTGGTGGCATGGGTTTTGTAACTTCAAAACTACTGAACCGGGGGGGGGGGGGGGAGCAAGCGTACACATGGCCCAAGATGATATAGTCTGATCGCCAACTCAGCTGGCAGTTGTGTATTTCCAGATCAACAGTACGAAAGGCTGAGAACAGGCAGAATGACATGAGGTGGAGGTAATCCGAGCTGACAGTGTTTCCATAGTTCTGTGAAGTGCTACTCTATCTTCCTGTCACCGGGCAGGAACCACGGATGCACACGGAGAAAGCTAAACGGATTGGAAGTTTAGGAGGGGGCGGAGGCACTTCTAAACTGAGGTGGGTTTTGGAAAATTCTTCCTCGAGGGACCCAAAGGTGTGTTTCTCAGAAGGGAGACCCTGCTGCTATGCAAGTGAAAGACCGAGAAGGCTAAGCACTTTGGACACATTCAGGGGCCCCAAAGCAGCAGCCAGTGGTCAAGTGGCACCAGTCTTCCCAGTGAGAAACCTCCACGCTGGTCAGATGCCCGGCTGCACTGCCCCCGGCACGCCCCGTCAACCAGGTGGCCAAGCACCACTGTCTGCGCTTGCATAAATATTTCTTAGGGCCACTCCCCCAGTCCTGCACCTTAGCCTGGGCCCAGGTCCAGGTGCTTCTGCCTCTGCCTCCACGTTTCTTTGTTCACTCACTCACTCGCTCACTCATTCATCTCATTCAACAGACACCGTGCCTGGGGAAGACCCTGCTCTGAAGCCCCGGTGGAACCAAACATTTAGCAAAGAAGACATTAAACATATTATAACACCTAAAATTATCCACAGTTAGACATAATGGCAACCCAAACAGCACCCCATCCCCCCCACCAAACTTTCATCACTGCCCGACTTCCAGGCTTGTTCTCTTTTTCTTAGAGCCCGTCTCACCTTCCAGAACGCTACTGCATTTCTGCATGTATGACGTTTGTCTGCTTACTGGTTTATTTAGTCTCATCTGTTACAATGTAAGTCTCCAGGGGTGGTGTCTCTTCTGTTCACCTATACAACCCAACAACCCACGGATGCCTGGCTCAGAGAAGCTATCTGTTTAACCCTCTTTCTAATGGATGGATCAACGTCATAAAGCCGGACGCCTGGCTCAGAGAAGCTATCTGTTTAACCCTCTTTCTAATGGATGGATCAACGTCATAAAGCCTACAGAAGAAAAGTACGAGAATAACTCTAAGTTCTAATCTAATCTGGCGGTGGGGAAGGTCTACAAAGACTCTTCCAAAAAGTCCAATTTAAGCTGAAACTTATAGGGCGAGGTGACCGGGGTGGGAAGTGTTTGGGGAAACAGAGCGGCCCGTGCAAAGGCCCTGAGACGGGAAGGAAGAATGAACTAGCTGGTGGTCTGGAGGATGGTGATTGTCAAAAACAGGAGCCCGAGGGGGTGGGGGCGATGCTGGGTGAATCCGAGTCTGGATCACAGGCTTTAAACCTAAGAGCAATGGGAAGCCACTACTAAAAGGTTCTTGCATGGGTGCTCATGATCCCATATCATTTTTCAAAGCTCCCTGGCTGCTGTGAGGAGATTGCAAGAGTGGCTATTGAGAGCGGGTACATTTCTGAGGTAGTCCAGGCATGAGATGACAGAGGCATGAGACAGCCAGGGGGGCAGATTCAGGAAATATGAGCAGGTACAATGGACCAGAGTTGGTGGCTGACTAGACGCACAGAGCAGGAAATTCTTTTTTTTTTTTTTTTTGCCTTATCTAGGGCCGCACTGCAGCATATGGAGGTTCCCGGGCTAGGGGTCTAACAGGAGCTATAGCCGTCTGCCTACGCCACAGCCACAGCAACACGGGATCCGAGCCGCGTCTGCAACCTACACCACAGCTCACGGCAACGCCGGGTCCTTAACCCACTGAGCAAGGCCAGGGATCGAACCCACAACCTCATGGTTCCTAGTCAGATTCGTTAATCACTGGACGGGAACTCCAGAGCAGGAAATCCTTGCACAGGACTCCTAGGTCAGGCGTTTGCCCTAAACCACCTAGAGGACAGTAGCACTACTTCCTTTGGGAGAATATTCTAGAGCAGGGACAGCTTGCAGGGAAAGGAGGCAGGTCCTGAATTCAGTTTGGGGCAAAGTGAGTTTCAGAGGCTTGGTATCATCCACACGGAGATGTTGAGAGAAACACTGGCCGTCTGCTCAGATGTTCTTGCTCGGGGACGCCTGAACCATCCTGATGCCTCCTCCACACCCTGTCTGAACCCCCCACTTCCACATCAGCGTCTGAGAGCAAGGACCACACCTGCTGGTCACCACTACAGCCCCAGGATCTAGAACAGTGCCTGGCACATGGTAAGGACTCCATAATACTTGCTGAATAAATAAAGGAGCCCAGGAGAGACACTGGGCTGGAGGTAGAAAATTGGGAGTGGATAGTAAATGCTGGGAAGCATGGAATGGATGTGATTGTTGGGAAGAAATGAGAAAAGGACCCAGGATGGAGACCTCAGAACAAAGGGAAAAACCCAAAATGTAAAGTGAGGTGTTAATGACAGAAAAGTCTCAAAGAAGCACATTTAATACAAATATCCAATTCTCTTTCTAATCATCTGACAGAATGTTCTTCCTGCTTTACCTCATTAAGAAATTCTCTTGCTATCATTAAAAAAATCTACAAATAACAAGCTGGAGAGGGTGTGGAGAAAAGGGAACCCTTCTTCACTGATGGTGGGAATGTAAATTGGTACAATTATGGAGAACAGTATGGAGGTTCCTCAGGAAACTAAACCTAGAAGTACCATATAACCCAGCAATCCCACTCTTGAGCATGTATATGGACAAAACTTTCATTGAAAAAGATATATGCACCCCTATGTTCACTGCAGCACTATTCACAATAGCCAAGACACGGAAACAACCTAAATCCATTGACAGATGAATGGATTAAGAAGATGTGGTACATATACACTGTGGAATACTACTCAGCCATTAAAAGAACAAAATGATGCCATTTGTAGCAACACGGATGGAACTAGAGATCCTCATACTGAGTGAAATAAGTCAGAGAAAGACAGATGCCGTATGATATCACTTATACGTGGAATCTAATATATGGCACAAATGAACCTTTCTACAGAAAAGAAAACTCACAGACATAGAGAACAGCCTTGTGGTTACCAAAGGAGAGGGGAAGGGAGCAGAATGGACTGGGAGTTTGGGGTTAGTAGACGCAAACTATTGCATTTGGAGTGGATAAGCAATGAGATCCTGCCGTATAACACAGGGACCTGTATCTAATCACTTGTGATGGAGCATGATGGAGGATAATGTGAGAAAAAGAATGTAGGTACATGCATAACTGGGTCACGTTGCTGTACAGCAGAAATGGATAGAACATTATCAACTATAATAAAACATTTTTTACAAAAAGAATTATTCTTGCAATACCTGGAATCTCCCATTTCAAAACGATGTGTCCCCTCCAGCCACTCCCCTTTCCTCAACATACAGTCCCCACACATCCCTCGCTCAGTGTGACCAGGCTCCTAGAAAAGGATGGTTAACGGAATGGGCCACAAAGATGTATATTTACGCATGACTATTATTATCATTTGGTTATCTTATGTGTTAACTAGCCTAGTTTAAGAATTCAGTCAGGGAGTTCCCTGGTGGCCTAGCGGTTAAGGACCTGGGGTTGTTATTGCTGTGGTATGAGTTCAATCACTGGCCCAGGAACTTCTGCGTGCCAGGCTGCAGCGAAAAAAAAAAGAAGAAAAGAATGCAGTCAGAAAATACAGCGTGTTCATGAGAACAAATACTTCTCGTTCTAACTAGAAAGAACCCTGACCTAGAAGTACTTCGCCGATTTGAAAAATGGGGATTATCACACCTGCAGAATTAGTTTGGACAAGAGGTGGGACCCGAGAGCCTGGAGAGTGAGCTAGTTTTATTTCCATTCCAAGTTTGAACTTGGAATGGGGCTCAAGTTCAGAGGGACTCCAAGTGCTTTGTGCTAACTTCTTATTAAAACCTCAAAATAGTATAGTGTTTCCCCAAAAAGTTAAACATAAAACAACACAGGATCCGGTGGTTCCGCCTTGGAGTATATACCCCAAAGAATTAAAAGCAGGGAGCCAAACAGATATTGGGCCACCGGGGCTCACAGCAGCATGGTTGGGAGAAGCCGAAATGTGCGAACAACCCAAATGTCCACGGACAGATGAATGGATAAAATAGGTTCTATACATACAGTGCAACGTTATCCAGCCAAAAGAGCAATGGGAATCTGATATATGCCATGACATGGATGAACCTGGAACTCATTATGCTAAGTGAAATAAGTCACACACAAAAGAACACAGAGGTATGAGTATGATGGTACTTAAAGGAAGTATCTGGAACAGTCAATTCACTGAGACTAAACACAGAAACCTGGGTGGTGGTCCAGAGCTGGGAAGGAGGAGGAGACGGGCAGTTACTGCTTCGTGAGTGTGGAGTCTCCGTTTTAGAGACAAAAATGTTCCCCAGATGGATGGGTGGTGGTGACGGTCGTAGAACAATGTGAATATTCTTCATTCCACAGAACTGTACACTTTAAAAAGGCTAAATGGGGGGAGTTTTATGTGTGGTTTACCACAATTAAAGACAACAAGCAAGCAAGCAAACTAAAAAACCGTCCTAACACCCCAGAGGGCAGGCATGCTACCCCGGTTTCACAGGTCCGGAGGTCGAGGTGAGTGGTCACCAAGAGTCAGCCAAGAAGTTGCGTGCTTGGTTCTTAATTCCAGGCCACATAATGTTACTCCCAGGAACCCGGCCAGGTCACCTTGAGGTCCCTCTACAGGTTCCACCACAGCCCCCTTCACAACTTTGAATTCGAAATCACCACCTCGTCACTGTCTTCTTTTTCTACACTTTGAATTGTCACTGAAAAGAGGGAAGCTCGCAGGAAGTTCAAGAGAATCAGTGATTGAACGAAGACAACGCAGCCTGAGTGATGAGACGACCCGGGCATTTGTACCGCCCTGGGTTGAAAGGCTCAGTCAACAGGAACAGCTGGCTCAGATCTACGGGACTCTCACATCTTCTGAGCACTGAAGATGACTTTTTTTTTTCCACGTGCAGGTGTCAAAACTGGAATTTATGGGCAGTAAAATACTGGAAATTCTTGATACTTTGAGACACTCTCCAACTTATATTAAACTAATGGTCTGTCTGATAAAGAGACTAGGATGACAACACTGATCCGTATCCTCTCAAGGTGAGAAGCCACAGCTCAACTCAATTGAAACTCAAATTTCTGAAAGCCTAAAACCAAAACCATTCCCTCCCCTCCGCGAAAACCAAGAGAGGGAAGAAGAGTGAGCCCCTTCCTGTCCCAGTGACACTAACATCCTGACACTTCCCTCCAGTGCGCCCCTGGTAAGTGGGGCTCAGAGATGACATGCAGCACTCAGCCAGGCAGGAGACAGAGGGACTGCGTTACTTCCGAAGATGGATTAAGACAATGGAGTGACTCTTCATTTTTCAAGTAAAAAGAGAAGCACGCTGTTCTGAGCAGCTGTGATCAACATCCCTGTTCCGAGGCCATTGAGAAGGGCCGCTGTTGCTCAGGCTCCTTCATCTCCCTGTCCGAAATCCTACAAGCGGATTCTGTGGGATTCTGGCGACAGAATGAAACGCTCCCTGGTCAGAGCAGAACGGGTAGGAGCCAACGTCTCTGCAGTGTAATTGGAACATTTCAACATAAATCATTTTTCCTCCTTGTTCACTGAGCTAGGTCACCCACTTTCCCGTCCTTTTCTATAAAATCTCTCAATATCGTCACTCATGGCCTGATGTCACTGCTTAAAGTCCCAGGGGCCCTTCAGCAAGACTCGCTCAGAATCGCGTCCTCAGGGGAGCGAGTGCCGGGAGGGAAGAAAGCCAGAGCAGGTGCCGTCCGGGTTCGTCTGGGGCTAAGTCCCCATCAGGGACCTCCCCGCGTCAGCACAAGAGGTGCTCACTCGCTGCTGGGGGCACAGCCAGGAAGCGCGCCCTGGATGCGTCAGCTCCGCCCTCTCTGGTCCCCTGTCTGGCAGCTGAGTGACATCAGAGCCGCAGGAGCTCTGGGGGCCTCTGGTCTGGAGACCCTTCGGGGGGACGCTGGATGATCTGAACCAGCCAGGGCTGTGCAGGCCCAGCCTCCGGGGTGCCGCCCGTCAGGTCTCTCCTCTTCCCACAACGTTCACTCTCAGCGTCTTCCCTCTGCCCCTCCGTCCCCCCCTTCCAAGCCCCCCTCTGCCTCTGGTCCTTCGCAAACCATCTGCGGGCTCAGGACTTCCCAAACCGCCGCCGTTCCTGTCCACGTCTTGTTCCTTTGCTGTTCGGCCACATCTTCTTGCCACTGTGCTATTGCTCACTGAATATTCAGAAACTGGAATTCCTTTAAAAACTCTGAAACAAAGCTTTTAATGATGGATTTTATAGTACAACGTAAACACACCAGCCACATTTCCCGTAAATAACAAGGTCAGGATTCATGAAATGCCAATAAGACCGCGTGAAAATTCAGCTCTAAGCCAGAGGCCACTGTCTCTCTGGGAAGATCAGCATGTGTCACGGGGTCTTTACAGACTCTCCTTGATGAATCAATGACGGGAGGGCAAGTGAATCAAGTGCTCACGTTGAGTGTCCGCGACCCGGCACAGGTGACATTTTACTCGGTGCCAGGCTCTGGGAACTGCCCTGCCTTTCCACACCAGCCTCTGCCTGGAACGCACCTGGGACTTCCTTGCCCACCCCAAACGGGCTTCCAAGGCTCCCTTTTCCCTGCAGCCTCCTCCGGCCGAGATGCTTATTCTTCCCCGGCCCAAATACCACGGAGCTGAGCTGGAAGGACGTTCTGCCCTCTCTGCTCTCCTCATTCCCACCCGAACTACTCATCAGCCACCACCTTCCTGTGAAACTTTCCTGTCACTGAAGGCTCAGGACACTCCTCGTCCCAGGAACCCTGCCCCGCCCCACGACTGCTCCCTCTTAGTCTTCGAAAACATTGGCATCTGGCTCATCTTGAGTATATTTACATCCCCAGTTAAGCCCTTAACAGGATGTTTCTGACATCCAAAGGGAGGACACACTCAACACTCTAGCCTAAGAGTTTCTGTGCACCTTCAATTCAACTGCCTTTTACTTTCAATCTGCCTCATTCAACCCTGACCGCGGTCAAGCACCACGCTTTGGAGCTGGACCATGACCTCCACTATCCTCGCCAAGCACAAGTCCCCATCCTGCTAGTTTTCTCTGACCTCACCAGCACCTCACTTGGACCTCATGGGCTCATTCGCCATAGCCTTCATTTGTTCCTCAACAGCCTCTTCCTGCTTTTACTCCCTTCTCTTCTAATCCTGAAACCCACATTTGAAAACCTGAACTCTTCCGCCAGTAGGAGAACTCCCAGCCACTTCTCTCTGCTCTTAGGCTTCCCCTGGAAATGGCCCTTTAGTGTTGTATTTGCATCAGAACTGCATCGAGGTGTGGGTTCAGTCCCCACCCTGGCACAGTGGGTTAAGGACCCAGCATTGCCGTGGCTGTGGCCTGGGTCACAGCTGTGGCTGGGATTTGATCCCTGGCCTGGGAACTTCCTTATGCCACAGGTGCAGGCAAAAACAAACAGACAAACCAAAAAGCTCACACAAAAAGAGGTAAATGCAATTAAGTATAAGATGTGCTTTTTAAGAAACAGGTCTTCAAACGGGTGGGATTTGAAGAGAGATGAGACTCCACCTATCAGGAGGAAGGCAGAGCAGAAAAGTCTCCCTTCCCAGGGGATGTGACCCTAGAAAAACCGGAGGGTTTAACACATGCCAGGCACTATGCTGGGCACCGGGCGTGTAAACCCCTGCCCCCCCGAAGTTAAAGGGCAACACACAAGTAAACAACAAATGAACAGATCTTTATAAATGAGATAACTGCTAAGAAAGGAAAAGATTAAAGTGTGTGTATGTGTGTGTGTGGAGTGTCCCATACTTTGCTAGGCATTTGATTTTCATTTAAAGTCATTATGGAAATATGGATATATTTATAGATAAGACAAGAGAAACTGACAGAGGGAATTGGTTTGCTCAAGGTCACACAAAGTGGCAAGGTCAAGGCCGCGAACAGCCTCCAGATATTCTAACACAGGTCTGGGGGTTCTTTCCGGTATGCTCAAAGGTCTGCTCCTCTTTGTAATTTCAGGTCAGAGCCACCTGCATTTGAGTTCTGCTAACTTTAAAACACATTTAAACTTTTTCTTCTCTCCCTTGTCCATAATTACAATAAAAAATATATATACAACATCTTTAAAGATGCTGCTGAGGAGAGAGAATGAAGGAAGGAGGCATCTTTTGTCGTTTAGGAGAATTATAATTTTTCTCTACTGCAAGGTTGGCTTTTACGTATGAAGTTTTCATGAAACTGTCATACCTACTGACTCTTAAGAAAAGGGAAGCAAATCAAAGATCAAAGGAGAGATTCGAGATAAAAAGAAATGCAGTTCATGGAAAATACTCTGCATAACATAAAATCCTTTATTTTTTAGGGGTGGGACACAAAAGCTCATTCTTAGCATTATGACTGTGATTCATACAGCCCAAAGGTAACTGGGAAAAAAATAGCAAAAGTAGGAGGAAGTGTCAACTTTGCAAAGATCAGATATTTGACCTCACACTAAGAGTCTTTCCATCATTAGCAAGACAGCAGTAAACCTGCCGACGGCTGCTACAGTGGCGGTGCAGGAGGACGGGGTTTTACAGTAGGATTCTTACAGTTAGAAGACGGCTAATTAGGCCGGTTGTTGGCACGCTGTCCCGTGGGGGCAGTGAGTTTCTAAATACCTCCACGGTTAGTTAGTGAAAATGGTGACCGAATTAGACAGCTCTGGGAATCATAAAATACATCCTGGTGGAACACCGGCCGTGTAAACCTATGGTGCCTGTTTACTGACTGTGGGGTTGAAACGAAATGACTTCTCTTTCCAGAAGGACTTGCAATGGAAACCCAAACAGGCTTAGCTCACACCGACCTCAGCAGTTTTCTGCAAAGGGGTTCCTGGAATCCAGAAACCATGTGCAGAGGTTTTTTTTTTTTTTTTTTTTTTGAGAACGAGGTCCATAGCTATTTTTTTTTCCTTCAGATTTTCAAAGGAGTCTGTCTGCGAGCCCCTCCCAAATGTAGGAACCTCTTGGATGGCACCCACTGCTGTCAACCCTGGTGAGTTCTACTCCCTAGAATTTCCCTGAGGTTCCCCAGCACCACAGAAGGAAAAGCGAGTTCCATCCATCCTGGGCTCTGTCTGTCTGTCCCGCCTACTAGACCAGGAGTTACTAGTGACCAAGACCCCTTCTTGAGTAGCACCCAACACAATAACTGCCCTGTCATAGATCCTCAGTAAGTATTTGCTGAATTTAATCGAAGTGAATAGAAGAAGGAGATACGCTATGTGTAGGCCATATCACTATATAGCTATCCATATAACTATGTAACTAAATATATATTTTGGCCCCAAACTGCACCACTAACCATGGGATGAGTGTAATTATCCTTCCAGATGCCCAGACGATGGTGTACACAGGGCTGTTTTTCAGAAGCTATTTAAGTCTACTCTGGCCAGGAAAAATTAAGTGTTTTACACTGCTTCTCCCAGCTTTCTAGGTTCCACATACTGGGCCTTGAGTCTTAGGGATCTCGTGGCCCAAGATGGTTGATTGAGGTCAGGATTCTCTACCCTTGTAGTCCCAGACATTAACAGAATCAAATAGCACCAGTCCCACCCTAATCGTTCCATAAAACCTATAGCACACATTCTGAGCAAAACATACTCTCTGTAAGAACACAGAATAAAACAAATGAAATAAACAATCGACAGAATAAGTTATAAAAGTGCAAATAAATATGCCCACAGAAGGGCAAAAGACAGTTTTAAAGATTTTAAAAGGTAATAAATTAGAGGAAAAAAAGTCAAGGTATATTAATAAATTAGAAATTGTTTTTTTGAGAAAAAAACCTCAATATATGTAAAAAGCAATCACTTTGCTGTACTGTAAAAAACTGACAGAACACTGTTAAACCAGCTATAATGGGAAAAATAGAAATCATTTTTAAAAGAAAAACCTATATACACATACATATATACATATATATATAATATTGGATATAAAAGGGAAAGACAGAGCTACAGGTAAACTTAAAGAACTAATGGATTAGGAAATTGGGACAAGTGGATAGTTTTGCAGGAAAATATGTTATGGAAATCAACTAGAACACTTAAACGGCCCCCAAAACAAAGAAGTCATTGAGAAAGTTGATAATTACTGACTTATAATAAGCTTCAGGCCAAGATTGTTTCATAAGTGAATTAGAAAGAATTAGTAGGCCAATTAATTAATTCCAGCGTGCAGAGAAAAATAACTCCACATTTGGAAATCTATTTAAATAATCGACTATGTTAACAAATAAAAGAGAAAACTCACAAGAGTCTATTGATGATTGCTTTAAAAAGTGACAAAATTCATCATCTATTTCTGATTGAAAAAAAGACAATAAAAATAGGATAGAAGTAACTCCTTAAAATCATAAAAGCATGTCTTTCACACCATAAGCTGAACCACTAAGATTAACAAATACTGACTGGAAGCACTCCTAACAAAGCTCAAGATGAGACAAAAGTATCCATTAACACCATTATCACTTAATATTATTTTAACATTGCATTTAAAACAGGCGAATAAAAGCAAAGCTTTAAATATTATAAATGAGGAGTTCCCGTCGTGGCGCAGCAGTTAACGAATCCAACTAGGAACCACGTGGTTGCGGGTTCGATCCCTGGCCTTGCTCAGTGGGTTAAGGATCCGGCGTTGCCGTGAGCTGTGGTGTAGGTTGCAGAGGCAGCTCGGATCCCGCGTTGCTGTGGCTGTGGCGAAGGCCGGCGGCTACAGCTCCGATTAGACCCCTAGCCCGGGAACCTCCATATGCCACGGGTGCGGCCCTGAAAACCAAAAACTAACTAAATAAATACTATAAATGATAAATAATTATCATTATTTGCATTCTGTGTCGATCTATCATTACTAGCATACCTACTAAGAACAACAAAAAAAAAATCAACTGAAAATATTGTAATCAGTAAGCATTCGACTGAGGGACCAGTTAAAAAATATAAATCACAGTAACTTTATTAGTTTAAGGAAGGACTTAAAAGACCCCACTCAAATTATTTAAAAATCAATTAAAAACTTATATACAAATTTGCCTGAAAATGAGTAAGACTAATAATAAAAAGGAGACCTAACTACTGTTTTGTGGGGAGATGACCTTGAAGAAATGACTGTGAAAGTCCATGCTGAAGAGTGAATTTGTGAGAACAGCTGGGGGTGTGAGAAACAGAAGAGGAAGAGCTAGAAGGTGTACCACAAGCAGAGATAAAGGCTGCATCCATGACTGCGGCAAATGCTATAGGATTACACAGTGTGAAGTAGACAAATACATGGTTCAGAATGAGATCCCAGCAGGTGACAAAGCTGGCATTACAAATCAATTAAAGAAAAAAAGAAGAAGGAGCTATTTCCTAAGTGTTTGTACAACTTGCTACAAATCAAGCTACATTCGCAGGCTTTCCACCAAAACGCATTACAGGTGAACCAAAGATTTGTATTTTAAAGACTAGAGGAAAATATGGCTGAGCAAAAACCAACCGAATATGCCAGGGATGGGGAAAATTTCTGTTAGAAATATTAAAAGCAATAACAATGACAGAATTACCAATAAAGGCATATATGATTTACTATAAAAGAAATGACAAAACCCTATTATAAATAACGTTAAAAACATAAACAACATACATGTGGAAAAAACACTGAACATTTACAAAAGACAGACAAAGGTTTACTAACCTTTCTATAAATTAATAGGAAAAAATGAACATCCACATAGAGAAATAGATGAAATAGATGGAGGTAATTAATCAACGAAGAAATACAAGAGACCAACATACGTGAAAAGATAGATTCGTGGTTTAAAAAAAAAATGCAAGTAAAACTATAAAGTCTCACTTGCTGTTTATCCAGTTGGCAAAGATAAAAAAGTCTGACAATAGCAAGTACTGATGAGGGTGCTTAGAAACAGGCAAACTTGGAGTTCCCATTGTGGCTCAGTGGTAATGTACCCGACTAGTATCCATGAGGTTGCAGGTTCGATCCTTGGCCTCACTCAGGGAGTCAAGGATCTGGTGTTGCCGTGAGCTGTCGTGTAGGCTGCAGACTTAGCTCGGATCCCGTGTTGCTGTGGCTGTGGTGTAGGCCGGCAGCTGCAGCTCCATTTCAGTCCCTAGCCTGTGAACTTCCATATGCTGTACGTACAGCCCTAAAAAAAAAAAAAAAAGAAAGAAAAGAAAAGAAACAGGCAAACTCATCCATGCAGGTGGGGGTATAGTGACTTCACCAAGAGGAAATTTGGCCAAATATCTATCAAATTAGCATTTCATAAGCCTTTGATCTACTTTGAGAAATCAGTCTACAGACAGCAACTGGTCTTATATGCAAGGCTGCGGCATTGCCAATAACAGCGTAAAACAAAAAAAAAGCAAAAACAAAAAACACCACACCCACGTAACACACAAAATCAAAAAAATAAAATTAGAGACTTCAGTTTCTAGCCAAGAACATGAGAAACTTAGAAGTCATCTCTTGCACCCACGCAGCAAGGAAAAAGCTAACAAGCTTAACATCAGCAACTCTTCTCAGATCCATTAGGAAACCGAGGCCACAGGGCAAATTACTGCCCCAGAAGTTGCCTGGGACAGACAGGCATCTTAATGAGGCCTGCTCTTAGGAGAAGCTCTCTTACCAGAGGAGATGCACCAACTGTCGCTAGAAATACGTACCTTAAAGGTGCTGCGGGTAGGTCTCAGATGGAAACTAGCAACGTGTTATCAGAAACTGGAAGAAAAATGATCCTTATTCCGAAGGGGCAGAGAACTTGGCTTAATTGTGTTCTGCTGTCCGGGAGAAAGAAGAAATTCTACGTGATAAACTTGATATTTAGATGATTTCTATCTTTTTTGAATGTTATTATATTTATCGTTGTGCAAGGATCATCACAACCCAATATTTGGGTGATTTCTAAGCAAAGTGTTGAAGACGAGGCCTGGTTCTTCGTTGCTGGTTAGAGTAAAATGCAGGAGGAGAGAGAGAAAGTTAAGGTAGAGATAGCAGTGATGCATCTACAAAACAAGGGCTAGCAAAGCCCATCACCAAAGCAGCAGAAGCCAGGACAGAGGCACAGGACAGATTCTCAGAGCCCTCAGAAGGTCAACCCTGCCGACACCTGGGTTTTAGGCTTCTAGCCCTCAGAACCATGAGATAGTAAATTTCTGTTTAAGCCACTCCGTTTGTGGTACTTGCCTAGGGCAGCCCTAGAAATCTAATATAACAATCAAGAGGTATTTATTCAAGGTATTCAAGGCTGGTCCAACATTAGAAAAATCAGTCATCGAGTGGAATCTATCACATCAACACACTCAAAGGAAAACCATACAATCATATCAGTAAATTCAGAAAAGCATTTGACAAAATTCAATACTCATTCATGATAAAGACTATCAGCAAAAGACAAAAACAAAAAACCTGCAGCTAACATCACACTTAATAGAGAGAATATAGATGCCTTCCTTATGAGATCAGATAACAATTAGGTGATAATCAGATAACAATCAGATAACAATTAGGTGATCTTAGGTTTGGCAATGGCATTTTAGATACAACACCAAAATCAAAGCACATGAGGGAAAAACTGGTAAATTGGCTTTCATCAAAATTTAAAATGTATTATGCTCTATGAAGAGACAATGTTCACAGAATGAAACAAGCCACAGTCTGGAAGAAAATATTTGAAAAATACATATTTCATAAAGTACTGTATCCAAAATACCCCAAGAACTTAAAACTCCACAGTAAGAGAACAAAGAATTTAAAAATGGGTATGAGATCTGAACAGACACCTTACCAAGTAAGATACACAGACGGCAAATAAGCACATGAAAAGGTGGTCAGCACTGTCCGTCGCTAGGGAGTTGCAGGTTAAAACAAAAATGAGACACTGCTACACATCGTGCAACGGCAAAGATTCAAAACACAGACAACACCGAATGCTAGTAAGGATGTGAAGCAACAGGAACTCTCATTCATCACTGACAAGAATGCAAAGTGGTACAGCCACTTTGGAAGACGGTTTGACAGTTTCGTACAAAATTAAGAATACTCTTAACATACAATCCAGCGATTATGCTCCTTGGCCTTTATCCAAATAAGTTGCAAACTCATGTCTACTCAAAACCCCGCTTGCGAATGTTTAAAGCAAATTATTCTTAATTGCCAAAACCTGTAAGCAACTGAGATGCCCAGAAACAGGAAGTGGATAAACCAACCGTACATCCATACAACGGAACATTGCTGTACAATAAAAAGAAATGAGCTACTGAGCCACAAAAGACATGCAGGAACCTTAAATGCAACCTCAGTTTAAAGAAACCAATCTGAAAAGGTTACACATTGTGTGAATCCAACGACTTGGCGCACTGGGAAAAGCAGAACTCTGGAGGCAGTAAAAAGTTTAGTGGCTGCCAGTTGTTCAGTGTGGGGGAGGAAAGAGGGATGGACAGGTGGGACATAGGGGATTTTTAGGGCAGTGAAACTACTCTGCACAACACCGTAATGATGGATATATGTCGTTATACATGTGCCACATCCAGAGTATACAACACAAACGGTAAGCCTTAATGTAAACTACTGAACTTAATTAATAATAACCTGTTAATAGTGGCTCATCGAATGTAACCCATGTATCACACAAATACATTACTATTATTTTTTTTTTTTTTTTGCTTTTTAGGGCCACACCCGCGGCATGTGGAGGTTCCAAGGCTAGGGGTCAAATTGGAGCTAGAGCTGCCAGCCTACACTACTGCCACAGCAACTGTTAAAGTCAGGGAAGTAAAAAAGTTATGTGAAATGTTAAAGTTAGGAAAATAGAAAAGTTATGTGCCTATGTTACAAAAAAGTTAAATGGAGTGTCAAAAAAAGTGATTCACAATAGAGTGTCAGGAAAGTGATTCACAATAGAGTGTCAGGGAAGTGATTCACAATAGAGTGTCAGGAAAGTGATTCACAATAAAATGTCGATAAAAACTGGATAAGACATAACAGATTACCATTTAGAAAATTTTCCATCCCCCCAGGTCTGCAACATTCAGAAGTCCCACGCGCGTCAATAATAGCCAATCACTAACCGCTACATCTGCTTCTGTTAACTGCTTGCTTGCGTCTATAAAAGGGCTTAACTGTAAGTGTTAGGTGCGACTCTCATCTGCAGCTCCTGTGAGCATTGTGTCTCAGGACACACCGAGAGTTCGCCCCTGCGCAGGTTAAAAGCTTTGGCCAATAAAGTAACACCTTTTTGAGTCCTGAAAGTCTCCGAACATCTGTTTCTCGCGACGTTGGATGCAACACAACGCCAGATCCAAACCTCGTCTGCGACCTACACCACAGCTCACAGCAACGCCGGATCCTTAATCCACTGAGTGAGGCCAGGGATCAAACCCGTAACCTCATGGTTCCCAGTTGGATTCGTTTCTGCTGCGCCACGACAGGAATTCCCATGAATACAAGATATTCTCCCTATCAATAATAGAGTAAACTGGAGCGTGTGGAAATTGTCTGGACTTTCTGCTCATTTCTCTATAAACCTAGATCTGCTAAAAAAAATAAAATCCACACATTTTTAAGAATAGCCAAAATAGCCACATAAATCAAAGAAAAATTAGACAACTCTAGAAACAACCTAAATGCTTTTCAATAGGAGATGTCTGACCTAAATAGCGGCAGAATCACACCACTGAACATTATGCAGTCTTGTGTGATTGACAGTTATAATTCTCAGTAATAAGCCGCTGTTTAGGTAGAGCTTATCATGCAGCAGGACTGCTCATACCACATGAGACGACCTCTCAGAAAATAATCCATCAATCAATATGCATCTATACAGAGCAGTGTCTGGAAGAAACACCCGCAGTGGAACAATCCGGTGTGGTGAGTAAGAAAGGACAGAAACCACACCTGTCTGAACGCGACTAGATCTCCAGCACCCAAAATGCAGAGGGCGCTCAATCCATACTTCTGAAGTGAAAAACCAAAATCATTTCTTTCGTGTGGTTTCATTTGTTGCTTGAATTTTTTCTTTACATGAAACCACGCTACCATTACAAAGGAACAGAGATTGGAAGCTATTTCCAGTCTAGAAAAGCCCCATCTACACACTGCGTGGCAAAAATCATGATGGGTTCCTGACACTGAAATTCATTGAATAATTGCTCAATTGTCAGTTTCATCGTACGAAAGCAGGCCCAGTCCTACAGAGCTATTCTTTTGAGAACCTACAAAAATAATTGCCTATTACTTCTCTTCACCGTCTGAGGTACAGCGGGGGCGACATGCCGTTTCAACCTCTCAAATGTCTTTCTCCGATGAGAAGGACCTTCCTAAACGGGAACAGCTAAAACAGCTTTTTTTTTTTCCTCCTTCCAAAAGCATTCAAAAAGGTTGTTTTCCTTCTTTTCCAATCACCCTCCAGGCGACACGGTAGGCTCACCTCCCGTTCCCAAGTCATGGCAGAAATCTTTCCCCAGAAACAGCAATTTCATAGGCAGAATTGAAAAGCTGAGACTGGATCACCGCAGACACAAAATGTTTGTGGGCGGGGGGACAAGCAAAGCTGCATTTCTCCCCGGCCCTCTCTGAACTACCGCGCGTCAGGGCGCCTCCGCCTGAGTGCTCTGACCACTGGCGTGATGAAACTGTCAGCTTCGTGCTTCTGACGATCAAGTGGACATAGAAAGACATCCAACGTGACATCCACGTTGACCGCAATCTGACCTATTACACTTTGGGGTCAGTTTAGGCTGATGTGGTCCCCAGAGGCCGCTGGGCTGGGTGTCACCGGTCCCTCTAATTGCACCATGTCTCTGCCCTCCAGTACCTGAGCAGAGTACACATCTTGGTCACCCATCCCCACCAAGCCAGGCTCAGGGTGTTCCTGCGTTACCAAAAACTTTATTTTTTTTTAAACAAGCACAGGAGTTCCCGTCATGGTGCAGTGGAAACGAATCCAACTAGGAACCATGAGGCTCCAGGTTTGAACCCTGGCCTTGCTCAGTGGGTTAAGGATCCAGTGTTGCCGTGAGCTGTGGTGTAGGTTGCAGACGTGGCTCGGATCCCGTGTTGCTGTGGCTGTGGCGAAGGCCGGCAGCTGTAGCTCCAATTAGATCCCTAGCCCGGGAACCTCCATATGCCGTGGGTGCAGCCCTAAAAAGCAAAAATAAATAAATAAAAATACATACATACATAAAATAAAATAAAATAAAATAAATTTTAAAGGCACAAAAACCCGAACCCTCAGCAAGTGGCACCAGACCACGGCTGAACAGCATCATCAATGGAAGGAACAGAATGGAAGGAAAGGTGAAATCCTGTTAACCCGAATTCTAAAAAGGCAACAGCAAGGCCAGCATGTGATTGAGCCCCCGTTTCACATGGTGTTCATTCAGAGTCATCGTGATGTTCTTTTTCTTCGTGCCCAGGCCCATTGCTTTCACGTCCCTTCTAGACAGGAGCCTCTGAACTTTCAGGTACAGTCACCGTCCAATACTCCCTGGTTCAGTTTTTCAAAAGCAACTCTAAATTCAAGCACTCTAACTCTGGCAAGGAAGGCTTTCACCCCTCCAGCATTTAACACGGATATGTCTCCTGGAAGAGTGAATGCCCCAGCTTGTGAAAGAAGGATTTTCTACTCCTGAAAGAAAGTTGAAAGCAAACTAATTATTTCTGAGTCACAGGCAGAATAACTCCCTCTCATCCCACAGTCATATCTATTGAGGCAAAAATGAGAAAACTGTGCATGGAACTGCTTAATTCACATCAAAACCAGGAAACTAAACCGGCCAACGACCCACCACCCCCTGAACTCTCTGCCTTGACTATCTGGTTACAGCAGGGTTTGCAGCAACAGCGCAGATCAAAAACTTAACAAATGAGAAACCTGCGGTGTCCTGAAATGGATGTCAGGAGCCTGGGTTCTGGTCCAAATTCTTTCCCATGGCGGCTGTTTATTTTTTATAGGTTTCCTTCCAGTTCTATTATTATTATTATTATTATTATTATTATTATTATTATTATTATTGGCTGCCCCAAGGCATAGGGAGCTTCTGGGCCAGGGGTCAGATCCGAGCCACAGCCACCACAAGGCATAGCAAGGCCGGATCCACTGTGCCGGGCCAGGGATTGAACCCACGTCCCAGTGCTCCCAAGCCACCACCAATCCCATTGCACCACGGCAGGAGCTTCTCTAACATTCTTGATGTCTATGATTATATAAAAACTTAGGTTCCAAACTCACACTTGCAAGCCAAATCGTCCCAAAAGACATACCATGCTATTTGGCTCATATGTTGTTTTTAGATTTCATGGAATTAATTAATTATATTCAAAATGGAGGGATTTTTAACCAAAAACATGAATATCTGGCTTTCATTTTAAAAAAATTAAAAAAAGAGAAAAAGGGAAAAAGGTAAAAGAAACTTCGAACCTGACGTGTATCCACGAGGATGCGGGTTCGATCACCGGCCTCAGTCAGTGGGTTAAGGATCTGGCGTTGCTGTGAGCTGCAGTGCAGGTCGCAGACATGGCTAGGATCCCACATCACTGTGGCTGTGGTGTAGGCTGGCGGCTGTAGCTTCAATTCGACCCCTAGCCTGAGGACTTCCATATGCTGTGGGTACGGCCCTAAAAAGCAAAATAAATAAATAAATAGAAATCAGAAAATGCAGAAATACTACGTGGCTCCTGGCTGGAGCTAAGCAGTGGCTTCCAGTTTTAGACAGGGCACTGACACCTCCGTTTATCTTAGGGGTCACTGTTCCCTAACGTCTACCCAAGTCTACAATCCACTGTCAGCTTCCATGAGTCATCAAGCAGTGCCCCTGTTTCTCTTACACTCAAATAAAGGAAAAGTAAACTATTTCTTGTATTCACATTACAAGCTGCAAAATAGAAGACAGATCTGAAAAGCTGAATGTTCCATAAAAACATAAGAAAGCAATATTCTTCACTGTCACACAAAAATATGCTAGGTGTTTAATATGCAAATATGCATGTCGGCGCTGAAAGAAGACAACACAGGATGCCATTTGTTTTTCTTTTTCAGCTGCCCCGGCCCCCCCACCAGCATCTGAAGTTCACAGGCCAGGGACAGAAGCCAAGCCAGAGCTTCAACCTATGCCACAGAGGCAGTGACCCCAGATCATTAATCCACTGTGCCACAGTGGGAACTCCAAGATGCCATTAAAAAAAAAAAAAAACACAATAAATGCTGGCAGAAGGAAAGGTTTGTAATAAAAACACACTAAAATGAGGTTTTCCCATCGTGGCTCAGCAGTAATGAAGCTGACTAATATCCATGAGGATGTGGGTTTGATCTCTGGCTCTGCTAAGTGGGTTAAGGATCTGGCGTTGCCGTGAGCTGTGGTGTAGGTCGCAGATGTGGCTCAGATCCTGCGTTGCTGTGGCTGTGGTGTAGGCTGGAAGGTGCAGCTTTGATTCAACCCCTAGACGGGGAACATCCATATGCCAAGGTTGCAGCCCCAAAAAAACAAAAGAAAAAAAAAGACTTTGTTTCTATTAAAAGCTATCAGATTTAGAAACAAAGTGAATGAAATAGTTTTAACTGTAACATAACGAATTAACTGAAACAACTGCTGAGCAGTCAACATTTCAAGGATGTGAGTTTATAGAAATGTTTCTTGAACACAGGTCTAATTAAGTATCCTGACCAGACAGAAACAGCCTTGTAGGAATATAAGTATCATCCAAAAACGCCCTTGTTCAGACTATTGGAAAATGAGTGGAAAACTTGCACGAGACAGATACAAGCTGACACTTTCTGTTGCCGGTGAGGAGAGCATTGTTAAGCTACATTTATTTGTGGGTTGAAGAGGAAGCTGATGGGATTGAAGAGGTGGTGGACACAGCACCCATGAGATAGCAGCAAGAAATTATTTACGTTGGTGGTTGAAAACAGTGTTTATGTTTTTTTTTTTAAATCATTTAATGCAATAGGCATGTCTAAAGATAGTCTTCCCATGGATGGTAATTTCACACATGATATAAAACATTACATGTTCATGTTATGTCACATAACATTCAACATTTATAAGGATAATTTGAGTCAGTTCATTGAATCATTCAACAAGAGAGGCTTTGCACTGAAAAATTAAAAGCCGAACATAATAAAATTATGAACTAGATATATTCCTAGGGTCTGAACCACAGCAAATCAAAACCTGGCTGGATGGACTGGATATATGATATTTATTTATTTATTTATTTAGCTTTTCAATGGCCACACCTGTAGCATATGGAAGTTCCAGGTCAGAGGTCGAACTGGAGCTGCAGCTGCCAGCCTATGCCATAGCCACAGCAAGACCAGATCTGAGCCACATCTGTGATCCACACCACAGCTCACGACAATGCGGGATCCTTAATCTGAATCCTCATGGATACTAGTCAGGTTCATTTCCACAGAGCCACAATGAGAACTCCTAAAATACAATATTTGGAGATACTACATAAAGTCAGGAGTTGGTGCTGGAGATATTTTTTAAGTGTGGAAATGAATACATTTTTTACCATGCAGGAAAATCCTGAGGGTTAAGAGCTAGATCAAAGACTGAGCATCCTTAGATGATGCTGCAATCCATCTAAATATTCTGGATACTCTTTGGCTTAGCTGCTCACAAGCAGTACACAAACAAAGGACCTATTGGTAAAGCCATATGCATGAGTAATTCAGTCATTTTCCTGTACTGAAATCAGTCTCCAGAAATGAAAATGAAGGCCAGAATTCTAGTCCTCAGAATGGGAAGCTGAAACCTTCATTTCTCCAAAATGTCACCTGATTTTGAAGTTTGTGAAAATAAGTTACCAATGTTTAAGCGACAGTTTTCATTATCACATATGTTCAGTCTGCTTCTGACGGTGAAGAAGCAGCTTGTTAGACCAACCTTCCTAGAGAAAAGAGTGATAACCACAAACACACAAACAAAAACCCCACAAAAGTTAGCTGCTTGAAGATGTCAGAGAGCAACCAAAGCAGCCAAGATACCAGCACAGAGCAAACTATATTAAGGGGAGTCAGACCTTTCCTCTGCTTTATCCACCATGGAGATTTCAGGGACTTGCAATGCAGGGCACTTAGGGGAGTAGGAAGCAGCAAACTAACCCTTCAGCATTTCACAAGGTGACATTACCAGGGCTTTTCCTTCTTGGTTTTCGGTTACTTGGTTCTCTCTTTTGGAATGCCTAGTAATTTTAGCCACAGTGCTACTCATTGTGCATGAAACATTTTAGAGGCTTTTGATGACGTTATCTTCATGAAGAAAGGATTCAATTTTCACCTGGCTGCCAGTTAAGAGTACAGAAAGATTCTGGTGAGATTCAAACTCAATATAAATAAGGAAAGAAATGTACCAAGATGAAAAGGAGTCATTTCTGGAGACGGTGAGTTTCCTATAGTGATAGGAAAATGTTCAGAAATTTGGTTAAGCACTCTAGGGAGGTGTTTAAGAAAGGATTATTTTACTTAAAGTATGGTTGGGTTAAATGATCTTTAATAGTCCCTTCCAAAGAGATTATGTGAATCTATTTTTTAAGGCAAAGAGACTAATATGCTAAAATGAGACAGAGTCCAATTCAAACATCCAAATGAACCTACAGGATTAATGCTTTTAAAAGAATATGAAACAGATTACAGACCCATCTGAATCTCTGCTATATCAATAACACAGCTGTTTAAGAATGTTCCATGATGAGTCGATGAAAGGAAATAGCACTTAATATAGTAAAACCACCCTTGACCCTGGACCAGGGTAAAGTGGATTAAAAAGACGGGTTGTTCTAAAGGCCAAGAAAAGAATGAAGGAAAAGGCAAAAAAGTACTTTACAGTAAAGGGATGGTTCAGAGGTAGAGATTACATGAAAGCTAGAAATCAAGACAAAAGTTAAGCCAATAACCAAAGCTGGTACCACAGAAAGAACCAGGAATCACTGAGGAGAGATAGAGGTCAAATCAGGTGATAATTTAAAGGTAAGAGAGTCAGCAGAAATCAAGCCTCAGCATCAAGGTACCGATGTCTTAGGAACCTTAAAAATGACCACAGCCTGCCTCAGTCAGGAAGCCTCTTCATGTTCACATTGCGGCAGAACCAACAGAACCTCCCCAGAAGGCAGGCACTCTTGCAGCTGGAGGCAGAGCGGTGCTTTATACCCCTTCATATCTTCACACTCTGGGTGTTGTCACACACCACTGGTCTAGGGTCTGTGCTGTGATGAGACAGGGAGCAGGCAAAGCCACTTAGCATGAGTCTGTGCCACTTCCAAATTTACAAGAAAGAAGGCAATTTGTGTATTTAAATTTTGTGTATCACTTACATATGGAATCTAAAAAGGTGATATAAATGAACTTATTTGCAGAACAGAAACAGACTCACAGACTCTGGAAAACTTATGGTTGCCAAAGAGGACAGGCAGGGTGAGGGAAGGTTTGGGGATTTGGGACTGGCACATGCACAACGCTGTGCATGGAATGACTGGCCAACAGGGACCTGCTGTAGAGCGCAGCGAACTCTACCCAGTATTTTGTGATAGTCCATGTGGGAAAAGAATGTAAAAGAGAATGGATGTGTGTACATGTATAACTGAATCACTTTGTTGTATAGCAGAAATTATCACAACCTTGTAAATAAACTACCCTTCAATGAAATTTTTAAAAATGAAAACAGAAAAAAAGAAATAGCCATAATAAAAAATTTGTACTACATAATCACACACACATCTAATTGCAGATGATTATGTAAGTGCAATATTTTCCTTTCCCCTCCCTTCCTCCCTCCCTCCCTCTTCTCTCATCTCTTCTACCACAGGTAACTGGGTGAGCTACCTAGCTCTTCATGTTAATGTTATTTACAAAACATATAGAAATATATGCAGTTATACTGGCTTTGCTTTATAAAAATGGGATCTTAGATGCACTTCTTCACATTTTGTTTTACTCACAGAAATCTCTTCGAGTCACCTGGCAGAATTCCAGTTCACTCTCTTTAATGGCACAATTCCACGAAACGGTGGCTCCATTATTTATATTCAACCACTTCCCTGTTGAGCGCCATTCATTTTATTCCAATTTTTCCCATGACATGTGCTCATATATATCATTGCACATATATCTTGATGTACTGAAACTTTTATTTCTATGAGACTGATTCCCAGGAGTAAGACTGCTGACTGAAAGGTCACATATATTTTTAATGTTAACAGATATTGACAAATTGCATTTCAAAAAGGCTCTAATAATTCACAGAATGATACTATAATTCTGTTAATATTAAACTAGATATGTTTTGGAATAAAATGAAAAATTCACATGATTTTTTGGAAAACATATAAGCCTTCAATGAAACATGGACTTTCAGCCATCCACACCCCAATATTCTCTAGGGTATGGATTTCCTCTGCTCTGCCAAGTTTGAGATGTCCTAGATCACATGATAGGAGCAGTTGATATCCTAGACGAACCATTTAGCGTGTTAACTCCTGTTTAGTGGCATGTACAACAGCAAAGCCTGCCATCAGTTCATTACAAAGATAAAGTTACTTCCCTCCCAGAGGGAGCCCTGTGTATAATTTTATTCTCCTCTGTTTCTCACAGAAGGAAAGAATCCCAACCCAAGTGGCAACAAAAGGTCCTCAGATTCCCCTCGGATGCTGGAGAGGAAGTTGTCTAGAGACAGCCAAAGAGATTAACTTGATGGATTCTTGACTCCTTCCAGTTAGACAAGATGCCATCAAACCCCATACTCTTGCTGCAGCTCTAGGAACCAGGGCTTCACATCACAGGATACAGATGCATCCATTCTAGGAAGGAGACATTCAGTGATGGCCGACACCCTGGCCAGAGGCAGGGTCTCTCTCAATTTGTCCTGATCTATCAGGGGTTTTTCCATTTGAGATGGAGATGCCCCTCTCACATCCGGACTGGGGTTCCAGGCACAGTGAGGAGAAGAGAGGAGACCCGGGAATCCTGATAGGGCTTTAAAACCTGTAATCCTCTCCTCAAAATGAGCATTCTATAAGCAAACGTCAATGGATGAAGAAGATTTTGTACATGCATACAATGGAATACTACTCAGTCATCAAAAAGAACAAAATAATTGCATTTTCAGCAACATGGATGCAACTAGAGATTCTCATATTGAGTGAACTAAGTCAGAAAGAGAAAGACAAATGCCGTATGATATCACTTATATGCAGACTCTAATATACGGCACAAATGAATCTATCTACAAAACAGAAACAGATCACAGACATGGAGAACAGACTTGTGGTTGCTAGGAGGAAGGGGAGGGAGTGGGATGGACTGGGAGTTTGGAGTTAGTAGATACAAACTATTACATTTAGCATGGATAAGCAATGAGGTCCTACTGTACAGCACAGGGAATTATATCCAGTCTTTTGGGATAGAACACGATGGAAAATAGTATGAGAAATAGAATGTTTGGATATGACTGGGTCACTTTGCTGTACAGCAGAAATTGACACAACCCTGTAAATCAACTATACTTTAATATAAGAAATAAATTATGAAAAACTTAGAAAATAAAATCAAACATCATCTTCACAATGGTTTAATTCTGGCACTTAAGTGAAACTTTAAAAGTCACAAAGCTTATCTGTCTGGTTGCTGATTATCTCTACTCATACAAATGAGTTTCTTTGGCTAAAAAGGCATAAAGAGATCCCCTTTCCTCAGCAAAGAGCTCAGTGTTAAAGAGGCTCTAAACAGAAGTAAAAAGCAATTCAAGTTTTTCAGAATTCATTTCCACATTCTATGAATTCTCATGATCCCTACTGAATTCTGCAGTCTGGAAAGATCTGGAGCAAGAAAGTTAATGTTTTTGTCATGTTTAAAATTTTAAAACATTTTAAAAAGGAATCTAGGTCCCGTGTGGGGAATTCAAATGGCGTTTGTATGAAGTATCAAGTGATGTGGGCTCTGAGGGAGTGAAGGTATCCAGTTCCGGGAGTCCTTCATATGAAGAGCTTTGAAGTTATGACATTCAAAATCCAGTGCCACCGTCTTCTTCTCTCCACAGTGTAAGTGAGAACATAAAAAGCCATTCAGAGGTATAGCATTAGATTTGGCCAGAATGTCAAATATTCTTTGGCAGAACCCATCACGAACTACCCCAAAGTACTTTATATCATCTTCATCTTTTGAACACCTGTCTTTAAACCTCGGCTAAAAAGGAGTGCAATCTGAAAGGTCCATGAAGAATCTGCAATGTCAGCTTTTTAATCTGAGGGAGGCTGTCTCATTAGCATATTCTAGGATGGATGGCCGCTGCTGCTGAAACACTCAGCTAATACTGATTCAGTGGAACACTGGGAAAGTGGGGTCAGCAGCTAACCTCAATTCCATGTGGCATCTTGGGAGCCGCAGCTGTAATTCTACAGGACATTTCAATTCCAGGTGGATCCCACTGTTCACCAGAGGCATGAAGTAATGAATAGCAAGAGTTTATAAAAGAGAAGGCACCGTTTCTTAGTTACTCAGACTATTGACAAATTGTTGAAAAAAATTACCCAGAGGACGGTCCATCCCAGAACAACATTAGTGTCATATTATCATTCTTGTTCCAAAAGGGAGGCTGGGTATTTTAGTAACAGAAAGTATTCTTTCAGTCAGCACGTGAACAAAGTGATAATTTATGACCAGCAAGCAGTTAGACTTTCTGACACTGCCTTACCTAAGCTGGAAAAAACATTTTGATGCTAATTTGGTAAGAGAAGAAAACTAAAGAGAATTCATTTCAGTTATTTAAATCCTGTCACTGATGCCCGTGCCTTATGTCTCAGATAAACTATTCAGATGTCTCTTTCTAATCATGTTTCCTGAATTAATTTTTCAGCTGGTGGATCATGACAGAATTCACAAAAAGAATGTCACTCTCAATTCTATGATGGTATGGACAGATGGGCGCAGGGGTTGAAAGGCTGCAGAACTGCACTGCTGTAATAGGCAAACGTTAGGGTAATACCATACCACTTTAAAAGTTATGTTTTTTTAGGTCAAGTTCAAGGACTAGTCAAGATGGCAAAACAGGCTAACAATTTGATGTATACCCTCTGCTCTAGGCAAACACCAAGGACAGATTTACGGGATCAACAGAAGCAACCACGGTTGTCTTGCAAATGGAAAGAGAGCTGTGAGTTGGGGTTGGAACAGAATATGAAGCCATGGGGAGGGTCCACAAGGCGTCCTGTCTGCAGGCAGGTTCCTACAGGGACACGCTCCACTTCACTGTCCAGCGTGGCTGTCAGAGAAGGTGGCCAGCCACGCAAAGGATGCTGGACAACTCACTGCTCACTGGTAACCTAGTGAGGCGGGAAGAAGCCACGCAGCCTGGTGACAGGAACGTGGCAGCCCTCCACCTCCCAGGACGTCTGGTGTGCTGACTGGATCCGAGATAATACCATCAAATCACCTACGAAGACCTGGAATGCAGGACCCAGGACTTGGCAGACACAGCCTCTAAGTAGGAAGGCAAAGCCGTAGGAGGGAAAAAAAGGAGACATAACAGTAATAACAAAACGAGTAAATAAAAGCTGCGTAACAGCATTGCATCTCACGCTAAACACAACCAGCAAAGTCTACATACATTTACTGTGAACAAATTCACTTTCTGGACCAGCTGGACAATGATTTTTTTTAAAAAAAGTATGTTTAGGATATTCTGATAAACAAAACACATCCATTTAAAAAACAAAAACAAAAACAGGTAAACGAACAAACCCAAGACTTTATGGAATGAAAACAGGCAGAAGTGAAATAACAAACAGATCCAAAGAGAACGAACTAGAATTTTTGGAAATGGAAGATTTGGTCACTGAAATAAATAAAAACAACCCAGACAGGATAAGTCTGGACTGGACAGTGGAAGTGAGATTCTGTGAATGAGGAGAGAGCTCTGCAGAATTCACCCACAAAGCAGCACAGAGTGACTAAGACGTAAAATGAACAGTTAAACACCCTGGAAGATAAAACGAAGAATGGGAGAAACGTGTAAAGAGATAAGGGCTGGGAAACTAGAAGGCACCCAGAACGAAATCATCCAAAAGATGTGAAGGGTTTCCTTGAGGTCAGTGACAAAATGTTACTGAGAGACATACAAGAAGGCCTGTATATGTGCAAAAATACAGCATATTCATGAAAAGAAAGTGGTATTATAAATATCGGTTCTCCCGCAATTATTCTCTTAGCTCAAAGAATAACTGTAATAAAAATTCTTGCAAACTTAGCTAAACAAGTTTGATTCTAAAAGTCATGTATAAGTAAAAAGGCCCAAGAATAGACAAGATATGGAGTTCCCTGGTGACTTAGTGGGTTAAGGATCCGGCATTGTCACTGCTGGGGAGTGGGTTTGATCCCGAGCCTGGCAACTTTTACATGCTGCAGAAGTAGCCAAAAAAAAAAAAAAAGGCAAGATAATGATAAAGAGAAAAGACTGAGAAATTTCCCTGCCACCTCTCAAAACTTAGGATAAAGCTCTCATAATGAAGACAGCGCAGTGCTGGCACAAGGACGAGCAGAAGGCGGCAGGGCGGAGAGTTCAGCAACAATCATACATGCACGCAGAAAGCAAGGAGGTGGGTGGAGCCATGGCCATGTGCAAAGAAAGACTATTTATCAGATAGTTCCTGGGCCACTGCTTATCGCTCAAGAAAAGACAAAACGAGGCCTCTATTTCATGTCAGACATAAAAATCAACTGATCGGTTACAGGAGGGATAGAAACTATAAATGAAAAGTAAAACCTATTTCTCCATCAGAGAAACGGTCTCTGATGGAGAAATATGCTGAGGGAAAGGCATGGGAAGGGAAGAATTTCTCGCGAAACACAAAAAGCACAACGGAGCAAGGAAAAGACCAAACATTTGATTAAAATTAAAAGGAAAAACCTGGACCCAAAAGAGATGCTGCAAGTAAATTTAAAGTATATCTGATATTCAACTAACTAACAAAGGACTGGTAACCAGCATCTGTAGATAAGCTGAAAATAAGTAAGAAAAACATGATACCTGAATGGAAACATGGAAAGCATATAAATCAGCAATTATTGGGGAAAAAAATCCTAGTTACAGAAAATGGATGTGAAAAAGACACTCACACGGACTAATAATTAGGAAAATGCAAACTGAAACACTATGATCTATTTATACCCCTCAGTTGGCAAAGACGGAAAAATGTGACAGCAGCAACGACTGGCAAGGATGGGGAACGGTCTTGCATAGTGCGAGGGAAAGTGAACCCCAGCACCCCGCTGAAGGGCCTCTGCCCATCCCTGGGTGAAGGAAGAACTGTGCAGGAACCTATGACACACCCTGCAATTCTGCTCAGAGACCTTTCTTCTTCCTGTTGGCTCTGCTGTCATCACGGGGTGTGAGAGCGCCCCCTTCTGGTACCCTATTTAATTGAGGTTTCTGTTTATTACTTTTTTACATCTCGAAGGTAAATATTAACAGGACTTCTGCACTTAGAAGGTTGGGAATAATCTCTTTTCAGTGTTCTGCTCATTGGTCTAAAATGTAAACTTATGATAGTTATTCAGTCTCCCCAGTGAATTAACCCCGAATGCAACTATGAAATGCCTCTTTCGGTTATGTCCTCTCTCCCAGTACTTTCCCAGGGTATCCTCCACCCCAGCCCTCCTCTCACATTCGAGGCATCCTGCTGTTGTTCTCCGACATCTTAATTTGCCATCTCTGCTTTTCATCCACGCAGGGATTAATAAGTGAGAAGCAGAGTATTCTGCAGGTAGCTTGACTATGGCCTCAGAGATAATGCACCAGTTTAGGGTTAAAAACAAATGACTGAAACCTCAAGTGGAGCATGGGAAATGCGACACGGCTGGCGTTTTTAACCATCAGGTTTCATGCCCTGAACAGAATTACACACCTACTCTTCTGTATACTTACTAACGTAGACTTTTTCCCAAACAACCTTGCTAAATCCCAAATGTCTCAGAAAGTTTGAACAAAATATTTAAGACCTAGATGAAGTTTATGAGCACACACACCAACTGTAATTACTTAATCTGACTGATTCACGACTCAATAAATTTTGCCCAAGTACCATTGATGCTTTAATAAAATATTTTGGAACAAAGCAAATTTTGAGATTTATGACACCCTTAAGGACTTGCAGGCTGTTAACAGCTCTTCCCAGCTTTATTTACCACCTGGGAAATAACACACTGCATTATACTCACTGCATCGCTGATGTGTTTCTCTCTCTCGCCTGCCCCTCTCTCTCTCTCTCCCTCTCTCTCTCTCTCTCTCTCTCTCTCTCTCTCTCTCTCTCCCTCTCTCTCTCTCTCTCTCTCTCTCTCTTTTTTTTTTTGGTCAAGGGCCGCACCAGCATATGGGAGGTTCCCAGGCTAGGGGTTGAATCGGAGCTGTAGCTGCTGGCCTACACCACAGCCACAGCAATGCCAGATCCGAGCTGCGTCTGTAACCTACCCCATAGCTCATGGCAAACGCCAGATCCTTAACCCACTGAGCAACGCCAGAGATTGAATCTGCATCCTCCTGGATGCTGGTCAGATTAGTTTCCGCTGAGCCACGACGGGAACTCCATTGCTGACATATTTCTTTGCAGATGCCATACAAAGTCTATTCTACGTGGTCCTGGATGTTTTGCTATGGTAAAGGGGACAGTCCAAGAAACTGATTATTACGTCACAGTCACTAACTACCGCACAACCACACCATTCAAACAAGTCAGAGAGAGACACTCAAAGAAAAGGTACCGAGTGACATCTCTTTCTTCCAAGGTGTGACTATGAAGGCTTTTACAAGCAGGGTGTGGTAGGCTGACAACTGCCCCACCCCCCGGCACTTCCCAAGTTCATCATCTGGAGAGAGGGTGCAGCTCAGCACTGGCTCAGTCCAGCTGTGGTCTCCTGGGCACAGCAGCCCAGACACCACCCTCCATCCCCAGCCCATTATTTGCAAATTTGTTTGCCTCCTTTGCACACACTGCACAAGAGCTTACACAGAGAACACATGCTGCCAGGATGTCAAAATCTCAGTCACGCTGGTACCTAGGGAGACAAGCGTTAATTATCACCTTTCTCCTTAACAACTGCTCCTCATCGCTTCTTATACCTGTAATTCTCTTCCTAAATCAGATTTGCTCTGAGCTAATTATATAAAAATGACAAAAACAAAAAAACACATTAATATCTTGGAAATTCTAGTGTCAGCCCTGTAATGTTGAAGCCACCAAGAGACCCGTTCTTTCTCACACTTCCCTCTTTTCTCCTGTTCATCACTGTTTAAAGAAATACCTTCAGACTCAAATTGGATTTTTGTTTCCCCAAAACAGCACGAAGATAACAAGGAAATGTGGCTTGGACAAGCTGAGGTACCCTGAGACCCTGGAGCAGGAGGTCTGAGACTTCCCAGGACCAAAACCCCTAGGCCTGCCTCATGCGGCCCTGGAGCAGCTGCAGACAGTCCTTCTGCTTCTCTGCACGGGGCTCCAGGGAGAGCCCTTCTGTCGTGACATGCCTGTCCTGGCATCTTCTCAGGACAAATCACTAGAATCTGGCTGTCTGAATTAAAAGGAGAAAATACAAACGCGTAGTTAGCAAACCCCACTACGGTGATAGTGCAGATGCCACAGGGCCAACTGCGGTCAAGGTCTCACAGTCCAGAAATGCCTGGAAAGCAGCCCTCTGCCGACAGAGCGCACAGCGCTGTCACCCTGAGAGTGACGGTGGAGTGACAAGACCTTGAGTCAAACACACCAAGCGCTCTAGCTTGGGGACGAGAGCCCGGTAATTAGGGAAAATGCCAAGCAAGTACACCTTCTCCATCCAGCATCACTGCACGGCTGTGTCCAGTCAATGCTCACCTGTGCCTACCACCCACAGGCCCCTGAGAGCTCCTGGGAGTCACTGCCAAGGCCACAGCGAGGTCAAACCAATTCCAAGATGCGTGAGTGTCCCAACCACCTCGGAGGCCTGGGGCTTAGCAGAGGTGGCCAAGCATGTGGACCCTGAGTTCTGCATCCAGATGACCTGGGTTTGAATCCAGGCTCCACCACCTGCTAGCTTTTAAATCTGGGCAGGTTACTTAAGCTTTCTTTGTCTTGGTTTTCCCTTGGGAGTAATGGGGTTAAAATAGTATTTAACTCAAGGGTGGTAAAAGGATTGAGTTAACAGATGAAAAGTAGTATTGTAAGCGCCATACAAGTGTCATGTGTTGCTCTGTTACTTTTCTTATTACTAGAGCACTTGGGAGAAGAAAAAAATAGGTGGGGTCTGAGGGTTAATCACTGAAGACACTGTCTGCCCCTCTGTAACAGTGACAGCTTGGGGTCCATCTAAGCTGTGAGATGGAGCTTCCCAGCCTCATTCAACAGGAAATAAATTATATTTTAAGTGAAATTAAAAAAACAAACAAAAAGACATGTGGTGAGTTACATAAACAAGCAAAAGATCAGTCAATTAGCAAGTTAAATAGAGGGGAAAAAATCTTTTCTTCCTTTTTTTTCCCCCTGGGTGAATTTCTTTTTCAATTGTCCTCTTGCCTGGGCTGGAGAAAATGACTCTCCACCACTTTTAATGGCTTAACTAAAATGTAAACAACTTTATAGCCTTAATATTGTGACGATAACGGGAAGAACCATTATGAGAATTTTACACGTGGGAGCATCTCTCCACGGTATGAGCTAAATACTAAACATGGTAATTGTTTCTTCCTTAGGAACAAAAAAGATCTCCATAACAAAAAGAAATTTCTTTTGGTTTCCTATCCTCTGAAGAAATTTCCAGGAAGTGCCCAACAATGAATTACCGAACCTAATGCTGGTGCAAGTCCTGAACGTTCTTTCCCGGCATCCTGTGTGCCAGACCTTCTAAAGGTGAGACGAATGCATAGTTTACAAATGCAGCCGAGCATCCAGGCAGGCGTGAGGGGACTCCAGGACCTCTGCACTGCTGGCTTTCTGCACGGAGTCCTGAGCTCTGCTGCTGGACTCAGAGGAGCTTCCCCAGACGAAGAGCAGTGACAACTCTGAATCTTAACCACTAGGCCACCAGGGAACTCCACAAAGGGCATTTTTATTTTATTTTATTTTATTGTCTTTTTGCCTTATCTAGAGCCACACCTGTGGCCACGGAGGTTCCCTGCCTAGGGGTCTAACAGGAGCTGTAGCCGCTGGCCTTGCAACACCGGATCCTCCTTAACCCACTGAGCAAGGCCAAGGATCGAACCCACAACCTCATGGTTCCTAGTCGGATTCCTTAACCACTGAGCCACGACGGGAACTCCACGCAAAGGGCATTTTTTAGATCATTCATCATGTCCACAAGGCCAAGTGAACTCCAAAACATCTTCCTGACTAGCATAATGACGCAGGATGGCTAAATTATTTAACCAAAACACTCACTGCTAATTTCTGATTCTTTTGATACTTAATCATTTCATTTCTCTAAAAAGCCCACCACCCACTAGTGTTCATTCCACTTCTCCTTGACGCCTTGACATTGAATTGAGTCCTAGACAAAGTTCCTAAGGAGCACCTGAGATGCTTGATACAAATACAGATTCTTGGATCCCAATTGCCCTACTGAACCTGCAGTTCTGGGAGTGAGAACCAGTCATCTGCAACTGTTGAAGTTCCCCAGATGATAGGCAGCCAGGCTATGAGACAATATTCTGGAAGCTTCCCGGGTTGGGTGTGTGTGTGTGCGTATGTGTGTGTGTGCAAGATGCAATCCCTGCCCTCAAGAAATATTGTTGTTTCATTGAAACAGGGCACATGCACTCTGGGAACAGAAGAGAAGGGTTCAGGCAATGGAAAACCATGAATGAAGCCAGAGGAGAAGGCAGCACAGAATGTCTATGGGGCACCGAGGAAAGCGCATGACTTCTGTGGAAGGAGTGGGACGTGCTGCAGCGAGGGATCTGCTGCAGAAGGGCTGTGCTGGAGCCACACTACGAAGCAGAGACTCTGACAGTCAGAAAAAGAGCACTGATCAAGCCTAAGGTACCTTTATGGACATGTTTCTGAATTTGTGACATACGGACACCCAGCAATGAATAAGCCTAAGTGTAACAGTAGCTATCATTTATTTAGCAATAACTATGGGCCAAGAGTGTCTCAGAGAAATCTACTGAGTCTAGTTATTTATAGCATTGTTAGAGTTTTCCATTTTCTTGTTGAGATCTATAGGTGCTCTGTATAGTATTGAAAGCAGAGTATCAAACTGTTTAACTATTGTTGATTTCCCCATTTCTTCAATTCTGTCATTCTTTGCTTCATGTACTTTGGGTCTCAGTTGTTTGGCGCACATGTATTTATAATTGTTATGTAATCTCATTAGATTGGCTTCTTTATCATGTTATTCTTGTCTATAGTAACTTTTTATCTTAATATCTATTTTATCTGATATTTAACAGACATTCCAATTCTCTTTTGGATATTATTTGCATAGTATGTATCTTTCCATTCTTTTGCTTTCACCTATTTGCGTCTAAATTAAATCTAAAATGTGTCTCTTGTAGATGGAATACAGATGGATAATATTTTTTGTAAATCCAGGGTTCAGCTCTCTTTCAAATGGACTGTTTAATTCACTGACATTTAGTATGATTATTGACGAGGCAGAATTTATGTTTGCCATTTTGCTGTTTGTTTTCTGTATTTCTTATATCTTTTTATTCCTCTCTCTCCAGAAAGAGAGATTTCGTGTGTGTGTGTGTGTGCGTGTGCGTGTGTGTGTGTGTGTGTGTGTGTGTGTGTGTGAGAGAGAGAGAGAGAGAGAGAGGGAGAGAGGCTGGTTTCTTTTGTGTTAAACAGATATTTTCTAGTTTGCATGTTAATTCGCTTGTCATTTCTTTTTTTGTTTTTCTTGTAGAGAAGATCTGATAGTGAGGAATCCTCTCAGATTCTGTGAAGGTGGGGACATTTAATTTCTCCTTCATTATTGGAGGATAGTTTTGCTGGAAATAGAATTTTTGGTGTGTGTTCTTTTCTTTGAGCACTTTGACTATGTCATCCACTGATTTCTGGCCTCTATGGCTTCTGAGGAGAAATCAGCTGTGAATATTTCTGAGGATTCTTTGAACTTGTGATAAATTGCTTCTCTCTTCAAGACTAACTCTTTGTCTTTGGATTTTTTCTTTTTTCGTCTTTTTTTAGGGCCGCACCCACGGCATATGGAAGTTCCCAGGCTAGTGGTTGAATCGGAGCTGCAGCTGCTGGCCTACACCACAGCCACAGCAGCGCCAGATCCGAGCCACATCTGTGGCCTACACCACAGCTCACGGCAACACTGGATCCTTAACCCACTGAGTGAGGCCAGGGATGGAACCTGTGTCCTCATGGATACCAGTCAGGTATGTTTACTTCTGACCCACGATAGAAACTCCCTGCCTTTGGATTTTGACAGTTGCATTATGATGGGTCTAAAATAATTCTCTTTGAATTTATCCTACTTAAAGTTTTTTGAGGAGTTCCTGTCATGGCACAGTGGTTAACAAATCCAACTAGGAAGCATGAGGTTGCAGGTTCGATCCCTGGCCTTGCTCAGTGGGTTAACGATCTGGCGTTGCCGTGAGCTGTGGTGTAGGTTGCAGACGCGGCTCGGATCCTGCATTGCTGTGGCTGTGGCGAAGGCCGGCAGCTACAGCTCCTGTTAGACCCCTAGCCTGGGAACCTCCACATGCCGTGGGTGCAGACGTAAAGCGACAAAAAGGCAAAAAAAAAAAGTTTTTTGAGTTTTTTAGATATGTACATACATGCTTTTAGTCAAATTTAGGAAGTTTTCAGCCATTATTTCATCAGGCCTTCTTTCCTTCCTTCTTCTCCTCTCTTTCTGGGAGTCCCGTTACGCGTGTTCTTAATGTCTAGGAAAGTCTCACAGGTCTCTAAGACTCTTCATTTTTTGTTTTCATTCTTTTTTCTCAGTGTTCCTCCAAGGGGGTAATCTTCATGATTTATCTTCAGGTTACATGAATCTTCTGCTTTCTCAAATTTGTTGAGACCCTCTACGTGATTTTTTTCATGTCAGTTATTGCACTTTTCAATCCCAGAATTTCTATTGAATTCTCTTTTGCAACTGCTATCTGTTTTTTGATATTTTATATTTGGTTGAGGCATTTTCCTCATTATTTATTTAGTCGTGATTTCCCTTCATTCTTTGAACGTATTTAAAACACCCGCTTTAAACGCTTTGCTAGCATAGCCAATGTTTGGGCTTTCTCAGGGACAGTTTCTACTGCAGCCTCTTCCCTTCTGCAGCTTCCTCCATCCTGTGTTTGGCCGTACCTTCTTAATTCTCTGTGTACCTCTTTTTTTGTTGTTGTTGAAAACCGAAAATCTTAAGTGATATATATAATCTGGCAATTCTGGCAAGCAGAATTTCCATTTCACCAAGGTTTATTTTTATTGCTGTTTAGCGACTTTTCTGAACAAACATTCGTCATGTGTAGTCACTGAAGTCTCTGGTCTATTATCTCAGTAAACAGCTACTGATTGAACTGAGCTTGTCTTTAATGCCTGGAACTAAGAAATCTCCCAGTCTTTGCTGAGTGGCTCTATGTTGCTGGCACGTGCCTTCAATACTCAACGAGGCAGTTTACACTCCACCTCAGCCTTTGCTTCCTGGTTGCCAGTGCCTCAAGGTCAGCCAGAGGTGAGAGCTCAGGGCCTCCTCAGGTCCTCCCTCAGCATGCACACAACCCTGGGAAATTACACAGACCTGAGTATGAGCATGGCCTTCCAGATTTCCAGGAATGCATCAGAGCTTTTCAAAGCCCCCTAGGCATACCTCATTCCCCAGTTTTCCCCTCTGTAGCTCTTTTGGGTAGCTTATTCTTGGTCTAACTGTTATCCTGTTTCTAATCACTTTTCCATTTTGGAATCAAAGTTCCTGGAAGGTTTAAGACCTTTCGGATAGAGCCTATAAAAGAGGAATGATACTTCAATCGTAGAAGAGGAAATGACTGTTTTCTGAGGAGATACGAAAATGTGGAGACTTAAAATCAAGTGGATAAAAATAAAGTATCTTTTCATTTAGGTCCATGAGTCCTGTTATGAATATATTAAGGAGAACATGACTTATAGAAAATTATATTTTCATCAGAACACCAAGGTATGAGTGTACTAATAAGGTCAGAAAGCCATCTCCAGTCACAGGGCACGGTCCTACCAAAAATAGCCAAATCTAGTATTACATGGACAATCCCATCTTCCTATCCATAACGGACTGGATGAGAAGAGGCCACTGGACTCAAGGAGCAATGGCTGACCAAAGACCTGTGATCTGGAGCAATTTATGAGCTGCTATAACTGAAAGTTTATAGAAAGTAGATGATGAACCACTACGTCAAATTCTGCAGCTTTATCTGAAGATACAGACCTATGTCATGCCTATGAATGTCCAATTTCTCAATAAACGTTTCAGACACTTCAATTCCAAAGTGAGTCAACTTAAACACTTTCAGATTTACCACAGTAGAGCTGCAACTTAATTTGCTTTTATTGAAATACAACTTCTGTCTCTGCCCAACGTCCCACTTTTCTTTCTTTATCTTAGGGATGTTTCTTTCCTACTAACATTCATGTCTGGCACTAAACTAATACTGTGTATGGGTCTGGGTCCACCTGAGCCCCTCACATGCTCAGTACTGGAGTTAAGTGCCCACAGGGTCATGTGCTTTGGTGGGGTACAACCTTGTGAGTGGAGAAATCAATCAGCCGTGGTAAAGTGGTTACGAAAAGCCAGCCTTCGAGGAATAACTCCTCTCTCCAATATTAAAGACACATCAATTATTCAACCCCTTTAGAAGAGAGTTTTACAAAGAAGTATTATTCGAAGTCATTAAAAATCACTTTTCTTTTTAAAAGAACATCTTCATTTGGAAACCAACCAAAGACAAATCAGTTAACCAAATTTAGGACTGAGAAAGTATTTTCTTCATTTAATACATTTTATGTTCCTACTTTTAGACAAAGTTTCTTCACCTCACATACCTACACAATATTGATATCTAGGAACACAGCAATTGTTCCTAGTGTTTAAAGAGATTATTTATAGTCCATCAATAAAATTTACTCTCAGTCTAAAGGAAAAATGCTTACAGATATTTTCAAATGAAAGGGCTAGGTAGCTCTTTTTCCATACTGAGTGAGATAAACTAGAAAATCTGGAAACCTAAATGACCTGGTTAGAAATCATAGGTACAATTTTAAGCAACAGCATACCTACTGAAATCACAGTGCAAGTCCAATGTACTTTCAGATTTTTCCAAATAAAAATGAAAAATCATCAAATTCTCAAAATTTGTTTTTAATAGTTTAGAAAGATATTTACGTCCTGTGCTTTTTTTTTTCTTCTGAGTTGGGAACTCAAAGCATCACTATACAACTTTCAGTTTACTGAGAGTAGGTATAAACATTTTAAAAGACTCAACTGAAAAAAACCCCTTCAGCTGTCCAGATGGACGCTTCTGTTTCTCTCCTCTAATGAAGAACCTGCCCGTGGTTTTTACAGCAGCTTCTGCTAAATACTTCCAGTGGCACTGCCCCAAGCAACATCTTCTGATGACATGCAGGCCCGTAATTGATCTATTAAATTGTAACTCCCTGTAACATTTAAGTTTATTCATTTCTTTCCAGTTCCATGCAATGTCTTTGTATCTTACTACATGAACCCGCATTAAACAATCCCTCGCATGTGTTAATGTAGAGATAGCATTTTTCTTTACTTGTTTTGTCTTTTTGCCTTATCTAGAGCTGCATCTGCGACATACGGAGGTTCCCAGGCTAGGGGTCTAACAGGGGCTGTAGCTGCCGGCCTTCACCACAGCCACAACAACGCGGGATCCGAGCCGTGTCTGCAACCTACACCACAGCTCATGGCAATGCCAGATGCTTAACCACTGACTGATGCCAGGGATCGAACCCGCAACCTCATGGTTCTTAGTCGGATTCGTTAACCATTGAGCCACGACGGGAACTCCAAGACAGCATTTTTCAACAGCAGTCAGAGACACAGTCTTCCTTCTTAAGTTTTGGGGGTTTGTCTTTTCTTTTTGCTGGGTTAAAACTGACTGGACTGACTCTTCATAAATCGGTCTCAGTACCCAACCGTTACTATATTTTGAGCTTTAGACTTTAGTTGTTTAACATTCCATTAAACCAATAAACACAAACAAAGCGCATGACAGAAATTCAGAATGTCTAGATAAAGATTCTCAATCAACAGAAGAGTTTGCTATAGACAGCGATGTAGAAACATATCTGTTGCTGTATTACACCTATCTCAGAATTCACTTCTGTGGCTGAGACCTAATTTCTTTAAATTCTGGCGCTCCTCTAATTTACCTATCCTGATTCAGTCTTATTCCCAGATGTGCCACGGAGTCTTAAGAGGCCATCAGATTTTCCTGCGTGATCACATCAAATACGATTGGTCAGTTCAACTCAACAGTCCAGGGGGCTACCCACATATCCAGGAGGAGATGATAAGGTATTTGGGAGACTTAAAATCTACACACATAAGTCAGAATTCCTTAAACAGATCTCCTATAGAGATAAGAGGCCTTTTATTGCATTGGGCCAGGGCTGCTCAATTTGGAATGATTTTTCCTCACAGGGAAATGTCTGGAGAAATTTTTCCTGTCACATCTAAAGTAAGAGTCCTGCTGGCATCTGGAGGGCATAGGCCAGGGACGCTGTTACCGCCCTACGCAGGACAGCACCCTCAACACAATGTCAACAGCACCTCGGTTTAGAAACCTCACTTTGCACAGTAATTCCCAACCTGAGTTTTGCAATTCTTAAAGTATCTCTCGAGAATTCAAGAACTTTAATTTTTTTACAAAATTGATTCTAATTTACTTTAATTCTGAAAAAAACAGAAGCAACAGGGCCACGCATTGGTGATGGTAGCCAAACAAAAGTTGGTAAGACAACAACCTTTAATAAACTGGAGCTTCAAGGATAGAAATGCTTTAGCCCAATTTAATATTCAAATACCACATGATATCACTTATATGCAGAGCCTAAAATGTAGCACAAATGAACCTATCTACAAACAGAAACAGACTCACAGAAATGGAGAACAGCCTTGCTGTTACCAAGTGGAGGAGGAGGGAGTGGGGTGGATAGGGAGTTTGGGGTTACTAGATACAAAGTATTCCATTTAGAATGGATAAGCAATGAGGTCCTGCTGTACAGCTCAGGGACCTATACCCAGTCTCTTGTGACAGAAAATAATGGAAGATAATACAAAGAAAAGAATATATATATATATATATATATATATATATATATATATATACATGACTACATCACTTTGCTGTACAGCAGAAATTGGCACAACATTGCACATCAACTATACTTTAATAAAAATAAAATAAAACAGATTTATGTCACTCAGTATTCAATGTGGTTTGACATATAAGGCGAATGTCCAACCGTCCAGTGTAAGTTCTATAAATATAAAACAATAAATATGAAACAATCAAGGGGATCAGATTGTGCTGTCATGAAGGACCACAGCTCAGCCTTTGGGCTCTTCAGAAAAGAATACAGTTCTAGGACTATGACACTATCTGTTGCCAAGACTCTGGGATCTTAGAAGATTCACTGTCATCATTGCCAAGGTTTTGAATTTTTTTTTTTTTGGAGCTTTTTAGGGCCACACCCGCGGCATATGGAGGTTCCCAGGCTAGGGGTCTAACAGGAGCTGTAGCTGCCGGCCTACACCACATCCACAGCAACGCGGGATCCGAGACGCGTCTGTGACCTACACCACAGCTCACGGCAACGCTGGATCCTTAACCCACTGAGCAAGGCCAGGGATCGAACCCGCAACCTCATGGTTCCTAGTCGGATTTGTTAACCACTGTGCCACAATGGGAACGCCAAGGTTTTGGATCTTTTTCTTCCCAGAAGGAAAAAAAGCAAGAGACAAGGGGATTTCAGAGATGCTGGGGATAAAGGCGGAAGGTCCCCTTGCCTCCAGATTCCTCCGTGGAGGCGGATGCAAGGTCCTTTCCTGAGCGTGTGTTGGGGGGGTCTCCTGTGCGCTACAGGCAGCCTTAACGGTAGGAATTTTGATACAGTTTCCAAATAATGCCACTCTGTGGCATTTTCTCCTCTGTTACTGCCTACGGAAGTTTTAAGTGAAAATGACTGTCATCACTGGGGGGAGGGACAACGGGTCCACATCCCCTGGGGGGTATGTGGAAGCAAACCCCTTCCCTTTATAGCCATTCGTAAATACTTAAGCTTGACTGTCCATTAGTCTTTGCATTCTGAAAAACAAGCTTTTATCATGCAGACAAAGAATTTAGACTCGTCCTTTGCAATATACAAGTAAAACTGGATTTCAGCATCAGTTTTTCTGTGTCAAATTATTTTCAGCTTGTAATAAAAGAACACAAATTTTCTAAAAACAGACTTAAACAATGATATGGTAAGAATGCAAAAATACGATTCTCAGGTCCTTATATATATGGCTTAACCATTCCACTCAGATTGCAACGAGCCCTTGGATTTATCACAAGTTACTGGCTGAAAACACAACCGCGGCAGCAAGAGGCTGAAAGACGGTCAGCAGAGGAAGAGCGGACTGCCTCCACTGAGGGGCTGGGAAGAGGATGGCCAGGCACAGTCGGCCTTTCACATTTTCTCTGCAAAGAGTTAATCCTTATAAACTGTAAATAGCAGGGAATTTAATTTCCATGAAATACTGACCATAAATCATCACCATCTGCCCCACTGCGACAAAGGAATCGGTCCTTCAGTTATTCCACCCGAGCTCTGCAATACTCTGCGGAAGGGCAATCTCTCTGCGTGTGACCATGTGGGCGTTAGGAGAAAACTGTAATTTGCTGCAAAGCAAATCAGACAAGGTCCCTAATCGATGGAGGGCAATACATTTATTAGGCAAATCAGGAGTCATTCTAGAGTGCAAAACAGGATGAAGTTTGGCTGACCTTTCATTGGTGGATCGCCCCTTTTTTACAGTTCCAATTCAACCTTGTTTCCACGGAATAAAATGCTTTTAAATTCCATAATTCAATACGGGTAACCATGACCGAACGCTAATGAATAGAGCATGCCAGCTACTGTTCTGGTTCGGAGGGCTCACTGGTTATTTTAAACGGTGAAGCTTAAACAGTGTGAAGGATTTCTCAAGGGTAAAACAGTAACTAGAAATGTGCGAACCACCATGGGAAACCTCCTTTTGTGGTCAGGAAATTGGTTTCTTGATAAGCTCAGAGGTAAACAGAATACTTTAAGAGGGCACCCAAATATGCAGCATGTCACATTACGCAAAATAAATGGGGTACGCATATCATTGTACGTCTAGGTAGCATGGAAATAGTTGGGATCAATAAAGCACATTTTCCAATAAAGTAAAAAATAGCTGATTTAAGGGGAAAATGAGAGCGAAACAGCTGTTCATGTGAAGGCATGCTGTTCCAAATTAATGTAAAATCAAATGAAATGAGGCTGTCTTTGCAAGAACACCATCAATTTACAATCTGCCTTAACGGGAGGGGAACGCAGAAGTTTTTACACCCTGAAGAGAACAGGAAAATATCATCTAAATGGGAATGAGGTAAAAACACCTCAATTAAAATCTGAGTTTAGTAGTTCCCAGCATGGCTCAGCAGAAAGGAATATGACCAGCATCCAGGAGGACGCAGGTTTGATCCCTGGCCTCGCTCAGTGGGTTAAGGATCCGGCATTGCCATGAGCTGTGGTGTAGGTCACAGACGTGGCTCAGATCCCGTGTTTGCTGTGGCTGTGGTGTAGGCCGGCGGCTACAGCTCCAGTTTGACCCCTAGCCTGGGAACCTCCACACGCCGTGGGTGCGGCCCTAAAAAGACAAAAAAAAAAGGCAACCTGAGTTTTAGGTCTCAGAGGATATGAAAAGGTAATACATACAAAAGGTATAGTTTTGCAGTTTTTATTTTAGGAAGCAGATAAATGGGAGTTGAAGCTGTTTGTGTATGTATGTATGTATTTGAACCACAAAATAAAAGTGAGAAAAGCAATATAATTTCTTTGAATGCAGTAGTGACCCACTCATAATCTTCTCCGAAGGTTCAAATAATTCATCATCTTGACCTTTGCTGGGAGAGAATCAATATGCTATTTCCATCCTAATCATTCATGCTGAACTATGAATTTTTTTTTCCCTAAGGAAATGGAACACGTTTAACACGCCTAAGGCCCTCAGATTTCGAAGCCCTTCTCCTCCCATATGCAATTACAGATACCCAGGCAACAGACAAGAAACTGGAGTTTTAGAAGCAAATACATTTAAATGTGAGGGTAAAACCAATATTTAAACATTTAGCATCACATAGACTCTTGAAATTTAGTTCAGTTCCTTATTACCATTAACATTTAGCCTGAAGAGGAATTTAAAACAGAAGCAAGTGACTCAGGTATTTACATAAACCGGGGCTCGAATTTACCAAGTAACAGCATCCTTTCTCAATGTCTATTTGCAAACAGACAAATCCTTAGAGTAGAATGGCTACTGATTGTAACACTTCCTACAAAGTATCAATAAAGATAAGAAAGAGAAGTCACTGAAAAAATCTACAACAAAAACAGGAACAGATGCAATTACATTGCAACCAACACAGATGAATCCCAGAGGAAAGACTGAACTGCCCAGAAGGTGCCTGGCACACAGTAGGAACATACGTATGTTAGAAAGAAGAACTAATGAGGGAATGAGGATGACAATCTGCAAAAAAATGTGACTCGGTTTATATGAAGTTACTTCAGACTGGGGCATCATTTGCAGGCCCAGAGCAAAATTTTAAGCAAGTTCCCTTGTTTAAAAATTCTTAAAGATTTCAATATGGTGGCAATAGGACAGGAAACTAAGCATGAGGTGCTGCTGAGAGCCAGGCTCTGTGTGGCTGCCCAGCCTGTCTACTCACTAAGCTGGCCCTGCTCCTGCCCCCGTCACCCTAACCTGCCCACTCCCCACCCCCCAGCCAGCTCGCCAAGGCTTCCAGGTCACTGTGGTTCTGAGTCCAAACACGCTCTCTCCTCCTCCTGGCCCTTGGGTTCTGAACACTCACAAGGGCTTCACTTCCTAAGGTGCTCCTTTATGTTTAGTCCTTCAGTCTCTCGCCTCCTCTTCTCCTTCCAGAAGAGAGCAATCACTGCTCCACTCCCACAGCATTCATTTCTCTCCTACTGCAAAGTGGTGTCCAGCCCCACCTCACAACATCGGCACCCTTTAGTTCCTAAATCCGACAGACACTTTCCATTCCTTCCTTAGATTCATATACATTCATTTATTCACCATGCATGCATTCCTTGAGTCAACATATACTTATGAAGGGCTGCAATGATCTGGATTTCATGCAGGGCACTTTATAGTGTTTACAATGGTCACCAAAACCATCTCTCACACACATACACACACACACACATGCACACACGCGCACACACACGCACGCACCACAAGGAGTGACCTCACCTTGACTTTTAAGACGCAGTGACCTCCTGAGTTTCGTCCTACGTATCAGCTCCTCCCCATTCTCTCCACGGATTCTTTTCCACCCTAAATGTTGCTGCCATCCTGAATTCCTAGCCCAGCCCCTCTCCCCTGGTGGCCTTGTACGGTCCCACGACTATGCCCAGTGTTCATCCAGTGATGACTTATTTCTAAACCTACACGTTTACCCTGCAGTTGACCCCCAAGTTCGCTGCCTGAACATCCACTGGCTTGATGTGTATTTTCACGGAGGCGGCTCAAACTGTACCTCACCCCTAGCCGGCCCCCACCTGAACTCATGACTCTGCTTCCTCGTTCATTTTCCTCTTCTCCTTTGCACTCACCGTAGCAGCTCCCTGTGTGCTTGTCTCGGGCCCTGCACTAGCCTGGAAATGTCCCTGAGACAGTGCCTGGCAGTTGGTAGATATTCAAATTTTTGTTGAGATCAACTAACGCCCTGCCTTGGGTTCTTTTCGTAATTTTATCTCCTTGAACAATTTCAGGCTTGAATGTGCAAATGAAACTTATTATAATACATTAGAATGCTAAATTCAGTCAGAACCAAGAAACTTAAATTGAAGAAGACATTGAATTGGACGTTGCTAGCATTTAATTCCCCATGAAATATCAGGTCTGACTAATCCTTTAATTCATGACACCATTTTATTCAGTTTATTAAATGCTTCAATTTGCTGGGCGACTTTTCTCTGCACAGGCCAAAGACAATTCACATGGACAACAGTAAATCCTTGACGGATTAAACCTGAAATAACTAAAATCGTAAATCACTTTGGTCCTGCTCTGACCAACCACTTTCAGGAAGGAAAGATGGCAGGGCGGTGGTCTTAGGGAGCCTCGGGTTCTGTACCTATACTTTAAATATGACAGAGCTAAAGCTCAGCAATGAGAAGTGACCCAGCAGTGTCACACAGGGTGTCACTGGCAAAGCAGTCAGGAGATTCTAGACCCAGATTCCTACTAACAGATGTTGTTTCTAAGATACCACAATCATGCATTGTCTCCAAACCTCTGGCAGAGACAGCTGGCTATTCTCCATGTGTGTTTCTCCTTCGATCTTACCATGGAACCGCATAATTTTAGTGCAGAAGGTGGCCCTTTGGAAGAAAGAAGACGCTTCCCAGCCTCCCCTGTAGCTTAGGTAGGACCACATGGAGAATAGCCAGCTGTCTCTGCCAGAGCTAAGTTCTGATGCCCGAACTGTAGGCAAAACTCTGTGTGCCTCTTTTAGAAACTGCTTTGAGGAGAAAGGCACTAGCCCATGCATGGCCCCTCTTCCTTCCTCCTGATTGGAATGCTGATGTAATGACTAGATTTCAAGCAGCCATATTGAACCATGAGGTCAGAGCACCGAACAGAAGTTAGCAGAGAAACATAGTAGAAGGAAAACACCAAGTCACGCAAGCTTTATAGACTTTTTCAGATTCTCTTTACATGGGAGAAAAATTAATTCTACTTCATTTAAGCTGTAATTATTTTGGATTTTCTGTCCTATGAGGGCAAACGTAATCCTGATATAAACCATCTGCTTTACCTTTTCCTCCACTGGCTTCCATCTACTTGTAGATCTCACCTCCACGGCTGGGAATGTGAGGTCTACTCTTCCTCAGAACTCAGAAAACTCCTTATCTTCCCTGTCCCACCCCACAAGTCTCATCACCACTTAGAAGAGGAAGTCTACTACAGCGTGCATTTCAGCCTAGGAACCTGTGCTTTCTATGGCAATAAGATTCTTATTTACTAGGATTTTTTTTTTTTTGCTTTTTTAGGATCGCCCCTGTGGCATATGGAAGTTCCCAGGCTAGGGGTCAAATTGTAATTGCAGCTGCCAGCGTACACCACAGTCATAGCCACTTGGGATCCAAGCCGCCTCTGTGATCTACACCACAGCTCATGGCCACACCGGATCCTTAACCCACTGAGAGGGGCGAGGGATCGAACCTGCATCCTCATGGATACAAGGCAGGTTTGTTACCCCTGAGCCACAATGGGAACTCCTAAATCAGGATTTAATTGTACCCGATGTTCTACATTTATCAGGCGAGGAGTACAAAAAGACACTGGAGAAAGATTTTTGCCTCAAATCCAAACAAAAAGTCTCTCATTAGTTCTATGTTACGTGAAAATTTTAACTAGCTAGAACCCTCCCTCCCCACTCACCAAGTCTCCCGGCTAAATAGGCTGTGTTTACAAATTTCCTTGTAAGATTATGTACAGCAATCCACAGGTTACAGATGGAGAAAAGGAAATTGCAAAAGGGACAACAAATTTCTGGTAGTCAAACACCAAGGAACACCTTATTTCCCAATGCAAAGATGGGTGAAGTAGAGAGCCCCGCTGTCCCTCAGTGCACGCCTGGGAGGGCTGCCCCATTTTAGAAAGGCAGTTTTTATCAGTGGTCTCTAAATGGAGAAGCTGTTTCAAAGGACCACATTCCTCAACAACAACGAGACACAGACTTACTGGGAACGAGAAAATCCATCATGGTCTGGGGCTGGAGGACACCGGGTTCCCTGACGCCTCTCCAGGCTGCCCACCAGCCCCGACACGAGCTGTGAGCCTCACCCAGGCCACCAGGACCTGAGAGAAGACACCATATCCCAGGTGGGACACCTCAGGGTGGAGGGGCAGTAGGGAAACCGGACAGGTGGGCTCCGTCGGAAATGCACTCACACTCACCGACGTTTGCATCCAGTTGCACAGTGCACAGGAGTCTTTAGATATGACCAGTCACCTGATTTACAGAGTTCAGCCCCAGTGTTTCCTTGGCCCTCTGGGTCTCTTGGAGGGAGACGCTGATCAGAAGTCGCATGATGATGAGGAGTGTGGGCGGGTGAGACACGAGGGGGAATTCAGCTCTAATTCATGAGGGCTCAGTTTTGTTCCCCGTGTCAGAGCTCACGGGAGCAGAGTTAGCAGTAACGCAGTGATAACAATAATAACGGCAATAGGGTAATAATGCAAGCTTCCTTGCATTCTGGAAGCTTTCGTTAAGAAGAGCTCTTGTGACTTACCCTACATTTTCCTCTTCTCAGATCCACTGCGTCCTTGGACCTTTTCCTTTACCTTTTCTCAGTCAGCTGGTCCCTCCCACCTGAGCATCCTCCTCCCCGGGGCTCTCCGTCCACGCCTCAGGTTCTCACTTCTACAGACAGTTCGTACCTGGCCTTTCCTTCCTTCTCCAAGCCCTTCCTAGTGGCTACTGGGCCTCTCCTTTGAACCTTTCCTACATGCTCCGCACAGGGAAGGATCCAGGGGTCTCTCGACAGGGAAACACTCGGAACTGACAGGTCTGGAGGATTTAGCAAGAGGTGAGACAATATAAAGGGCAGATACCAATCATCAGATCTCTCTTCTAGGCACGTGTGCAGCTTTCTTGGCATCACATCACCTTTGCTTCCTGCAGATTTGGTGGGACAGTCCTTGTGATGTAAGAAAACAACCCTTATGTTTAACATATTCGAATTGGCTAGAAACATCGGCAACTGCCTGCCCACATTCAGGAGCCCGACAGGAAAGTAAATACTTGTAGGGCACATAAGGTAGATAAAATGTGGATCTTTCTAAAGTGAGGAGGAAATCCGTGATCACATTTATGTGTATAAAACATGCACACATAACTATCTATCACTTACCTATCATCTATCTATCTATCTGAAGTTTTGCTCGTCCCAGCAGAGTCCTCTGTGTACAATGCAGGTACTTAATTAATGCTCCTGACACACAGGTAAATTAAAAGCCTGCCTTACTCTGATAGAAGCTCACTGCTGCAAGTACCACCTCTTACATTCCAATACAAAAGGACGAATCACACACCCAAAACCATTTTATTTTCCAAACAACGAGTTTTACTTTACCTTTAAATGCTAAGAAACTGTGTTACCTAGACATGCACACACTGCCTGCATCATTCTCTCTCTCTCTATTTTTTCCTGTGAAATGAAAGGACATTTCACCAAAGGCCATAGAAAGCACCGCATCCCTGGGCTAACAGTCCACGGCACTCTGAAGTCCCACTTTTATAAACATGAAACATTAAGCTTTGCTCTCTGCAACATCTATGCAGTTTAGCGAGAAACTGTGAGCTCCGTTTTTTATTTCATTTGCTGTTTTGCCCTGACAAGCCTGGGGCACAGAAATCAGAACTAAGGCAGCTGTGCTACTGCAAGCTGTGGGCAGCTCACAAACCTAAAAGGAAAGTCATCTCATGGCTGAGAACCCCGTTATCTGGGGTTTGTTACTATTAGGGCGGGACTGACATGCGTGTGACCTAGAAACAACACTGATGGAACAACATTTTCTTTTCACATGTACACATGGATTCATGAAGTGAAAGGAGTCATACGCGATGGTGTACACACAAAATATTAGCATCCCCCCCCACCGGGCAAGGCTTAAATTGCAGAATGAGGATTTTCCAGCTTGATTCCATCCTCCAGCTTTGAATTTGAATATTGTGATCCCGGAGTAATGGCAATAAAGACTTAGGGAGGAACAAAGGAGGGGCACTTTGTTCACAAGGTTGGAAATGAAATATTTTGGCTGTCAGTGGTGTCACATTTGAATGGCCAGCCCATCTTTCTGCCGGAAAACGAGGGCTTCCTTGTTTGTTCTGGAAATTCGCAGATAAATGTGGGTAAAATAAAAAAAGCAAAGGCACGGACAAAGAGTTTGGACCTGCGAATCCCGACCACCTGCTCTGGCACCAGCTTCACCTGGGTGGGCTGTTTAATCCACTCAACTCCAAGATGAAGCCAAGAGCAAGCATCTTCCTTGCAAGAGTGCTGAGAGAGAGAGCCTCCACAGAGCACTGGCTGCTGGACTGTCACCCAGAGCTTTTTATGAGAACAGAGCCATCAGCTATTACAATTTATTGAAGGGCTGTGGGATGAGGTGCTTTCTAACCACACGTACACGCGGAGCTCAGAAACCTTAAACATCACCAACATCCATGAGAGGCACGAATCACACTCAAGGGCTAACGGTGGGTTTGGAAGGTCAATCATTTCTTTAATGACCACAAGTCAAGGGCAATCGTTTGGGAAACATTAAAAAAAAAAATTAGATAACATTCAGAATAAACCCCACTCTCCAGTTTCTGGGATTTAGTATGTTGTTTTGGCTTGTTGTAAAGTGGCATCCAGCAGTATAAATATTAGATAAGTCTGTCATAACAGACACACTAAATGCCTGCGGATATCTTTTAAAAAGAGATTAAGCTCAACAAAATTAAACATCTCACCGTGTCGCTTTGTAGTTTGGTAAAAAGGACACAAAAGCACTGCTCTGCTTCCTTCTCGTTCCTCTGTTCATGTACCCCTTCTACTTCTTTCAGTATTACACATATGTGAATTTGAGAGGGCAAAGATAGTATTTTTTAGGTTCTTTATTGTGGTTTACTCATAAAATACATGCTGATTTTAACTTTTCTGGTTAAAAAAGGACACAATTTAATTATTTTCTAATGGTCCAGTTTGGAAGACATACAGATGTTCTGAGTTATCTGTGTGGGGAGAGACGTCATCACCATTCAAATTACACAAAGCACCAAACTAGCTTTATTTAGAAAGTAGTTTCTTTTAAAAAATGATTGCATTATTAGAAGTACTTTATTTGTTTATTTATTTATTTTTGCCTTTTGTCATTTTAGGGCCGCACCCGCGGCATGTGGAGGTTCCCAGGCTAGGGGTCTAACAGGAGCTGTAGCTGCCGGCCTTTGCCACAGCCACAGCAACGCGGGATCTGAGCCGTGTCTACGACCTACACCACAGCTCACAGCAACGCCCGATCCTTAACCCACTGAGCAAGGCCAGAGATCGAACCCGCAACCTCATGGTTCCTAGTTGTATTCGTTAACCACTGCGCCACGACGGGAACTCCAAAAGTACTTTATTTTTAAAAAGTCTAGTAGGGAGTTTCTGCTGTGACACAGTGGGTTAAAAATCCTACTACAGCGGTTTGGATCACTGTGGCTGTGTGGGCTTGATCCCCAGCCCAATGCAGTGGGTTAAAGGATCTGGCTTTGCTGCAACTGCAGCAAAGGTCCCAGCTGCAGCTCTTGAGTTAAACCCTAGCCTGGGAACTTCCATGTGTTACAGGTATAGCCAGAAAAAAAGAGAGAAAGAAAGAGAGAGAGAGAGAGAGAGAGAGAGAGAGAGAAAGAGAGAGAGAGAGAGAGAGAGAGAAAGAAGGAAGGAAGGAAGGAAGGAAGGAAGGAAGGAAAGAAGGAAAGAAAGAAAGCAAGCCTAATATTCATTTCTAGAGGATACTTGAGAATTAAATCTTAAAAACACAAGAACCCATATGTGACATTAAGTGTAAAACATATGCCTTGATAGATGCTTCTGTTCTTCCCTAAAGCCACATATATAACAATGTTGAAAAATTAACTACACAGAGGTATCCTGAAAGGCCACTGAAATTCATTTACTTTTTATCATCAATTGAGCTGAATTATTTTAAAACTAAATTAAATGTTATTGTTGATAACGGCAGGCTACTGACCTAGTAAGCATTTAAATGCCAGATCCTCAAAAGAGTTTTTACAGAGCCTAAAGTCTAAAAGGATGTCTATATAAAATTGATTTGTTTTGGAAATCTGCATGTAAATACTTATAAAAACCAACACTACAAACAGTTGCTAGTCTGAATTCCCAAATAAGAACCTACGTATTAAAGTATGTTATAAACCCAGGAAAAATAAACCGTATACATTTTAATCGTGGGCATTTATTGCTGAGAATACTGGCGGGTGAAGAGAATGTCAGGAAGCTCAAGACGGGTAACGGGCCTGGAGCAGACACCCGTCAGATGCAGCAAGAAGACTCAGGGCTTGTTCCAGCTCTGGAGCTGTAGGAGCAAGGCAGCCCACTTTACAGTTAGTAAGAAGGGCATCCAAGTTGCTGCTGAAGGGTTCATTTGTTGGAAGGATTCTACACGGAACGAATTCTCCTCCAACGTTCTTTGCTTTTCCATGTCAGCCTATTTTTCCTCTTCAATTCTATGGGTCCACAGAATTGAGTTTCAAAGCTCCTGAAACACGTTTCAATCCCAAAGTAGATAAAAATCCTAGCCCTAGAGAAACAGATATTGTATGAAATTTAAAAGCCTGTGTTGTATTTGAACCAGGATGAGTGGCCAGGCCATTCTTTTGACAGTAAACACAGAATTCTCCTTTCCCTGGTAGCTGGACTCTGACATGAATGTTTAGACATGACTGTTAAAGACATGCTTCCTCGTTGCATCAATTTCGCGGAAATTTAAGTTCTCATGGCATTTAACTATTCCCTGCTGTCCTTAGTGGAAAAGAGAAAAGCTTCGGAGCAGCAGGAACTGCATTTAAACATTTTGCTTCCACCCAGAACACAGTGGGCGTGTGAATGTTGTATCGACAGCAGAAATGTAATGACAGCCCCGTCAATAGGGAGGAAAATAATTTGCAAGTAGAAGATGACTAAGTTGTGGGGATCTGATGCACGGTACAGCGATTACAGTCAACAACGCGGTATCACATACTCCAGATTGCTAAGAGACCAGATCTTAAATGTCCCCACCACCAACAAAGACAAGATAATTCTGTGGCCTGATGCTAGCGTTTCAAATTAATGCGATATACACCTCAAACCCACACAACGTTGTATGTCAATTATATCTCAAAAGAGACTCTCTGCAAGATCATCTACTCACCAAGACACAAAACTTCCATCTGAAATACAGCAAAGGTTTTAAAAGAAGTATCTTTATATCAAACCAAGGAGCCCATCAAAAGGAATCTCATATTGGCTATCTTCTGTTTCTTCCAAAATGTTTATTAAGCATCGGGGTAGACAGAAGAGTTACCATGCTAGGCAAAACCAGGCTAAAGTCCCAGCTCTAAGCAACTCATGGGCTATGCAGAGGTTGAGACAGATTATTAAAACGCCTATAAAACTATAAAAGTGCACCTCTGAGAAGAGCTCTGAAGAGGAGGAATGTGAAGGGGGTGTTGTGTGTGTGGCTGGGGGCAGGGCATCGAGGGTTAATCTGGCCAAGAAGGTCAACACAGGCACCCCTGAAGATGAGGGGCTTTAGCTGGGATCCGTTAAATGGTGTGAAAAATAAAGGAAAGGCTAGACCTGGGGTGGGAGCAGACTATGCAAAGGCCCTGGGGCAGGAGGAAGCAGGCAAGCACTTGAAGGATGGTGGGGTCTGTGTCAGTGGAGAGAGTGCGGGCAGCTGGCGCGTGATGACACCAGACAGGAGAGGGGGAGCTCCCGGTGTCTCATAGCTCCCACCACGTGGTGTGGTTTTTATCCCCAAAGCCACAGAAAACCGTCGAGATTCAAGCACTTCAACATTTTCCTGATTACAGAGAAATTAATCCTGTTCCTACATTTAAACCTTTAAAAATACTTTTCAACATTTCATAACGACACATTTCTACCTTAAATGAAATTCTGTTTCCTTAATTCCAATGCCTAAGCAGGAAAAAAATATATAATTATTTTAATTTGTTTCATTTATGACTAATAGTGGAGCACCTGATTTTAAATTATTTTTACTTAAGGTGGACAAAAATTATTTCCTATTTGAAATTATTTCCTCAGACCAATACACAATTACATGTGGTGTCAGGATTTCCTCAGAAAAATCTTTTTCAGGAAAACGCTCTTAAATATTCCACGAAAGAGTCTTAGCTCGAGTCCTATTCTCTCTGTGGGTTCCCACTCCACTGCGAAAATGCTGTGAATTAAATTCACATATATGCCATCCCTAGACAAAGGATGGTAATAGCTCAAACCATATTACATGACAGAAAGGCTTTTTTCCAAGAACCCTGCCAATAACCGATTTTGAAGAGATCGCTGAGAGCCGGGGTACTTTATAATCACTGAAATCATTAAGATTTAGGTTAAGGCACCTGTCTTCCCACCACTGTGCACATTAGCCAAAATCGCTGTCAAAATGTAGCTCAATGCCCAGGACTGCTACATTTAGGACAGAAATAATGATGCAAACAAAAATAAGCAGACAGAAGAAACGCCACCCGATGAAACAACGCTGCATGGAGCCTGGAGAGCAAAGGAAGAAAGGCCCCTGCATTTTGTCCCATCGCCGGGGAGGGGCACTTCCAGTCTGGGTCCACGGGGCTGGGGCCGGGGCTGTTCAAGCCGCTCCCCACCTCATCTGCCACTTATCCAACCTCACCACCCACAAGCAGATGCAGGTTGATTTTAAAGCGTTGAGAAGGGGAAATGCTGCCTAACAATTCTTTTTTCTGGATCCTCTGTTCGCTTGGGGACAGTAGGGACGGGCCACACGGCCTTGCCCAAGCTTCTCTTAGCTTCTTTCTGGGCAGGTTAAAAAAAAGGGTGGGAAATGGAGTTTTCAGTAGCGGTCATTTGCGGAGCACATGAGGTCAAGACAAGGCGTCCTCATCCATTTAGGGATTCGGGACTCGTGATCCTGGTGTGGAAGAAAGACCAGGGAGAATATTCTGGAGGACTTTCCCTAACGTGGGCTTGCCTTCATCGAGGAGTCTGGAGTATTCCACAGATGGACTGCAGCATCGGTTCAGACAGGCAGGAGAGGCTGGGTGGCACGCCCCTCCCTGGGCCGGCTCAGGACCACCCTGGGGTGAGCCTGGACACGCCCACCCTCCCAGTGGTGCTGATGGAGTTAAACTATTGGAGATCCAGTTGTAACTGGACTTGACCAAGCACCACAAAGCTTTTCCAGAGCCAAATCCTAGAACGCGAAGTGACCGTGCAAGCACGTACAGGTGCAAACACGCATGAACACATGTGTGCACCCTGGCATGCTGACTCATACTAGAGTATGAGGCAAAAGGAAACACTTACCCAAATATCCTCCCATAATCAGAACCGAGTGGACAAAGTTAATTAAAACTACAACAAAAAGACCACTGCAGGCAACAGCCACTTGGCTCAACCTGTGCCCACACAACGGTCAGCCTTCATGAACTCATCCGATGGGGACCGAAGGAGTGGCCACACGGACCGAGGATCGCTGGCTTTCCCCTTTGCACCACAATCTAGGGTCAGAAAACAAGCCAGGAACAGCCTGTTTTATTTTTAAACTCAGTACTTTGTTTGCTGTGGATTTTTTTTTTCTAAGAATATTATTGACTTGACTGTTGACTGCATTAAACTAGTATTTACCCGACTGTTGAGATCTTTGGTGTCCAAGGTCAAGACTTCCCTCACATCAGTCCAATTCTGGTCCTGTGACACACCCACTGCACGCACCGCACACAGGCTGGCCTGGACGAGACCTAACTTTCATAGAGTGGGAGACCCAAACTACTTTCTGCATGGCCAAAGAATCTGCTTGCTCTCTGTGCTCATCCACGGGCCCCAGAAGACAAGGGGCCCCCCTTGGCTGCATCAAGGAACAACAGCAAGCCCCAGACATGTCGACTTAAGATCCTTAAGGGTCTGACCTGACTCAGTTAACTCCAAGTCCATCAGAAAGCAAGAAACGAAGCAGTTTCCACTTAAAACGTTTTGTTGACAAGTACATGTACACTGCATTAGCCTGGCCCAGCCCCTTATCACCAATGATCTTATCAAGCAACCGTGAAATTTTTTTTTTTCTGTTCAGATAATGTTCAGTCTTTTTTTTTTTTAATTTATTGGAAGATAGTTGATTACAAGATTGTGTTAGTTTCAGGTGTTCAGCAAAGTAAATCAGTCATACATACACAAATATCCCTTCCTGTACAGATTCTTTTCCTGTATGGGTTATTATGCAGTATTGAGTAAACTCCCCCGTGCTATGCACCAGGTCCTTGTTACTTGTCTATTTTATGCATAGTAATGTGTATATATCAAACCCAACTCCCTAATTTATCCTTCTCTGCCACATGAAATTTTCCAGAGGAGCCAGAATAGGAGTTACTGCTGTCGTGCAGTGGGTTAAGGATCCAGTATGGCCATAGCTGGGGTGGCCATACTGAGGTCACAGCTGTGGCTCAGATTTGATCCCTGGCCCTGAAAATTCCACAGGCTGCAAGTGTGGCTGAAAAAAAAAAAAAGACCCCAAATAATATGATTTAGAAAACATAACATTTTAAAAGGCCAAATAAGGTCTTTGTTTTACAAGCTTGCTCACTCGGCAGTCTGTATTTGTCGCTTGCTAAATACACAGTCTCAAGGGAGTGGAATGGCCTTGCCCATGTGTAGGACGCCACAGAAGGGTGTCAATAAACCCTGAAGGTTCAGTACACGATATATAACTATTTACCAAGATGCTACTCTTTGCTGGGTGACATACCAGGAACTTGGGGTAGATTCAGGACCAAACAGGTCAAAATCTCCACCTCTAAGAAAATGATATTCTAGAATGCTAAGTCGCACAATAACAAAAGAAATCAGTTATCTAATTGTATATAAAACTGGTTGAATAGAATCTTCCCAAAATATTTGCCCACCGGGAACCAGTGACTGTGACCTTCTCTGGATACAGGGTCTTGGCAGATGTAAGCCAGTTAATTAAGTCATACTGGATCAGTGCGGGCGCTGAATCCAACGTGACTGTGTCCTGAGAAGAAGGAAATGTGTACACAGAGAGACACGGGCAAAAGTGAAGGAATGATTTACCTCACAGGTTCATCCTGAGGATTAAATAAGAAAATATGTGGAGTTCCCGTTGTGTCACAGTGGAAACGAATCCCACTAGGAACCATGAGGATGCAGGTTCGATCCCTGGCCTTGCTCAGTGGGTTAAGGATGCAGCACTGCCGTGAGCTGTGGTGTAGGTCGCAGACGCGGCTCGGATCCCACGTTGCTGTGGCTGTGGTGAAGGCTGGCAGCTGTAGCTCAGATTGGACCCCTAGCCTGGGAACTTCCATATGCTGCAGGTGTGGCCCTAAAAAAAAAAAAAAAGCACACAAAAAAATCTATCTATCTATCTATCTATCTATCTATCTATCTATCTATCTATCTAGTAGGTCCTCTAGAACTGGGCCCCTTTCCACCCACCTGCAGGGGCTCCTCACAGGAACCTGCGTCAGCTTGCCGGGAGCAGGGACACTGGAGGGAGTGAAGCGTTCTGACTGCCTGGACGACAGCACCTGCTGCCCTCATCAAGGCTGAGATAGAATCCACCGAGCGAGATGTTAGAATCCACTCACGCCCTGAGTCAGCTAAAGTCAGACATTGAACCTGGCTTTTCATGTTTCCTTAGAACTTCCTTCTCCGTTTTTACTGTGTCTCTTAGACCCTTCAACAAACTTTCTGAATTCATGCTGATTGATGCATGGCCGACCCTGCTCTTCACCTCGTCTGAAGAGCTGACCCGAGTGTGGGGGTTCACCTTGCGTTCCGCTGGAGATGCAGGATTCTGCCTCCAGCCTCGGCGATTCTGACGAGCGGCCACACACACGCAGTACTTCATGCATTCCTCCCGATCTGGGAGAGCCAGTCTCCAGGACAGAAAGGGATGTCTGAAGCCTACAGTGGTCATGGGCCAGGAGTGACTGCGCTGCTGGGGCTTCAATCAGCCTCAAAAGTCAAGGTCATGGGTACTTGACATTTTTTCATCATAGGTATTTAGTTCGGTCACCATGGTTCAATACTGAATCCAAAATATTATCATTTTCTAAATCAAATAAAACCCTAATATTTCCACTTAAAAGATCATTAGAGAAGTGAAAAACGTAAGTATGAGTGAGTACGTGGTGAGAGTGGAACTCTTATACACTGCTGGAGGGAGGGTGCGAGTTGCTGGACCAACTCTTGAGGGTATTTTGCTTTAATTTATTAAGGATGGAGATACAGAGATGTGCATGGCTGAACAATGCACCTCCTGACCTTGAGACAGTCACATGTGTGCACCAGGACACCTGTGCAGGCCCACTCATGACACCACTTATGCTGGCCCCACACTGAGAATAAGCCCAAACACCCGCACGCAGCTGGATGGCGCACACACAGTGGGGTTTCACTGCGGTCGTGAAAACGGGTGAATCAAGGCTGTGCCTGTGAATGAGTGACTCTCACGGATGATGAACGAGTTACGGGTGCCGAGCACTGTGATGTCGCTACCTAGGATTTAAAGACAACACAGAATATTCTTCACAGACACTCGCACACATATGGGTTATCTCCGGTGTAAAGTTCTGGAGGGCACACAAGAAGCACAGGCAGCAGGACCAGACCCCAGGGTGCCTGCAAGGTGGCGGGTGGGGCTTGGGACTGCTGTATTTATTTCCAAAGAGATCTGAAATTGGACGATACAGATTTTCTTGTATTCCGAGAGCTGAGAATGCTTGTATTGTTCTCCAGTTTTCTAGGTTCAGAAAATTTCAGGATAATCATTAGAAGATGCCAATACAGATGTTTTGCATCAACTACACAATAATCGTTCTCATTGCAAACGTGGGAGGTGGTGTGACTCTCTGCTTGTACCGTCAGAGAAAGCCTAAAGTAGGCAGCGAAGGAGAGGAAGCTCAGAGAGGTGAGCTACTGGCTCGAGGTCACACGGCCTGTAAGAGGTAAAGCCAGGATTTTGACCCAGGCTCCAGATCTGGGGCTCTGCCCCCTGCCTTCCTCACCTGACACTTCTCTAGATCTCTTTATTTGCAGTGAGCACTTCAGCCCCTTGTACTGTGTGACTCTGAAAGCCCTCTGTTAATAAGAGGAATCGCTTTCCATGCAGCAGATTGAGAAATCAATACAGATGACTATTTTAAGCTCTATTGATATATTCAAGTGACATATTCAGGATCACATGATAAAGCAGTATTGGAACCTATGCTGCTACCCACGAACTCTTGATTCATTTAGGATTTATTCTTTTTAGTCACAATTTAAAAATCAAGTCTATAACTGTTTGTATTCCAATTCTCACAAATACTTTAAATTTATTCATTGCATGATTATTTATAACATTAAAACATGGTGACACCCTAAATTATTAGCAGGAGGGCAAGGGCTAGGTAATTATGGTTAATTCAGTCATCGATGTTTCAGCTGTGAAGATTCTGTAGCAATGGTTAAGAACAGTGTGCAGGAACTTCCCACTGTGGCTCAGCGGTAATGAGCCCAGCTAGCATCGATAAGGATGCAGGTTCGATCCCTGGCCTCACTCAGTGCATCGGGGATCTCGTGTTGCTGTGAGCTGTGGTGTAGGCTGGCGGCTGTGGCTTGGATTCGACCCCTAGCCAAGCAACTTCCATATGCCATACCTGTGGCCCTAAAAAATAAACAAAAAAAAAAGTGGCTGCTTATGCTGGTGTCCATTCTGATTAGCTACTTACTGCCCAGGTCTCCTGTTTCAATGCCGGTGCCGTACCAGTTGTTAAATATATTTAATATCACCCATCTTATGATGCAAACGTTAAGTGGGTAATAGCAGAAGTCAAATTATACCACACTATGATTACAATCATAGAGCTATGCATACAAAAAAAAAAAAAAACACAAACAAAGCTCTACTATGTTTGCAGTGGTAAGATCAAATGCACTGGACTTTTATGTGATTCTATTTTGCCAAGAGTAGGACAACTTAGAGATATGGAGAGACCAAATGCTATCAGTTCCTTTTAATGAAATTCTGATCCTCTTATCCCACACCCCACCCCAGCTCATTCAAGCCTTATTTTCCCTATCGGGATGTTACAGAAACCCACGCATCTCTTTCAGGCTGAAAAAGCATGCTCAGTGCTATCAGAGAAAGTGCAGTTTCATCAAACACAAGTAAACCTTTCAAATCGTATAAGCCCTTGTGATGGTATTATATTTTATCTTTATCAACCTTCCTATATCCATGAGAAGTCATGCTTACAATTCAAAGGGGTGAAATTGGAAATTTTAAAAATAGGTCCAGGCTTCTTGTGACAAAGCCATACATGTTCAGGATGCTCGCTCACGGTATTTGATTCCATCAATGAGAGCTGATACCAGTTAAATTTACCTTCTTTTCTACTTACCCTGCTGAAAGTGGCTATTTTAATGTGACTTACATCTTTGCACCAAATGGTACTTTTTCCTCTCTTTTTGAAATTATGCATTAATTTCAAAAATTAAAAAAAAGCTGTAGACTCAAAATATAAGGGATAGCAATGAGATTATCCTTTAAGCAGCAGGAACAGCAAAACAATGGAATATTTCACTCTATGTAACAGTGAACACATTAAATCCGATCTGGCTCAGGCACATTAAATAATTTCAAGTGGGATAAATCTGTCAGACAATTAAATATATTACGGAAGCAAAAGCTGGAGCATATGGCAGGATGATAGGTAATCTGAATTCTTTTCATGCATTGCTTTTCCTGCAGAAGCGCCCAGCAACATCCTAGCACCTGGCTTTTTATCTGGTATCCTAGCATTAGCTCTGCATAAACCCCACTTTGTACTCTCACTGCAAAAGCATATCATTCATGAAATTGATTTCTGACACATTGTGTTGTAAGAAGGTTAATGGTTAATTGATTTAGCCAGTGGTAGGATCTGCTATGTTTAATAATGCATGAGATGATGGCCTTTTAATTCGTTTATACTTCCAGTAAGACTACAAACTTCTGCATTATTCTAAAAAAGATATGTAAAATGATGGTACAGATTAGTTCATGTTGTTTTCAACATGAAGAGCATCTGCAAATTGAAGAGTAACCAAGCCAAACGGATTCAGATATTTAACACTGATGGGGTTCACGATGGGAATCCATGTTGAAAAGTTAGTTCTCTAGAAATCTTAAATGCTCTCAACGAAGAGGCTGTGTTCTATTAAGTGTGTCTATGAAACACAGCAATACTGCTACCCTCGCATGTAAATCAGTGAAACTGGAACACACCCTCACACCATGCACAAAAATAAACTCAAAATGGCTTAGACATAAGACACCACCAAACCCCTAAAAGAAAACATAGGCAAAACATTCTCTGACATCAGCCTTACAAATATTTTCTCAGGTCAGTCTCCCAAGGCAACAGAAATAAAAGCAAAATTAAACCAATGGAACCTAATCAAACTGACGAGCTGTTGAACAGCAAAGGAAACCATAAAAATAAAAAGACAGTTTACAGAATGGGAGAAAATACTTTCAAATGATTCAAATGACAAGGGCTTAATCTCTAAAATATGGAAACAACTTACACAACTCAACAGCAAAAAAGCCAACAACCCAATGGGCAAAAGACATGAATAAGACATTTCTCCAAAGAAAATACACAGATGGCCAACAGGCACATGAAAAAAATGCTAAACATCACTGGTTATTAGAGAAATGCAAATCAAAACTACTATGAAGTACCACCTCACACCAGTCAGAACGGCCATCATTAATCAGTCCACAAACAACAAATGCTGGAGAGGGTGTGGAAAAAAGGGAACCCTCCTACAGTGCTGGGGAATGTAAATTGGTACAACCACTATGGAAAACAGTACGGAGGTTCGTCAGAAAACTAAATATAGAACTATCATATGACCCAGCTATCCTACTCTTGGGCATATATCCACAAAAAATCTTCCTTGAAAAAGATACATGTATCCATACGTTCACTGCAATGTTATTCACAATAGCCAAGACATGGAAACAACGTAAATGCCTATCAGACAAATGAATGGATTAGGAAGATGTGATATATCTATATATATATATAGATATATATATATATAGATATATAGATATAGATAGATATAAATATATATGAATATTACTCAGCCATAAAAAAGAACAAAATAATACCATTTGCAGCAACATGGATGGAACTAGAGACTCTCATACTAAGTGAATTAAGTCAGAAAGAGAAAGACAAATACCATATGGTATCAGTTATATCTGGAATCTAATATATGGCACCAATGAACCTTTCTACAGAAAAGAAACTCATGGACTTAGAGAACAGACTTTGTGGTTGCCAAGGGGGAGGGAGTGGGATGGACTGGGAATCTGGGGTTAATAGATGCAAACTATTGCCTTTGGAGTGGATAAGCAATGAGAGCCTGCTGTACAGCACAGGGAACTATATCTAGTTGCCTGTGATGGAGCATGATGGAGGATGATGTGAGAAAAAGAATGTATATACATGTGTGTGACTGGGTCCCCTTGTTGTATAGTAGAAAGTTGACAGAACACTGTAAAAAAAAACTATAATGGAAAAAATAAAAATCATTAAAAAATATTGTTTCCCTCTAATTTTTGTAGCCAGAACCAGTGAACAATGGGAGGACAAAGCCAGGCTTGGAAGAACACAGTAATGATAAACTGACCTCCAGTATCTGAATGTGCCTCTATTTTCCATCCTTCTGTTCCTTCCTAACAGGGAAGAATGGATTTTTTTAGGTGCCCATGACTGGGCTTTTTTCCAGCCACCCTGACGCTTGTTTTACTCTTAAAACCTCTTGACTGAGCAACTGAGAGAACAGGTTGGTAGTACAGCTGTATCCTTCTGTTTCCCTTCCTCACAAATAAAATTGAGTCTTCCAAATTTTAAAAGATGCAGAGTCACCTGATTCTTTTTCAACCCAAATGAAACACTGTTAAACAGAACCAAAAAGGAAGGAGGAGGGGAGGAGGAGGAGGGGAGGAAGTGGGGGAGGAGGATGGAAAGGAGGGCGAGAGCCAAGGGAAAAGCAGAAATGAGGCGAATGGCACCAAGCCCTGGCACGTGGGAGCAGCAGCAGGGGGGTGGTCCTCGAGCGGGAGGCAGCGCTGGACAGAGGGAGCCCAGTCCTGCTGTGTTCCCCTCCAGGAGACGGAAGCTGGCAGGAGGAAAGCACTGCGGACCTAGGGTCTCCGCATATGCCCTTTTACAGCATGTGCAGCTGCAACGCTGTAAGAAGAGAGGCTCAGGCAGGAAGGCTGAGAGATGCTGGCAGAGGGGGGGTTGTGCCCTGCAGCCAGGATGGAGCCAAGATGGGGTGAGAGTTGAACTGGCTAATTTGTTTCTGAGGGGCATAAATTACTGTGCTTTTGACGGCAGTTAGTTAAAATTTATCAGAGTCCATCATGCAGAACTGGAAATGTGAGTTTTTTAACTATGGCTTTCTGCTGTTAAGAGGTTAAAGGTAGCGACCTGGCCACGGTCCTGTCCTCTCTAACCAGACAGCTTAGAACTTTGATTCAATTTCACCTGCATCTGTGCAGCAGGCTCGAGTGTCAACATCCACTGGAACTTCGGATTTGTCCAAATCAGCCAACTTAGAACTTTGGATTACTGCAGTGCAAGGCGCCAGGGAGTTCATCCAGTACAGCTCACGTTTTGTGTATGTAAACTTGAAATTCAGAGGGTTAGGGGCTTCTGCCAAGGTCACATAAATGATCAGCCTCCAAAGACCATTGAGACTTTCCCGTCACACAGTAAGGCTCCCAGTAAGAAAAATGAAGACACGTCGATCATACTTTGAGGAAACCCCTCTCCTAATGCCTCAGAAGATGCTTATTCAGGTAGTTGTTGAGCACTGTTCCTTAAGGAAGACTCACTGGGGACAGCCTGGACATGAGGAATATGGGCATGTGCATATGACATTGTCCTTTCACGGCTACAGGACCAGGAAGATGGGAAGTGTCTGACCTCTGACTGTGGCTCTGGCAGGTACCGTGACTACGGAAATCACACAATCAGCTGGCTGATGGCCTCGATGTCATCAGCTATAGGAGTCCTCCAGGGAGAGGAGTTGACTGTGACTAGTATAAGGTGACAACCTAAATGACATCACAGGCTTGCTGACGAATATCACTTCTTTCTGAATGCACTTCACTGACAGGCGACAAATGTGGCTTAGTACCAGCTAAGAACAGATTCGGTTTTGATCATGATGTACGGGTTTTACGGATTTATTTCCCTTGCGAAAGTCAACAAGGGTATTGGCAACAACTGTTGTGACCTGCTAGTCCTTGGTTTGCTGTCTCATTGGTTTTTCCATCTTGAAAAACTGCCACACAATGAATAGTCATCAACCGACCTACTCATCCATCCATTTGTTCAGCAAACATGCATTACGTGCCAGTCCCACGTAGTGCTAGGCACACTGAATAAATGATGGCTCATCCTTTAAACAGTCCTGCAACACAGCTTATATTTGTGCTTCCCATATTAGTGACAGGAACCCAAAGAACTCAGATCTGTATCTGATGGGTGCACCCAGGCTTGCTTCCTCAAGAAATATGAACATCACAAGCCAGACACCACCAGTCTCCATATGGACATTTGGTCATATTTGTACAGGCAGCAAGCAGCCTTTCTTGTTGGATACAGATTTATCTCAGTTTCCAGGCAAATATTTTTCTCCTGGCAGGTTGACCAAACCTTAATGGCTCTGGGTTCGAAAATGGCAAACACCGTACCATTCTACAATAACGATGGCCACCGCTAACACTGGATATGTGGTGAGCTAGAGCGTGAATTAGCCAGTGATTCTTATTTGAAAATAGCAATACAAAGAGCTGAAATGTCTAGATCAAGAAATGGAAGCGTAAATCTGTTTTAAATTAGAGTGACCGCTTCTCAAAGGCTGAATTCTCAAGTTTTTTTCTTACAGTTATCTTGCTTCACACTGAACAAGCTGGCTATGGATTTAACCCAAGTGCCAAGAAAAGTGGGTGAATAATGTGTCTGATAACCTTCTGAATTTATCTGTCTCAAGTGTGTTCTTTGCTGGGACGCCTCTAATATATTACTCTGGCAGACAGGCCCACAGTATTAGGTATGTACGCTACATGGGAGTAATACGTGTATATCGTATGGGATGTGAGCTCATCCCCGTAATTTCACCTCCTATTGTTTATGCTACAAGTGCAGTGGGGTCTGTGACTGGCTTATAAACAAGAAAATACGGCACAGGCGATGGCCTAGCGCTCTGGAGATGAGGTTATTACGCACAGCTCCATCCTAGACTGGAAGGAGGGACTCGCCTTGCTAATCTGAGAAAGCAGTGGTTACGCTAAACAAGCCCCTGGGGCAAGAAAGTGCAAGTGGCCTGTAGAAAGTGCAGCTGGCTTCAGAGCTGAAGGTGACCTCCAGACACTAGCAGGCAAAAAGCAGGGACCCTCGGTCCGCCCCAGGAAGCAAATTCTGCCGACAACCTAAGTGAGGTGGAAATGGATCGCCCGCGGTTGAGCTCCCAGGTGAGGACAGAGCCAGCAAACACCCTGCCTGCGGCCTCTGAGACTCTCGACAGAGGACCCGGCTAGGCTGTGCCTTGACACCGACCCATGGAAAGGGAGAGGGAAGGGTGTTCTAAACCACGAAGATTCTGGGATTTGCTACATAGCAATTAGAAAACTAACACAATGACTCATGTGGTGGTCTTGCAGCCTCATCTGTTTTAGGGCCACACCTGAGACATATGGAGGTTCCTAGGCTAGAGGTCGAATCAGAGCTGCAGCCGCCGGCCTACACCACAGCCACAGCAATGAGGGATCCGAGTCGTGTCTGTGACCTACACTGCAGCTCACCGCAACACCGGATCCTTAACCCACTGAGCGAGGCCAGGGATCAAACCTGTGTCCTTATGGATGCTAGTCGGGTTCATTGACCACTGAGCCACGACGGGAACTCCTGCTTACCTTTCCATCCCCCTCACTGGACCGTGAGCCGGTTTACAGATGAAGACTGCGTCTTGCTTTCCTTTTGTTCCCTAACCCCCGCACCCCCCCCCCCCGGTGTTTAGCGCACTTGACTGACACGCGGACGGGACGAACAAGCCAAGGGACAAATACGGCGGCTTAGCCTCCCAGCGCCTGTAGTAGCCACACCGTGTGTTTTCCGCTAATATCTCCTGCTTAATCAACATGCTGAGGAAACTGAAACTGTTTCCTTCTATAAGCAAGTCATTCGTCTTCATTAAAATGGAGCTGCTGTCCTATTTTCTGGTCATACTGTTTGATTAGCTCCTTCTGGAATATTCTGTAGAATTCTCTGTGGTTTTTACCAGCCTACATAACCCACATAATTCTGTGCCATCAGCTGCTTCAATGAGCTAGCTACTGTTCTCCAACTAATTATTTCAAATGCTAGGTACCAATTCCTGAGGCCCCCCATTAACTCTTTTCTATGAAGGAAATTTGCACAAATTTCCTTTCTCTGAACCAATTTAAATCCACATGAGAAACTGATTTCTTATTCTGTCGCTAGTAATAATAATTATATCCAGGCTTTCAGATGATGAAAGTACTTGATACCAATTATTTTGTTTATCTGTGTTATACCCGGAGGTAAACTTGTTCCCTAATCCCCATTTTTTGGATAAGAAAATAGAGGGCGAAAATGTTTTTGGAGGTAGCCTGTAAGTTATTTATTTGTTCAGTCAACAATTTATTAAGCTCTGAGAATATGTGGAGAACGATATTTAGGAGAAAAGGAAGGAAGGGAGAAAGGAAGTGGGGGGGACATAAGTTCTCCCTAGTTTCATCTTCTTTTTTCCTGTAAAAACTAGGCATAAGCCTTCATCACCTTCCACCTAGAAATATACGACAGCCACCTGTTTGTCTTAGTGCTTCTGGGGTTTCTCAGCCCCTGTTTACACAACTCAGGACTGGGGGGAAATCTTGTGAAGCTCCATCTTATTGCTTTTGAGGTTCCAACAGTGACTGTCCTGTGCCTAATATTTAAGAGACAAACATTCTGGTTTTGTTAAGACACTTCACTCACCCTTCCTTCCCAATCTAATATTCTCTATCAATATTCTGTCATAACCAGGACTTTTCTACATTAACCAAGGTAACTAGCTTACCGTCCCTTAAGACAAAACTTCTCCTCTACTTGTTTTTTTATATGTATTTCTCCCTCTCTTTTTACCCCCTCTTTTCTTTCTTTCTTCCTTCCTTCCTTCTTTCCTTCCTTCCTTCCTTCCTCCCTCCCTCCCTTTTTCTTTGTCTTTTGTCCTCTTAGGGCCACGCCCGCGGCATGTGGAGGTTCCCAGGCTAGGGGTCTAATCAGAGTTACAGCTGCTGGCCTACGTCACAGCCACAGCAACGCCAGAACTGAGCCGCATCTCTGACCTACACCACAGCTCAGAGCAACGCTGAACCCTTAACCCACTGAGTGAGGCCAGGGATCGAACCCGCAACCTCGTGGTTCCTAGTCGGATTCGTTTCCCCTGAGCCACCATGGGAACTCCTCTTTTCTTTCTTTCTTTCTTTTTTTTTTTTAGGGTCTCACCTGAGGTATATGAAAGTTCCCAGGCTAGGGGTTGAATGAAAGCCTCACCTGCCAGCCTACACCACAGTCATGACAATGCCGGATCTGAGCCGCATCTGCAACCTATGCCACAGTTTGCAGCAACACCAGACCCTTAACCCACTAAGGGAGGCCAGGGATGGAACCCGCCTCCTCATGGATACTAACTGGGTTCTTAACCTCCTGAGCCATGCTGAGAACCCCCTTCTACCTGTTTTTCATACGCCACCACTTCAAGCCAGTGTGCCCTCCTGCCTCACGTTGGATGACCCGACTTCTCTCTCCTCCTTCAAAAGCAGGCAAAACATTCACCTCTGACTCACCTTATCCTGCTCTGATTATACCTTAACTCTTTGCCTCTAAGATACCTGAACTTTTTCAATTTGCTACATTTATAGCAGTCATTCCCGAACCAGCAGTATTATCATCAGCCATGAATTTACTAGAAACACATATTCTTGGGCTCCACCTCAAATACGCTAAATCAGAAACGCTAAGGTGGGTACCAGCAAATTGTTTTCATAAGCTCTCCACATGATTCTGAAGTCCCTCTAAAGTTCGAGAACCACTGATTGATATATGTATAAATATGAATAAAAATACATACAAACATACACATAACCCACCACACACACACACATACACACACACACACACACATTCCCAAAAGGGTAAGTCACTGAAAAACATCAGATCCCCATTTAAAGTAAGTTATTTCTGAAGGCAGGAAGCATATAACATTTAACTAATATTATTAGTGTTTTTCTAATAATAACACTAATAGCTCATAGCACCCAAAACAGTATTTTGCACATATTTTGTACTTAGTACATGTTTAGCTAAATACCACTTGCTTTGTTTTTTTAATCATCCCCTTGGTTTATTAAACAAAGCACATTTGTCCAAAAGGGTACAAAGGGAAGAAAATAAATGAAGCACATTATTCTTATCCAGTATGCATTTGCAGCTCTGATGAAAGCTGGGAAAACTGAAATGAGGTCTGCACAGCAGCCCTTGCCACCCAGAATAACAATTATACCTTCTTCCCAAGGCCCCGCTCAGACTGAGCCACTGGCGTCTCCCCAACAGCACCTCTGAGCTGTACCTTCCACCTGCAATGCCTCTATTCCTTGACTCACTGGATAACTCCTCTGTATCCTTAAAGGCCCATGTTCAGAAAGCTTTTGCGCCCCCCCAATTCCATCACAGTGAGACACCCCTCCTTTATGTTCATGGGGTACCCTCTATGCACCCCTGTTCTGGCACTCAGCACCTGCACTAAGTGCCTCCCCTTATCTGTCTGCCCCACCGCACTGAACGTAAGCCCCGTGAGGACACTGGTCTCACACGGTTCTTCCCGTGCTTGTCAAACAGGCAGTTGACCAGGGAAAAAAATAACTGGGTAAGATCTGACACTAGGTGTAACTGTTTTCTATGCTTTAATTTCCTCCACAACCAAACATGAAAGCATTATATGCCAGCAACCAGTCTGGTGCAGAATTAGAATAGAGTTCATCTCTGCTGGTTCCTGAGGAGTCTGGGCTCCACTCCCCACGTCTAGGGCACGCGGACGCCGGCTTTCTTCAGCAGCTGCCCCAGTGATCAGGAGCCACACGTCCGACTGGGAGGAAGCACAAACCACAGACTCGGCCGTTATTTTCAAGCATGACCTGCAGCTCCCGTGGCAAAGTCTGCACGGGACTGCTTCCCATAAGGACAGCCTTGTGGGGCCTGTCCATGCAGGGCTCCACCTTAACCTGTGCAGATGACGGGTCTCCATGCCCAGGAGAGGAGAGGTCATTTTTAGTGACTGCTGCTTCCTAATCACCCACCAGGGCACCTGGGCAGGCAGAGGAGAAAAAACAGAGACTTTGGGTGACCATCTTCCCGGCCAGTAACCTCCCCCTCTTTCCAGTGCTTGGGACGGAGAGGAGTTTGTTCGGAACAGCACCACATGCTGGGGACTCGGTTTCCTACAAGAGGAAGCTGCTCCATAATTAGCTGCGGCATCTCGGGCTGATTCCTGCTCTCCATCACCATCTCGAACCGGGCATCGGGCTGCAGAGAGGCCAGCCTCCCAGCAGAGCCGTGCTGGCTCTGGTCACAACAGCCGAGAGCAGTGCCAGGAAATATAGCTCAGAGGTTCCATAGGAACTTCATCCTTAGAGAAGGTTACCTGCCGGTCCGTGGGCATCCACCACCCGCCCCCAGCTCATTCCTAAGAGTCTGAGGACTCCAGATTTAACACACTTCCTCACTTATTTTTAAATGAAGATAGTCTCCTCCTTCAAGAAACTGCTTATCTGGATGATGTCAGGAGAGTGTGGATACATATATTCATAAATACATTCCATTTCTCTGCTTGGCTAGGGAAAAGCTAAACGGAGGTTTCAAATGGCATCCTGCTGGCAGCCCCCGGTGCCGTTTCTTATCCGTGAGACCTCAGAGAGAGGAGAAAACCCTCCCCGTTGACAATCATGACTGCAGACGACCCAGCATTTCAACCACATGTTTGGGGAAACAGGTGCTGACTGCACGGCAGGTGACGCTTGGCAGACAGAACCCAGCTGATGGAAGACGGCAGAGGAAGGGGGCGACTGCTCCTGTGCCCGCATCCACCTGGTTCTCAAAGCCCCAGGCCCTGAACGAGGCAGACCCTGAAGCGCACAAGGGTGAGGAGGTAGTGACCCAAAGGGACTAGAGCTAAGTGTCAAAACCAATGAGAACAGATAATGACTCTAGACAACGGGTTGTGTATGTTTGCAACATGGGGCAGTTTTCCTTATGCAGTGAAAGAAAAACGTCATGATCCCCTGGATCTGAGACCACCAGGACCAAGATGGGGAGTGAAGGGAACAGGAAAATAAAAGGATACAAAACTGGTGTCCGTCAGGACTAATGCCCCAAGAGGAACGGAGTCAATAAACACACATCCAGGACACAAGAATCTAGTAGGATACAGATATCTCAAATCAGTAGTGGGAGGATCATTTTACTGTTTGCAAACCACTGGCCCATCATTTATAAATTAACATTAGAGTCTAGCCTAATGGTGCCCCCGAGTTCATTCTAGAAGGCTTAAAGATTTCAATATAAGGATTGTAAAAATGCTGGAGGAAAACAGAAGTGCATGGTACAGAGAAGCGCTTTCTGAGCATGACCCCAAGTCGAAATCAAGGAGGGAAAAGCACGTGGCGATGGGCTGGAGCTGACTTCTTTGCGCTTGAGTTTTTGTGTCTATAAGATGGGGTATAATTAAAGAATCTCTCTTACGTGGGCGGTGTGTGGGTTCGCACTTACATGCGTGCAGCTGATATGACACAGTACAGCCAAGGTACCAGCAGGAGACCAGACACCTGGGAAGCACCTGGCAAATGTTAGCAAAAAAGAGACGGGAAGGAACTGGACACGGCGACATGGCCTAATGCCTACAACCTGGCTTCCTTTACTTGGTAAATACACTGTTGACAGATAAATGTTTGTTACTACGGACAGGTACTTAGTCTGTATCACTGTTGGGGGGGTGGAGGGATAGAAAATCAGTGTCCAAAACAACTGGGTGATCCTTTCTTTTCTTTTCCTTCTTTTTCCCCCTATTTTTCCTTTCAGGACCGCACCCTTGGCTTATGGAGGTTCCCAGGCTAGGGGTTGAATGGGAGCTACAGCTGCCCACCTACACCACAGCCACAGCCGCAGCAACACTAGATCTGAGCCACATTTGCAACCTACACCACAGCTCATGGCATCACCGGATCCTTAACCCACTGAGCAAGGCCAGGGATCGAACCTGCATCCTCGTGGATACTAGTCAAGTTCCTTACCACTGAGCCACAGTGGGAACTCCAGGTGATCCTTTCTTATTTTAAAAAATTAAAATGACTCTAAGACTAATTATAATACTATCCTAATTTTTACTTTTTAAATAACTTGGATAATTTTTCATTCTACTTATTGCAAAATACTATTTATATACTTTGGGCTTATTTCCAGCAAATAATTTTTGGTACTGACCTTCTAGCCTTGTGCTTGAGCTAGAAAGTTTACAGTTACAGACATGTACAGGTAGGCAGGTACATATAAAATTCGTGTACTGGAGTCATTTTAATATTGGGGTTGAAACCTGGGTACCCTGAGTCATGCAGACTGGCAGGGCCTCTAACTGCTCTGTGCCTCATTTTCTCATCAGTGAAATGGAGAAGATGATACAGACCTCATAGGCTTCTGGTGAGGGTTTTTTTTTTTTTTTTTTTTTAAATGAGAAAAACGCACGCTGAGCGCTTAGGGCAGGCCCTGGAACACAGGAAGCCTCGGTGAGCATCGGCTGTCACCATCCTGCCGGCATCGCACCCCTGGCCGGTAGCAGTGAGGCCGACTTATTTCACGCTGCGCTTTCCTAAATTCTCCATAGTGAACGCGTGTTGTTTCTGTGACGAAATAAGAAAAACAAATACTGTGCAGAGCCAGCGAGAGGGCTGGCCGAGGAAGTGGGGCGAGACTGGGAGGCCAGGCTTCTCAGCTAAGGGAGCCAGCCAGCATCTCTCAGGGAACCGTCCGGGGCTGTGACTGCTGGGCCTTGATGCTACGTGACAGGTGTTTCGGGCGTCAAGCTGGCCCGTGTCCCTGCGAAGGTGGAAGACACCCGTCTGCCCTGCTGCCGCCGCCGTGGCCAGGAGAGCCGAGGGCCCGGCCCCGCCAGCGCGTCCTGACCTCAGAGCAACGACCCCCAGACGGCCGTTCGGACTCTGAGGAACATTACCCCGGGCCAGGAGGCATACGTCAGAGTGGCCCAGACGGTGGGCTTCTGAGGCCAAACGACTCGGGTTCAAAACCACATTCTGCCACTTTCCAAAGCCTAGAGGCCTTGGCTTCCCTGAACTATAAAATAAGGAAAACGGCATCTCCTCCATAACTGTAGTGATGAGCTCCATGCTTGGCATGTAGAAAGAAGATGAGAGTATTAATTTTGCTGTGATTGTGACTATTCCTCAAAACGGGATCGTAAGACAGGGCCTCGGGTACTCTGAACCACTGTCACGGTCTTCTGGCCGTGGCACGAGGAATACGACTTTAGGCAGATGGGTAACTGACACACCGAGTCTTTGTCAACTCATTCATCACCTGCTTGAGGACCTACATGTGCCAAGTGCTGTTTTAGACACTTGGGATACACCAGGGAACAAAGGGGACAAAGGTCCTTCCCTTCTGGAGACAGAGGGAGATGGATAATGATCAATGCGTAGAAAGAGAAGTAAATGACAGGAAGAACTAACTGCAGAGGATGAACAAGTGGGCTAGAGGATAAAAATGCTAGTTTCAAAAAGCAGAGTTGGGGTGTGCTGGGGGTGGGGGAAGGGCGTCACTAACGTGGGGTGAGCAGAGCAGACCCCATGGGAAGGGAACTTTGAGCCAAGCTGGAAAGAGGAACTGCAGGCCTGCGGGGAGAGCCTGATGTGGGGGCGGGATGAGGGGCAAGGAGCCTGCGGTGGCCGGAGCAGAGTGGGGGCAGGGTAGCAAGAGGGACAGAAAGAATGACACGATGACATGGGGCCACCGAGGCCATTCGAATGAGGACTTGGGCTTTACTGTGAGTGAGCACACTGGGAGATTTGGGAGCAGAGAACTTGATCTGACTTCAGTGTCTTAAAAATGGTCATTCTGGCCAACATGTTCTTAATCCAAGAGTTTACACCTGCCTTTTAACCGAAAGACAAAACTGCATCTACGCCCCCAGCCCTGGTCCATAACCCGTCTGCCGACCACGGCTGCTCTCCCGATGGCAGAGGGTGGAGAAACCACATTCTCAAAACTGACACCTGTCCTGCCCCCTTCACAGGGGGCCCACAGGATCGGCCAAAACCTCCTCTCTTCTCAGCCCCCCTCTGCCCCCCCTTGTGATGGAAGCTGGACCCTAACTTGGTCCTCCGACCCGCAGCTAAGCAAAGCTCACGTCACACTGCTCCCTGAAAACACAAGGGCCAAAGCCCCCCCGAAAGAGGGACTAACCAGCCAGCACGCAGGGCTGGCCCAGCACCAAGGGGGTCCTGGGGCTTCGTCGAAGTGTAAAAATAAAACCAACCCTCCTCGTTCTTAATGCAACGAACCAAAACTCCCACTACCCCAACCCCCATTTCCTTTCCTTTTCTTTAAATACATCCCCAGATCTGGTTTATCTTATAACTGGAAGTCTGTATCTTCTGATCACCTTCACCCATTTCCCCGCCCTCCAGCCCCTCCCTGCCCCAGAACCATCCATTTGTTCTCTGTGAGCATCTTCTCTGCTTTTTTTTTTTTGATTTCTGTAGTTTTATTGTAAATTTCTGTTTTTTCAATAACAATGAATTTTATTTCAGTTATAGGTGTACAAAGATCATCACAAATCAATGTGATAGATTTTGTGTCCCAAACCCACAGTGCATTCCCCCACACCCCAGATTGTCCCACTTGAAAAACCAAGGTTTTCCAAAATCTGTGAGTCATTTTCTGTTCTTCAAAGAAGTTCATTGTGTCTCTTTAGCTTCCACATGTAAGCAGTAGCATTGGGTGTTGCTGTCTTAATTGTCTGACTGGTTTCACTTCGCATGATAATTTCTAGGTCCATTCATGTTGCTGCAAATGCTGTTATTTCATTCCTTTTAATGGCTGAGTAATACTCCATTGTGTGTATGTACCATATCTTCCCTATCCACTCCTCTGTCAAAGGGCATTTAGGTTGTTTCCATGACCTGGCTTCTTCCCTCTCTAGCTGCTTTAGATGTAAAGTTAGGTTGTTTATGTGAGCTTTTTCTTGTTTCCTGAGGTAGGCTTGTATTGCTACATACTTTCCTCTTAGAACTGCTTTTGCTGCATCCCAGAGGTTTTGGAGTGTCGTATCTTTGTTATCATTTGCTTCTAGGTATTTTTTAATTTCCTCTTTGATTTCTTCAGTGATCCATTGGTTGTTTAGTAGCGTGTAGTTTAGTCTCCACGTCTTTGTATTTTGCCATTTTTTTCTTGTTGTTGATTTCCAGTCGCATACCATGGCAGTCAGAGAAGATGCTTGAAATGATTTCAATTTTCTTAAAGTTACTGAGGCTTGATTTGTAGCCCAGGATGTGATCAATCTTAGAGAATGTTCCATGCACACTTGAGAAGAATGTGTATTCTGTTGCTTTGAATGGAATGCCCTATAAATATCCTGGTGAGCCTTGTCATTTGTGGTGTTTTTGTTTCTGGTTGTGGCCTTTGCTTTTCTGACTAGAGAAGTTCCTTTAAGATTTGTTGTAAAGCTGGTTTAGTGTTGCAGAAATCTCTAAGCTTTTGCTTATCTGTAAAGGTTTTGATCTCTCCTTCAAATCTGAATGAGAGCCTTGCAGGGTAAAGCAATCTTGGTTGGAAGTTTTTCCCTTTCATCACATTAAGTATATCATGCCACTCCCTTCTGGCCTGTAGAGTTTCAGATGAAAACTGCTGATAACCTTATTGGGGTTCCCTTGTACGTCATTTGTTTCTTTTCCCTAGCTGCTTTCAATATTTTCTCTTTGTCTTTAATTTTCGTCATTTTGATTAATATGTGTCTCGGGGTGTTCCTCCTTGGGTTTATTTTATATGGTACTCTTTGCGCTTCCTGAATTTGACTGAGTGGTTCCTTTCCCATATTAGGTAAGTTTTCGGCTATTATCTCTTCAAATATTTATTCTGTCCCCTTCTCTCTCTCTTCTCCCTCTGGCACCCCTATAATGCGGATGTTGGTGCGTTTAACATTATCCCAGAGTTCTCTGAGACTCTGCTCATTTCCTTTCAATCTTTTACCTCTTTTCTCTTCCGCATTAGTGATTTCCACTAATCTGTCCTCCACCTTGCTGATTCGTTCTTCTACCTCCTGTATTCTACTGTTGGCTGCTTCTAATGAATTTTTTATTTCAGTTATTGTATTTTGCATCTCTTCTTGTTTAATTTTTACAGCTTGTATTATTTCCTGTAAAATGATCAATCTTTGCCTCCAGTCTATTTCCAATGCCTTGCATCATCTTCAGCATCAACAGTCTAAAGTCTCTTTCTGGGAGGCTGATAATCTCCTCATCACTGAGCTGTTTTTCTGGGCTTTTCTCTTTCTCCCTTATCTGAGTTGTAGTTTTCTGTCTTTTCATTTTTATAGGTTTTTAGTGTGGTGACCTTTTTGCCAGCAATAGAGTTGTAGCCTCTCTCAGTTCTGGCGTTTGCCTCCCCTGTGGCTAAAGTTGGTATGGAGGGGGCTTGCTGTAGGCTTCCTGATGGGAGGGAGTGATGCCTGCCCACTGGTAGGTGGGGTTGGTTCTTATCCCTCTGGTGGGTGGGGCTTTGTCTCTGGATGAGATTAGAGGCTGGCTGTGTGCCTGAGAGGTCTTTAGGCAGCCTGTTTCCTGATGGGTGGGGCTGAGATCCCACCTGGATTATTGTTTGGCCTGGGGTTTCTCAGCGCTGATGGGAGGGACCAGATTTTCCCAGAAATGGCCACCTCCAGAGAAAGGCAAGCTGATGAGTGTTCCCGAGAGCTTCACCTCCAAGGCCCTTCCCCCACAACAAGCCATAGTCACCCCTGTTTTCCCAGGAGATCCTCCAAGTATTGCAGTCAGGTTCTACCCAGATTCCTATGGAGACTGCTTTGTCCTGGGACCCAGTGCATGTGAAAGTCTGTGTGTGCCTTTCAAGAATGGGGTCTCTGTTTCCCCCAGTCCTGTGAAGCTCCTGCACACAAGCCCTGCTGGCCTTCAATGCTAGATGCTCCGGGGGCTCTTTCTCCCTGTGCCCGATCCCCAGGCGTGGGGTTTTGACATGGGGCTCAGAACTCTCAGTCCTGCAGCTGAGTCTCTCTGATGCAGTTACTTTCCAGTCTGTGGGGCTTCCCACCCAGGAGGTATGGGGTTGCTTCTATCGCGTAATCGCCCCTCCTACCTCTTGATGTGGTCTCCTCTTTGTCTTCTGGAGTAGAATATCTTTTTTGGAAGTTTACAGTCCGTTTGGTTGAAGGCTGCTCGGCATTTGGTTGTAGTTTTGCTGTTTTTTGGGAGAGAAGTTGAGCTCCAGTCCTTCTATTCTGCCATCTTAATCCAATCTCTCTGCTTCTATAAGTTTTTTTTTAAGATTCCATATACAATCGAGAAGATCATATGTTATTTGAGTGCGTGTATGTGTATGTGTGTGTGTGTGTGTGTGTGTGTGTGTGTGCGCGCGCGCGCGCGCGCGCCTCAATCACATTTCTTTTATCCAGCCATCCATTGACGGACACTTAGGATGTTTTCTTGTCTTGGCTGCTGTAAATAATACTGAATAAACAGAGAAGTACAGATGGCTCTCTGAGATAGAGATTTCATTTCCTTCAGATCTATACCCAGAAGTGAAATTGCTGGATTATATGGTAGTCCTGTCTTCAGTCTTTTGAGGAACGATCACACACTGTTTTCCATAGTGGCTGCACCGATTCACATTCTCATCAACAGTTCCCTTTACCCACCTCCTTGCGAACACTTGCCATCTTTTGTCTTTTTGACGAGAGCCATTCTAACAGGTATAGGTGATATCTCATTGGAGTTTGATTTGCATTTCCCTGATGATCAATGATGCTGAGCATTTTTTGGGTACACGTTGGCTGTGTGTCTTCCCGGGGAAGTGTCTATTCGGTTCCTCTGTCTGTTTTTTTTCCTGACTCTTTGGGTTTTCTTTTTTTTTTATCTCAATTGAGTTGTATGAGGTCTTCATACATTTTGGATATTAACCCCTTACTGCATATATGATTTGCACATATTTTCTCCCATTCCATAACTTGTCTTCTCATTTTTTTTGATGCTTTCCTGTGCTGCCCAGAAGCGCTTTAGTTTGACGTCTCACTTGCCTATTTTTGTTGTTGCCTCTGCTTTTGGCATCAAATCCAAAAAATCCTTGTGAAGAATGATGTCAGGGGGATTACCCCATTTTCTTCCAGGAGTTTTATGGGTTCAGGGTTTACATTCAAGTCTTTAATTCATTTCGAGTGGATTTTTTGTGTCCAGCGCAGGTCAGGTTTGCAGTTTCATTCTCTTGCGTGTGGCTGTCCAGTTTTCCTAACACTGCTGGCTGAAGAGTTTATTCTTTCCCCACTGTCTGTTGTCAACTAACCGACACATGTGACCCCGAGATGCTCCGAAGAGGGTATTTTCAAACTCCCGTCACCAGCACCCACACCGCACGGAACCAAAGGGTCTGCAGGGTCTGAGTTCTGGAGGCTTTCCATCCTCCTCCTAAAATCACATTCCAGCAGCTATGGAAACAGCAACCTTCCCCAAACAGGTGAAGTTACTTTTTTCAACAAAAGCGACATGAGGAAGACAAGGGAAATGCATTCTAAATACACCTGCAGCCTGCTGCACAGAGGATTGGGCTTCAGAAAAGGCTACCATCGTGAACTGAAATTTTTTATGGTGTAACTCCCGTCATGAAAAGAAAGTCGGTATATTATTCCACAGAATCTGGGCCCTGGCCCAAGGACAGAAGAACGGAACTACAGTTCTCCCAAATAACAGAGCTAAATGACAGCCAGTCCTTTCTGAATCTTCATGTCACTCCAGATGAAAAAACAGACTGCCAGGAAAAAAATAGTTCCATAGCAATCTATGGATTTATGAGTAATCACAGCACTAAATATTTATAAAGCAGGCAGAGTGCACAGTGTCCATCATTCTGTGAAATTGTGCTCGCTGCAACATTTAAAAGAGCCCAAAGAAATGCTCTACAAGGCCCCAGGTTTAGGGCCATGGTTTGAACACAGTGTCTGTTTTATCATTTACAATTTGCTTTCAAACTGGGGTCATCCTGATTTAGAAAATAAAGGCATCCAAGATAAAGTGCTTTCTTTTTCTCATCTCCCATTTTTATCACTGAACATATTCAGTGCTTGTTCATATTTATATATGAGCAAAACATCGAGGCTCGGAAAGATTCAAAGCTGTTAGATGGTCCCTCCTGATAAGCAGAGATTGAAGGCAACCTGGCATCGTTTATTATGCAGTAACGGCACAAGTATGACATGGCCGTCATCAAAATCTTAAACAGTGGTTAAAAAAAAAATTGCCTTAAATGCCACCATCCAGAGATACTGCTGACTTGGAAGTGACTTTTTTTTTTCATCTTGGCTTTTGCAGGCATTGACAGTCCTTTTCCTTCATTTTTATTGAGGTATCATTCACATATGATAAGATAGTGCTTTTCTTAAAAAGCCAACAGTACTGAGATTTAATTCACACACCTACACTTTACGGCACTCCACAATTCAGAAAATGAGGTCACTTAAAGCCCTCTGAGACCCAGCCCTTCCTCTCCATCCTGCCTCTGTCCCGGCACCGGCCCCTACCTGTCATCGGCCCCTGGACCACTCTTCAATGGTCTCCTCTCCCCCGGTCCCCCAGGCCACTTCGTCCACTCTCCATACCGCCCCCTACACGCTCCTGTTTAAAACACAAATCTGAGCTGCTCTCCTCGTCTCTAACGCGTCTCCACGCGGCCTTGTGCGGTCGTGGTCCCAGGGGACCTCATCCTGGCTTCCCACATTCAGGCCTCTGAATTCATGCTGCCAGCCTCTGTCCCACCCGATAAACGCTGCTGCTCCTTCCGGTCTGTCTCCTCTTCTTTACCACCTTTCTGACGTCCCAAGCAGACTACACACGCTTTTCCAACAGGCTCGCTTTCTCCGTGCACCCCTCCAGCACAGCATCTCAGCAACGTCTGCGTCAGTGCCGAGCTCCCCAATGGACTGCAGCTCTCGGAAGGTGGGGGTGGAGTCTTTTCAGACTGGTACTTACAGCACTTTACAAGGTATGCGGCCTATAGTAAATAGTCGACTAAAGCATGAGTTGAATACAGCAATCTTTTCTCCCCAACTCAACTGACAAGTAAAATCATCTGCATCTCAAGTGTACAACGTGATGATCTGATCTATGATACGCTGTGGAATGATTACCAAGACGATCAACACATCCATCATCTCACGTTAACTCCTCTTTTTCTTTTTTCTTTTGAGGTGAGAATGCTGAGGATCTACTTGCAGCAGCTCTCAAGTATATACTACATTAATAACCACAGTCACCACCACGTCCTCAGAACTTATTCTTATAATGGAACGTTTATACCCTTTGAGCAGCACCTTCCCATTTCCCCCTTCCCCCTGGCCCTGGGCCCTTCTAGTCTCTGTTGCTATGAATTTGGCTTCCCCTCACCTGCCCCGCCCTTGCCCTTAGACTCTCATATAACAGACACCATGTAGTCTTTCTTTTTCCTTGTCTGGATTACATCACTTAGCACAGTGCCCTCCAGCTTCATCTGTGCGGTCCCAAATGGCAGGATTTCCTTATTTTTGATGGGTGAAACTATACAGATGGATAGATCTGTCTTTATCTATATTATATATGCCTTCGTCTGCTGGTGGACACTTCGGTTGTCTCCATATCTCAGCTACTCTAGATAAGGCTGCAGTGCACACGGGAATGCGCGGAGATTTCTTTGGTATTCTGCTTTCATTTTCTTTGGACACATGCTCAGAAGCAGAATGGCTGGACCCTATCGTTGTTCTATTTTTAATTTCGTGTGGAACCTCTAGACTTTCCCCCTAGGAGCTGTGCTGGTTTACACTCCCAGCAACAGGCCACAAGGGTTTTTATCTCCTGTCTTTTCGATAAGAGACATCCCAACAGCTGTGAGGTGACAGCTCATCGTGATCTGGATTTGCACTTCCCCGATTAGTGATGTTGGGTACCTTTTCACATACCCGTGGGTCATTTGTAGGTCTTTAGGAAAAACCATCAATTCAGACCCGCAGCCCATGTTTTAACTAGATTATTTTTTTTTTGTTGTGGTGGTTGTTACTGAGTTGTATGAGTTTGTGTGTATCCTGGATATGAGCCTCTCGGTAGACATGTGGTTTGAAAACATTTTCTCCTATTCCGTAAGCTGCCTTTGCATTCTGTTAATGGTTTCCTTTGCTTTAGTTTGATGTCTCTCCTGCTTATTTTTGTTATTGCCTTTGCTTTAGGTGCCAAATCCAAAAAATCATTGCCCAGACTGATATCAAGGGGATTACCCCCCATGTTTCCTTCTAAAAGTTTTATGGTTTCAGGTATTACACTCAAGTCTTTAACCCATTTTGAATCATTGTTTGTGCATGTGCTGTAAGACAGGGTCCAGTTTCATTCTTCCGCGTGTGGCTGTGCAGTTTTCCCAACACTGCTTATTGAAACAAGTGTCCTTTCCCCACTGCATATTCTTGGCTCCTCTGTCATAAATTAATCGATCATGTATGCATGGGTATCTGTACTTCTGCCAGTACCATACTGTTTTGATTAATTATATCCTTGTAATATAGCTTGAAATCAAGGAGGGTGAGGCCTCCAGCTTCCGTCTTCTTTAGCAGTATTGTTTTGGCTATTAGCGGTCTTTCATGGTTCCACACGAATTTTAAGATAGTATATTCTATTTCTGACCAAAATGTCACTGAATTTTGATAGGGACTGCAATGGATCTGTAGATCGCCTTGAGTATAAGGACATTTTTACAATATTAATTCTTCCAACCCATGACCATGGAATATCTTTCCACTTATTTGCGTCTTCAATTTCTTTCATCAATGTCTTACAGTTCTCAGAGTACAGGTCTTCTGCACTGAACGAATGGTGTACAGCATGTACCTCCTTGGTTAAATTTACTGGTTAAATAAGTTGGCTAAATTTAATAAAAAGCATTTATTTATTTTTGATGGTTTTGAAAATGGGATTGCTTTCTTAGTTTCTCTTCCAGGTAGTTCACTGCTAGTGTATACAAGCACATTAATTTTTGCATGTCAATCTTGCATCCTGTAATTTTACTAAATTCATTCATTAGGTCCAAGAGTTCTTTGCGAAGCCTGTAGGGTTTTCTATATATAATATCATGTCATCTGCAAACAGAGGTAATTTTATTTCTTCCTTTCTGATTTGAACGTCTTTTCTTTCTTTTTCTTTTACTATGGTTAGCTGGCACTTCCAGTACCATGTTGAATAGAAATGGCACCATTGAGTTTTCGTGTTCTGTTCCTGATCTCAGAGAAAAGGCTTTCACTTTTTTTTCCTTAAAAGAGGCCCTGTAAAATTGTTTAATTAACTAATTATTTTTGGCCATGCCCTCAGCATGCGAAAGTTCCCGGGGACAGAACCTGAGACACAGCAGTGGCAATACCAGATCCTTAACTGCCAGGCACCAGGGAACTCTGCTTTTAACTTTTCATCACTGGGTATGATGTTAGCTGTGGGCTTTTCATACACGGCCTTTTATTACGTTTAGGTATATCGTTTCTATACCTATGTGTGAGAGTTGATTCTTTTTATCACAAATGTATGTTGAATTTTGTCAAGTGTTTTTTCTGCATCTACTGAAATCATCGTATGGTTTTTATCCTTCATTCAGTTAACGCAGTGGATCACATCAATTGATTTGGGTATGCTGAACCATCCCTGCATCCCTGGAGTGGATTCCTCTCAATGACAGCATACGATCATTTTAATGTGCTCTTGAATTCCACAGGCTAGTATTTTTTTTTTCTTTTGTCATTTTAGGGCCGCACCTACGGCATACGGAGGTTCCCAGGCTAGGGGTCCAATGACAGCTACAGCTGTCGGCCTACACCACAGCCACAGCAACGCCAGATCCGAGTCGCGTGTGTGACCTACACCACAGCTCATGGCAACACTGGATCCTTAACCCACTGAGCGAGGCCAGGGATCGAACCCACAACTTCATGGTTCCTAGTCGGATTTGTTTTCGCTGCGCCACAACGGGAACTCCCATGGGCTAGTATTTTTGTCAAGGATTTTTTGCATCTACGTTCATCAGGAACGTTGGCCTGGAATTTTCTTTCCTTGGACCAGCCACCTTTAAAACCGTACCGTGCAGCAGGAAGGATGGAATCAGTAACCCCATTTTCCACTTGGGGAAGTGAAAGCACAGGTGACTTTGCAACTCCTGAGAGACATGGCGGGGAGTCACACCATGCTGTCCAGCTCTGAGTTCACATTCTCTCCGTGCGACTAAAACCGGCCTAAGCTGTTGCCAAGATGAAGAAGCTCAATTTAATACCTCGGCTCTCCCCTTCAGACTTTGTGCAACAATGACAGATCTATCCCTCGTCAACTTGAAAGGGGCACCGAGTGCGCAAAGCTCCTCTCTCAGAGCAGATGTTCATTGCTCAATGTCCCCTTCAATGACTTAAGCCCAAAACCACCTTCCCGGCCTGAGCCTCCCTTTGCCCTCATCCCTGGAGCCAGGACCCCACCTCCTGCACTCTCAGTCCTGGATTGAGGACATCCCCCCAAAGCTCCAACAGTCCCCTGTGTTTCAGCCCCCAAACCCCGCTTTGGTGCTGAGCCCCTCTCCCTCGGTGCTGAGGAAGCACAATGGCCAGGCGGGATCCTTGAAGGACACGGGACACCCACCGCCCCTGTCTGATCCCACGGCAGCTCCCCTGGGACTGGAAGCGGGACACCGTTTCCCAAGACTCAAGAGACAGAGCTCCTTCCAAAAGGAGAAGTGCCCACGCAGTCCTCTCCCTGAGAAGAAGCTATTTTTAGCTCCTTCAAGTGTCTCCGAATCCAAACAATCCAGGGAACTGCCTGAGTTCACAGTCTCAACATGCTCCAGCTTTGACAAAATCCATTATGTCATGCGGGAAGGAGGCCAAGCAGCCCTGACTGTCTCACAGACCCACAACGCCAGCTCCGAAATAGGATCCTTATCAGCGCTGGCAGCGCTGGAGATGCTTTCCGAGGACTGGTGGTCCTCTCAGCAGTATGGCGAAGAAAAGCAGAGACTGGGGTAGTGCCAGACCCATCAATCCGGCTAAGTAAGAGCAGGAACAAGTGCCAGCACAAGGCAACTTCCAAACCGAATTTTCCAATGTTGTACAATAACGCTATGGAGAAATCTGGACTATAGAGTAAAGACTCATCACAAATCCACACCAGCATCTTTGTCTGGCCTCAGGCTGCGTCTCAAAACAGACCTCTTGCCAGAACGTTCCTAGAATCCAATTATAGAAAGAGAAGAATACTAATGAAGGATGAAGTAGGGGGAAAAAAAAGTCACCCAGCTCTAAACAGCTGGTTATGAACTTCTTTCATGCAAATGCCGCATGTGTAGGAAAATCAAAGAGCTCAATCCCCAAGCGGTTGCAAAGACGTGAAATAAATAAGCCATGACCTCAAACAAATGACTGATTCTATCTCTGAGGCCAGAGGGTGAAGGAGAAGGTGAGGGCAGAAGGCGGGGCCCATAAGGCTGAGACGGGGCTAAGCGAGACGCGTCCCGTGTGGACCCCGTCTACATGGGCGACGGGAACTTGCCTGCCCATTAGGAGAGTTATTCTTCATTACGTAACTGTTTTCATTGTGCTCGAGGATACGGCATTACACATTCTGAATGACTTTCGCAGCGTTCGTTCATGGGACAGGCACACGGAGAGACGCAGCTCCTTCCTGCATGTAGCTGTCAGAGCAGAGGAGACTCAGAAAGCAAACGGGGCACCAGGCGGTGTGTGTGCTGGGAGACTGCGCCAGCGGGACAGGAACACGGATGTGGACACGAGTGGGAGTGTATGAATGTACAGAAGTTATATATTCATTATAATAAAAATATATAGTAATATATATTCACACGCTCACACACATACACACACACAGTTATTTCAAGAAACTCAGGGTGGAGTTCCCGTCGTGGCTCAGTGGTTAACGAATCTGACTAAGAACCATGAGGTTGCAGGTTTGATCCCTGGCCTTGCTCAGTAGGTTAAGGATCTGGCGTTGCCGTGAGCTGTGGTGTAGGTTGCAGGCACGGCTTGGATCCTGCGTTGCTGTGGCTGTGGCGAGGGCCGGCAGCTACAGCTCCTGTTAGACCCCTAGCCTGAGAACCTCCACATGCTGCGGATGTGGCTCTAGATAAGGCAAAAAGACAAAAAAAAAAAGAGAAACTCAGGGTGTTACCATTGTGGCTAAGTGGATTATGAACCCAATTGGTATCCATGAGGATGCGGGTTTGATCCTTGATCTTGCTTAGGGGGTTAAGGATCCGGCATTGCTGTGAGCTGTGGTGTAGGTGGAAGATGCGGCTCGGATACCGTGTTGGTGTGGCTGTGGTATAGGCCGGCAGTGGCAGATCCAATACGACCCCTAACCTGGGAACTCCCATGCGCCGCCACTGTGGCCCTAAGAAGCAAAAAGCAAGCAAACAAACAAACAAACGAAAACAAAAAAATCGACTTGCACACATAAAACTGACCATCACGGAGGGGAAGTCCGGAAGACCCTCACTCAGTCTCTGGCTCCTGAAGGAGGTGCTAGTCAAGACTAAAAGGCTGGAGAGCAAGTCAAGAAGCCCCTGGGTCGGAGGGTTGGGCAGGAAGCAGGTTGGCACTCTGCCCCCGCGGTCCGAGGCAGCATGCTTGGCAGGGAAGATGCTGAAGCCTGGCATCCCAGCACTGAACGCTGATTGGATGATGACTTCCTGCCACGCCCTCTTCAGCCTGCTCCCCACGCAACCCCTCCTCATCCTCACAGTCACCTTGTGATGCTGGGACCGCTACCCACATTTTGCTCATTAGAAGCTCATGTACACAAAGGCCAACTAGCTTCCCACGGTCCCACCGCTCCTAAGCGAACAGGTGGGATCCCAAGGCAGGCCTTCTCCTCAGAGAAGGGGTCTGCATGTTGCGGGAGAAGCTGGAATTGAGGGAGCAGGGGGGAAAATTACTTTAGGTTTGGACAGAAACAGGAAAGAAAGCGCTCCAGCCGAGCACAGAGAGAGGGAGGGGGCTGGACAGCAGGTAAAGCAAAACTCCAGAGAGCAGGGCAGGTTTGGCACAGACGCGGGGGGAAATGGAGTGGGACGGAAAGAAGGAAGGATGGCGCAGATTGGGCTGGACAGCGAGGTTCCCAGGCCACTGTCGGCGGCAGGTGCCAGCATGGAACTGAGGGTCGCTGGAATCACAGAGGCAAGGAGCTGAGAAGACGGGGCACTGGATGCATCGGCCACTCGGGTGCCCAGGAAAGAGCAGAGGTAAGGCAACCAGCAAGTCCGGGCACCAGGAGCACCACCCCCAACCTGATTTGGGCATTGGGAGAAAGAAACTGAGTGTCAGAACAATTCGCATGCGTGCGTAACTCTAGTCCTCCGTGGTCTGCTCCAGATCCGGCCAGTCAAAGACCTCAAGGCCGGGGTCCGAGTAAAACGTGCAGGCCTTGCTTTGGAAGGAAAAAGCATCTCTTCTCTTCCGAATGCGGGCTCTGGCCAATCCAGCTGAATTACTGCAATTCTGAACATCTCCTCCTGGTTCAACGCTTCTGGGTCACAGGCTTTAGAACCAGAACGCTTCAAATAGAAAGCTCTCTCGTTTAGACCTGTTCTGATGCTCTGCACGGGAAGTGCAATGAGCAATCTGAGTATCTTTCTTCCCCTAAACTTAACCAAAAGAAGTCCTCTAGATAAAAAAAAAAAAAAAAAGGCATCATTAAAGGAAAAGTTCACCCCGGTGTGGGCAAGTGACTTATAACATTTCGGATGCAGAAAGCTCAGCCTTCGTGGTGTGAACCTGGCAGCAGGTACCACCTGGTCTCCTGGAAGACACTTCGGCAAAAAGACAAAATGTGGGAGCTGCCTCGGGACACGCTGTCCATGTGGGATCATCGCAGTGCTTGACAATCCAGGAGATGATATTTTTCAGAGGAGCAGGTAGAAATGAAAACATTTAGAGTGAACATTTCTTCTACCGTTTTAGGCGATTACAAAGTTAATGTTAGACCTGCTCCCACTGACAGCAGTCATAGGTTGCCCGGCAACCCCAACACCTTCCTGGGTTGAGCTGCAAACTACTGGAGCAGCTTTTTAAACCTTGTTAAACCGTGAAGCCACTCAAGAAGCTGAACAAGGCACCTATCACACCCAGACCTTGTGCTGATACAGGGTATTTACACATAAGATGCTCCCACAGCTAAATCTAACACCTGAGGCTCCTCTGGCCCTGCCAGCTGCCCTGACGTCATCAGAATGACATCAAAATGACCTCCTGGCCCACCTGATCCAGTTTTTTATTTCCTTAGTAGCCGCTAGGTCACTGGCTCTCACCGGATTCTTTTAAATTTATTTTCAAACTGTGACAAAATACACGACATGAAATTGACCATCTTTCTCATTCTCAAGTCCACAGTTCTGCGGCACTAGCACATTCCCACTGCTGCACGACCGTCACCACCATCCACAAAAGGCGTCTCCTCTTGCAAAACTGAGACTCTATACTCACTGAACAACTCCCCATCTCCCCCCACCCCACCCTGGCCCCCAGAGCCCCTGGCAGCCACCATTCTATTCTATGACTCTACTTTTGACTATTCTAGGTAGTCACATATGTGGAATTCTACAATATTTGCCCTTTTTTGTTTGGCTTATTTCATTTAGCATGATGTCCCCAGGTTCATGTTGCAGCACACGGCAGAATTCCCTTCCTTACTAATCTGACTGGCATTCTGTTACATGTGTATGCCACACTTGGTTTATCCATTCATTCATCAATGGACATTTGAATTGCTTCTATCTTTTGACCACCATGATAATGAATGGGGCTTTGAACATGGGTATACAAACGTCTCTTTAAGACCATGCTCTTAATTCTTTGGGAGTGTATACTCAGAAGCAGACTGCTGGACCATATGGTAATTCTATTTTCAATTTTTTTAAGGAACCACCATTCTGTTTTCCACAGTGACTGCATCATTTTACATTCGTAACAGCAATGCACAGGAATTCCGGTTTCTCCACATCCTCACCAATACTTATCTTACGTTTTTTGTCTATTTTCTTCTTCTTCTTTTCCGGGCCACACCTGCAGCATATGGGAGTTCCCTGGCTAGGGGTCAAATCTGAGCTGTAGCCACTGGCTTATACCATAGCCACAGCAACGCCAGATCTGAGCCGCATCTGTGGCCTAGGCCACAACTTGTGGCAATGCCAGATCCCACTGAGGGAGGCCAGGTGTCGAACCTGCACCCTCATGGATACTAGTCGGGTTCTTAACCCGCTGAGCCACAACAGGAACTCCTATGTCTTCTTAAAAGTAGCCATCTCCTTGGTTATGAAGTGGTCACTGGATTTTACACATGCTTCACTTTTTCATACCTCTACTCCTGCAGGTATTGTACTGTACTGGAATCACTGACATGAAACAGACTGTCTGTCTCGTCACCCACTCAGTCTATGACCTCCTCCACGGGAGAAGTTTCCTTCATCCGAAATACCCCTCATTCAGCCAACAACACAGCTGGTCCCGCAATATAAGTTCCCTGAACATCTGCCCTGTTCCTCAGACCAATGGAATAACACCACTTTGAGTAACAAGTTCACAGGAGATCGAGGAACATCTCGAATGCCAGCCTGAGACGTTTGCTCCCATCAACAAGAGAGAGCAACTATCGGTTGTTTCTGAAAGAGGACGCCGGAGTCATCACCATTTGATGATGGTGCAGTGGCGGGGAAGAAACCATGGAAATGGAAATTAAGAACACGATGGTCCCAGAGTTTTAAAACTATCTGGGAAAAAGGAAGACAGGAAATTCGTCAATGACAGGAACAAGCAACAACTATTAGATATGAGTGCAGGGAAAGGAAGCTAAAGAGATAGTTGGAGACACGAAATCAATGAACACTGGTTGTGAACTCAAATAAACTATTTCGAGGGTTGTTAAGAGAATACACAAATAAACAGCAGGCTTTAAAGCACTGAGCCATCCAAAAATCCAGACTAAAGAGAAGGAAATACACATGGTAGAAGGTATAATACGTTTTATTTTTACCATCGTTTTAAAATTATTTGCCATTTGTAAACCTTTACTTAGCACCTCAACTAGAGCAGGCACAGAACTGGGCACTGCAGACCCAGCATTCGAGGAGCTGACAGTCCGGCTGAACGACAGTCGGGCGGGTACTGGCCCCCACAGCGACACCCTGCATTCCCTGCCTCTACCACAATCCCTCCGACAGAGCTTTGAGGGACCGAAGGCAGGAAACAGCGATGTGAGTGGGGATACGAATTTGTTTAGCCACACTGTTTCGTTTCCTTTCTCTGTTTCCGATCCTCGGGCGGATGGATATTTCAAGCCCTGCAAGCGCCTCGATGAGGTGATTAAACAGCCCTTGTTTTCAGCCTGAGCCTTTACCAGTCCACCCGCCCCCTTCCTCAGCCGGACAGACGTGGACACGAGTGCAAACGCACGACGCCGACTCCAGACGCCTCCGCGAAAACACGTCTTCTTGATTCTGTTCACAGGAGCCACAGAGGAGGGAAAGCAAAGGAACCTAGATCCTCCCTGAGGAACCGTGAACACGAGTGGGGAAGGCCGTGCCTTGCCGTAAACACCAGGAGAGCACATTCTCAATGTGGTCGTCAGCAAAATGTCCGCGTGGCTCGCGAGGAGTGACAGACTAATGACGGACAGCCCCCCCCCCCATTCATGAGTCCCCCGAAGAGAACGGATCTCAGACTCGCTTCCTCCAACACAAAGCCTTCTGTCCCTTAACACCTCCTGCAGCTCAGCCCCTTCCTCTCCCTCCAAGGAGCCTCAACAGCTTACCTAGAAGGACCGCCCCGCAGAGCAGGGCCAGGGGCTCAATCCAGGGCCTGGGTTTGTTTTGTTTTATTTTATTTTTATTAGAGTAGAGTTGCGTCCATTTCTGCTGCACAGCACTGTGACCCAGTCGTATATATGCATGCCTTCTTTTTCTCATATTTTCTTCCTTCACAGTCTATCCTAGAAGAGTAGACATAGTCCCCTGTGCTGTACAGCAGGACCTCGTTGCTTCTCCGTGCTCAATGGGACAGCTTACAGCTGCCAACCCCAAACCCCCATCCATCCCACTTTCTTCCCCCTGCCCCTCGGCAACGACTCAGCCATTAAAAAAAGAAAATAATGCCATCTGTAGCAACATGGATGCAACCAGAGCGTCTCAAACTAAGTGAAGTAAGTCAGAAAGAGACAAATACCATATGATATCACTTATACATGAAATCTAAAATATGGCACAATGGAACCTACCTACAAAGCAGGGGCTGTTCTGAGCATCCACAAAGAACTTTGTGTTCAGCACTTGGTTAATACGCATTCCTATTTATACGACACTGTACAGCGTTCAGCCTACTAGAAGCCTCAATTATACACTCCTGTTCCCACCATACACGGGGGAGAGAGGTCTGGAGACGTGAAAGAGGAAAGAAGAGACTTAACTACAACCTTCTCGGTGGCAGTTTGTGCTCTTTCAACACCCCTGCGTGAGCCCGAAACACACCTCGTCCACGACCTCACTTTACTACTACAGTTCTCTATAAAATTCCCCGAATCATCTACATGACACTGCCTGTCCCAAACCAATAGAAGTAATTCCTTGCACAAAATTAATTTTATAGAAAGAAGCCTTCTTAAAAAAAAAATGTAACACCAATACATTAATGCCCAGACAGACCCTCATCTTTCACGTATATTTCTCCCTTGTTCCTAAAGTGCCCCGCACAGAACAAAAGCAAAGGGCTCTTCGTCAATATTTCTTTTTTGAATATGAGCAAGATCAAGACATTTACAAGCCTGACAACACCTGTAAAACATATACTGGGATGGTTTTCTTAGGGATAGCTGAGAGTTATTTCTTACAGAAGTCTCATAAAACATCTATATTGTTAACACCGGAAAAGCCATAAGGAATTCGGGGGAATTTTATCCTCACTGCAATAACATCCCTTGAGAAAGAGAGAAAATTGGGAAATTTCACCTGCTCTCACACTTGGTGAGGGAAGTAATCTGGCACGTTGGCCCGTGAACTCTCTGTTCCTCCACATGACATAATTTATAAAAGAGGCTTTTCTCCAAGTCTTTTCTGAACACCAGCAAGTTCGGCTCTTTTGTGCTATATTAATTATTTGATACGGCCTCCTTTCATCTTTTCATTTTTGTTAGAATGTTGCAGAGACTATTTCTGCCCACTTTGATCTCACTGCCAGAAGGAACCAAACCCACCAGTGGAGGGGACAGTAAAGCACACCAGACCCCAGGGCCATCAAGTCATCCTTAAGTGGTACCCCACACACACACTTCCCACAGAAATTCTCTAGCCCTGATGGGACAGTTAACCATTTTCCCCCTTTCTTTTTATTCTTCCCTCCTCTAAAAAATGTGATAAAGTTCAATCTATTTTCTTTTCTTCTCACTTTCACTTCCCATGTTTAAAAAATGTAAGTGAATAAATGTATTTAAACGTCTCCAATAATTCTTTTTCTTATGCTCTTGCAGTATGTCCTCTTTTTTTAAATTACTCAGTGAATTGTATTACATTTATAGTTGTGTAACAATCATCACAACCCAATTTTATAGCATTTCCATCCCAAACCCTCAGTGCATCCCCCCACCCCCCAGCCTGTCTCATTTGGAAACCATGAGTTTTTCAAAGTCTGTGAGTCAGTATCTGTTCTGCAAAGAAGTTCATTGTGTCCTTTTTTTTGATTCCACATGTAAGTGATAGCATTTGATGGTAGTGTCTCATTGTCTGACTGAGTTCACTTAGCATGATAATTTCTAGGTCCATCCATGTTGCTGCAAATGACGGGTACCACATCTTCTTTATCCACTCCTTTGTTGATTTGATGGCCATTTAGGTTGTTTCCATGACTTGGCTATTGTATAGAGTGTTGCCATGAACACTGGAGTACATGTGTCTTTTCGAGTCCTGGTTTTCTCTGGATAGATGCCCAGGAATGGGATTGCTGGATCACACGGTAATTCTGTTTTTAGTTTTCTAAGGAAACTCCATAACGTTTTCCACAGTGGTTGCACCAATTTACATTCCCACCAACAGTGTAATAGGGTTCCCTTTTCTCCACACCCTCACCAGCACTTACTGTTTGTAGACTTTTTGATAATGGCCATTCTGGCTGGTGTAAGGTGGTGGCTCATAGTGGTTTGGATTTGCATTTCTCTAGTAACGAGTGATGTTGAACATCTTTTCATGTATTTTTTGGCCATCTGTAGGTCTTCTTTGGAGAACTGTCTGTTTAGGTCTTCTGCCCACTTTCTGATGGCGTTGTTTTTTTTTTGGTATTACGCTGTAGGAGCTGTTCATCTCTTAATAATTCTAATTCTTAGCCTAAAGTAGAAAGAAATCTAGGCACTTATCCTTGTTTTTTAACTGAGATATAACTGACACATAACACTGCATAAATTTTAGGTGAGCAGATGCTGCTTCGATATAGGAATACGCTGTGGAATGACCATCCCCGTCCTCACAGAGACATTTCTTTCTTGTGGTGAGAACCTTTAAGATCAGTTCTCTTGGCACCTTTCAAATATGCGATGCAGTATTATTAACAGTACTGCGCACAGACAGAATAACCTCCAAGCCCTTCAGTCGTAACCAGTCGTAACCAAGGATAAATGCATGGGCAACATCAAGGACCTTTCATTACCGTTTCCGAATGAAACTGGAACCCCCTGAGAACCTTGTGCTCTGGAGTCGTGGGGCCAGAGACACAGGACCCCAGAAGGGGCTTCAGAAACCGCAGTCCCACCCCTCACTGGACAGGGGAGGACACTGGGGGCCCATAGGGCTTGTGATTCATCCAAGAGGATGGCCCAGGGCAGCATCCAGATCCGATTTCTCTGAACTCCCAGTTCCCGCTCACTCCACCTCAGCCCCTCTCGGGAAGTCTGTGGGGACCACAGGGTTCCACCCACAACACTCCCACCCCACCCTCCCCGGTCTCAGCACCTCAACCAGTACAGACACACGGCTAAGGGGCTTCCCTGTACTTGGGGCAGCTGAACTCAGCCTCCTGGAGACACTCAGCAGAGGAAGCATCACGGGAATGGTTTGATTCTAGCTGCTGACCTCGGTGACGGAATCTCCTCGTCCTGAGGCCTGAGCTTCCTATGGACCAAGTATACATTTCTCCACTAGGCCTAGAGGGACATTTAGAGCCTTTCACCCCAGTGTGCCTTACCGGACAAGGGGTCAGACAGAGCCTCCGGCCCTGGGCTCATTTAACTCATCCTAGGGTGCCGTCACCTCACTTTTCCTCACACCCATCTCCTCTCTTCTGTAGAAAGGTCATGACCACTTGCATAATATCTGAGTGCCCGTGTGGACACGGTAGGCTTCTCTGACGATAAACCGAGGCTCCTGGAGGGAAGAGACAGCTAAGGACATGGAAGGAGGAAGCCAGGGCTCCGGGCAAAGACATCCAAGGCATAGAAAGGACAAGCCAAAGGGGACTTACATTTTCTGGGCAAGTCACCAGTCACCAGCCAGTGAGCACATCTTTTCCTCAACCAATAATAATAAAAAAAAAAACTAGGAAGAATTGGACTGTTTCTCATGTACTTTCAAAGCCACCGCTGGACACAAACTAGTAACATCTGCTTGAATCAACACCTGCTCCTTGACCTCCAGCTTAATTAGCATACCTGTTCAGTGACCCCAGCGTGACAGGTGCATCCAGGCTCACATGGCCTCATCAGCAAACCTCACTGGTGGCCACGTAAGGCTCCTCCGTCGGCACCGACTTCAGAGGCACATCCCAACATCACAGGGCTGCCGGCGCCCGCGAGGTGTTGGCATTTTTCATTTTCTAATCAAAGGGGTCAGAGTAAGTGGGTGCTGGCGGTTGACAGCTGAGGCTGTCTGCCTGTCATCTCCCTGCCACACGCAGTGTCTAACACAGCGCTCGGGGAAAGATCCCAGCTTCGGGTTTCTGTCACAGCGGCCGTGGTGGGGGACTCTGGCGGGGCTGTTTCCTGTCACACTTACTTGTGTCAAGGCCAAGAGGTGGGGGTGGGGAGACTTCATAGCGGCTTTTGGAAAAACTGTAATAAAAGTGGATGCATACACACGGACGTCCAACGCACACATGCACATGCACAGGGATGGAGCGAGAGTCCCCGCACTGCTGCTGTCCCATTTTTACTTACTTAATTAATTTATTTATTTTTATTTATTTACTTTTTTGTCTTTTTGCTTTACCTAGGGCTGCACCTGTGGCATGTGGAGGTTCCCAGGCTAGGGGTCTAACAGGAGCTGTAGCCGCCGGCCTTTGCCACAGCCACAGCAACGCGGGATCCGAGCCGCGTCTGTGACCCACACCACAGCTCACGGCAACGCCGGATCCTTAACCCACTGAGCAAGGCCAGGGATCGAACCCGCAACCTCATCGTTCCTAGTCGGATTCGTTAACCACTGAGCCACGACGGGAACTCCTGCTGTCCCATTTTTAGAAGCCAACCGTAAAAGCTGACGAGAGGCACTAGCATGTGCAGACACCCAGCCCCGCACCCCCTCGGCTCAGGACCAGGGCAGGTACCAGTGGACGTGGTGGCCCTCTGCAGTCACACACCCATGGTGACAGTGATGGCTCTGTGTCTGCTCAGGCCAGGGCAGCTGTGCCCAAGTACCCCGCGGGGGGGAGCTGGGAGGGGCAGATGTGAAATCTGCAGGTACAGCACCCACATTTCTGCTGGAAAAATCTGTGACCCATGTTAAGAAAAAGGATTACGGTATATCTCATTCCTTGCCCTCAGGAACCGCCCCCACACACACAGAGAAAGAACAAAGCGCTCAAATTAGAGAAAACATCACGGGCACAGTAAAGAAATGTTCTTGTACGGGAAAGAATGGGAAAGGAGGGAATTTTCTAGAACCTACTGGAAGAATTCACCTGTCCTTAGCAAGACTGTGACAGGACTTTTCCACCGGGAGTAGGCTTTGAATCAGCACATAAACAGAACCAGGGACAACGCACTGATATAAGAAAGTGAAATCGCAGCGTCTTAGCTGTACTGGGAGAAGGTTCCCACCGGTTAGGGAGGAAGAGCCAGGCCTTCATCTCAGAACCCTTCACATATATTTACGGTAAAAACACACGTGTTAAACGTATTCAATTCTATCATATGGGTTTAATTATTCTCCAGTATCCCTGCCATCTCATACTCTATGACCCCAAAACCACTGAGCACAGTGAACACACATGTTCTGTCCTTGAACTTGACCTTATGAGACCTTTTTTTTTTTTTTAAAAAAAAAAGAATCATTTGGAAGGAGTGTCAGATATCGTACACAGGGTCTGAATACTTCATTTTACCCATGAAGAAGCTGAGGCCCCAACAAGTAAGTCAGATTACCTAAGGCCACACAGCTAGTCAGTGACAGAGGTGAGGGGAGGGCTCTGCGTGCCTGTACCAGCCCCGTTCTCCTTACGTTCCCCTCCTTGCTTACTGAAAGGGAACCAACAGAAGAAACGTTCATATATGATTATGAAAGACAGATACAAAGGTACAAAAGGTACATCATCTTTAGTTACAAAATTTTTCCAACGTTTATATGATTTCGTGCGTGTGTGATTTTTGGCAAGACCAACTATATGTAAAAGAAAACAAAGCAGAACACCTAGTCTTTAGTGACCCTGGTTACGGGTGGATCCCAAGCACATCGCTGGGGCATGTGTAACTTGGTCAGCATCATTCCGACGTATCATGGCCAGAAAGGCACTTTCAGATGTCAATGCCAAATTCCCCAGGGCATACACTGCTCCGTGACGTTCAACCTCGGTTGACAAGTCTGTTTACTGAAATTACCAAAGGAACCCAAGTGGTCACATACACAATCTGCACACATTCACCTGCGCAAGAACAGTCAACAAAACAGGTCAGTTTAGCCTCCAAAAGTTATCACACTCAGCAGATAGAATTTCTGCTGTCTCGTGGTTGAAGAGACACACATTAGTACCACTTAGAGCACTAAAAATGAGACCCAGACACACTTAATCACAAGGCCTATAATATTTCACTTCAGCTGGTGGAACTTTGCTGGCAGATAGAAATCTATATTTCACTTCATTTATACTCTATATTTCTCTTGCATTCTGTCTTATTTTCTATCTGGGCTGCTCTTATTCAAGAATGTACAACGGATGCATTATGCCGAAAGTGACTTAATGGGTCAGTTGTCTGCATAGCAAATTCATTGGGTGAGATTTGCATTTCACAGAAATGCTTTCTTTTTCTCTCTAAGCACCCACTCAAGAACTCTCACTGACTGGGTGAGCAGTGTTTCACCAGTAGTCTGGCATCTCCCTTACTTAAAAACACAAACTTTGGCATCTCCAGAGATTCAAAGAGGAGCCTTACCCTTAGGCTTTCACTTTAGCTCTTACTGTGCTCCACCTTGGGGAGAGGGTGGCTGAAGGCAAAAGAGTCTTCAAGAAAACCAGTGGCATATGCACACTATTGTATATGGAATGGACAGTCCACGGGGGACCTGCGATACGGCACAGAGAACGCTACCCAATATTCTGTGATCATCTATGTGGGAAAAGACTCTGAAACAGAGTGGAAATGCATATGTGTATAACTGAGTCACTTTGTTGTGCGGCAGAAATGATCACAACCTTTGAAAATCAAGGCTACTTCAATAAGGCTTTTAAAAATGGAAAAAAGAAAATAAAACCAGAAAGAGGCCAATGGAGCCCCGATGGCTCCTTAGCCTTTCCTCAGTTATGCTCCACCCCAGGTATGCTAGGATCTGAACCTCATCCCGTTCACTCTCCCTCCATGGCGCCCCCGTGCCCTCCCCCTCCAGCTTTCCTTTGACTAAATATATTTCTCCCCTCATCCCTGCTTTTTCCTTCTAGTTTGGGTATTGTCAAACGGCGCCTAGACAGAATAGAACTGAGTTATCATATTGGAATTCTATGACAGCAATGTAAAACCTCAAATGACATGGACTCTATTCTTCTTAAATATGAAGAAAATGGCTATGACGCCCATCACGCTGTATAATTTACTCCATCCTCCATGACCTAGTCTTATGATCAATGGTATGAGCTCACAGAGCAACCAGTCAGGGACAGAGGCAGCATCTATGGTTCTAGAGAAGTCTCCCCAGATCTAATCCCTCTATGACTCTTTAATGGGATCACGATGCAATCTTCATTAGTTCAATGTCACCAACCCAGGAGTCCAAAGCTCTAGTCTTCAGGGATTCAGGCGAGATGCCCTTATGGGAAGGAAGGAATACCTGTCACAGGGAATCTTAAAGATGTTATGGTCAGTGTTATTACAGCTTTTAGAAATTCCAAGCCAAAAATAAATCGGGAAGCATGCTGTCCAGTAGGGTAGGCACTAGCCACATTTGGCTACTTAGATTTAAAGTCACTAAAATCAACTGAAATTGAGAAGTCAGTTTCTCAGTTACACTGGCCACATTTCAGTGGCTCAACAGCCCCGTATGACCAGTGGCTACTGTTCCAGAAGCACAGACATGGGGGCCTATCATCATCACAGAAAGCTCTACTGGACAATGATGCTCTAGACATAGGACCCTGTTACACAACAGCAAGTAGAAAAATGTCTTTCCTGGCAACGACAGCGAGGAATTTATATTTTACAGGAGATTTTTAACCCTTGGCCCATAGTAGTGAATTCTGTCTCCAATTCTTTTTTTTTTTTTTTGTCTTTTTGCCTTTATCTATAGCCGCACGCGCGGCATATGGAGGTTCCCAGGCTAGGGGTCTAACAGGAGCTGTAGCCGCTGGCCTTCGCCACAGCCACAGCAACGCGGGATCCGAGCCGCGTCTGCAACCTACACCACAGCTCATGGCAACGCCGGATCCTTAACCCACTGAGCAAGGCCAGGGATCGAACCCGCAACCTCATGGTTCTTAGTCGGATTCATTAACCACTGAGCCACGAAGGGAACTCCTGTCTCCAATTCTTGAGTAAACTAGACGTACTTGCCTCAAAACCAGAGATTTCCAGGTGTGCTCCATGAATGCCTCAGGAGTTGGTCCAGCAGGATGGAACAGGGAAGCGGAAAGGCGGAGAGGGCTCGGGGTCGCCCCCTCCCTCCTCGACCAGCACCTCCGCCTCCAGGGGGTTGTATTTCGGTATCAAGTCGACTCACAGCTTTTGAGAAACACATACATAAATCCTCACTCTGGATTTTGAATTTCTCTAACTTACCCAACGGCAGGACCATCCTCCAACCTCAACTTGGCCTTCACGCACCTCTTCAATTCTCTCTCGCCTCTTACTAGCAACACTCTAGGTAACCATTATATAACCCCCCCTTTTTTTTGTCTTTTTCTAGGGCCGCACCCACGACATATGGAAGTTCCCAGGCTAGGGGTCTAATCAGAGCTATAGCCACCGGCCTACACCACAGCCACAGCAATGCAGGGTCCGAGCCGCATCTGCGACCTACACCACAGCTCATGGCAATGCCAGATCCTTAACCCACTGAGCGAGGCCAGGAATCAAACCCACGTCCTCATGTAGGGTTTGTTAACTGCTGAGCCACAACAGGAACTCCCATTATTTACCTTTTTACTTTATGAAATCCCAGATCCACCACGTTTTTGCTCTTTGCAAAACCCCTACTTTCTAACTACCCAGAATGCGTGAGGTTCCTCATGTGAACTCCCGGAACGTCTTTTCCTTCTGCGCCACCTTTCTCTACACTCATCCTGCGTCCCTTTCTTTCTGTCCTCCTGGTACCCTCTCCACTGGCACTTGAAATCGGTCCTAGTGCTCCAGGAAGGCTTCATCTACTATCCTCACTTGCTTTCATCTCATCTTCTGTCTCTCCTTTTCCACTGCATACCTCTTCTCGGATCAGAGACAATCTTATGCATGCCAAAAAAAAAAAAAAACTGCAAACCAAACACAGACACAAAACAAATTTGGGCTCCTCTGCTGAGCGATCGCTCTCTCCCTCCCTGCCACCAAAAGTCCTACCAGTAATCTGTGGTCCCCACCTTCCTTGCCTTACCCGCTTGTAACCTCATTTCTGCCTTCCTGCATTTTGTTCAAACTCACTTCAAAGACACCATCGAGCTCCCCATCACTAAGTCTGCAGATCCATCCTTCTCACGTGTAAAGCTGGACTAGAGAGCACCAGCGGTGCTGAAAGACCATCTCCTTCTCCTCCCCCAGCTTTGCAGATGCTCTGCCTCCCCGCGGACCATGCCCCCTCTGGCTGCGTCCACCCGGATCCCCACCTAGACGGCCGTGCCCTGCTGAATCGGTCCCCGCCCCACTTCTCCACCCAGTCCCACTTGTACTCCCCCAGCAACGTTTCCACACACGGCTCCAAACATCACCGGTTTCCCGTGGCTGCTGTCCTTCATTTCAGTCCAGCATTTCTGTAAATCTGAGTGCTTTCCTGGGAACTCGACGTGACCAGAGCCCCACAAACCCACCCCTCCTCCTGGACTCCCTTGTTCTGCAAGTGGCACTGTCACCTTTCCAGTCACCGCACCCTCACTCTTGCCCCATCGATTCTGACTCTCCCATTTGGTCCTTTCTTTCCAAGCCCATCGCTGACTCCCACTTCAGGCTCCCACTCACTCCCACCTCTTAGTTGCTGCCTGTTACGGGAGCCAAAGAGCCCTCTGACATCATGTGATTTATTTCCTTTCCCATTGAAAGCAAAAGGAATTGTCAACCTGTGACCCCACCTGCTGCCTTAAGGAGGACACTGCAAGGATCTTTATGAACCTTCTCAGAAGACAGTCTGTGCTTATTACAGCGACACAAGACAGCACGTACTGTCAGCAAAGTTGACACTTTGAGCGAGAAACCACCATGAGCCTGGAAATCATGCACCTCCTTGTCTCCTTTCCGATCCCGGACCAGTAATCTAAGATGCCCAGCACTAGGCAAATGTCAGGAGCAAGAAAGTGATTTCCAAGAATCTCACAGCTCTGCATTTTATAGAAAAAAAAATCCAGGCAGTAGAACCCTTTTTTTTTTGTTTGTTTTTGTTTTTTTTAGGGCCGCATCTGCGACATGTGGAGGTTCCTAGGCTAGGGGTCGAACTGGGGCTGCAGTCTCCGGGCTACGCCACAGCCACAGCAACCCCAGATCCGAGCCGCGTCTGTGACCTACACAGCAGCTCACAGCAATGCTGGATTGTTAACCCATTGAGCGATGCCAGAGATCGAACCCGCAGCCTCATGGTTCCTAGTCAGATTCGTTTCCGCTGAGCAAAGACAGGAACTCTGAGCAGTGGAACCTGTGAGCTCTTCTCTGTCTTTTAGTGTCCTGAAATTTCCTTCTCATATGACAGGAGAAAAATACCAAAACAAGGTCAGATCACGAAGATGAGAATCCCTGATTCTGGCAGAACAAAGATCTCTCGCCCTCTCTCTTTTCCAAACTAAACTGCCTACATTATCATATCAATTTTTCTCAAATACAATTCAGATTGCTCACTACTTAAGGACCAAACACTCTTCCATACTTTTACAGACTACAGTCACAGGATCCCAGCTCTGGAGAGCCCAAAGCGGTCAGTTCCTTTAATTGAATCTCTCTCAACTTGATAGGATAAAAATTTGAGTCCACCGAAGTTAACTGACTTTCCCAAAGATTTTTCTATTACCATAAATGCTGATTTTATTGTATATTATGCATGCAAGTGTGGCATATTTCTTATCTTACTTCCAAGTTACAAGTATCCTTTCTGCAGTAAATATCTCAAATGAGGACGTTCCTACTGTGGCTCAGCAGGTTAAGAATCCAGCCAGTATCCATAAGGATGTGAGTTCGATCCCCGGCCTCACTCAGTGAGTTAAGGATCTGATTCTGCCACAAGCTGTGGCGTAGTTCACAGACACAGCTCTGATTTGACCTCTGGCCTGGGAACGTCCATATGCCACAGGCGCAGCTGCAAAAATAAATTAAATAAATAAATAAATAAATAAATATCTTGAGTGAACTAGGACATGTCACAATATGGCAACTATAAAGCTTTTGAAGGACAGCATGAATTCTAACAGTTTAGTTCCCATATCTGATTCAAGACGGATAAACTAGGTGTTACTTAAGCAATAAAGAAAATATTCTCACTTGCAGGCAATGCCAAATAACACTCAGAAGAACCATGTTCTGATATGTGGGTATGAAGGAAGTAAAGAAAGGAAAAAAAGAAAGAACTGAATGTGTGGGAATAATGGGGAAAATTAATGGTTACAGTCAGTGAAAATGATTCTATTTTTTTTCCTTATAAGGAATGCTTTAAATGACATAATTATAGATTCTGTGGAAATAGGTGCTGAAATCCAACCGTGGCATGTGTTTGACTTTCTCATTTCCAGAGAAAATCAGGAGTTTATTTTGATTTTTGTTCTCACTATTCTCTCTTTCCCACCCACCTACATCAGGTTGAGATATCTGACAAAGTAAAGAACTTGAGCACAATAGAAACGAGACGACAGCAAAATGAGAAGTTGCATGAAGCCCTTTACACACTGCGAAAGCAAATGTTCCCATTTTCTTCCTGCAGACATTAGAGGTGCAGCAATAAAATCAGACCCAACTCTCAGTTTCTATTTTGAGCAGAGGTTTAAAAAGCCATCAGCTTAGATTAATGTGCTATGTATTAGTCACCTTGCACAAATACGTTTCATTTAAAGGGAACCCAACTGAATGTATTCTCTTAAATGATAACACGCCAAGGGCATGGCAGAGCCGTTACAGATAAAGAGAGCAAAACATGACTTTCACTGCCTTTCTCTTACATCCAAACAACCACAAGCTCAGAGCCCTAAAGTTAAGAGATTCCCATGAAAATCAACTGATGAGCTTCTAGAACTGCCACCTTACTGTTTCGTAAATGACAGATGTTTTAATTCAAAGCTCAGAGAGGCATTCACCATACACGATACAGCTGAAGATAAAAACTGTGAAATGGAGTGAACGTCACCTCCCTGACTTAGATGTTTTCACTGCCAGCCTCCTTACCCCGTGCCAGACCCGGTTAACCCATTATGGCATTTTCCCAATGGAACTTTTAAATCCCTCCCAACACAGAACTTTCTGCACATGGCAAGTGGATTGAAACAGCCACTGGAATATTATTAGTATCATGCAAGGCCCTGTTTGCCTATTTTAATTCCATTTAATATCCCCATCAATCCTATGGTGGTTTTTGACACGATTTCTATTTATTATTAGGAACACTATTATTATTTTACAATGAAGATGAGAAGCACAGACAGAGTAAGTGACTTGCCCAGAGGCATGGAACTAGATAGCGGTGGAGGCTGCCTGCAGACCCAGCGGTATCCTCCAGAGACCACACTCTTCTCCATGGTGCTATCCTGGCTCTTAAGAAAGGAAAGCCAGTGTAGAAAGAAGAGTGGCTTTTAATATTCTTCAATGGGCAGTTAAATTAAAATGAAGGAGTTCCCGTTGTGACTCAGTGGTAATGAACCTGACTAGTATATGTGAGGACGCGGATCCAATCCCTGGCCCCGCTCAGTGGGTTAAGGACCCCGTGGCTGTGGCATAGGCTGGTAGCTGCAGCTCCGATTTGACCCTTAGCCTGGGAACTTCCATATGCTGCAGGTGTGGCCCTAAAAAAAGACCCCAAAAAATTAAAATGGAAATTTTCATTTACAAAAAAAAAAAAAAAAGAAGAAAGGTGAAGTAAAAAGTACAACGAACCCTCAGAACCCATCATCCAGCTTCAGGGATTATCAAAAATTAGCCTGTCTCTTTTCATGCAGTTTTTTCTTTGCTGGATTACTTTACAGTAAATCTAGCACACTGTCATTACATAGAAGTTGTGTGGAATAATTAGATCTGAAGACATAATGCGTAGGGCTGAGGCAGCCAGGAAAATGAGAAGTTGCATGAAGCCCTTTACACACGGCAAAAGCAAATGTTCCCATTTTCTTCCTGCAGACATTGGAGGCGCAGCAATAAAATCAGACCCAAGTCAGGAGGGCTCGCTGCCGCCCCCAACATACTACACCATCTCCAACCACAGTCACACTCAGGGTTCCCTGTAGGACGCACCTGCATATACCCAACTCCCCACTAGGTGTCCTGGTCACAGCAGCCCCACCACCCAGCTCACACTTACCCCATAAGAGATGCCCAAAGTCTGAAGGATTCAGGGAGGGAAAATGGATAATCTATCTTCAAGACACAACACCAGACCCCCAAATAAGGCAGCTCAACCAGACATTATTTTTACTATACATAAAAACATTCTCCCCCTAATTTCAGTTTATCCTACTTTCAACCATAAATGGGCAAGCTTTCTTCAAAACAAAACAAAACAAAACCCATTCATACTTTAATATACACCTCTGGGTAGACAGGATCACTGCCCAAGTGTTTCTGAAAAGGAATGTACAAGGATATCAATGAGGCTCAATCTCAAATAGGCAAAAGCGTCTCTGAAACTTGACCTCATGGGTCTCTTTCAGCTCCTCTTTCCATGAATAAAAAATGACTCCCTTTTTGCCAACGGAACATGAGATAAGCCGATGGCTGTGCTGCAGGAGTTCTTAATAATGCTTCTTGTCATTTAAAATGCATGTCCGATATAGAAAATCAAACATGTCATGTATATAAAAAGTATCTCATGGTATAAGCATAGGCGCTGACCTTAACGCTGCAAAAAGCTTTCATATTAACCCTTACTTTCACTGATTAACCTTCCAAAAAGGTTAGCGATTTTTTACTCCAGATCATTATCTCCAGAACTCAAATTCTACTTAAAATGAAAAGAACATCTACTTATTTATTTTCAGTATAAAAATAAGAAAACTCTAGAATTTAGTGATAATATCCCAGCTCTCTAAACTGAGGTATCTAATTTTGGAAAAGTTGAAATTCTCTCATGAACAGCCTCAACAGAAGGGTTTTAGCCCAGTTCTTCTAAAACGGTTAATTCTATGCAACGAGGCTATTAGATATCCGTGAGATTAGTAGGTCAGCACACACGATGATTTAGCTCTGAATGTAATATACTGCAAATGACCTATATCTCCTGCCCTTTGAGGTGTATAAATTATCTGGAGGCAAACCACAGTCACTGCGAGTGACATTTTAGGGATAATTGAGAGAGTTTAGAAAAGTGTGAAAACCACAGTGATGAACTTCACCAACTATCAAGAGCTGTAAAAAAAAGTCTTGAAAAAATGAAAACGTGTTCCTGGTACAAAATTCAGTTGCCCAAGTTCCTCTCTGATAGGTCTTTCTTTCTTTCCTTTTTTTTTTTTTTTTTTTTTTTTTTTTTTTGGAGTGAGGGGAAAGTGAGAAGGGGGCTGGGCAGCTCACGGAAGACCTGGAACCTCCCGCGAGCATCTGGAGCGAGCACGGGGGGGCCGTGGAACCTCCACAATAGGATCTAAAAAAATGACCTAGGACCACATGCCTTGTGGATTAGAGAGTGAAAATGTACTGGGAACAGTTTAGGCGACACAGATTTAAATGAAGATGAGGAGGAGAGGAAAAAGACGACAGAGTAAATGCAAGAAAGAACAGAATCGAACACTAAATACAAAGGAAGGGAAAAAAGAAGGTGAGCAGTAATGAGCTGATTCTAAAATTTCCAGCATGGAGTTCCCCTCGTGGCTCAGTGGAAGAGAATCTGACTAGCATCCATGAGGACACAGGTTCGATCCCTGGGCTCACTCAGTGGGTTAAGGATACGGGGTTGCCGTGAGCTGTGGTGTAGGTCGCAGACACAGCTCGGATCTGGTGTGGCTGTGGCTGTGGTGTAGGACAGCAGCTACACCTCTGATTGGACCCCTAGCCTGGGAACTTCCATATGCCATAGTGAGACCCTAAAAAGCAAAAAAAAAAAAAAAAAAATTCTGGGGTCAGTAGCCAGAGCATAGATGTTATCACATGACAGGGCAACTTTGAGAGGGGGTGTCGGCTTGTCAAAGGTAATGGAAGATTCATTTTGGGGGACACGTCTAGTCTGAGGTGACTTGAGTCACCCAGAGGGGGTTTCTGGCAGGTCATTTGAAATGCAGATGAATGGTTCTGGAGAGAAGCTGGGGCTGGAGACATTTGGTATCATGTCCAAAGTGCTAAGAGCTGAAACTGTAGACAGGACAACCAACGGGGAGACTACGGAACTGGAAGACATGCATTCTGAGGACAAACACCGGGGAGCTCCAACACGGGGCCTCAGCACCAGGAGGCAGACCCCACCAAGAGGGACTGCCAGGAAGCACCGGAAATGGCAGCCGCTCAGGTTCAGGAGTTTTCCCTGCTGTACCAACAGCTCTGAACCAAAGGCCTCCCAGATAGAGCCTGTCTCCACCTCCCAAAGCACTGCCCAGCTCCCAACCCCTCTGACAGACTCCGCCATCACCATAGACAGAAATGAACATTCCACCCCAATTCATGGGCTTCTGCCCAGCTCTGGGTCATTTTTAAGGCTGTGGACACATACGTCCATGCGTCGTGACTATTCATTTAAATTCACTTTCTCTGTCCTCAAATCCAGTTCCATCTTTACTGCTCCAAACATTCACTGAAAAGAAACAAGAGAAAACCCTTCGGTTTTCTTTTTTTTGTTTCTGTTTTCAAACTCTTTGTCTCATGATTTCTGCTCTCAGCTCATCCCCCAGAGAAAACATGAGCATGGAGTTCCCATTGTGTCGCAGCAGTTAACGAATCCAACTAGGAACCATGAGGTTGTGGGTTCGATCCCTGGCCTTGCTCGGTGGGTTAAGGATCCGGCGTTGCCATGAGCTGTGGTGTAGGTCGCAGACGCGGCTTGGATCTGGTGTTGCTGTGGCTGTGGCAAAGGCCGGCGGCTACAGGTCCGATTAGACCCCCTAGTCTGGGAACCTCCACATGCCGTGGGTGTGGCCCTAAAAAGACAAAAAAACAAACAAAAAGAAAAGAAAACATAAGCGTATCAGAGAAGAGAAAAAGAGGAGGAGAAATCGCAAAAGGACAGCTGCAAACGCCCCCTTCTCATGTTATTTTCTGATGGATATTTTCTGCTTCTTGAGCACCCACAGGTCAGGCGCTCTTCAGAATCCACAATGAGAAATGACCCTCCACATCAATTATTCTACCCTTGAGTGACATAAGCTATTTTCATTAATGATTAATTCATGAAACCTAGGTCTTCCTTTATTTTCCTATACACCCACACCCACAAAAGTTTTAACTTTAAATTACACCTCCTTACCCACCGAGAAAATCAAGTCTACAAGCCTAACTGCTGATAAATTTGACAACTGGGGATACTTTAGGCTACAGTATATTACCAACACTAAATTCCATAGTCATTGTTGTTCTCTAAGTTTCTACAGCCTAAAGCCTATTGCAGATTATTTTTACCTGCTCTGAAAACTATTAAAAAATGATGAGCTCCATACACACTGGATCAGACCTCCTCAAATACTCTGGTCTTAAGTTTAAGTTTTAAGTTGCAGGATTTACTTTTTTTCCTGTTCACTTTCAATCTGAAAAAAGCTGTGGGTGACTAGTGACTATAATTTGAGGTTGTGAGGTTCTAAATGGGCCAACCTCATAATCGTCGCACGATGAATCTATACAGGCGTCAAAGGAGGTGGCGGGGGCTTGTCTCCTGCAGCACAATGAGGATAAAGGTTTGTGTTAATCTAGAGGAACCGGGCAACTGGCAGGAAACTGTGGGGAGGCAGCCCTGAACCCACATGTCATGAGCACCGCCTCACTGTGACAGCTACCTGCCAGTCGGAACGCCCCATCACCTGGAGTGTGAGCACACCTGGGAAGGGGCGGGGCAGGGCAGGTGGGTTTGGTCCGAGGGGCCTCTCAAGGCAATTCGACTCCACGATTTGCTTCCCTAAGAGAAAGAAAAGACTCTACGGATAAAGAAAAGACCAGATGGGGCAGCCCGAAGAACTGAACAGGGGAAAAAGAACACGTCCCAGGACTGCGAGCAAGTCTCACGTTGCTCAGTGATAAAATGAAGGGGCGGGCTGGATGCCAGGACACAGGCAGGTTCTAAGGACCTCCAGACCCCTCCTTTCCCCTCGTCGGCTCCATGTGCCGAAACCTTGCGGGAAAGGTCAAAAGACCTATCAGGGCACTTGCCTTGGGAAGGGCCTGCCCAGTGGGGTGCAATGAATGGTGCAGAGCCTGGGCCCAGAGCGGAGGGCGACTCCACATGCAACAGTTGAGACCCTCACCCGAGGGGCTCACAGCCCCCCTCCCCCACAGGCCTCATCCCCTTGCCCACCAGGACCCAGGAAAACAGCACAGGAAGAGTTGCGGCTAAGCCAAGGTGGTCCAGGAACTGCTAGTAGGTCCATAACGGATCACTTACAAGTGCCCTCAGTATGGCATTCAGTCACACAGATGCAGCCAGACTGTCAGCAGGCAGGTGAGAATCTAAAACCATGAGTTGCACAGTTGCAAAGAGTTCCTTATCATGATCATGTTTCCGTTTTTGAGGCATCAGCTTCCCATGCTGCAAGCCCTTATTGCAGTGGTGTTCCTCAAACGGACCCTAAGTGAAAGGAGTGTCTAAAGAAAGAGGTGAAAAAGAACCAACTCTGGCATCATGGTAGCTGCTTCCAGGAGCTAAACCAGCAACATTTGCACCTAGGATTTGATAGGAGTACTTTTCGGCTCTTCCAAGAGCTCCACATTTTATTTAACCATTGTCATCAAAGCATCATTTCTCCATGATACCGCTTATGTGTGGAGTCTAAGATACGGCACAAATGATCTATCTACAAAACAGAAACAGACCATAGACACGGAGGGGAGACTTGTGCTTGCCAGGGGGCGGCGGGAGTCTGAGTTAGCGGATGAAGACTGACATTTGATGTGGGTGGGAAACAGGACCCTGATGTATACAGCACAGTGACCTAGATCCAGTCACTTGTGATGGAACAGGATGGAGGAGAATGTGAGAAAAAGAATGCACATACATGTCTAACTGGGTCACTGGGCTATACAGCAGAAACTGGCAGGACACTGTAAATCAACTACAATAAAAAAATAAAAAAAAAAAACAGTAACCAAAGTTTCTTTGACACTAAATCTAATAACAAGAGTAAACATAACGGTTAATGGTTCTAAAACATCAATTCAAATATGTGTGAAGTTTTTCTGTGATTTACTGATGAGGGACAAATGTTATAAGCGGCTAGGTGGCAAGTAATTAAAAATTGATTCAACATGCTGTTTTTTTAGAAATAGAAAACAGCTCCGAATAAAGTAAATATTGCTTTTGCTATGAGGTCTTTAGGGGTTATTTTCTCCAGCATGAATCTTAGCTCCCTGGGTGCTGGCTAGTAGCCTCTGAAGCTCAGGTGAGAAGAACCGCCTTAAGCACACCTGGAATTATTGTGTCTGCACCTGTCAGCTCTCCTTTTGAACAAGCGGCTGCCATGAGGACATGGTTCGATTCACCTTGAGGCTAATTTTTTTCAGAAATCAAAATCTTACTCTTCCTTAGACAAGACATCCCATAGGAGATTTTTCAATCATTCGTGCTTCCTCTAAAAGAGAAACACGCCACTGGGATTTCCAACACTAAAAGTAATGACAACTCATTGCCCCTTCATTTAAAAAATCTTCAGGCTGTTAATATGCATGTCTAAAACATATATACATATATATATATATATATTTTTTTTTTTTTTTCGTCTTTTTACCTTTTTCTAGGGCCACACCCGCGGCATATGGAGGTTCCTAGGCTAGGGGTTGAATCAAAGCTGTAGCCGCCGGCCTACACCACAGCCACAGCAACGCGGGATCTGAGCCGCGTCTGCGACCTACACCACAGCTCACGGCAATGCCGGATCCTTAACCCACTGAGCAAGGCCAGGGATCGAACCTGCAACCTCATGGTTCCTCGTCGAATTCCTTAACCACTGAGCCACAACAGGAACTCCTGCATGTCTAAAAATAAGAGTTACACATTTGGAAATAGTTCTCTATTATCTTTACGTTAAGATTTGGAGACGTGTACGGTGCCACGATGCGGTCCCCAGTGCTGGCGGTGTTCCTAAAAGGAGCCCCATATGAGAACAGGTCTGAGACAGGGACCCAGCTCCTTCAGGAAACCGAGGGAGCAAAGAAGTTCTCAGAAATGCGTACGGCCACGTCAGGATAAAGCGAAATGCAACGCACTGCTTTTAGGAATCACCAGGGAGACCAAAATTCAGAACGGTCCAGGTACAAATGTTCCACCCAACAGCTCTGTAAACCCAAGAAAGGACAGGGAAAAAAACAAGCAGGGAGAAAGGAAACTGAAAAAATAATACAAAATCAATCCCGTTCTCAAGTCTCTCTTCCTCCCCCGCCCCTGTCTCCCCCTCCCTATGTGCATCTCCTGTCTCAAGTTGATCCAAGTGTCATTTTCCCTTCAACAGTTCTCCACACGAAAACCTCTGAGATTTTCCAGGCCCTCCGGAAAATGCTCACTGCCCAGCATCTGAGGGGTCCTGGCTTCAGATCCAGTAACAGTGACTTAGAAGCTGATGAGGCTGAGATGGGGTTTGGTCCTCAAGGGGCATCCTGGTTGGAATCTTCTTTAGGGACAGTGGCTGCTGTAACTCGCTCTGAGACTAGGAATTCATACTTGAAAATACAGTTTAAAACACCAGTCTCAGGAAGCAGGCCTGGAGCGGCACCAACTCAGCCAAGAGGGCCCACCCTAGGCACAGACTGCAAGACGCTCAGCTGGGCTTCCCTATCTTTAACATCATTCAGTGAAGTTTTACAAAACCAGCCACATGCTCCACCAGTATGAAGGTATGACGGGTGATCACAGGCGACTAAAATCATTCTTTCCACCCCTATTTCAGGCCTCATCCGTTTCACGACAGCACAACATGCTATTAACATTTTTGGATCCTCCTTTGGAATCTGACTTAGAACGCCCAGGGGAAAAAAAAAAAAAAAAACGCTCCTGGAATCAATCCCTGGACAAGCCATTTTCTAGATTTAAAAGTAATTTAAAATCCTTTTTCTTAACTCTCCATCACTTAGGAAATGAGAGTGCCAAGCAGGCTGTTTTTTTTTTTTTAACTCCGTAGATTATTTTTTTAAAGTCCCAACAATGGTAGATAAAGATAGTCTACCCAGATTCTTAATTATACACACAAAGAAAACGCAACTCGGCAGCACCCACATGCAGATTCGCCTTCTGCTCATCTGGCCTCCCCGGCCAGGGGTGTTTTCTGGAAAAGAGCGTCGTCGCCCACCGACCCTGCTGCCCCACTTACGGTTGGAGAGCCGGCCAGGCTCGGGCTGGGCGCTGTCCGCCGACTGGGTGCTGGACACCGAGGACACGCTGGAGCTCCGGACGAAGCCAAACGCCGCCAGCTTGGCTGCTGGGAGACGCGAGTAGCCAGGAGGACGAAGTCCGGATTTGGGTAGGCTGGACTTTGCAGCATTTGAACTGGACGCCTTCTTTAAATCGGCTAAAATAAACACAAACCAGGAAAAGGAAATCTCAGTTGATGGCAAGATAGAGAATACACAGTTTGCGAACACTAACCCAGCTCCAGCATAAACAGACCACAGCTACTCTCGCAGGATCCAGTTCAGACATTCACAGACCCGTCTGTGTGGGCAAGGGCCCTCGGTGCGGGCCGGGGGCTCCAGAGCTTCAAAGAGGAGGAGAGGCAGGAGACCAGCACAGACACCTCACCCTATTATATGGCCATGAAGAAAGGTATTAAGTGCTCAGAGAGCCAAATGGAATGAGGACACGTACTGTCGCAGGTCACCCTAGAATCGTGACCTTCAGATACATCTTCCTTCTGACGTATGATGGGTGAAGACCATCAGCAATTATAAACTTCATGTAAAAAGTCATAGGAACACACACAAGGAACCATTTGCTAAACTTTCAGGGTTGTAGGAATGAGATGAAAAAGCCCAGACAGTGCAGCTGGCCAGGCTGAAATCTAGTCTCTGCCAGTTATTAGCTGTGTAACCTCAGGCACTTGACCTAATGCTCAGAATCAGTTTCCTCCCACGGAAGGAACAGGGTTGATAAAAACTGGCCTGTAAGGTTTAGCGTTAAGTAGTACTGCTTGTAACAGAACTTGGTAAGTGCTTACATTGATGCTAGGTTTCATTTCTCTTTTTTCCATGGTCTGTTTTTATGTTAGTCTCAACCTCAAAATCACTTCCCAGATATGTGCAAAGCCAGCTAATTTTGAAATAACAAGACACTATTTAATCCATCATCTCAGCGGCACTGTGTCATAGCCATTGTGATGATCATCTCAACCCTACAGAAGTCTCCCAGTACCAGACAGGACCTGTGGCACTTGTATCATCATCCAAGTGCTTTTTAAGGGAGCTCCCTGGCGGCACAGTGCATTCAGGATCTAGTGCTGTCACTGCTATGGCTCGGGCTGTAGCTATGGCACAGATTCAATTCCTGGCCCAGGGGCTTCTGCATGCTGTGGGCACAGTAAAAAAAAAAAAAAAAGAGAGAGACAGAAAGGAAAAAGGGCCAAAAGCCAAAAGGCCAAGCATCCAAGCATCCTCCTGTTCTGTATAACTGTCCGAGTCAAGCCATTTAACAACACACAACTTTGACTTCAGCCATATTTCCCTGGCTGCTTATGTTCCAACGGTTCAGCGGTGTTCTGATGCTATAGTCACTCAACTCTTTATTAACTACTGAAAGAGCAACCAGGTTGCAAATTAATTTTATTTTATTTATTTATTTTTTGCCTTTTTGCCTTATCTAGGGCCATGCCTGCGGCATAGGAAGGTTCCCAGGCTAGGGGTCTAACAAGAGCTGTAGCTGCCGGCCTACACCACAGCCACAGCAATGCGGGATCCGAGCCACATCTGCGACCTACATCACAGCTCACGGCAACGCCGGATCCTTAACCCACTGAACGATGCCAGGGATCGAACCCGCAACCTCATGGTTCCTAGTTGGATTCGTTAACCACTGAGCCACGACGGGAACTAGGCAAATTAATTTTAAAGATGGGCCATTTGTAAAAAATTCAAGGTCTGTAAGTCAGTGAAGAGTCTACATACTAGAAAGCATCTATGTGTAGAAATATATAGAGAACCAAGAGATGCTGGGTCTATGGTGCCCCTTCCTCGAGCACCAGCTCCCCCTGAGAGTGAGACCATAGTCACTTGTACGTGCAGGTAAAGGTGGAATCTGTACGACTGTGACTTCCTGACTTCTGGGTCAGGACTAGGAGGGGGAGGAATGAAGTGGCTCCAAAGGGAAGAGGGAAAACATTCCCTCGGAACTGCAAATACTCCCAACTCAGGCATGTCCTAGTGCTGGAGAAAATGCTTAACTGGGACAGAGAAGAAATAATCACCGTTTAACAAGTAATAATGGTCCTTTTGTAGCAGCAATTAAATGTCATGTCAATGCCTTCAAATTATTATACTCTGCTTCTTTAAAAGACATAATTACATGAAGCAATAACTAAAAATACTTATTAACGGGTTTGTAACACACATAGATGTAAAAAGGAAAAAGAGGCAAGAGAGCTACAGAGGAGTAATATTTCTGTATCTCACTGAAAGCAGTATAAATATTAAGGAGGTTCTCATAATTTAAGATGACATGGTAAGCCCTAGAGCAATTGGCAAGAAGATAACTCAAAAGATGTAGTGAAAAAAATCACTGAAGGAATTAAAATGCCACAGTAGAAAATATTCAGTGCAAAAGAAAGCAGCAACAAGGAGGAGAAAAACAAAAAAGACACGAAGCAGACAGAAGATAAATAGCAGTATGGCACATGCATAACTAACTATATTCATAATACTAGTAAATGTGAACGTATTAAACAATACAACCATAAGCCTGGACGAAAAACAAGACTGAAACATATTCTGCCTGCTGGACCAACATTTTACTTTATTATTATTGTTTTTGTGTTTTTGCTTTTTAGGGCTGCACCCGTGGCATATGGAGGTTCCCAGGCTAGGGGATGAATCAGAGCTGTAGCTGCCGGCCTATGCCACAGCGACAGCAACGCAGGATCTGAGTCGCGTCTGCAGCCTACACCACAGCTCCCGGCAACGCCGGATCATTAACCCACTGAGCAAGGCCAGGGATCGAACCCGCAACCTCATGGTTCCTAGCTGGATTTGTTAACCACTGAGCCACGATGGGAACTCCTATTTATTTATTTATTTATTTATTTATTTATTTATTTATTTATTTTTGGCTATGCCCTTGGCATGTAGAAGTTCCTAGGCCAGGGATCAAACCCGAGCCACAGCAGTGACGACGTCAGATCCTTTAACTGCTAGGCCACCAGGGAACAACCCAGGCTGTATTTTTTTAATGTTTGACTGACAGCGTCAAGTCCCAAACCTCCTTCTCTACTTCCCACACCCTTCCTCACCACCTCTGAAAGACTGGTAACAAAGCCCCGTGCTCCATCCTTCGGCACTCGCAGGGGGGATTTAAACTACACAAGCCCCTGCCACTTGCAGGGAACCCCGCCCCTGTGCCCCCCTGAACAACAGTGAAAAAAAAAAAAAAAAATATATATATATATACACACACACACACACACAGCTGAGCCAGCATCGTTTCCTGGCTCTCTCAAGCTGTGAAAGGCCTGTCCTTCTCTCCCCGGAGACCTCCATGACACACATAACAAGCTTCCTCACACCCTCTTGCTTTCCGCATGGCACCATCAGTGCTGACATCCAAGTGCACCTTGCAGGGGGGACCCGCCCTACCTTCTCCACGACAGTCAGGATTTGGACACAGTGACCACTATCCCACGGAGTCCTTCTTCTTGCTTTGCTTGTTAACTGGTTCTGCTGCCTAACAGCAAGCATGTGCTTTCAGCTGCTGCGGGCTGGGTAGCTTATGCTTTGAGTTGTGGAGCTCTGTGCTGCACTGTAATCTATGTTATATAGATTTACCTGACCTGAGTTGGAAGTGTCACTAATCAATTGGTTTTTTAGGGATAGGAATATGGGGTTGGGGTGGGGCCCCTAAGGAGCGGCCCTGAGCCATGTCCCTTCACTTGGACCTGTGTGTACGTCTCAGAATGCAGCTGTGACTGATGCTTGGCTCAGGGGACAGACTATCTTGTCTTATATGCAGTCCCACTGGTGGTCACTCATGGAAAAGCAGTCACAGGGCGGGGGGGGGGAGGAAAAAAAAAAAGCCAGTATGTGAGGTGTTGGGGTTACATTCCTAAGAGCGGAGGGCTCAGCACGACCCTAAATACCTCTGTTGCTGCAGCTGCTGCTTATGCTTTCGCTGCAATGAAAATCCTGATCCTCGTGGTTAAAATACCCATGCATCTCCGTGAACAACAAAGAGGTGAACTCAAACACTACTTAATTAAGCCCAGGGTCCTGAAATCCTCTAAACTGACCACTGCCATGGGCAGGCCCCGCCCAGGATGATGCTGATTGAGAGCTCTCTGGAAGAAACTAATCACTATAAGCAGAGTAGACAGAACCCCCTGGAAAAATAACATGGAGAAAAGAGATGAGGGGTAGGAGGGAGGAGGAAAGAGAGAGAGTGAGATGGGCATTATTCTTAAGAGACCCAGAGTGCAAGGAAACCGTGCGTCAGCTGACGAACGGCTAAACAAAAGGTGGAAGGTCAGTACCCTGCAGTGTTTTTCAACCATAAAAAGGACAAAAGTACTGACACCTTCTACGATATGAATGAACCTTGAAAACATTAAGACAGATGAAAGAAGCAAGACACCAAAGGCCACACTCCATATGATTCAATTATCTGAAATGTCCAGCACTGGCAAATCTGTAGGAGACAAGGTGGGTTAGTGGTCGCCAGGGGCTGGAGTTTGGGAAAATGAAGAGGACCTGAAAACAGGTATAGGGCTTCTTTCTTTGGGGGATCACAAAAACGTTCTAAAATTGATGGCGGTGATCAATTCTACGAATAGACTAAAAACCACTGAACTGTATCCTTTAAAAGGGTGAATTCCATCCAGTATACGAATTATATACTTATGAAGTTATAATATTAAAACAAAAGTTTTCTTTTTTTTAAATGCTTGTCTTCAGCACTGCACTGGGCTACAGCAGTGGTGATTTTCCCCATTCTATTGGTATCTTCACTTTCAAAGTGCCTCTCACAGAGAGAGGACTTGTCATTGTGAGCCCTCCACAAAGCCCCTCTCTAACAGGTAACTGGAAGAAATGTTCTGTGCGGCAGATCCAAGACCCTTCCAAACGAATATAACCATTATGGGGAAATTAATTTAAATAACTTCAAAAATTCATAAACATTTTTGAAAACCTCTAGGAACAAATATTCAAATTCTATGCAAACGAGCTTAAGGAGGTTCCCTTCTTATACTTTTATCAAGGCTCCATATTCGGTTAAGATTTTTGCCAAAAACCAACAAACAAAAAAAATTCCTGTTTGAACAACAAAAGAGAGTCTGCTGAAGTGAATGCTTTAAACATGTGTTACTCTTTTTCTTTTGAAAGATAAGTCCTTTGAAGAATGCAAATCTTCACCTGACGAGGAAACATATTTGTTCTTCCCTTTTTCCTTTGGTCTTGATTCTCCTTTAAATATGAGTCTGTAATGCTAGAAATATCTCAATCACTTAGAATCCGTTTATAGCGCTTTAAGGTGCAAAATTGTCTTGATATAGGCATCCATCATTGTCCAACGTTCAGGCAGCCGGACAGAGACTTTAGGAATGTTAATGTGTATCAGTCACTCTGATTCGATGAATTCACAGACACCACCAGGGGCAAGAAGCTTTACAAGGTGCTGTGGGAAATTCAGAAACAAAGGAGTGGTCCCCAAGCGGGGCTTACAACCCACCGGAGGAGAGGCACTTGTTCATGAGAAACGCAGCTGAGGAGAAGGGGAGGGCGGGGCCAGAACAGAGATGAGACCAGGTGCTACAGAAAGGACATAACAGCGTAAGAAAGGCAAAGTCATCAAGTACAATGACTCAAAGTTTTTATTCGAGCCCCATGTTTTCCTGATTTTACACTTGAAGTCTTTTTTTTCTGGTATATTTCTATGCACAGAGTGATACACCATTGGGACCTAACTGCTTTTAAAATTTTACTGTAGTCCTTCCTAGTTGCTTTTGTACACAGTTTCCTGTTTCACAGATATTTTGCAGGGAGTGCTCTACTTTGTTCAAAGGGCTGAGAAACAATTCCTTCCTAGCCTTGCTCAGGACTAAGAACACACAGCAGCTGTTTTTACCAAGCTTCCCTCACCCTGGGAAACAAAAGCAAAAACCTGTAATGTTAAAGCTAGAACCATCCCACAGGAGAAAAGAAAGACGCAATGAAACAGAGCAAAGGAAGCGGCACATTTCAGAACTATACGGAAGATCTGGGTCTGATTGGTACCAGCAAGTGTAAAATCTCAGGCCAGACTCAAACTCTTTGAACTCCAGTTTCCTCGTGTGAAAAATGAGGATAAAACCACTGACCCATTACAATGATAGAAGAGAAGCAGCATCTCCAGTACACATCCTATTGCCTGGACTTTCAAAAACACCCAATAAGTGATAGGCATTGTTATCAATAATGTCACTGTCACCGCAGTTACAAAAAGTTCTCTCTTCACCAAAGGAGAAAAAAAAAACAGAACGGAGGTCAAGGTTACAAGGTCACAGCCTGGTCATGTCCAGGCTGGCTCACCAATGATCCTCACCAGGGAATCAGACCTCACCTGTGTGACAAATGAAATACTGTCGAAGTGACAGGTTGTGACCTCTGGGTCTTGAGTCAAAAAAGGTAACACAGATTCTTGCCGGGGTTCTTAGATTGCTTAGGCAGGGAGAAGCCAGCCACACCATCAAAATATTTAAGTGGCCCTATACACAGGTAAAAACACTGAAGTCTCCCATCACCAGCCAGTACCCACTTGCCAGCCACAAGAGTAAGGACTTCATCTTGGAAGCAGTTTCCACATCCTCGGTCAAGCCTTCAGATGACTGTAGACTCACCTGACTCTGACTGCAACCTCACAAGAGGATCCAAGCCAGGATCACTCAGCCAAGCTGTTCCCAAGTTCCTGACCACACAGATGCCACTAGATTATAAATGATTAATACAGTTTCAAGCTATTATGCTTTGGGGTGACTTGTTATTCAGCAACATATAACAGAGACAATGGGTACCACCATAATAGGAATCTGACTATGTAGGAGTGGTTTTGGAACCAGGAAGAGGGTAGAAGCTGTAAGGAAGTTGAAGAAAGCATTAGGGAAAGCCTAAAGAGCTTCAAAGAGACTTAAAACATAAGCCTACCACCTTTGACAAATCCTTGTTAATGGGGGCAGAAAGTTTAGCGACAGTGTTACCCACTGTGACATGGAATGTAGAAATTATACCTAAAGAACTGAGCGCTCCAGCTAAGGAGATTTCCAGGTATAGTGACCAAGATGCTTCCCATCTTCTTACTTTTCTGGTAAAATGGATAAGCTAAGGATGCTAACATTAAGGGGCTGTTAAATATAAAGAAGCTAGAACTCGTTGAAAATTCCCAGCCTCTCTGAATGGTAAATGATACCAAAATCAAGAAATGGCTTCCAGGAAAAGACCATATCTAAGCTATTGTCAGAAAAACATGGTCTAATGATGAAGCAAAAGGATGATGGTAAATCCTTTGATAAGACTTCAAAAAGATCTAAGGCAATGCTGGAAATTATTTCTAAGGGCTAATGCTTCAAAGATGCTTAAGGTGGTTGTCTCTCAGAAGAAGTTCAAGACAGAGAAAGATTTATTTTCAAGTAATTTGGAGGTATGTTGTCTGTCTAATAGAGCGAATTCAATAATATTCATAGGAGACACAATTGTTTAAGAGAACTATATTCACAGAAATAGCACCAGCTTAGACTGAAAGAGCCAAGAGAAAAACTAAGTCAAAGAAGGCCTTTAGATCTTTAAACTTCTACACGGAAGAAGCAGGCTGAGAAAACCTCTAAGATGCAAACCTTTTATTAAAAAGGAAGACCAAGAGGATAGAACCAAGAGCCCAGAGGGCAGAGCCAAGAGCCATGAAAAAACCATTTCCAAAAGACAGTACAAATTAGTCCTAATCAAGGAACCAGCAACACGTGCCCTGCTGCATTTCAGAATTGCTTGACTCCTGTCATTGTGTCCCCCCCATTAGGCTTCCTTCTTAAGAAACTCTATTGAAGTTATCCTTTGTCTGCCCCACCCACCACCATCTATTGGGTAGATAGTGGAGGGGAAATTTTCTCTCTTTAGAGCACAGGTGTTTGGTTGAAGAGGAACTGTACTCAAGGAGCTGTACTCATCTATACTTAAGTAGCATCAATCACCCCTGGACTTGATTCATATGATGATGTTCTGGATGTTGAGCTGATGCTATCTATGAAGGATGAGACTTGGTGGGGGGCGGGTTTAATGGAGGTGAGTGCTTTCTGCATGTGGTAGGGGCAAAAACCATTGACTGTAGAAGCCAGCCTCTAAGATGCCCTCCTCTAGCAATGATCTTCACACTCCTGAGTCATTCCCTTCCAAAATGAGTCCGTGCTGACTCATGTGACCAGTAGGACAGTGAAGGCATGAAACTTTTTAGGCTATATTTTAAAAGATATTTCAGCTTCCTTCTTGATCTCCTGGATTGCTCACTTTGGGGGAAGCCAGCCACTCTACTCAGGAGCCTTTGTGGAGACCCTCAAGGAGGAAACTGAGGCCTCCTGCCACACCAGCTTGTTAGCTATGAGAGTGAGCCACTTTGGAAGTGGACCTTCTAGCCTCCAGCTTTCAGATGAGTGCAGCTCAGCTAATGTTTGACTCTCTGGAGTTGAGGTCAAGGCTCAATTCAATGGGCCAGTCTCCCCACCACAACGGCAACGCCTCAGCTTTACATAGGGAGTGACCCAGTTTTAGCTCTGAAAGTCTCATATCTTGGGGAATCCCGAGCACCAAACAAACCAGGATGGCTGATTACCCTACATTTATAGCTCCCAGGCTTAGCCACTTCAACACTTACAGACCAGCTGTGTATCTGGATGTGAACAGTGATGAAGATGTGAGACCTATCTAGAGTCATAACATGGAATGAGCTGCCAGCCAGAGGGTGGGCAGATTCTCTAACACCTGAAGATGACTTCAACATCTCAGTGAAACCAAAGCACTAATATTTGAAAGAGAAGCTCTGGCACTGGAACAACCCAATAACCACATACAAAGGAATGTAGCTGTACCCCTACCTCACACCATATGCAAAAACCCCAATGGATAAGAGATCTAAGTTTAAGACCTGAAACTTGAACACTCTCAGAAGAAAACATAGGCATGCATCTTCATGACCTGGAATTAGGGAAAGACTTCTTAGATATGATAGCAAAGGCATAAAGAGAAGAAAAAAACAGAAAATTTTGACATGATCAAAATTAAAAACTGTACTATTTCTAAGGACTCAATCAAGAAAGTGAAAAGACAGCCACAGAATGGGAAGGATAACTGCAAATCACATATGCGATGAGGGACTCGTATTGGAAACATATAAAGAACTCTTGCAACTCAACAGTAAAAAGACAACCCAATTTAAAAATGGGCAAAGAATCTGAAGAGACAATTCTCCATAGAAGACATACACATGGCCACTAAACATGGGAATGTTTTAACAAGTACGTGAGCACATGGTCAACATCATTAGTCAGTAGGGAAATGCAGATCAAAACCACAATGAGATAATATTTTACATCCAGAGGATGGTTATAATTTAAAGATAACCTTAAGTGGTGGAGAGGCTATGGAGAATTAGAAACCTCCAACACTGATGGCGGGAATGTAAGACGGTGCAAATGTAAGATGCTGCGACTGCTTTGGAAAGCAGTCTGGCAGTTTCTCAAAAGGTTAAATACAGAGTTATCTGTCATATGACCCAGCAATTCTACTCTTGGGTATATACCCAAGAAAAATAAAAACAAATATCTAACCCTAAACTTGTATACAAATGTTCAACAGTGGCATTATTAATAACAGCTAAGAAGTGGTTAAAACAACCCAAATTCCATCAACTGATGAATTTATAAGTAAACTGTGATATGGAGATACAATATTATTCAGCAACAAAAAAGAATTGCTATGAACTGAACTGTGTTCCTCCAAAATGTTTAAGCTGAAGCTCTAACTCCCAATATGACTATTAGGACAAATCTTTCAGAAGGTAATTAAGGTTAAACGAGGTCCTAAAAGTGGGACCCTAATCTGGTAAGACTAGCATCCTTATGAGGGCAGGAAGAGACACCAGATGGGTGTGTGTGTGTGTGTGTGTGTGTGTGTGTGTGTGTGTGTGTATGTGTATTCCTGCCAGAAAATGTCCACGTGAGGACACAGGGAGAAGGTGGCCACCTGCAAAACCAAAGAGAGAAACTCCACCAGAAGCCAACCCTGTTGGCACCTTGACCTTAGACATCCAGCTTCTGAAACAGTGAGAGGATGAACTTCTGTTGCTTAGGCCACCCTCCAGTCTGCAGTGTTCTATTATGACAGCCCAAGCACACTCATACAGGACTGCGGTCCTGACACCTGCTTTGATGTGGATGAACCCCGAAAACACGAAGGCAAGTATAAGAAGCCAGACACCAAAGGCTGCATACGGAACGAGCCCATTAGATGAAACAGTCAGAAAGGCAAAACTATACAGATGGAAAGCGGATTTGCTGTTGCCAGGGGCTGGAGTCTGGGGGAAATGAGAAGGGCCTGATGACGGAGACAGGATTTCTTTCTCTTTGTAGTCATGACAATGTTCAAAACTTGACTGTGATCATGGGTCCACACTCTTTGAACAGGCTTAAAACCCCTGAATTTACGCTTTTCATGGAAGAATTGTTTGGTATAAGAATTATATCTCAATAAAGCTCTTATTTAAGAGAGACAGAGATGGATAGCATCAGAGGTAACTAGCTAGTTAACTAGCTTCCGGAAAGGAAAATAAAGGAGCGAGAGAGAAGATACAGAACATCAGGCAGAAGATGGATGACGACTCAGCACTTCTCAACCCCAAAGACAGATGACGAAAATAGAGGCACTTGTAGTGTCAGCAACGGCACAGCCACCGAGACTGGCGCCAAGGGTCGGAGAATGAAAACTGCCTCGAGGAGAGTAAAAATGAAGAAGTGGAAGAAGGAAGAGAGAAGAACAGAACTGCAGGCCCTCCGGCTCCACTCAGTTCAGGCAGGAAATGGTGACTGAACAGACATCGGATGTCTTACCAGCTCTGGCAAAGTAAAAATAAATGAGACCTGGGCCCTGCTAACAGCAGCGGCCGCCGCACACGCAGGAAGGCATGGTACCGCGTGCTCCTCAGTAGGACCAGCAGGAGCCCAGAGCACAGGGAGCTCAGCCTGGCCCCGCAGGGAGCAGGATCTCGGAAGAGGTGACTTGGAGCTGGGTCCCGAAGGACACAGGGGAGCGGGTGGGGATCAGAACAGAAAAGGGAGTGGGCGTGTCAGGGAAGGCAGGTGAGCCAGGGCTGGGTGTGGGGGGTCAGACCTCACGGACATGATGTCCTTGCTCTCTCTCCCGATGATGTGGAGTCAATAAAGACTGTTACAGAAGGAGGACAGTGACTGATGCTGTGCGGAGAGGGGGGCTGCAGCAGGTCAAGGCTAGAGGGAACCACTGTGCTCAAGCCACGCCCCACAGAGGTGACGTGTACCTGGAAATACAGCCATGCGTAGGGACTCGAGGAAAACCCTTCCCGCTTCAAAAAGAATATAAGCAAGCTGAGGGCAGAAGAGCCCCGCGGAAGGCTCTCCTGCAGAGGGGCTGGACAAAGTGGTCTCACTCCCTGTGAGCAGCAAAGGCAAGATGAAACAGAGCAGTGGACGCACGGTGCCCAAACAGGTGAGGTTGCCAACAGTCGGAGGTGCCTTAGATCCTGTGCTTTTGCTCCCCTCATTACAGGTGTGTCTGTCCATAATCAACGAATGCTGATCAGAAGAAGAATTTAACTGAGACTGTCGGCTCGCGGGCATTATACAATATCCAATCCAGAACGGGCATTTGTGAAAATGACTTTGGTTTGGTTTGGTTAATAGTTTTGGAGGTGCCAAAGAGATGGGCATAAAGGTGAAAACAGAATACTGTGCTAAATGAGCAATAAATTTAATCTGTAAAACTAAACAAACGTATCTATGCAGTGTGTCTTTAACTGAGGCCCAAATCTTGAGTTTTGCTTATAACAAGCTAAAACAACGAGGCTAAGCATTTTTGCATTATTAGAGTGTAACCAGGGTCTGAATATCTGCATTGGCTTTTTTTTTTAAGATCTTGTTGTGTCACCTAAAGTGACTGTATTCAATCCAGAGACTCACACATATCCAGAGATATATTTTTTCCCCACTGCAATAAAATAAAACACCCACTAGGGAGAGTTGACCTCTCTTATTCGTAACTAGTCTGCATATAAATCAACCAGAGCCTTTGTGTAAGAGAAGGGAATTGGAAAGGGTAGGGTCGGGAGCAGGCAGGAAAGAGGGCCACAAACAGAAGGAAATTAGCAGGAGGGACAAGTAAAGGTCAAACTTGTGCTGGGCAGATCTGCTTATAAATAGAAGCTGCTGAAAAAAGAGATGTCAAATACAGGTGAGCCTGGACTGGCACATCTTCTTACAGAATTAGAAGAGGCAGTCAATTATTTTTCACTGATTTTAAAGCGATGGAGGCTTCTGAGCCGCTGGGGGTCCATGCACGGAAGGAGAAAGCCCTCGGATCCTATTTATATTAGCGATTCTCAGGAAAATCAGCAGAGGCTCAAAGCTCATCGAAAGGAACAATATTTACACGAGCAAAGGCACTTGAATCATCTGTTTTCTGAGCGCTGGCTTTAGCATTGCAAAATAGAGGGGGGAAAAATCGAAGCCCTTGCTCTCTTTGCGAAGGCAGAAAGAACTCAGAAAATGATGATGACAGAGCATGTCTCTTCCACGGAGTGCACTTGAAAGCCCAGTTCTCGGCATGCTTTCACCATAGTGACGGAGCAGAATCATTTTATGAGGCTGAGCAGCACCCTAAGAGGTGCTGGATTTAAGGAGAATAGGAGACTGCCAGCTCAAGGGGGTGGACAGAAGGCAAGCATTTTTGTCCCTTTCTTACCAAAGATGCCTTAAACTGAGAACACAATTTTAAGAGGTACAGTGAATCGCAACAGCTAACATGGATTGACTTCTTCATTCTAAGCACTTTATATATTTAAACCCGGAGCAAGAGAGAAAACAGACAGGTACTTACTGAGCCAAATATTTCAACAATTTCCGGAGCCAAGACTGAGGCCCCCGACTGGCGCGCAGAGGAGAGGTGCAGCCTACAGCCTGCAGCCGGCTAAAGCAACGCTGCAGTAGAGGAAGCAACTGCTGACCTCCCAGCCTGGCCGGCCAGGGAGCAGCGCCTGGATCCCAGGAGGGAGGAGGAAGAGGCTGAGATAATGAGGGAGACGCTGTCACCCCCACCCCACCATCTCCCTCATCCGGCCTTGCGCTGTCCTGCACCCCGGTATTTGGCGCTCACCCTCCCCCCGGCCTGTGCCAAGCCCCGGGATGTGGGGAAACGGACTCCTAAAGAGTCTGAGCAAATGGACTTCGAGTTCATCCAACTCAATATAAAGTGAGTGATGGCGAAGAATTTGAAAAAGGCTTCCAGCATCATGCAAACAACAAAAAATTGAGAACACAAAGAGAAAATATGCCCCCTGAGAATATGGAGAGAATTCGGAAAACAAAAGATGTCTATTAAAAAAAATCTACTTAATATCTGGAGAGAAATTTGGGAAGCTATTGCAACTATAAAAGCAAGAGCAATCTGTTAGGAAAAGACACAATCAGAAACCAAGAGGCATCCTTGGAAATGAAAAATACCAGAACAACAATTCAAGCCCAGCATGATTGTCTAAAATGAAGGAGGAAAGCATAAGGAAAGAGAAAACACACAACAAAAACTAGACACAAGAGATCATTTGGGGAGGTCCAAAAACCAAATAATAGAAATTCCAGGAAGAAAGAGAAAAACAGAAAAGTAGAAATTAGCAAGAATGATGAGATGACTGCCCAAAGCTAAGGGAGGTGATCTTCAGACTCCGAATGTAACAGGTGCTCAGAGAGCTCAATCAATTCACCCTTTCCTCCTTCCCTCCCTCTCTGATTTCCTCTCTCAGTCTCCCACCTATTTTTGCCTCTCTCTGTCTCTCTCTGTCTGTCCCTCTCTGTCTGTCTGTCTCTCTCTCTGACACACAATGAATAAACACACACACACACACACACACACGCACACACACACCTGGAAATTTTTAAACACCAAGGATAAGAGAAGATTCTAAAGCATCCAAAGAGAAACAAAAGCATGTCTCCCATCAAAAAAATATATACATATTTCTTAGACTGGTATCAGGTTTCTTTCTTTTTCTTCCTTCTTTCCTTCCTTTCTCTTTTTTTCTTTCTTTCTTTCCTTCCTTCCTTCCTTCGTTCCTTCCTTTCTTCCTTCTTTTTCTTGCTTGCTTGCTTGCTTTTTGGTGCTGCACCTACAGCATATGGAGGTTCCCAGGCTAGGGGTCAAATCAGAGCTGTACCTGCCAGCCTACACCACAGCCACAGCAACACGAGATCTAAGCCACACCTGCGATCTACACCACTGAAATGCCTGACCCTTAACCACTGAGCGAGGCCAAGGATCGAACCTGCATCCTCATGGATACGTTACCTCAGGGTTCATTACTGCTGAGACACAGCATGAACTCCTGGCATCAGATTTCTTTTGAGCAACACTGGAAGTCAGCATGTTTTGAAAGAGAATCATTTTCAACTTAGAAAAGGATATTTAATCTTGTGAATGCAGACTACAGAAAGTTTCCGAAATGCAAAACCCCTGCAAGTTCACTTCTGAACTCTCTCTTGGGAAATTCCCAAGGATGTCCTCCAGCAAAACAAACTAGGAAACCGAAGAAGTGGGACACGGGGATCCTTCCCAGGAGAAAGATGAAGGGAAGTTCCAGAAAAACAACACCTAGTTGAGAAGTCAAAGTGAAGCTGCAGGAGAGAAATTCTTAGAGGGAGGCTTGGGAGAAATAGGAAAAAGGCATCTTGAAATAGAAAGCCCAGGACGCAGACGGGGGTCTGTAAATACCTACTCCGTGATCCCATTCCACACTCTGGTTGGAGACTTCACCTACCCAAGCCACTCAATACTCGACTCCTGAACCTCTGCTTTGAGGTCATGGGTTTACATGGCTCTGGATTAAGGACAAACACGTATAAAGATAAGGTTACAGCCCCTCTCCACACTATAGAAAATCCAGGAAGACAAGCTTTGTGCTGGACGCTCAGACACAAGGAGAAAGCAGACAGAATCTTGAGATTCCATATCAACCAAGGGGAGAAGAGCAGAAGAAACAATCTAGAGACTCACCCCCATCCTTTCCATCATTTTAACAAGCAAGGAGATGGATGGAGGTCCTCCACGGATCCAACTTTGTCACTGCTGTGGCTCTGGCTACAGCTGTGGTAGAGGTTCCATCTCTGGCCCGGGAACTTGCGCATGCCACAGGTTCAGCCAAACAAACAAACAAAATCAAAACACCCCCAAAACCAAGGAGACGGAGCGGCTATCACAAGGTCCCGCATCCTCATGGATATGTTACCTCACGTGTTCATTACTGCTGAGACACAGCATGAACTCCTGGCATCAGATTTCCAGCCGAGTCCCGCCAGAATCAGTAGAGTTGAACTAGGGCTGCCATTACTCTTCCTTGCGTTTTATTCCTGATTGCTTTCCCTTCCAGTCTATTCCGATGCGAGCCTGACTCACAGGGTCAGGGGGTTAGTCAAATCCATCTCCTAAAACCCATCTACTTCTCTCCATGCCCCACTGTCATTCACGGTACCCCGCGTCAGCCTCCTAAGGGTCCCTGTCTCCATCCTGGTTACCCCACCCCATTCCTGTCCCTCAACTCTCCAAACTTCAGTCTAACTGATGTTTTTAATGAAACATGATCCTATCAGTCTCTCGTTTAATACTCTTTCATGGCGCCATGTTACTCTTTAATGGAGAAAAGGCCATTCCTTAACACCGCTTGCCGTCTCATCATCACCCTGTCTTTTTTCTCATCCTTCCATCACAGCAGTCTTCACAAGTGCCATTCTTCCCGCCTGCAAGGCCCTTTCCTCCACGACCACCACCTTCTCATCCCTCACCTCACACCTCAAATCCCTTGCTCCTTCACGCCACACTACGCCCGAAAAACTTTCCCGGGCCTCAGTTTGAGGTTAGATCTCCCTCCTGAGCTCAGAAGACTCTGCCGTCACAGCAGTCAACACACCGCGTCATAACTGCCTGTGGGATCTCTTCTATCTTGTTCACGGTTGTATCCTCAGCACCTAAAACAACTGAACACATAGTAGGTGCTCAGTATTTATTAAATATAGCAACAGTGTTTGTCCAAATAAATAACAGTTGCTATGCCTGTGGCCTACCCCAGAGCCACTGAAGCTGACTCTCTGGGTCTGGGCCAAGGAAACTTACTTTTTAAAATACATTTCTGCAGGGCATGACAAGGTGTGCTCAGAACGAAAGTAAGCCAAAGACGGGATGGAAAAATATAGTCACTGTCAATGTCCATTTCAAGAGTGGGTAAAAGTGGGTGACACCGAGAAATAGAGTAAAACAAACAATGGAACAGAGTGAATGGGTCCTCCACAGCCTCCAAGATCATCCAGTATCATTAAGACACCAAAGGAACCACAGTGACACCATGTTGTCTTTTACAGTGTCAGGAATCTCACCATCAGTTTGTCTTAGAGGGATGTTTTCCCATCTGATTTAAATCCTTCTTGGTAGATAATATAGTTCTCATAAAATTAAGTGGAACCACGATAAAAACAGTGACGTGGCACTCAGGCGACACCAACAAGCTGCTCTTGTTCTTAGCCCAGGAATCAACACCCGCCCACTCCGCTTGCTCTATGCCCCATCTTTGTCTTGGAGAAACCAAGGCTCGACTTCTGTTCCCAGGGTCCCCCTCCACGTGGGATCTTGATCTCACTCTCTGCCACCTTCCCCGGCATCTCGTTCCAACAGTTCCCACCATGACACCCTTCAGCCTCTGTCCGCAGGCTACTCCTTACAGCTCGCATTTCAAGCTAGTTCCTTATAGCTCCCACACACTTGGAGAAACAAAACAAACCGCAGCGCTGCCTCCCCCGCAGCCAGCGCCCAGGGCGCTCTTCTCCACGAGCGCGTTTTTAGCAACAGCAGTCTATTCTCATTGCTTCCACTGCCTCACTTTTCATTCACTTCTCAACCTACTAATAAGTGACTTCCGCCCCCAAGTTTTACTAAAATTGCTCATTCAAAACTAGGTCACCAACTGCTTCCTAATTTCCCATCCCAACAGCCTCTTTGCATTTCACTTGTCCTTTCTTCTGTGAGACAATTTTGACCATTTTTTTACCTTGAAAGCTTCCTCTTTCTTAGGCTCAAACACTATTTCTTCCCCGTACCCAACCCCACCCCCCACCCCCACTGGGTCCTGCCTTTTGTGGGCTTCTTTGTTCAGTTACTCCTCAACTCTGGACACAGAGCTCCCTGCTGCAGCTTGTTTCTCTCACTCTACCCGCTCCCTCCCTCCCTGAACTGTTCAGCCATCCGCACAGCTCCAGTCACATTGAAGGAGATGTGACTCCCACACTGACCTCTGGCTCAGGCCTCTTTCTAGTCCCAATTTCTGCCCTTTGGAGATTTCTACCTGAATGTCCCCGGGGAACCTCCGACTCTGCGCGTGTCCGGTAACTAACTGTCCACCGCCAACCCCCTTCCCACGGCGCATCCTCCGGTGCCCCTACTGAGTATCAGGTCCCTGGAAAGGATCTGATGACCTCTGTCCCTGACAGCTCTGCATCCTACCTTTACCCCTCTGGGCCTGGTAAATCCTCTTTATCTTTCCAAATTCAGCTCAACTCACCTTACTAAGAAAATCTTTCCAGAGCACTGATCTGCCCGAGCTGAGCTGGGCGCCACTCCCCACCCCCACCCCCTCCGTGACAAGCATTCAGCACGTGCCTATCAGGCACAGCTCCCTTCTTTTTGTAATTACTGATTTTTCTCTCCGTCTCGCCGCAAAGTCATGGGCTATATATTTAAGCTGAGCATCCCACACACAGACCAGCACTTGGCTCATACGAGGTCCCCAGAAAACCTTTGCTGAGCAGATGAATGACTAACACATGGGAAAGGAATGGATGTGAACACCTCTCTAAGAGTGGTGATTCTCTAAAACAGCACTTGGTCAGCAAGCCACAGCCCACAGGCAGTTTGTTTCTGTAAAAAGCATTGTGCTGGAGCCCAGCATGCTCATTCACTTACACAGTGGCTGCGGGTGCGCCTGCATTATGACAGCAAAGCTGAGTAGTTGTCACAGAGGCTGGCTGGAGCGCAAAGCTTAAAATATTTACTACCTAGCCTTAATTCCCCCACTTCTGCTCCAAATCATCTCAGGACCTTATCTACTTTCCCTAACAACGGAAACAAACAACCAAAAAAAACCCCATAAAATCCAGCAGCTACCACTACTGCTGCTGCTATCAACGTTTATTCAATAGGTACCGATGTTCTTACAGACTATACATTGCAGTGGGGTGAAAGAGAATAAATACATAAAAGCAAAATGAGATAATTATAGACGGTAATAAAAGACAGTGAAGGAGTAAACAGGAAAATGTTTCAGAAAGTCTCTGGGAAAGGGTCACTCTACAAAGGGCGATCGGAGTTGCCTTTCTCTCTGTGGTAATGACATTTATGTTAAAAACCGAAGGAGGAGACAGGGCCAGTCCTGCAGTGTGCTGGAGAAAGCCTGTTCTAGAAGGCACAGTGAGTACAAAGACCCTGGGGTCGGAAAGGGGTGGAAATGCCCATGGAACTGCATGGAGCCCCCTGGGTGATGTGTCAGAGAGGAAAGACTGGGATGCAAACAGGCTCCAGGGAGGAGGCAGGAAGAGACCCCGTCTCGTGGCCTAGGGGAGGGGTTAGGGTTTGTTGATTGCACTCTGAATGCTGGGCACTACACTCAGAGCTTCCGCACAACCCTCTCAACAATCTACGGCTTTAAGTTCTGTTATTCTCATTCCATTATTCTCTCAACCCAAGCACAGAGAGCTGTGGACTGAGTAACTAACAAATCAAGACTCTGGGATGAGAACCTGGGTCTGACTCAGAACACAGGGCTGAATAGGAGACCAAACAGCCTCCTCATCTGCGTTCTGTGGTGTAGATCCTCAACTTAAAAATTATCGTGACCACAAAAGCAATACGTGCCATTATAAAAATCTGGAAAAGACTTCAAAAAGCTAAAAATCGAACTACCATATGATTCAGTAATCCCACTCCTGGGCATCTATCTGGAGAAAACAGTAATTTGAAAAGATACATGAATCCCAATGTTCATTGCAGCTCAATCTGCAGCAGCCAAGACACGAAAGCAAACTAAATGTCCATCGGCAGAGGAGTGGATAAAGAAGATGTGGTACGTATACGCAATGGAATATTACTCAGCCATAAGAAAGAGTGAAATAATGCCACTGCCCCAACATGGACGGACCTAGAGATTGTCATATTAAGTGAAGTTAGTGAAAGCCAAAAAACATATGATATCACTTACACACGGAATCTAAAAACAAACAAAAAAGATACAAATGAACCTATTTGCAGAACAGAAACAGTCTCACAGGCTTTGAAAACAAACCTCTGGTTAGCAAAGGGGACAGGCTGCACGGGAGGGTGGGGTTGGAGGGATGGACTGGGAGTTTGGGACTGGTATACGTAGTGTGGTATATGGAATGACCGGTCAACACGGGCCTATTTTATAGCACAGGGAAACTCTACCCAGCATTTTGTGATAGCCTACGTGGGAAAAGAACCTGAAAGAGAATGGATGTGTATACACATATAACTGAATCACTCTGCTGTACAGCAGAAACTATCACAACATTGTACGTCAACTCCACTTCAAAAAAACTTTTAAAAAATGGGAAAAAATCTAGAAAAGATGCAAAAGTATAGAAATCAGTATTATCTCATGCTTATGCTACAACATTAGTTTCTTCACTAGCCTCCCTGGCCTTCCAAACGTGACTTAATCCACATTGCCACTCGTAACTGTCTCTTCAAAATATAAAACGATCAGTTTTCTATTCAAAAAAACCTGAAGACAGTCGATAAACAACAGGGACCTACTGTACAGCCCAGGGAACTATATTCAATATTTTGTAATAACCTATAATGATAAGAATCTGAAAAATATATGTATCTGTATCTGAATCACTCTGCTGGACACCGAAAACTAACACGACATTGGAAATCTACTATACTTAAATTAAAAAAATTAAATGTTTAAATTAAAAAATATATATATATATCTAGGTAGTCCTCCCTGTAGTACAGTGGGTTAAGGATATGACTGTTGTCTCTGCAGCAGCTCGGGTTGCCACAAAGGCCCGAGTTCAATCCCCAGCCCAGTGCAGTGGGTTAAGGATCTGGTGCAGGTCACAGCTGCAGCTTGGATTTGATCCTTGTTCCGGGAACTTCTGCACGCTGCAGGTTCTGCTAAAACAAACCAGAACCTAACTGTTTCCAATTCCCTACCGAAAAATAAAGACAGAACACTCCCTCCAGACTTAGCCTGGCAGTGAAGGCCCTTCACAACTGGCCCTGACGTATTCATCAGGTTCTGCTTCAGGGACAGAGACTGAACTAGTCCCTCTTCTCTAAAGAAGCCACAAACTTCCACGCCTCTGCCACGCTATTCCTGTAGGGGCTCCAGGTTCGGCTCGCTCCATCCCTGAATTCTCCCAGGCCCGGCTCCCACATCAACCCGCTACGGGCCAACTCACAAGCTGCCCAATGACGTTCTCCCGCCTCTAGGAGCATCTTCCATCAACAAGACACTGTGCTTTTCAGGGAGCCGGAGTGGGGATCGTGTTTCCTGAATGGATCCGTGCTTCCCAGGGCCTCCCTCTCTGCATCCCTGAGCTCTGCTCGGATGGAGAAGGTCCTGCTGCCTGCTGGGGGCGGGCAGCAAAGGATTTCACACTTACAGCCCTCACAGGCACTGAGTTCAGATGGTCATGGAAACAGGTCTTCTAAAACTAATCCGAAGGTTCAGCGCTCTTATCAGCTTTGGCACTGAAAAGGCAAAAAACCTTAAGGGAAAAATAATACTGTCGCCTCACAATCCTTACTTTAGAAATACTGAGCGTATGGTACATTTTGCTAAGTTTCTGACACTATGTTGACCACTCAGACTTTTCAACTATTACAACTGTGCTTGTCTTTTAAATTGTTCCGATAAAGTTTACCTGTCCTTTGATATAGGTTGCACTGGCTTACCAGTCTACATTTTAAAATTCGGTGGGACTCAACCTACCTTTTGAAAAAAATTACCAAAGCAGCAAGTTTAGACAGTATGTTGCACTCTAAAATAGAATTTACTTCAATAAGCAGAATTCATAACAAAACTGAATATAAGTTGAGAAGCACTGACCCAACTTCTCTTCTCTGCCTGAACCTCTCTGGTTATTTATAGAAGAAAGTATATGCTGTACAGCAGAAATTGACGTAACACTGTAAGTCAACTATAATAGAAAAAAATAAAAATCTTACCCAAAAAAAGAATAAAGCATTCCCATCTAGTCTTTTAAAAACTTCTATCTTGACACTTTAACTATGCCTATCAAAAATATTATAGTTTTTTCAAAGCCGACACAAAAACGTCCTGCTTTCAGCAACACTGGGTATATTTATTTCCATGAATACAAATGACATCCTGGTATGCTGTGCACTACACACATTAACATTTTTAACATAATGCTTTAGACCATGAGAGATGTTTTTCACAAAAAGGAACATAAAACACACATATATCTACTAAATAAGGCAGGAGAGAAAAGTACAGAAAAGCATTGCCTTTTTTTTAGAGGCAAAGGATCTAGTAACAAATCGTTTCTATGTACAATCTGAGGTTTCACGAGCACAGGCTTTATGTCCACCTAAAAGGAGCTAACTGTCCTGCTGTTGCACTTTGAGCATTTAAACAGCATCCCGAGTTTCAGACCCAGGCCTGATGACAGCAAAACCTCAGAGGTTTCAGCATGACTGCAGAGTCAGAAAGCACTGTATACAAAAACCCAGAAACTGGAGTTCCCGTCGTGGCTCAGCGGTTAACAAATCCGACTAGTATCCATGAGGACGCAGGTTCGACCCCTGGCTTCACTCAGTGGATTAAGGATCCCGTGCTGCTGTGGCTGTGGTGTAGGCCGGCAGCTACAGCTCCTGTTAGACCCCTAGCCTGGGAACCTCCATATGCCATGGGTGAGGCCCTAAAAGGACCAAAAAAAATAATAATAATACAGAAATTATGTAAGAAATACGGACGGTTATGTAAGTAAGGAAGGAAGGCAGGCTTAAATTTATCTTGCAGGAGACATAGTCCCATTAAGATATGTAGCACTTCAAGGGTCTTAGGCAAGAGTATTCATTGATACCATAGAACCACTACAGAAGCTGTGGGAGATCTGCTCTGCGGGGGAGTATGTACTGATCACACATCTGGTTCTTTTCGGTCACTTTAGAGCCATGACGCACCGAATGGTACTTGCAGAGCCAGCGCAGGAGTGGGAACAGCAGGAATTCACCCCAAAGTCTAAGTCCCAGGTTTCATTGCTTGTAGGGCATCTGCGAGGTTCCCTGCCTGAGAACTGGAAAAAATACACTATGTGCAGTTCACATATCAAAGCAGGTCTCGGCATTCAGAAGGTGGGGCACCACTTCCGGTCAGCAGTGTGAGCTAAATTACAGGGTGCAGCACTGAGGGCTGCTCCGGATCCCACTTGTCACCGTGATGCTGCTCAGAGCCTCACGTGACCATGCGAGACAAAGGCAGGAGAGTAACCAAGCTAAGAGCAATGGAGAATCCTGAACGGCCGGCCATGTGATGCCAGGCACAAGACTGCACACAAAATGCAACCACATATAGGAGCATTTAAAAAGTATCCTTAGAGTTCCCTGGTGGCTCAGCGGGTTAAGGATCCAGCATTGTCACTGCTGTGGCTCGGGTCACTCACTGCCATGGCACAGGTTTGATCCCTGACCTGGGGAACTTCCACATGCCGTAGGCACAGCCAGGAAAAAAAAAAAAAAGTATTCTTAAAACAATAACAAAAAACACCCAAGCAACCATTACATAAGTAGTCTGAAACTAAAACTGCAACCACAAGACAAAAAGGTTTTATTAGCTACAACAAACACCACTGGACATCAACAACCTTTGATGAATATGTGAAAGAAATTCCACCCGTAAAGATTTAATGGATATGGAGGTTGCCAGAGACAATTAGAAAACAAAACTAACTACAGGAAATTAATGTGTTCAGAAATTGTACCACAGCCAGCACAGCAATGTGATGCTTCAGAGAAGGGACGTGAAAGAGGTGACCTTACCGTTGCCGGTCCCACTGCCTGGAGGCCAGAGCGCAGGAAGGAGGAACTCAGAGAGAGCCTGTCTGTCACAGGACTGATGACCCAGGGATCAGGGTTTGGAGAGTCCAAGGCAGTGAGAATGCCTGGGGCAAAGGGACAGGAGACAGGCAGCCAAAGTGTCCCCTTAAGAGCATGCTCTCTGCCTGGGACTCAGAGAGGTCCTGCTTACACAACACCCTGCCCTCACCAAACCTCCAGGGGTGCTCTCACTCGGAGTAGGAGTCAAATCCTTATGTCAGTTCTTAGGCTTCTTAGGGTTCTGTAAATCCCCTCCACGCCAGCCACCGCTCTGCCCCCATCCCCAACCGCCCGCCCCTCCTCACCCTGCCCCAGCCTCTGGCCGCCCGGCCGCCCGGCCGCCCCGGGGCCTTTGCGCTGGCTCTTCCCTCCCTCCCCTCCTTTGCGGACTGGCTTCAAGGTCATCTTCTCAGGGAGGCCTTTTCCAACCACTCCATGTAAAATCGGAACCCTCCTCCTTCCTGTCCCCACCCACCTTCTCCCCCTTCTCTGTTTCATTGTCTTCAATACTAGTTATTGTTCCCAATAGACTGTGTGGCTTACTACTAAAAAGAAAGAAGTTTCCCCACTTACACCCTAAAATTCTAAAATAGGGCCAAGGATTTTTTTTTTTTTTCTTTATACAGTTACATCTGAGGCATGCGGAGGTCCCTGGGGTAGGGGTTGAATTGGAGCTGCAGCTGGAGCCTACACAGCAGTGCTAATTCTGAGCCACATCTGAGACCTACACCATAGCTGTTGGCAATGCTGGATCCTAAGCCACTGAGTAAGGCCAGGGATTGAACCCACATCCTCACAGCAAGTCCTTAACACCTCGAGTCACACTGGGAACTCCAGGTCAAGGATTTGTGCCTGTCGCCACTGCTTTATCCCCACACCTAGGACAATACAGACATGTAACAGGCCCACAGCACCAACTGCTGAATGAGTGACTGAATACGTAACTAACGTGTAGCAGCTCCGATGAGAGCAGGTAGGTCCATCATAACATACAGATACCATGGGAACCATCAAAAAGTAATTTGATTTTTTTATAGATGTGCTTGCCAAGAAAACAACTACCCATTAAGACCATCAATAATTACCTGAGTAAATGACAATTCACGAAATGGCTGGCAGATTAAAAAACAGTTCCCTTCCACTAGTAATAAACGAAGTGCAATAATAACAGCAGTAATAATAAAGAGTAGTACTCAAGATGGCAAGGCTGTGGAAAAAAGAAACACTTTCAAGAAACACTATGAAAATAACTGTGCCAGGTTTTCTATACAATAAGTCAACCTTAAAAAAATGTTTGGGTATGCTTTTATCCAACAATGATACTTCAAAATATCTATCCTAAGAAAATGATATGAAAGAAGACAAATAAGTAACACCAAGACTCAGATTGCAACATCATTGAAAACAGTGTAGAATAAGCAGAATTCAGTTTCCATAAATCAGTTCTGATATTATTCCCCACCCATTCTTCCCAATTTCCTCAAAGACGCCGCCCTGAAGCACGTCTCTCTCATCCTCATGACACTCTTCTGCTTGCAATTTCTCAACACATTATGTTCCTTGCTTTCCTAACATGCTTCCCAATTTCTAATTATGTATTTCTTCTATTTCTTTCTTACTGTCTATTTCATCCATTGGACTAAGTTGCACGAAGGCAGGAGTTCTCTGTTCCCTGCCGCAGTCCTCAATGTACAACTGCTGGCACATAATAAATACCCAGAACTTGTTAAACTAATGAATAAGTGAACAAAATGGAATCTTGTGCTACCATGAAAACATTTCTGAAATATGGATGGCACAGGAAATACCTACAGTGTGATATTAGTAGGCAAAAACAAAATCCACATTCAGTATTAATTCAACTATTAAAAAATGCATAGAAAGAAACACACTGGAAGAAGAATTTCCGTAATATTAACTCTGACTGGGTGCTAAAAATATCAGTACAATTATTTTCTTCTTCCTATTTTTCTATATGCAAAAAATTGTTACAGTGGGTATGTATTATTTCTGTAATAAAATAATACATGACACCTACAGGAATCCACATCAGCAGAAGAATGGATGGAGAGAGGAAACAGAGAAGCGCAGAGAACATCAGCAGAGGACACGGGCCAGGCACCGCAGCCGGAGGACAGGGCGGGAGCAGGGAGTGGGGCCCTTCTGTAAGCAAACAATGGGGCTGTGAACAGGGAATCCCCACTGCAGTTCAGTGGGTGATGCACCCAACTAGTATCCATGAAGACACAGGTTCGATCCCTGGCCTCACTCAGTGGGTTAAGGATCCAGTGTTGCTGTGAGCTGTGGTGTAGGTTGCAGATGCTGCTAGGACCCCATGTTGCTGTGGCTGTGCTGTAGGCTGGCCGCTGTAGCTCTGATTAGACCTAGCCTGGAACCTCCCTATGCTGCAGGTATAGCCCCAAAAAGTGAAAAAAGAAAAGAAAAGAAAAGGATTTGTAAACAGGAGAAAAGTGTGACATGGTCACTGCTGTACTGCCAGAAGTTCTCTCTGACAAACTCTAGAGCCCGTGGGCCCAAACCAGCCTCGTGCAGATAAACCTCATGTGCCTGCACTTCGCAGATATTGCATTTTTTACAAATGGAAGGTCTGTGGCAACCCTGCCTTGAGCAGGTCTATTGGTGCCATTTTTCCAACAGTATTTGCTCATTTCCTGCTTCTGTGTCACATTGCAGTAATTCTCACAATATTTCAAATTTCAAATTATTATTGTGTTTGTTATAAGGATCTGGGAGCAGTAAGTCGTCTTTGATGTTACTACCACGACTTGCTGAAGGCTCAGGAGATGGTTAGGATTTTTGGTTTTTTTTTTGCCTTATCTAGGGCTGCACCCACAGCATATGGAGGTTCCCAGGCTAGGGGTCTAATAGGAGCTGTAGCTGCCAGCCTACACCACAGCCACAGCAATGCGGGATCTGAGCCTCATCTGCGACCTACACCACAGCTCACAGCAACGCCGGATCCTTAACCCACTGAGCAAGGCCAGGGATCGAACTCGCAACCTCATGGTTCCTAGTCGGATTCGTTAATAAAGTTTTTTATTCGTTGTTTTGTCTTTGCCATGCCTGCAGCCCGGGGAAGTTTCCAGGCTAGAGACTGAACCCGTGCCACAACAGTGACCCAAGCCACTGCAGTGACAAGAGAGCTCCCACTGCACCGCAAGAGAGCTCCCCAGTATTTTTTAATTACTGTATACATATTGTTTTGTGAGACACCATGCTATTGCATGCTTAATAGACTACGCTATAGTGCTGGCAAAATTTTATATGCACTGACAAACCAAAAGCTCGCTTTACTGTAACACTGGCTTCACTGCTGTGGTCTGGAACTGAACCCACAGCATCTCTAAGGTCTGCCCGTATCTGGTTTTGTAAATTGAACTGTGTTGAAACACAGCTGAACCCACACATTCACGTATTGCCTATGGCTTCTTTCACGCTAAGCAGTTATAACACAGACCGTTATGTCCCCCAAAGCCTAAAATATTTACTATCTGGCCCTTTACAGAAAAAAAAAGTTTTCTAAACCCTGGTCCACAAGATGTATCAGAGAAGGGAGAAACTACAGGAAAGGAGGTGGTGGTTACAAGGGCCATCGTTTTATGGGTGACAAGGAGAATGACAGCTGCAGACAGAAGAGTCTTGACTGTACCTACGATCAGATGGAAGAAAACAAAAAGGTTCTTTTAAGGAAGGACAGGCACCCAGACTTAGTTACCATCATTTCACACGATCTATGCTGCTCAGGTCTACGCTGGTTCTAAAACTTTAGGTATCTTTCAGGAACAAGCAGCCCTTGTCGCACCGATTACCTGCAGGGTCGGAAGTGTAGAGACTGGCAGCGGTCGCTATGGCTCCTGGCGGGTGGATGGCGCTCGCTGGAGCCCTCTGACTCGCGATCAGGATCCTGCTCTTGGCAGACGGTAAACGCGACATCGCGCCCAGTCCCAACTGGGGCTTAAGGAGCATGGCCGATCGATAGAAAGTTGGCGGAACTTCATAGTGAGTGTAGGGAGGAGAACAAAATTCCTCTTTTCCAGGGCGTTCTGTGACCTACGATAAGGGACCAGAAGCACAATCAGAGAACCGGGCATCACAGGATGAGTGCGGAACCTGGTCTAGACGCCAAGGCGCCAGCAATGACCACCAGGCACCGCTGAGTTGCTCCACCACCTGAAACTTGCATTCTCTGCACCCTCGCGTCTTCACCTCCAAGTGGACCATGACTTGGTGATCTCTTGGGTCTATGCTGGTTCTAATACTTTATGAATCTCCATTCCCCCGGAAGAAAAAAGAACCCCCTCTACAAGATTTTTAAATTTGAGCACCCCCAAATCATTGGAATTTGCGCAAGAAGTCATCTATAAATAAAGCACGTCAGTGATGCAAGAGGAGAATTTAGCAACGGTTCATGGAATTCATGATTCCTAAGGAGAAGAGGCACAATTTTTCTGGTGACCCGGTCTTAACGGTAAGTCGATGAACTTTATCAACTGATGTGAAGTCTTCATTAGGCTACTTAGGAAATAAACTATGCCTTGTTAATGAGGCAGAAAAGGTTATTGGAAGGAATAGAGAAGTTAATGGAAATATGTGTTGCTTCAGGCCTCTACGTTCTGTTTACGTAATTAAAAAGGAGAGACTGTGAATTACCTCTGACTGTCTTTCCTAGTTAGGTGGTGTCTCCAGGAATGTTAGAGCAAGTCTCACTAGAATGGCAGTTTGGGGAAGAGTCTTTGCCAGCTGCTGAGTGGAGAGCATCTAGAACAGTGTTTAGCACAGGGGCTGAAATCAACATCTGGGAAATAAAGGGGTCGTGTTTCATTCTTTCCTGAATCTGATCACATAACACCATGTGACTGTTTGCTGTAGTTCATGGTGTGGGTTAGGATGCCATTGAAGGCCACCCATCATATGGGCAATCCTGTATGCACAGAGCCGGTTCACAGTATCAGTGTTTCTTCACGTTAAAAAGGCAAGAATAAGGAGTTTCCTTCGTGGATCAGTGGTTAACGAATCCGACTAAGAACCATGAGGTTGCAGGTTCAATCCCTGACCTTACTCAGTGGGTTAAGGATCCGGCGTTGCCGTGAGCTGTGGAGTAGGTTGCAGACGCGGCTCGGATCCCGCGTTGCTGTGGCTGTGGTGTAGGCCGGCGGCTACAGCTCCTGTTAGACCCCTAGCCTGGGAACCTCCACGTGCCGAGGGTGCGGCCCTAGATAAAGGTAAAAAGACAAAAAAAAAATTGCAAGAATAAGAGAATGAAATAATCTTAGCTCCTTTAAGTTAAAACAAAACAAAAAACAGTGCCAGAGACTACATTTGAAACGATGCAGACGTTAATTAACTCTGCTCTAAAATCACAATACATTTATTTGACTAGTCAAACCTCTGTCTCTTCAGAAATCACAGGCATTTAACCATAGTCTTTAATAGAGGTTGTAAAGCTTTAATCCCGGATGTTGAAGCGATAAACCCTTAATTTAATACTCTTTGAATGTTGAAAGAGATACAAAGTTCTCCTCAAATTGACATTATGGAAACAAAAGATGAGGCCTTTCAAGTTTTATCATAATCACATTGTAAAATATGCATGATCGCTGGAATAGATGGAACTCAGGCCACAGTCCTGTGAAAGAACACTCTACATCTGTGGCCTGATAACATTTTTACCATTTTCTCCTTACTCTGTTACTATCGATCTTCGGTTCTTCCATTAATACTCATATTTCCTCTACTTTTTTAATTTTTAGTTCTAAATGTTTGGTGTTGTTGCTCATTGTTTTTAGCCGGTGCTTCCCATGAAGAAATCAGCATCATTTCTGACCTACGTCTGCTGGGATTTTAGGGTTGTGGCGTCTTAAATCTCAGTGATGATTCTGTTCTTTCAAACTGGACAGGTTTCAGGGCTCAAAATACCTCCCACTGCCATTCAAAAAGTGACCTTAATGTTTTCGGGAGCGCCGATGTCTATTGTTTTGTTGGGTAATTTGTCTCTAGTAAGATAACAAATTCTTTACAAAGCTGAGACGTATGCCTCAGATGTCTAAGCTGTGCATTTTTAATAAAACAAGAGAGTCTACCAACAGCTTCACACTCTTTGCTTTCATCTCTATTGACAACACGCAGCAGGATTCACTGCACAGTCACAAACACAGACAGATTCACCCCAAATGGGGCTTTTCTATCCTTCTGTAAAGGAGTATCTTTAGAGAAATAATTTTGAAAGCAAACTAAAGAATCCTTATGATTTCAAACTTCTAAAATCAATCGAGGCACACAAGAAACTAAGTTCTCACTGGACTACCCCCCTTCCCGTTCACCCTGTCCCACTCTCAGGGGACCATGGGCTGGGGAGACACCAGGCAAATGCCGACGCTTCACTGGGACAGGTGCAGGGAAAGGGCTGGTGACGGTTCACGGTGTCACTTTGTTAGGCAATGCAACTCAGAGAGCTGGGCAAGGATTATTCCAGATGTTTCTCTGAAGGTAATTTTTTTTTTTTAAGTGAGATCAGCATTTAATTCAGTAGACCTTAAATAAAGCATATTGCCTCCTAAGGTGGGTGGGCCTCATCTAATCAGTCAAAGGCCATAACAGAAAAAGGCTGACCTCCCTCAAAGAAGAGGGAGATCTGCCAGCTGATGGCTTTTGGACTTGAACCACAGCATCAGCGCTTCCCTAGGTCTCCAGCCTGCCAGCCCACCCTGCAGATTTTGGACACGCTGGTCTCCATAACTGTGTGAGCCAGCTCCTCACAGTCTCAGCAGATAGAAAACCGGAAACACACATCCATACCTGTGTATACGATCTGTCTCTCGGGAGAACCCTGACAGACAGTGGCCCACAGTGATGAGGTGGTGCCAGCGAGGGAAGGGGACTCCAGCCTCCAGCACACCTGCATCCTGCAAGCGCACCTCCTCCCCCCCACTCCGGTCCTCAGCCCTGCTGCCCTCCTCCCCCTCCTTACACCAGTCACTGATGCCAGGGCGCCTCCAAGGCGTCAGTAGCAGAGGGGCCCCCGAGGCCTCAGGAGAGAGGAGAGCAGAAAGCGGTCTGGACGAGCAGACCTCTGGCACCATCCTGGCATGACCAGACCCAGGAGGACCTTCTGAGCCACGGCCAGAGGCAGAACACAGACGGGGAGCCGCTGGGTTCCACCAAGTCACAGCTTTAGGAGCAAAGGCCGAAGGCCACCCCATTCTTCGGTTTTGATTAAAGATGTCCCCAGAAATGAGTTCACCACTAACTGGGATTCGGGCTTCTCGGCTCCATCAGGCAGCCTGAGGAAAAGGCCCGAGCCTGGGATTATGGAAGAAAACGGTCCTCAGCAAGAGCGGCTGGCACACGTGACACTGCTGTCCCTGTGCCAGCGGGCTCTCTCCAAACCCCTCAGAACCCCTAAAGTCACACAAACACCCGTTCTCTCCCACTTCCTGGAGCCTCGGGGTAGCTTCTAGAGAACTAAGAACAGAAAACATTTGGGGGGAAATGTGCTTCTAATATAGAAATTATTCTATATTTTCTGGAGGGAGTGGAAGCAATAAAGACAGGAAATATATACCAGAAGAATAAAGAAAGGTCACAGAGAAAGAACTGCAGCTAGTAATGTGATTTCTGCCTATGCCTCCAAATAAAGTTTCTCTCACAAATGTATTTTTGCAGAGAAAAATCTAAGGAACCTTTTTTGTATGTGTGTGGTGGGGGTACCTAATTACTTTATTTGAACAACTGGAACAATGGAAAGTCACCAATAAAGTGACATTTGAACAGAGACCTACAGGAAGTGAAGGACAGAGTTATTCAGATAACCTGGGAGAAGAACAGTCTGAGCAGAGGGACGTGCAAAGGCCCTGAGGCGGGGAGGTGGGGGGGAGGTCTGCAGGTTCGAGCCTGACTGAGTGCAACCCAGCAGCTGAGCCACCCTACAGGCTCCAGCCCGCGTTTGGGTTCGGAGCGGCCCTGGCAGGCCCGGAGGGTGTCGGGAGAGCAGAGATCGGATCCCACTCCTAACTGACCCCTGGCACAAGCCTGCTTTCTGAGCTCTGGGAGCATGACCCGCCCCAGCACCTAACACTGAGACGGGCAGCACAGTGAGAAGACCGGGAGGGCCTGTCGGTGCTGCCCTTGCTTCGTGGCCTCGGATGGGTTACTCCAAGCTCTCCGAGTCTGCTTCCCACCTGGACAGGGGACCACTGCTAGGATTAGGGGGGACCAGCCGAGACGAAACGTGGTGTGATGTGGGCCCCATGCATAGCAGGCACTCAGCTGAATGCTAGCTGTTACCATTATTCCTACTTAAGACAAGGCCCACGCCTAACACGTTATTTTCTATTTGCTGCACTGCTGACGGGTAAGAAAACAAACTTCTCCCATAAGGGACATCTTCCCCTTTAAAGAGCCCTATAGAAAGTGAAGGGTGGAGCTATTCAGAGAATCTGGGAGAAGAAAAGTCTTCTTCCGGCCTCCTCCGTCCTTAAAGGATGGAGCCCGACCCATCTGAACAATATATTTATCTTGGGTTTTCTTCCATTGACCTGGTTTATGGCAGAATTACGCTCACCTATTTAAACAAGGAAGCCAATTTAAATTCATGCTCCTCTCATGCTTGTGTATTAAAATGAATTTAAATGAGTCTCTTCAGATGAATCGGATACATCTCATTCTGATCATCAAACTCTTTCTCATAGAAACTGGCCATTTGCCTCCAAGCTCCTCTAGTTAAAAGACATCCATTTCTAGATCGGCGCATCCATCAAAATCTGCAATGTGCTAAGACAGGATACTCTGTTTTCACAAGTCATTGAACACGCGTAACAAACTCTAGGACGCGCACCTCACAGATGTCCCACACCGACCTTCTCTTACCTCTTGCAAAAACTTTTCACTCATTTGACTGAAGGGGTGTCCCGGGGGCTTGATCCCAGACACCACCAGTCCGGAGCTGAACACCCGGGGCCTCTGCAGGTCCGGCTTGAACTTCTCGTAGAGGCTGGCCGCGGGCTTCAGGTCACCACCCGCCACCTTCTCCTCTTTGGGGAGAGGCACGGCACACGCGGGCGCAGCGTAAGGAAGGCCCACGGGAACCAGTGACGCGTCCACCTGGCCCAGGGCCTGCGGGCCCCTCCTGATGTACGTGATGATCTTAGGCCTCACGTGCTTGGGCTTGGGCACGATCACGGGCCTGGGGTCCGCCCTCTCCTCTGGCTTTTCCACCTGGAGGCCCTCCAGCCCCTCCTGCGAGGCGGGGGTGTCCTCGGGCCGGGCGGCGACAGGCTTGGGGATCCCAGTGGGGCAGGCGCCCTTGTCAGGCACTTTTGGGGAAACGAGTGACAACCTTGCGCTGTCGGCAGGGGGCAGGGCGGCCGGGGAGGACCCAGCGTCCACACTCAAGGCGCCCGGGTCCTGAGCGCGGCTGCCGGGGGGTGGAGGCTGGCGAGCCACAGTCACAGCTGTCTCTGGGTGGAGGGGCGCTGGGACCCTGAGAAGGGGCTCTGTTCTCGCTGGGATGCTTTCAGTCTTAGCATTTTCTAGACGGTCCCTAGTCTCAGCAGTGCACGCAGAGATCTCTGTGCCTTCCCTGGCTTCTGAGCTGCTGCCTGCATGGGGCTCATGGACCCCAGCTTTGCTCCCTCCAGTGGAAGGATCTGAATGAAAAACCGTATGGCTGTCCTCATTCCCACGGCCCAGGACCTGGCTCTCCGCACTGGCATCCAAGGGCCTGCTGTCCGTCGAAGCATCAGGAGTCAAAGCCACGGGACCATCGCCTGCTGAAACGTGGCTGGATGCTATCGTTTCGCTCAGTCTGCAAGCTGTGCTTGGGGAAATTCGGCCTACGGGCTGATTATCAGCCACCGCCAAGGAAGCAGGACTCTGTTTGGGGGTGCTCTGAAGCGACCCCTCCTCGTGTCTCCTTTCCTGCTCACTCCTGCCTCTTCCCACACCCAGGGGGTGGGGACCGCTGTGGGCCAGGCCGCGGAAGGCAGTATCGGAGGCTTCTTGCTGTGTTTCCCCATCCGGCTCCTTTCTCCCCAGAGGTGACAGCCCATCCTCCTTAAAACAGGCCAGCCCCTCCACCTGGGCGCACCTGAACTCCTGCCCGGCCCTGGGCTGGATGAGCTTCAGCTCCATCTCAGGCTCTGCCTTGCCTCGACCTGGTTGTGCTTCTGGCTGCCTCAAGACATCCTGGGATGCTGGCATGGAATCGGGAGCGCCCTGCGGGGGGACAGAAGGCACCGCGCTCTGGGCGTTCACCTGGGGTACCCACCCCCGCTCCGGCTGCGTCTCCTTGGCTTCTGAGGTAGATGGATTAGGGCGACAAGTGCTCTTTCCCTCTGAGGTACTGTCGGCCGGGGGACAGGCCGGCCCTGCGGAAGGGGCTGTCCCCATCTTCCGCGGCCCCTCTCCACCTCCGGGCACCTCAGGCTGCGCGAGTGGCCGGGCCGGGCCCCCAGCCCACTCCTTTGTGAGCACATCCAGCGCCAGAGCGAAGCCGCCGGCTCTCTCCAAAGAATGCCTCAGCTCCTCGTTGTCCAGGGTCTTTGCCAGCTTATCCTTGGGGACAAGCCGGGGGGGCTCCGGCTCCCTTTCAGCCGAAGCCCCCAGACCGGCCTCGCCCGCAACAGTCCTCCGACTTGGCAGACCTGGTCCCTGCAGGCCCCGAGGGCCCTGCGGGGGATCTGCGGCCCTCTCCAGCGTGGGCTCCTCATTCAGGTCCCTCGGAACCATCAGAGAAAATTTAAAATCCTTCAAGCTGGTGGGGCCGCCCTGAGGGGCCTTCCCAAAGCCCTGAAGTGGGTGCAAGTCCTTCGGGACGCGGCTGCCGTTTTCTGGCCCCCGGGAGTTTGCATTTCCAGTCTCCTCTGTCAGGCCACACGTCGCAGGCTCATCAGGAGAGGAGCCGCCCTCCAACATGATGGGGTTGGCGTTGGTATCGCCCAGGCGCAGGATGCTCTCATTACTGTTTTTCACTCCATTTCTGTGGTCCCGAAACTCGGTGTAACACGACTTCTTAGGAGGCGCTGGGACGCTCATTTTGAACCCTTCTGTGCGGGCCACCTGCCATGCAGTCGCCCTCACGGAAAAGGGGCTTCTTTCTAGCTGCCTCCTGGTGAACAGGAAATTCTCAAGCTGCTGCTTGCCCCCTGATAATGTCGCTAGGTAGATCCTGCCTTGATCACTTTCAGAGCAGTTTTAAAACCCAGCATTGTTTTGAAATACAGCAGGGTGATTTCTCTCTTAGGTTCCGGCTGAATGAGAGCCAATTAGCCCGTGAGACCTAAAAAGAAAAGAAGAAGAAAAGGACATTCGAATGACAGAGACTCTCGGGAGAGAAAGTCATGGTCAGCAGATTTAGTCATCACTTTCCCACTATTACTTCATTCACTCAAGCCAGAGACCATTAGTCAAAAACCTTTCAGATAGGGGCTCCGGCTGGCCGAATACAGACACTCTAACATCAAAAGCGTCAGTGTTAGGAGTTCCCATTGTGGCTCAGCAGAAACAAACAATATCCACAAGGATGCGGGTTCGATCCCTGGCCTTGCTCAGCGGGTTAAGAATCCAGTGTTGCTACGAGCTGTGGTGCAGGTTGCAGATGCGGCTCGGATCCCGCGTTGCTGTGGCTGTGGTGTAGGCAGGCAGCTATAGCTCTGATTAGACCCCGAGCCTGGGAACCTCCATATGCCACGGGTATGGCTCTAAGAAAAAAACTTCTTTAAGATTAAAGTTAGAAATGGATGCTAAATGCATATTAAATCTTAAATTCAAATTTTAAACATCCAAAAGCCCACCCTGATACTGATTAAAAAGAGGAGAGGACAAAGACAGGCTCTTCTTCACAGAAGAGCACCAACTTATACGCGACAAATTATACACTTAGAAAAATCACCAAAGTAATAATTACTGTGGGTGAGGGGCAGATGGTAGCTAAAATCACCGAGTGCAAAATTGCTGGGGAACAGGAAATTTACCGAATCTTAAGGCAGCACCCTCCAGATTACTTAGTTTCTTACAAAGGAAAGTTTCAGACTGCACAGTGGAGAAAGCCGGTGGACAGCACCATAACTTTGTGATCAAATTTGGCATTGACATGGAAACTGGTATCACGTGCTCCAGAGGCCAGGCGGTTCTCAGAGCCTCCATCCCCTGGGAGAGTAGCCTTGCTATACACGTGCAACCTGAGTTTAACCATGAAGAAATCATCAGGCACATGTGTTTTTTATTTGTTTGTTTGTTTGTTTAGGGCTGCACCCAAGGCATATGTAAGTTCCCAGGCTACGAGCTGAATCCCAGCTGCAGCCGCTGGCCTACACCAGAGCCACAGCTACACCATATCGAGCCACGACTGCGACCTACATCGCGGCTCACAGCAACGCCGGATCCTTAACCCACTGAGTGAGGCCAGGGATGGAACCTGCATCCTCATGGATGCTAGTCAGATTCATTTCTGCTGAGCCACGATGGGAACTCCTCCAGGTACATTTAAATCAGTGGGCAGGCTACAAAATAGCTGGGCTAAACTTGCCCTCCAAAAGGCCAACGGATACCTAGACGCAAGGCATGATCCTTGACTGGATTTTTAAAAAGTTAGTAAGGATCACCGAGCCAGTTTCAGATTTAAATGTGGACTCTACATGGGGTAAAGGTGTTTGACCAGCACTAACTTTCCTGGATGTGCAGCAGCACCGTGACGCTACCACGTGTCCCCAGAAGGGACCTGATATGAAACACAACATGCTTTTAACAGGACAGGTTGTATGTAACTTACTCTCAAACGGTTCAGCAAAGAGAAAAATGCGTGAAAGAGATGGTGCACATCACCTTGCGGAAACGTCAGCCACCTGAAAACCTAGGTGATCCTTTCGACTACGCCTGCCACTTGTGCAGAGATTTGACGCTTTTCAAAATAAGAAGGTGGAGGACGTTCTATTCCTGCATGTGAGGCCTTCAGGATCTAGCCCCTACAGGCCTTTCTGGCCTCATTCCCGTCCGGTCCTCTTCCGCACTCGGCTGCAGCCGCACGGTCCTCATTCCTCGTGCTACTCTCCTGCCTCAGGGCCTTTGCACACACTCTCCCACCTGCACGAAATGTGGAATCTTCCGCCAGCCTCACACACAGATCTCCCTTGTCATTTGCCACTTCCTCCAGGAAGCCTTCCTGATCCACCAGATTAGGTCTTTCCATGTGAACTTTCAAAGCACCCTGTATTTTTACTTTTAAAAAATCCTTTAAATGTTCTAGGCACTAAAGAAAATATTGCTAATACCTAACACATGTATATTAGGCATTTGATATATTTTCCTAGCATGAACGAATACATGATTAACCAAATGATGAAGATCAATATTATTTCTGCCTTCATCAAGCTTAAATTCTCACAGAGTAATTAAATTTCTACCAAAGTAGACGCACAGATCATCAGTGACCCACTCAAGGCTAACACTGCTTTATCCACCACTGTGAATGCATTTATTAGATCCTGGGGATGGGAGAGTTTAAAAAGTAACAAGGTTCTGCCTCGCCTCCACATCCCCAATGGGGATTCAAAGTGCACAGCTGCCGTCCACAGCTCCCTCTGCTTCTTACGAGCATACACACCCATTATACGCACACGTGCACACAGACATCACATGGGAGGCTGCTATGTTCCTACGGAAATAGGTTACATGGAAGCCACTCATCTTCCTTCATCATTGTTTCATATGCTGTTTCACACATTCAAAGGAATATCTGTGTATCCTCATATATGTGTATATTTGTGCATAGACTACACTTGTGCATGTGTATATATTATACATATATGTACATTTGTGCATAGACGACACCTGTGCACGTGTATGCATACTATACATATATGCACATTTGTTTTATAACATGTTATAAAACGAAATAACACAATAATCGAGAAAAACAAAAGGCTGGAAAATCACCAATAACTTGCATCTACCTCCATGCTCCCGTCCATCCCAGTCCCAACTGCCCAACCTAATTTTTCACTTGACAGCCTCCCAGGGGCATCCCTAAGAACTCAGCTAATAGAGCTCTCTTTTCCTTTCATCTGTCTGCATCGATACATTAGCATGTACTTTTTACATAAATGAGGTCATTTCTTATAAGCTTTTTTGTTTGTTTGACCCTTCTCCCTCGCCCTACCGCAGCAAGGCACACTGACATGTCGAGCTCTTTCCATTCCTTTCCCCATGTTCGTAGAATCCTGTTCAAATACCCACCTGCACGCAGGTGTGCACTTTCATCTCCCTGCCATGTCGCACTTCTGTCCTCAGCCTCCCAGCCCCATCAGGCCTGTCTCCTGCCTTCTTCTTTCCTTCCTTGCCCTCTTCCAGACCTTCCTCCGTGAGCCAGTGGGGGCCCAGGTCCAGCCCTGCTGTAGTACAGCCTCGAGCCTGACCACGGCGCAGATGCTAGGATCCCGGCCTCGGTGCCCTGACACAGGGGATTCTCCCCACACCCACATCTCTTTGTTTATTCAGTTTTCAAGGCGTTTTTCCTTGTGCCTCTGGGCACAAATACAAGAAGCAAGTAGGCAAATCAGTAAGACAGCAGCTTCAAAGAACGCCGTGCTCTCTGATTCAGGAAATGGGTGTCCGAGAAAGTCAGAGCAAACAAGAAATTCCACCAATGTGAGTCACAGAGAGCGGGTGCCTCTAATTCTCTGTGGGCAGAATCAGAAGCATAAGAACAAGAGTCCCCTTGGGTCTGAACTGTGGAGGCTGGAAGAAGGAAGCAAATTTTGCTCAGCAGTGACAAACCTAGCCCGAGCATCAGGCCCTGTAACCCACATGATGGCTGGAGAGTGACAAGCAGCTGTATAATCAGCGTCTTGCTAGAAAGAGTTGTGCCTTAATTTTTAAGAATTGTATAACAGATGTTGCCTGTCTGTGTCGATTAACAGCAAACACTACTCAGCAGTAAGGGGTGGAAAGCCAGAGCCACCAGGGGTGTGTATTATCCTCAGCACTAACGCATACTTCTAACATCTCGTTTTTAGATTATAATGAATTTTATTTCATTCTTAATTTTAAGTTTATTCAGTATTCGTAACGGCCTCCAGAAATAGATCTTAATACCTCCTTGCTTTTTTTCCCCCCTCTCTCTCTCCAGGAAAGGAAATGAAGGCACAGAGAGGGTAACCCTCCCATGGGCACACAGCTAAGAAGTGGCAGGGCGGGGACAGAGGTAGGAAAGTCAACTCCACGCAGAAAGTGGAGGCAGGGAAAGAAATGCTGCCTACTGATGAAACTGTGCAGATCACTCGGGAAGAATAAAAGGAAAAGTCACTGTCATGAGAACAAGAATAGAAAAGCAAAACCGGAAAGCAAAAGAGGAGAGGAAGCTCACAAGAGACAGGAAAAGCAAATTCGAAAACCTTCCTCAATTATCAGAGGCAAAATTACGTAAAGGGGGTAAGGTTTCTGCTTCCTTTGCTTCCTGTGCGGCTTCGCACGTCTGCCCTCAAGCGCCATCCTTTCACCAGAACAGTCATAGCGTCAACACAAGCAAAGGTTTGTGACTGGATCTGGATTTCAATCCAGCGTACTCTACTAAGATAAACATCTTCCCCAAATATAAACACGATCGTAACAATTCAGACTTATAGTACAGGAGTGTGATTGAACAAAAGTTCCAAATAGGCCCACCAACAGCGCAGACCTCGCCCCACCAAGGTGCATCTTTCCAGCTTGAAGGTGTAACTTTCATTCACATCCTTGGCTATAAAAAGTTAACAACAACAGTCTCAGCAGTCAATGGCAGTTTATCTTGGGAAAAAAAAAAAATCCATCAACCAAGTCCTAGGTTGAGGACTTCTTGTCGTGGCTTGGTAGAAGTGAATCTGACTAGTACCCATGAGGACACAGGTTCGATCCCTGGCCTCACTCAGTGGGTTAAGGATCTGGTGTTGCTGTGAGCTGTGGTGTAGGTCGCAGATGCAGCTCCTGTTAGACCCCTAGCCTGGGAACCTCCATATGCTGCGAGTGCGGCCCTAGAAAAGCCAAAAAGACGGGAAAAAAATGATGCTTAATAATCTTCCAAGTAGTTCCCCCAACTGCTGGGGTGAACGCACTGGTGCCGGGAGACCCACCAGCTCTGCAGGCAGCCCATCGTCCCCGGCACAAGCCACTGTCAAACCTGCCTGGAGCTGAGGTCCATGTCTCTGGAGCAGAGCAACACAGTCCTTCCTCGTCTGGACAGCCCTTCAGGGATTTCTGTGAAGAGCTGGTGTGCTCCCTCCCTCCCAAACCTATTCTTCCTTTAAGGAACTCATACTCTCTGAAGCTGCAACAGCTTTGAAATGGAGTTCCCACTGTGGTGCAATGGGATCAGTGGCCTCTTAAGGAGCCCGGGATGCAGGTTCGATCCCCAGCCGGGCACAGTGGGTTAAGGATCTGGTGTTGCCGCATCTGCAGCTTAGGTGGCAACTGCAGCTTGGATCTGATCCCTGGCCCAGGGAACTCCACATGCTTCGGGGCAGCCAAAAAAGAAAAAAAAAACAACTCCCACCACCTAAGCGCACATACCAGGGAGCCCGAAGTCCCACTGAAACAGGTGCTCAGAGTTGTACACAATATTTAGCCCTGGGCTCATCAGCCAGGGTCACGTAGCAGCAAGACTTCCATTGTCTTAGTTGTGCCTCTAGCCACACGGTCTAAGAGCATGACTGCTTCACGGACACATAAATCACCTGTTGGTTCCATATCACCCGTCAAAATGCCAAAGCACCCTGAGCTGCTCCTAAACTACATGAACTCAATCCTAGAACTGTGTAAGTGGCTCACAGCACCCACGGCAGGACCCGAAACATTACGTCCTGAACTGCACCTTGCTGGTCTACGTCCACTGTCCATTGTTCAATGCTTTTTAAAACTTCTTGGGCTCACCCTCAATTTTTCATTCAAAATAGCCGCACTCCATTCTGTTTCCATAACCTCTTTGAAGAGGTAAGCGCACCTCCCACGTTATCATTCACTCATTGGTGCCAGAGTCAGCAGAACAGGGCAGAAAGCTGGGCAGCAGCACCCGGTTTGGGGGGGAAGTTACTCTTCAACTCAACAGCACCCCATGGCCGTCCACACGTCCCTCCACCCACCAGGTGGAGACTACATGGAAGAAATACATTCTGATAATCCTGTTTCTATTTGTCATAACATTTAATTAACTATAAAAAATTAAAACTCAAGAAACTTGGGGAGATTTTTATGTAATTAGGAGGTATGGGTTTTTTCTTTTTAATACAAAAATTCTGTTTACAGCCTTCCTGAACTTCCAGGTCTGCTGTGGAATGTTTTATCAGCTGTGAATTCTCACATCAATATTCAAGGGCTGTACCTTTGAATGCAAATGCAATTCGATTTGATTTAATAAAGCTTAGTTGTCAGAGAAGCTCCAGCTGCAACGCCTGCCGTGCGATAAATGATCCCTCAGAATAACTTTAGTATACAGAAAAATATATGGGTTATGAACCCAAAATTTAATGTTAAATAAATATAACAGTGATGTAAAAAAAAAAAAGTCAAAATCCCAACTTTCAAAGTCTAGGTGCTATTTTTACTGAGCATAAATCAAGGTCTAGAACGGTCCAGCACATTTAATAGGATAGTTTTATGTGAAGTGACTTGCAAACATTTACACACAGGCCCATATATTCACCTCCTTTAGAAAGTTGTACGGTAGTCACTCCGCTGTGTTTTCTGCAAGAGTGATCATTTAGGAATAGCTGGCTTCTTGATCCTCTTTCATGATGCGGTATATGTTTATTATCAACAGGTACAAGGACACATAGTCTAAAACTTGACTCACTGCGGACTTAATGAACCTCACCAGGTCATTGTCAATACAATATGGCGAAAAGTTGAACCAGTAGTTGGGGGAACTGTAGTGGCATGTTCTGGGTCGCTGTAGCTATCCATGGTGCTGAATTCTGCGAAAGAAGCCGAATTACGTAACCCTATAACCCCCTTCTGGAGCCTGCTTCACTCTCCATATCTGTGCACAGAGCATGAGTCGTACATGACATCTTATTCTAAGATACAGTCAGAACTGTGTTCATAAAAATAATTTTTTTTCATTTTTCTTTTCCCTCGAGTAAAAAGAATGAAGAGTATACACACAAATGAAATGCTCTATGTCGTCCTTTATAAAGGGCCAGGAAAAGAGATAACTTGACTTTTCAAAGTCTGGACCAATCTTGCCTTTAAACAAAATATTAAATTAACTGATGTTTTAAGTCTATCCCTTAAAAATATTGCATGTTTCTCCAAAAGAAGCCTCTTTCACATTTGGAAAAAAAAAAAAAAAGAATTTGTTTTCTCCTTTAAGAAACAAATCCTTCCTTCCAGGACAGAATTTTACCCAGAAAATATAGGGTATTCATTCCTTGCCTATTGTGTTTAATACTTGTTTTGGTTTCGTCTTGAATGATTTTTCCCGAAGTGGAAATACTCCTATTGCCAATTTCTTTCAAATGAACCTTCACTGTTTGGGAAAAAAAAAAATTACACCAAGTCCTCTACTCCCTCCCCAAGAAACAGAGTTTGATGTGTAGTATGCCAGATTTTTTAACACCCAGGGAATGAGTGTTTTTAGCTCCAGTTTTATACTTTCCACGCCTTGGATACCTCCCTATGCAAATACATGTAATTAATACGCTATCATTTTAAGGACCACTTTTAACATCATTTCTCTGTCAATTCCCCCACTGTCAGACTTTAGGTTGTTTTCAGCTTTTCCCTTTCAAAATAATTCTTCACAGGAAATTGCTGAAGGCATATCTTTATGCCCCTTGTATTTCTTTATGACCTATTCCTAGAGATAGACTCGATGAGTAAACAGAAATGCACACCTGCATTTTCACGCACCACTCTAACCCCATGGGGGGGTTTTCTTTTGTTAACAGGCACAATCTGTGCACAGACTCTACGCAGGACCTGGCACATAATGGGTACCCCCAAATTATTTGTTCAATAAATACATATTACCCCAAGGGGAAAAAGTGTCCATCTAAATTCTACTCCTCTATTTCCCCATTTCCTGCTCCACCTCCTCTCTCCCATAAGTCTTCATAACTATAATGATCAGATCATCTACCATTCAAATAGGGACACTGCTATCATTTTTTTTTTTTGTCTTTTTGCCTTACCTAGGGCCGCACCCGCAGCATATGGAGGTTCCCAGGCTAGGGGTCTAATAGGAGCTGTAGCCGCCGGCCTTCACCACAGCCACAGCAACGCGAGATCCGAGCCGCATCTACAACCTACACCACAGCTCACGGCAATGCCAGATCCTTAACCCACTGAGCAAGGCCAGGGATCGAACTCACAACCTCATGGTTCCTAGTCGGATTCGTTAACCACTGAGCGACGACAGGAACTCCGCGACACTGCTTTCTTGCTTAGGAATTTTTGTCATTTTTTTATTGAACTATACATACGGTAAATCTCACCCTTTTACTGTACAGTTGTGCGAGTTTCGGCAGACATAATCAGCCTCATGACCACCGCCGCCACCATTAAGATACAGAACAGTTCTCCATGCTCCAAGGTTCTTGCTTCTGTAAGTCAACTCTTCCCTGACCCCCCAGCCCCTGGCAACCAAGATCCCATCACTGTGTTCGTAAAATTACGCCTTTTCCAAAAAGTCATTTAAAGGTAGCTCTACAGTGTGCAGCCCGTGTCTGGCTCTTTCCTGAGCACAGTGCATCTGAGATGCATCGTGGGGTCTGTCAGCAGTTCGTTCCTTTCTATTGCTGAATACGATTCTGTAACAGGTGCCACACTTTGTTCAGGCCTTCCCCATTTGGGGGACACGTGGGTTATTTCCAGGTTTGGGCAATTATAAATAAAGCTACTGAAACATTCACTACAGGTTTTGCATAACACTGGAACACTTCTGAGAGTTCAAAAATGCTAAATCAGACAAAATGCCAAGACAGCAAGTATGGCCTGGACATATGGTCGCTCTCTTCAGAACACACCCCTCACCACCCAGGTTGGTCCGGCTCTTGCACTTATTTGCCTGTTTATTATACACACACACACACACACACACACACACACACCCTGCCTTTGTCCTGTATAAGCCCCAGGAGATCAGACAACACCCCTCCACTCCGTTCATCTCTCTGTTCTCAAGCCCAGAACAATAGCTGGCCCTCGGCAGGGATTCAAAGCATTTTTTAACGGAAAGACTAGGAATTGATTTTCCACACTTGAATAGCATCTGCCATCACCAGGAGCTGTTTGCAGTGCTTTACTGCATTTGGTCTGCAGAACAACCCTATGGCTAAATACTGCTGTCTTGTTTTTACAGAGGAGGAAACTAAGGCAGACAGACGTGAAATAGCTCCTGAGAGTACATGGAAGAGCCAGGATGTAAAACCATAGTCCAAGCTCCCATGGAATCAACAACTCTAAAAGTCGGTGGGTTTTAAAAAAAGAAAAAAAACTTGTTATTTTATTTCGTTATTACTTTACCTCTAGTGAGGTTCCACGTCACTTCATATGATGTTTGGCTATTAGCATTCCTTCTTTCCTGCTGCCTATCTCTGAAGCGAAATTATTTTTAACCATTATTTTTAATGGCAAACGTGAGAGACAAGCTATTTCCAGAAATCAGATTTTATCAAGAGAAAGTGAGACAGCAACGTTTTAAGGACCTGTTCCAGGGATCTAGGGCAGATAAGGGCCCGCTTGCCCACAGCCTACCTCAGAGCTCCGGCCCTGGCCCCTCCGGGGCCCTCCTACCTGGGTTGCTGGCGCCACTGGCCACTTTATGGCCAAAGCTGGAACTCTGCCACATTGCCGTGGCTCTTTCCTTGGCTCAGATCCCACCTGCCGGCAAAGAGCTATCGGACGGAGTCCCCAAGTTCATCACGGCCCACCCGCTTCTCTCCATATCCGCCACCACCATCATCTCCCACGTAAGCCACTTACCAACCTCCTACCAGCTCCCCTGATCTCCGTTCCCAGTTCTCCACTCACAAGGCACCCAGGGTAATATCTTGACACGTTACATAAGGTCGCTTCCCTGCCACAAACCCTCGGTGGCTTTTTTTTTTTTTTTGCTCTGAGCTGCGTGGCCCTTGACCTCTCCCCCCCCTGCCACTCTCCTCCTCCAAGGTCCCCTTGCAGCCCGCCCACGGCTCCGCCCTGCCTTGTCACTACTTGGCATGCTCGGGGCCTGGTTCTCCTCGTGGCTGTGCCTTCCTTCCTTGATGTCCGTCCTCCGTGCCCTGCAGTCACAGCCTCTGTGCCCTCCTCACAGCCTGTCCCAGCTATTCTATGCATTTATTTGTTCGCTGTCTTCCTCTCCCAGCAGAACATAACCCGGTGAGGACAAAGACCATAGAAGCCTTCCTCACTACTAGTCCCCAGTGACCAGAAGAACATCCGACCCCTCACAGGGACTCAGTAAATGCCTGCTGAATTCATGAATGCGGTAGCCGAACGAAGCCTGCCTCACTTATTTGGTTCCCTGGGTGATGCTGTGCCGAGCATACGTTAATCACAGAATCACCGCGTGTCAGAGATGGAGAGGAACCCACATGTTTAGTAGTTCAACCCTCTCAGTTTATATAAGGAACCCGCAGCCTAGAGAGGCTTTGTGTCTGACGCAAAGTCCCCCGGCTAGGACCTGTCACAGCAGGGTGGGGACAGGCTTTGCACACCCAGTGCTCAAGCCCCTTCGGAGCCCGTACAGCCTCACGCGTTAGGAAGGCAAGAGAAACACAGGGACAGGACTCAAAGGGGCTCCGAGATGGATCTGCTTAATGGGCATCAGCCGATAAAAAAACACAGTCCAGGGAATAATAGGAAATAAGAGATCTATAAATGGAAGGTCCCGGTTCTCAGAGAAACTGTAATCTCCTGAAAGAAAAGGGACATGATGTAGATACAACCGATAATGACGGTAATAAAAGCATGGCGGGTATAATCAAACATGCCTCAAAGAAAAGAAATTCTCAGCACCACAAAAGGAAAAGGAGGTGGCAGGGATTCCAACCGAGGGCAGAGGGGCTGGGGAAAATGAGACCTTTGCCCTTTCCTGCAATTTATGGTGTGTGTGTGTGTGTGTGTGTGTGTGTGTGTGTGTGTGTGCACGCGCGCGCGTGCGCAGACAGTTTTACAAAGACTTCAGCCGGCCACCCCACACTCACGTGTACCAGAAGTACTGCATCATTCAAGCCTGAGCACTGGATTTGTGATGCTGGAGTCCGTGTCTGCCTTTGTTCCCCACGATCTCTTGACCTGTTATCCCCACCACCCCCAACCTAGGGAAGGGCCAAGGGCAAGAAGCCACTAGGAAACTCCAACCTGTCAAACGCTGCTTGCTCTCAGAAGGATTTCATGAGGGAAGGGGGCTAAACAACCGCTAAAATGAGGTGCGGGATTATCTGCGGATTTCACTTCTCTTGGCAATCCTGATCTTCCCACCAGAAAAATTCCACCTTATCAGTTCTTTTCTGATGAAGGAGGAAAATGCTGTCATCCAGTTTAAAAGATTCGCAGCTTCAAAAGGTAGCAGGAACGGCTGCATGTGACCGTCAAGAGCTGGTGATAAATGCTCTGTCATTACTTTGTGAGACAAGTTCGAAAAGCTAATACACGGAAGACTAAGAGTCCATCTACAAAATACCAGATAAGATCCAAACTCTTCCAATACTGTTATCACGTGCTTGTGTTTAAGCCAAGACAGAGACAGGGCTTCAAACCCGGATCAGAGCAGATCCTTTTTTTTTTTTGCTTTTTAGGGCCACATCTGCAGCACATGAAGGTTCCCAGGCTAAGGGTCGAATCGGAGCTACAGCCACAGCAACACGGGATCCGAACCGCATCTGAGACCTACACCACAGCTCACGGCAACGCCAGATCCTTAACCCACTGAGCAAGGCCAGGGATCGAACCCGCAACCTCACGGTTCCTAGTTGGATTCATTAACCACTGAGCCACGACGGGAACTCCAAGAGCAGCATTTTAAAAACACTGAGTTCCCATATTCGTTTGCAAGGCATGTCCTTCTCCCTGTGACTGTCTGACCTACAGACTCACACCTGGCTGCTTCCCAGTCTGGTCCCCTGTCTGGTACCGGCAGGCAAGAGAGGATCCACTCTGTGGAATTCAGAGCACCTCCTCCTCCTACTCACGAACCTGCCCACGTATTAACATACTGCTGTCATAGTCATGAGTTTCTTTCCGCAAATGGCTATGTGACTATTCCCAGCAAACCCAACCTCCCTCCTTTCCCCCTAATCCTATGGCCCAACTTGCTTCTGCAACGTGCATGTTGGGCCAGGCAGTTAGGTGAGAATCCGTAAGCCCGCCTGAGCAGGTGGGGAGGGAGGCTGCTTCCTGGGGGCTAGAGCTGGGGGGCTGGGGAGGGAGCGGGCTTAGTGCAACACTTTCTCCAACTCCTCTGCCAGGCCCCACTCAACCTCGCTTCCCCAAGTGGGTTTATTTCAAGGCAGCAGGAGTGCTGGAGCTGCACACCTTGACTCTCTTCCGTGTGCCCTCGACCCTGGCAATGGACTTCGGCATTTACAGTGGGGGCGGCGCAGGGGCCTTGTTTATCTGGGACCGCGGGCTGTACTCCAGCAGGTGGTCCGTTAGCTGAAAGGAAAGAAGAAACCCTCCTAACATCATCAGGGAGGAGGCGAGAATCACCTTCAGCTCAAAAGCCTGCACCAGGTCACTATAAACGGGGCTCTTTCAAATCACTCTTTTTTTTCCTGGAAGGTGAATTTCCTTTATCTTTCATCAGAAACATATAACCTTTCTTCTGTCAAATGAAACAGACGCCTGGAAGGATAACGTTAAATATTTAACACCATGATGAGTGAACCCCAAGCAAAAAAAGTGTGCAACAACTGGAGCAAACACATAAACTGCATGTGACTGCAAAAAACTCCAGCTTAGGAGTTCCTGTCGTGGCGCAACAGTTAATGAATCCGACTAGGAAACATGAGGTTGTGGGTTCGATCCCTGGCCTCGCTCCGTGGGTTAAGGATCAGGCGTTGCTGTAGCAAAGGCCGGCGGCTACAGCTCCGATTAGACCCCTAGCCTGGAAACCTCCAGATGCCACGGGTGAGGTCCTAAAATGACAAAAGACAAAAAAAGACAAAAAAGAAAAACTCGTTTAATGGAAAGTATACATTGTCATGTCCCAGGGCCCTTCATTAAGAGTCTCCGTGTTTTCATTACACTATGTAATGAGCAGGGCATTTCTGATCACCACGTTTGGAATGTCTTTAAGAGAGATAAAGAAATTAAGATAAATAGAAAAAGAGAAAAAAATACATATTCTTTAGTTAGGAACCAACTTGGCCCAGAGACACACAAGAAAAAGAAATGATCTGTGCATGAGAGAATGATCGGTTCTTATATAAAATCAAGATGAATGACTAATATTGCTTTAGTGAATGTGTAAGAATCCTCCAACATTTCACCAAAACTTGAAGAGAAATAGTTAAAAAAAAAAACTTTAGATTCCCAACAAGATTCAAGAATGCTTCCTTAAAGAGTAACACAGTAATGTGTATTTGAATAGCATACAATCTACAATTCCAGGGTGGGAAGCTGGCTTACTCGCATTTCTGGGATAGGACAGAGGCTTTACACATCTTGATTATCAAAACTGACAACTTCCATAAGCAACAAAAATCAAACGCTCCCAGGAAGCGCAAACCCGCGTTAAGGATGAATTTTCATGGGCACGCTTTAAATATTTAAAACCAGAGTTTAGAAATTCGCTCTTAAATAACATGAGATGCTCAAACATCCATTTTAATCAAAGACTTTCAAAGAAATATCCTAAGTCTCATGCTTCTTATCTTTTCAATAAAACAGCCCAAATACTAATTAGTCGCTTTCATTTAGTGATTCCCAATCACATCCTCTCCCAAGCGTGACCTGCGTGCGTATGTTTCAGGCACGGAAAAAGGAACGATGATGCTAACGCCCCCCCACTCCCCAACCACTTGTGGTCCTGACTGCGTCCAGGAAGGCTCCTGACCTGGGCCTGGGGTCGCGCCTCTGAGCCCGCAGCTCTCCAAGGCTCAGGATCACATCTGCACACTGATACCCTCCTGGGGCCAGGAAATGTGATCTGGGTTTACTGTTAGGGCATCTTCCTAAGTGTGAGGCCTGCTTGGGGTGGGGGCAGGCAGAGGAATCTCCAGGGAGCACTCTGGTGTCTGCAGGATTGGTGACACAGTGAGGAAATCAAGAGAAAACGTCCCCTCCAGGCAGACAGGTAGGCAAGGGGTCCTGGGCAGAGAGTCTGCCCAGCCCCACGGGAAGGCAGGCAGGGTGGAGCCAGCCTGGAAATCTGAGGCCCCGCAGCCTGAGAGCCTGGCGGGGGACGAAGGGGAGGAGAACCCGTGTGCTGGGTCTCCTGATCACGGTGAAGAGAATAAAGTGCCACTGGAAATGTTAAATGAACTCTCCACCGAAAGCCAGGAGGCCAGAGGGAGAAAGGACAGGAGAGGAAACCCAAGGCACACAAAGTAGAAAAAGACGACCGATTCAGAAGAGACAGAAAAGACAGGCAGGAGTGACTACTGCTGTGCCTGCAAGTCCACCCGCGAGGGAGGCAGTGCGTGAACACTGCACAGCTTGTCATCCCACACCCTCAACCCATCCGCGACAGCAAAGGTGCACGGCACAGGGCACGGCTCTGAAGCCCACTCCACTCGCGGGTACAAATGAACAGCTAGGAGTTACCAAATGAAAGAGACAGGCGTAAAAAAGATACAGAAGATAGAAGCAACCATTTTAACATACATGTTTAAACGTATGTTTTAATTTGCATACAATGCAAGCCACTCTTTCTACTGTTCAGTTTAAGCTTGGGAAAAATGCATAGAGTGGCCACCAACACAATCAAGACACAAAACAGCTGCATCACCCCCAAATTTCTCCGGGGTCACCTCTTACAATCAGCTCTCCCCACCACACCCACGAGCAGATACTGGTTTGGTCACCATCCATACAGTTTGCCTTTTCCAAAACGTTACTTCAAATTACACAGCATGTAGCCTTTTTTAAAAAAACAAAATACAGTCGACTTAAAATTTCATATTAATTTTAAGTGTATGACACAGTAATTCAGCAATTTTATAGATTATGCTGTATACAAAGTTACTATAAAATATTGACTGTGATGTCTATTACATCCTTGTACATGTCGCCTTTTAGGTCAGGCTTCTTTCACTTTTAATGTGGGTGCGACTAGATGATGACATCATTATTATCACTGTTTTATTAATATAATTAGAATGCACAATGCATTCTCGAGTCATCCATATTATCACAACTCCATAGTTCATTCCTTTTCACTGCTGAGTAGTATTCCATCACGTGGCTGTACCACAGTTTGTTTACCCATCACCAGCTGAAGGACAGAAGAAAACACTTAAAATTTATAATTCCCTCAGAAAGAGAAGAGTGTCTCTAAAAAAAGATAAGACTAAGATGCTATAGAAAGGGACACTCCAAGGAAACAAAAGAGCTCACAGGAATGAGAAGTATGACCAAATGTAAAAATCAATAGAAGGTTTAAAGGTAAAATCTAGAAACTAGTCTCAGAAATCAGAACCCCAAGAAACAAGAAACTAAGAAAGATAAAATAATTAGTGGATCACTGCAGGAGCTCTAAATTCTCGTAGAAATGTGGGGTGGGGGCAGAACAGCAAAAATGAGAGGAGAAAATAACCAAAAAAGTAAAACCAGAAAATTCTCAGTACTGAAGAATTTTAGAACGGCCATATTAGAACGGCCTAGAAAACAAAGCATGACCTATTGCAAAGTACAATATCATGGACCTCCAGTGCCCCAGGAATAAAGAGAAGTTCCAGAGAGATCAAAAAAGGTCACAGATGAAAGGAGTCACTGGCAAGGGACGGCTGAATAGTGGTAACAAATAACCTGGAGTCTGGGAGCAATGGTTCCAATCCCAAGAAATAATAATTTTCACCTTGAATGCCGTATCTTGCTAAACTATCAAATCAAGTGTGACAATAAATGTATTTTCAAACACACAATAATTCAAATGTATACTCCCCACACCTCTGAAGAATATGCTTCTGCAAAATGAATATATAAATGAAGAAGACATGGGATCCGGAACAGGAGACAGAAAGAAAACCTCAAGGAAACAAGAGCGGGGCCCAGGCCCAGAGACGACCCATTCAGACGGGAGCAGAACACAAGGCAGATGCGGTGACAAGAGGCACAGGTGGTCCTGCTGGCTGGGACCGGTGTGTTGAGTGAGTGTCCTGCAGGCTCTGGGCACTCTTTTCTCCAAGTGACAGAGGAGGCTGTTTCCTCCTCGTTTGTCTAAGAACAAAGAAGCCTTCCCAGAAACACCCTTGAGACTTGCCTTCGCGGGTCAGAGAACCGGCGTCATTAAGAGTGACTGGGTCGAGCGGCCAACGCTGGACACCAGAACAGAGGCAGGCTGCAGGAGAAGGAAAAAGCGGAGAGGGCGGCGGGGCGGCAAGCGGCAATGTCCCGGGGAGCGTTCACTCACCGGCAGGGGGAAACCGAAGGAAGTAACAAGCTGCACAAGAAGAGCAAGGCAGCACCACAGGTAGTACACTAGCGGGCTCACAGGTGGATTCCCCGTGACATAACAAGGTCAAGGGTTTCTGCGCAGTGACCCCCGTTCTGGAAGGCTGGGAAGGGAAGTGGTGGGGGAGCGCGGTAAGCGCTGGCCTCTCCGCTGCGGGCTGAGGAAGCGGCGGACACCCAGGAGGGAGACAGATGCCGAGTTCTCGGAAGGAACAGCAAAAGGATTTGAAACCGCTGGCTCCAGAGGAGTAGGATTTGGAAACGGGAAGGGCGGCAGCCGGACCCCAGGCTCTGCTCCCACGCGTCTCACCACCATCAGAAAGTTAAAGTCAAACACTTTAAAACCACTGTTTTCCTGTGTAATAGTTAAAGAACACTGAAGCAAAGTGTGAAGATTTCGGTCATTGTAACGAAGGTCTAAAGCTACAAACACACGGAAATGATCTACAGAGTGACTTCTCAGTTTATGTTCAAGGTAAAATTTATGAGATCTTGGAGTTCCCACTTTAGATCAAGAGAAACCTGACAAGTATCAACGAGGATGCGGCCTCGCTCAGTGGAGTAAGGATCCAGCGTTGCTGTGGACTGGGGTGTAGTCACAGATGCAACTCGGATTTGACCCCTAGCCTGGGAATTTCCATGTGCCGTACCCGCAGCCCTAAGAAAATAAAACAAAATAAAATTTATGAGATCTAGAATTAACAGATATACACTATTACACATAGCAGATAAACAACAAAGACCTACTGTAAAGCACAGGGAACTATATTCAATATCTTATAATAACCTACAATAGGAAAAAGACTCTGAAAAAGACTATATATATATATATCTGAACCAGTGTGCTATATACACTTGAAAGTGACACAACATTGTAAATCAACTATACTTCAATAAAAAGTAAAATTAACAAAATATAGAGACAGAAATTAATTAATTTAAAAATTTTAAGCAATCTGAGATTGTGGTATTAGATGCACCCAAACTCTGTTCACACTGAGATGACGGGCACCTGAAGCTGAATCGGCAGGGGGAAAGCAGTCAAATTTCCAGCTTGTTCAGAGGAGAGCAGACCCAGTGGCCTGAGCAGGTGAACAAGACAGACAGCATTCTGCGCTCAACGGGAGGGTTCTGAAGGAAAGCAGAACTTTTTAGGAATAGCAAGTCACGATTTCAGAAGAGACTGGTGGATGCATACGGCTCAAGTTTGAAGCTCCTCCAGCTGCCTGGAGTGTAGCCTTTTCCTTCTTCTCCTTAGAATAACGGAGGTGATTTCCGCTTTGAATTGCACTCTGCCATGCCTCTTCCTGTGCAGTCACGCCCTAATCTCATCCTGTTTCCTCATGTGCATTTTAATACAGCTGAAAACAGCAGGAGCTTGTAAGGTTGCTGTAAGGGCTGGGAGGAAGGTCTGTAAAACCTATCATTTGGGGGGGGGGTAGATTCTATAAATGGTAGAAGCATTGCATTACTGCAGTAAAAACAGGTGCACAGACACGCCTGAGTGTGCCACGTTGGGAGTAAAGCCCGCAGACGTAAGAACAAGTTTTGCTGTTGTTTGCTTTGGCTTGTGCCTGCCAGCACTGGGGTAGGGGTGCCGAGGGCCCCCCTCTGCACCTGACTGAGCTCTGAGCATCCTCCACTTTCCCTGGCTCTCTGCCCGCCCACTCTGAATCCTCGCCCCACCTCCCGTCTTCCTATGCCGTCACCCTTCTCTCCATTCTAGGATCCGTGCAGCTCATCCACAGCAAGTAAGTATTTAGCCTCTGTCCCAGTAAGGATAAAAGGCACCCCCTGGGCAGAAGCTCATCTTTTAAAGAATTGGCTACAAGCAGATTAAAAAAAAGAAAAAAAGGAATTGTTACTATGGGCCATCTGCCAGGACACAGAAATAGTTTCATTTTGAAAGAACAGATGACACAGCACTATTCCTTTCCAACACCATCTCCGAGCTCCATGGTGCCTGTTCCTGGAAAGCAGATTCCGTGCTCAGCAGAGTCTCAACAGTCCAGAGAGGTTCTTGGATGACTACGATGGACTGAATTAACAGGACGGGGTGAATTTGGGGCAGAGAAGCAGGTTGCAAGTTGGTATCATTACTGGAGAGAGTCCTAACAAATAGACCATAATATGTCCAGTTCACACCTGCCAAAGCCAAGTTCCCTACTAAACTGCAGCTGGGGGCCGCCGGCCATGATGCTTCCCCACCTGCACCTCTGTCTTTCCGTCCTCATGGTTCACAGCCATTTCTGTAGATGCCTCGTCTCCCACTCAGCCCCACCCTGCTCTGTTCACAGAGCCCGCTCTTTACGGCAGGGTCCTTGTCTTTTTGCATCTATATGCTATATGCCTTTTGCAGAATTTTTTAATAACAGGCACTCAATAAACTTGTCTGGGTCACAGATAAAACACATGCTTTCTGACAGAGAAATGGGCAGGCCCTGCCATCAAAGCCAGGTGTGTGGATTCCAGCCCCATTCTTGCTGCTGGGCTGGCACTACACCCCCCTCCAAGAGCACCCACATGCATCGCGACCTCACGGAGGGCTGGGCAGTGCCCCTCTGTCATCACGCCCCTGGCTGGGCCTTCATCACGGTCCCCAGGAGTCCTGCTCCCTGCATACTGTCGAGCATCAACTGTGCCCAGGTGGCTCGGTGCAGAGAATAAAGGGGTCCCAAGACGAGCAGCCTGATTGTACCAGAGCCCTGGTGCTCCACTGCGTGTGCCGATCCCCACGGCCTCATGGGCTACACTGGGGTGGACACGAGGTGACAGGGAAATCCCTCTCACACCCTCCGACACCACACCCTCCTTTGTTCCACAGCACCGGCCGGTCAGGGAGAACGAGGCACCCACATCCCTTTGCATCTTCCTTGTTCCTTTCTCAGGTTCCATAACATGTCCCACCTGACACAACTATTTTCTACATCCTTGTCCTGTCTTTCCCACTAGAATCTTATCTCTTTGAGCCCAGAAGCCCAGCCCAGCCGCCTCTGGATCCTTCCCCACCGCAGTGAAGGGCCTCATCCAGGGAGGTTTCTCGGTTCAAATTTGCAGAAAGAAACAGATCTGGTTAACAGACACCACCAATTAAAATTCTATCACTTTCCAGCAACTATCTCTGATTTAAATTTTCCTGGAAAGCCACACAAACGTGCTAAACTATTACACGAGGTTTTTTTCTGGTTATATGCTTGGACATTCTATTTGCAAACTACAAATTGCTGCCTTTATCGCACAACAAATTCATGTTTTCTTCTCTTTTTCCTCCTCCTCCTCCTCTTTTTCCTCCCCGTTCTTCTTTTACTGCCCACGTTATTGTCAAGGTAATAAATGTCTTTCGTCAAGGATCTTCTTTGCAAACACTCGTTTGAAGACCAGAATCGTGAAAAGGGGTGTCTAGACTATAAATAAGCTTTCCATGCATAAAACTATTCACTTGGGAGTATTCTGAACATACTACCCAGAGAACGCTGTGGGGCAAGATTTTCAAACTGCAATCAATTCAGTGACACACGACCTGCACTTCTAAAAATGAAAATACAATAGAGAAGACCAGTTTATCACATTTCTGTAGATAAGCATTGTTTCCTGCCACTTTCTCCAGTTTGGCTCATGCACACGTATCACATCTTTTCTAGGTTGCAGACAAAAGTGTTTAAGCAACACTGCTGTAAGGATGTTTGTCTTTGTTTTTAGCTGCCAGGAGCAAAACCGACTTCTGTCTGGAGTACTTCTCAGTGCTGTCGGTCCCGGTAGGGGCAGGGAGTCTCTACCCACTTAAGCAAGAGGAGAGAGCCGCTCACCCCCTCGTCCCTCTAGGGAGGTGAACCAGGCTTAGTCAAGCTGATGTTCTCACCTGGGACTTGCGCACATGATGCAAAGACTGAGATGACGGAGAGATGAGATGTGAGTGGCCCTGTGAACAGCAACAGCAGCAGCTGCATCCCTGCAGTAGGGGCTGTTCCCGGGGCAACAGGAGAGGCCAGCAGGGCCAGCCCACCTCCCCTGCCCCCGCCACCCACGTTCCCTGGCTGTTGCCCCTGGTCTAGGCATCAGCCACAGCCTTCTTCTTCTGGTCCTGGCATTCCTTTTCAGAGTGGGCTACTTTGCTCACAAACTAGATCCTGAATGATACAAATGGAATAAGGAGTTTGGCTTCTACTCTGTTGGAAATGGGAAATTCTCGCACAACTGCAAACAAGAAGGATGACTTCAGGTTAGACAGTCCTATATGAACTGGACTGGAGGCCAGAAACAACAGGAGCAGGATAAACAGGTGGCCTGGACCAGACAAAAGATGACAACTTGAACTAGGACAGAAGGTGTTAAGGAGAAATCTCATTAACACCTTCTGCGCAAGCTACACTGCAGAGGACCGGGAGCACAAGAGAGGCAGCCCGAAGCACCGCTGATGGCGAGGAGGCGGAGAAAGAAAGCCCTGGTGCGCGGCTGGTGAGAACGTGAACTGGGGCAGCCTCTGTGGAAAACACAGTGGAGGTTCCTCAAAACTTAAAAATAAAACTACCACAGGACTCAGGGATTCCACTCCCAGGTATTTATCAAAAAGAAAAGAAAACATTAATTGCAAAAGATACATGCACCTCAGTGTTCACTGCAGCACTGTTTCCAGTAGCCAAGGTATGGAAGCAACCTGTGTCCATCCACAGATGGATGGATAACGAAGATGTGATGCGTACATACAATGGAAGAGGACACGGCCACAGAAAAGAAGGAAATCTCGCCATTTGGGATGACATGGATAGATCACGGAATCTAAAAACAAAACAAAACCAAAAACAAATGAACAAATAAAACAAAACTAACACAGAGGGCAAGCTAGGGGTTGCCGGAGGGGAGAAATAAATGAAGGGGATGAAGAGCTACAACCTACCAGTTGTAAAATAAGTCACAGGGATGTAACAACAGCACGGGGCCTTGTACAGTGTGTAATCTATAAAAATACTGAATCACTATTGTGTGTATATATCGTACACCTGACACTAATATATTGCACATAAACTATATCTGGAGGAAAAAACAAACAAGCATAGCTGAAGAGATCCAGTGAAGCCAGCAGAAAGCACAGTTGAGAGTGTTGACTCTGGAACCAGACTCCCTGGATTTGAATCGAGACCGACCGGCTTGACGAACCTGAGGTAGTTACTTAATCTTTCTGTGCCTCAGTTTTGCCACCTGTGAAATGGGAACAGTGGTGGTACCTAACTCTCAAGAGTTACTGTTTCAAGAATTACACTAGTTAATATACATGAAGAGCTTAGAAGAGTGCCAGGCCCCCGGAAAGCAGATAGAACCGTTAAAGAAATAAAGAAGAACAGCCTTCTCCATCCCAACTGCTCTAGCAAAGCTGCTGCACTGAAGCTCTAGTTTGGGGAGTGAGCTTCCAGTGTGCTGCTCTGCTTTTAGTTATTTATAATTCTGCAGGGAAAGGCTCTCACAACGGGGTCGAGGCACAATTAGAGCCTAATCTTTAAATACCTATGTACCCACATTACCACTTGTGACTTTACCCACAGCGAAGTTCAATGACCCTTACTATCTAGTCTCACTGGTGGAAAAGTGACCGTAAGTTAATTTTCTAGCCACTGAAGCACATTTAAGAGCCAATGCACACATGACTTTGAAATCTGTTAACAGTGTGCAAAAACATATTGTATAATTTCCTGCTTTCAATAACTTAATATTCCTAATATCTCTAATATTGGCTTAGGTTGACCACTTTGAATTAAGCATCAGTCACTGGACGAGTGCTATAATACAGTGATGGTCTTACAGGTCAGCCACTGTGGTTTAAAGACCTTTTAGCCCCTAAACTGTTAGCCCAAATACAACCGGACTGGAGTTTGGATCTCCCTCTTACCCTAATTTTTCCTGCCTCTTTTGCTGCTATTAAACATTACATCTTGCAGCTATTTCTGCTTCAGAAGGTCACTTTTTCCTCTTTTGCTGTAATCTGAACCATCACTGCAGAAGACATTCAAACTGGGTATAAAGGAAAAATCACGCAGTAGCTGAGTATACAGTCGATGGATGGGGTGTGGGCATGAGACCTCCACGAGGGGCGGGAAATTTGGCCGGCACACGCTGTGGAATCTGTTTCACCTGCTCCCTAAGAACTGTTCCCAGATAAAAACTGGAAAGGACGGCTGGTGAAAGAACCCCGCGAGTCTGACAAGTGATGAGTGACAGCTAAGCGTCAGGACGGTAAGCGTCCCGCAAGCCCCAGACCTGTCCAGAGGGCTCCCTACTCCCCGTCTCCTCGCATTGCCACTGACTTCCTGCTGCTTCGGTAACAAAGCGCCACAACCTCATGGCTTAAAACAACATAGATCTATTATCTCGTAGTTCTGGAGGTCGGAAGCCCAAAGTGGATCTTTTGGGCTAAAATCGAGGTGCCCGCAGGACTGTGTTCTTTCCGGTGACTCTAGAGGAGGGTTTATTAACTTGCCTTTTCCAGCTAGAAGTTGGAAAAATGGATTTCAGAAAAATGTGCTGAGGCTGCTTGCATCTCTTGCTTTGTGGCCTCTCCCTCCCTCTTCAAGGAACATCACCCGACCTTGGCTTCAGTCACCACATCTTCATCTTTGACTTGGATTCCCTGCCTCTCTCTTATACGGAGCTTTGTTGTTTTGTTCGTTTGGTTGGTTGATTTGGGGTGGAGTGTGTGTTTGCCTTTATTAAAGTATGGTCGATTGACAAGGTTGTGACCATTTCTGCTGTACAGCAAAGTGGCCCAGTTCTACATATACCTACGTTCCCTTTCTATAAGGGTCCTTGTGACGATGCTGGGCCACCTGGATTACCCAGAATCTTCTCGCCATCTCAAGATCTTAACTTTAACAAGTCCCTTTCGCCAAGGAAAGTAACACAGCCGTAGGTTCCAAGAGTCAGGACATGGACATATTTAGGGGGCATTCTTCTGCCTACGCATATAGCTAGGGGCCAGATCTCAAACTGAACACACACGAACTGCGCTGCTGATCTTCCCACCCAGCACCACCACCTCCATCCAAACCTGGGCCACCCACGGCCCACTGCCTCTCAGGTAACAGCAGGTGCATCCTTCCAGCTGCTCGGGGCAAGTGACTTGTAGTGGCCCTTGCCATCAAGTTCTGCGGGTGTCCTTTCAAAGACAGATCCAGCGTCCACCTCCCCCCACCTCCCCACCAACCGCCCATCTGAGCAACCAGCCTCTCTTGACAGAACAGCCTGCAAGGGGGTCCCCCAGATCCCAACCCTGCATCCAGAGGGAGAACTGTAAATGCAAATTAGAACATTGTCATCCCAGCCTGCAAGCCTCCCCAGTGACTCTCAGTCCCAGAGTGAAAACGCAGGTCCTCTGACAAGCACCCCAGGAAGAAAGAGAAGCCTGAACCAAGGGGGTGAGAAAGCGCAGGTTTCCGGGATCTGAGAGCCACTCAGCTCTTCCTGAGCAAAGATGGGAGGCAGTGCGGTGGGCAGAAAGGAACGGGGGGACGGGGAGGCCACTGAGGGGACAGCAGAGAAAAAGAGGTAGGCCAGGTTCACGGCCACCTGGGAGGTCAGACGGCAACAGCTGGCAGTGGCTCAGGTCTGAGGTCAAGGATGACCCTGGGCTGGCTTAGTGGACGGGTCTTTAAGTAACGGCAAGGGCTCACCAGCCAGACAGGTAAGTGAGCAGGAAGAACGGTGGCTTGTGATGCACTGACACCACATGTGGGAGCGGCCTACGCCCCAGCCATAGAAGCTAGGGATCCTTAACCCATTGAGGGGCGCCAGGGATCGAACCTGCATCCTCATGGATACTAGTTGGGTTTGTAACCCGCGGAGCCCCAACAGAAACTCTGACATCCGGTTTTCCTGGCTCCCCACGTGCAGGGGAGGCCAAGGCGGGGCCCTGCTTTCCTCTCCCTCCTCCCCATGAGGCCTCCGCCCAGGGCGCCCAGCCCGACACTGTTCTTCTCTCCCTCGGGGATGACTAAGACTGGCTTCCATCCCTAACAGAAAGCTATGAACACCGTCCCTCAGAGCCGGGCACCCCACACGCAGTCCCCCATCCCGGCGGTGAGAGAACCTTCTCACTGGGGTCAGGAAGCCCAGGACACCAGCCACCACGCCCAAGACCGAATCTTACCCTGCTTCTGGTCCACGTGCAGGTGGAACAAACGGTATCCGAACCCCTCCGACCTCCGCACCCCCATCCCCTGCCCAGCCCCTCTGTCCCCCACCCACACACACACACTCCCCCGCCCCCTCTTTCCCTCCCTTTGAAATACGGGAATGCGATCAGGCTGTTTCTCTGCCCAGAGCTGCTCATTTCTCCAGCAGCCCCGAAGCCCTGCATCCTCTAACCACAACCTCACAGCCTTTCTCCCACCCGGGCTTCTCCGATCACCGAGAAGGACATCCTCCTGGGAACACCGCAGCTCCCCTCAAAGTCCCAGCCGCCAACATCTTCCCGCCTGGAATCCTCCACGGCCCCTGCCCTGGCTCACAGGGTTAGACAGTGAACACACAATGAATGGATCGCTCGGCCCAGCCACACAGGCGGGGGAAGGTCCTGGGGTCTTCGTGCCACAACAGCCCTAGAGAGGACAGAAGTGCAGGGCAGAGCCGAACGGCATGATTCCGTCCTGCAGAGGGACTTACTGGACTCACAGTGCAATGATTTAAACCCTGGGGAGTTCCCGTTGTGGCCCACCGGGTTAAGAACCCAACTAGTATCCATGAGGCCTTGGATTTGATCCCTGGCCTCGCTCAGTGGGTTAAGGATCCGGCATTGCCATGAACTGTGGTGTAGGTCACAGGTGCGGCTTGGATCTGGCGTGACTGTGGCTGTGGCGTAGGCCAGCAGCTGTAACTCTGATTGGACCCCTAGCCTGGAAACCTCCATATGCCACGGGCGCGGCCCTAAAAAGAAAAATAAAATAAAATAAAACTCAGTACCCACACAAAGTCAGAGACTTCTCCCTAAATCATCCAGACTCCTGACTCAAGCTGGAAGAGGAAGCAACCTGGCACAGAGGGCTCAGTGTCCCTGCACCGAAGCCCTTCTTAGGAGCAGCACTCGCTCCCTGGTTCATTCCATCCCCACCCCTCACAGCCACCCTGACAGAAGGTTCCAGGTGCCTCCATCCATCCTCCGCCCCCTGGCCAGACTCCCACATTTGGACCCCCTGCCCGGCCCCTGTGGGCACCAAACAGGCGCCTCTGGATTAGAAGACCCCCCGCCACCCCCCAAGGACCCCAAGTCACCGCCTGCTCCATTCCCACCACCAATAAGCCGAGTCCAAGCCTCTCCCACAGCCACCACCGTCCCTTCTTGGAGTTTTCTGGGGGGCATTTTCTTGGATGCAGGAAGCTGGTGATGGACTGACTCCATTAATGAAGCCAACTTTTTAATAACTTCCTAATATCTGAACAACACGTGCTTCCCTAACACTTCCTCATACAATCATCGCCTTTCTGAAAAGGTGTCATTATCCTGGCCTCCTTTTTAAAAGCCTCTCCCCGGTTAGGTCTTAGGCAGGATCCAAGCCTCTCCCCCCGTTAGGTCTTAGGCAAGACACGTAGGTCTTCAGCCCGACTCCCTGCGGCCGCCTCCACGCTCTGGCACCTTCTCAAACCAACAGCTGACCCAGCGCCCAGAATCTCGGCCCCCAGGGCTCTCCCAGCCTCGAGACTTGTATCACACATGCCCCGTGGAGCATCTCAAATTACAGGGAATCGATATAAATCTCCCTCTGCAAACACATCTAAGCCGGGGGAACTGTTGACAAGAAAGCATTTGCATCTCCTGATGAGAATCTGGTCCAAAACCCATTGAATCAAAGCACCGCAAAGCTGTTTTACAAACAATTGCTTCTGATTAGGAGGAAAGCTGGATGAGCAACATCTTCACGCTGGAATGCGCCTTGTTCTCATATTAAACCAGTATTTTAGGCACGGAGCTTACATCACTTGAAACTGCACTCAATTCGGGGGGGAGGGATGCAACTTCATTTCCCCCCTGAATTATTCAAAACCTCTTCTCATTTTCAGTGTACATGAATATACTCCTCTTTAATAATAAAAATGCTCCTCTGAGGAACACCTCTGGTCTTTGCCTACCTGTTTGAATAGATAATAATTAATGGACTTTTAACACTTTCATACTAAAAGTGATAATTATATTTTTGGAAATAAGCATCCATATTCAGCAAATACTCTGGGCTTTTTCAGCTCACTGAAAGCTTCTTAGTGGCATTACACAGCTTGGCTTTCATCGCTTTCTGATGGATCTCTTTGCTCACAAATCATCTAAACTGCTCTTGTCTCCAAAATGAATTGGTGACTTCTTTGGCGGTGGAGGGCGGACAAACACTGAAAGTAAAGCGAGTCCTAAAAGGCTGTCACTCTCAACTACCAGGACATGTTTGCTTTACAACACATCCGTCCCAGCGGTTCCTAAGGAGCAGGCAGATCTGCAGACCCAGGAACACAGGCACACAGCTCCCCCACTTCACAGCTGGAGGAGCTGAGGAGCTGGGCCCGGGTTCTGCGCATAGTGGGGTCTCCATTCTCTCTGGAGAAGCAGCCTCACGCCCCTGATTTCCAGCGGGATCTGCACACACCCTCTGGCCGCCAGCTCCGTGGGGTTCATGAGCACTTGAAAGGCGGCTGGTGGGACTGAAGAATTAACCTTTGAATTTTATCGGCTCCTATATCATCATGGGGGCTTGGCAAGTCCAAAATCTGCAGAGTAGACCAGCAGGCTGGAGAAGAGCTGATGCTGCAGCATAAGCCTAAAGGCCATCTGTTGGCACAATTCCTTCTTGCGGGGGCTGTGGGCGGCGCCATGGCGGACAGGGGAGGGAGGCGGCACTCTTTTGTTCTCTCCAGCCCTTCAACTGCCTGGACGAGGCCCACTCACATTAGGAGAGGCAACCTGCTTCACCCCAAGCCCACTCATTTCAATGGCAGTCTCATTCAAACACACCCCCATCCAGAATGATGTCTGACCAAGTATTTGGTTGCCTGGCCCAGCCAAGTTGACACATAAGACTACTCATCATAGAGGGTAGATGATGTTACCAAGGTCACTGAGTTAATACCCAGGAGAAAACTAAGATAAGCTTTAAAAAATATAAGAACATAATTTCCTCCACTGTTATGAGTATTTTATTTTATTTTTTTGTCTTTTTTGGGGCCGCACTTACGGCATATGAAAGTCCCCGGCTAGGGGTCAAATCAGGGCTGTAGCTGCTGGCCTACACCACTGCCACAGCAAGCGGGATCCAAGCCACATCTACAACGCCAGAGCCTTAACCCACCGAACGAGGCCAAGGATCGGACCTGCATCCTCACGGATGCTAGCCAGACTCGTTTCCGCTGAGTCACAATGGGAACTCCCCATTGTTACAAGTATTTTAAAACATAAGAAGCAAATTTATGGAGTTCCCGTCGTGGCACAGTGGTTAACGAATCCGACTAGGAACCATGAGGTTGCGGGTTCGATCCCTGCCCTTGCTCAGTGGGTTAACGATCCGGCGTTGCCGTGAGCTGTGGTGTAGGTTGCAGACGCGGCTCGGATCCTGCGTTGCTGTGGCTGCGGCGCAGGCCAGTGGCCACAGCTCCGATTAGACCCCTAG
>PVHT020004944.1:39565002-39674512 GCA_004024745.2 Catagonus wagneri
AAACCTGTGACACTGTTAAGTAATTTTGCAATGACTCTGGGCTACATTAAAAAAAAAAAAAAAAAAAACCACTTTGTGTAGCATGCATGTAGAGCCAGATTCAAGGATGCAGTGGAACTGGCCTAAAGTTTTTTGTTTTTTTTTTCTGTCTAAAAATCAAAACCGCAACACTGGGCACCGCCATCTGGGAAAGTCCCTTTCCGGCACCTTAGGCTGTAAAGCACAGGACGCAGGCTGCTGGCCTCGGTATCAGCTATGAGAGGCTGACTCAGGCATCAGCTCTTTGGAATCTTCTCCCAGCCCCAAGCAGGCCTCGGCCATTCCAAAATAAGTCAAAGCTGCACGTTTGCTAATCAGCGTTCATTCCATTATTGCAAACAACACAGTCACTCCCAAAGTCCACAACCCCTTATCCACAACCCAGGATACCAAAAAGTCTCAAATCTAAAGATTGTTTTTAAAAATTCGTTTGACAGCAAAACACTACCTAAACTGAGAGGAAGCTGTATATGGTCTTTTTTAAAAGCCCACTTCGCGAGAATGTTCCTACGTTTTATTTCAGAAACACTAATGGATGGGATCGCACGACATTACCAAAGACCCTGCGAGGAATGTCACGTTCCACAGGCGCAATCCAGAGAAATGAAGACAATGCAGATGCCTGCACATATTTGGCCCCCAGGGTTTTACAGAAAGTATTAAGAACCTACACGATCCGCATTTTACAAAATGAGGTCACCAAGGTGCCAAACAAACCCAAATATAGCCTCGTGTGATGCCAAAGACTGAATGGGAATTATTAACTGCTGGACCCTATCCGTAATGCATTCCTATCCCCCCACGATGACTGGACACGAGCTGCAAATCTTTATGTGACATTGGAAAACATTAAATCTGTTTTGCGGACCAGGAGTTGGAGGCACTAAGAAGACAAATGATTTGCTCAAATACGCATGAGTTCATCAAAACCAGATGCAGAATTCTCCTAAAGACCCCTTTTGTTTATACTAGAAAGAAACCAAAATCTCCCCCAAAACAAGTTAAGGGAGGGACATATTTGGAGTCTGATTTTTCCCCCAAGAGAGTCTTAACTCTAGGAGATTTCAGAAAACCACTGCCAATTCACTACATCAGGGGAAGGGACTGACTTACTCTTCTGAGCATCTTCCCCTCCTTTGTGTCTAAGCTGAATGACGATGCCATTCAGACCCACTCAAGCTCACAGGACTACTGGCATCGTGATCAACTCAGGTGTCCACGTAGCAGACACAGCCCCAGGTGAGTGCAAGCTTTGCCCCAGGGAACAATGAAGAGGACAAGCCAATTCTGTGGTCAAGTCCGCTGAGCAACGGCTGGAAATGGGAAAAGAAACAAAGTGGGACAGAGGCCAGGGGGTAAGAGAATGGGGAGAGATGAAGCGAACCCAGGGCTTTGCTCCAGACCTCAGCTGCCGCGTCCAGGTGCCGTCCAGGCCTCGGCAGCCCATCCCGCAAGCGCTGTGATTCAGAGACCCCCATCTCAGAGCCGCGGGCGGGGCTGCACAAACGCCCCAGCTTCCCTCACTGACACCAGCTGGCTCTCCCCTTCTTGGTCATTTCCTCCATAAAGTTACAGCGACTTGAGAACGGAGAGAGCGTCACTCAGGGGCCCCGGATCTCAAATTTGACCCACACGAGAATCACCCAGAGGCTTATTAAACACAGACGCCAAGCCGGCCCCAGAGTCTCTGCTTCCCTGGCCCGGCGGTGGGGCCAAGAACCCACATCTCTACCCAGCTTCCGGGGTGCCGCTGATCTACAAAGTGCTGCCTAAGAGAGTGACAGCGGAGCTGCACACGGACCTTCAGATTTTCAGGCAGCCACGTTTTCAAAAGTAAATCCAACAAGCGAAATGAGTGTTAATCACGTCTTCTATTTTACCGCAAATAACCTGCTGTCATTTCAGCATGCACATATGAGATGATTAATGGGACATTTCTACACGCCCCTTTCCATACTAAACCTTCCAAACCTGGCATGCATTTTACTCTTTCAGCAAATCTCAGTTTGGACAGGCCACCTTCTCCGTAGCACACGTGGCCCTGGGCTGCTGTCTCGGACAGCAGAGCTAAGGATGAAGACCCTTGTCTGGGAGTAAGTGTGTAGTGGGGGACTGAGCCCAGGGCACAGTCAGGGGATTATGAGAAGTTGAGCACGTGTGGCGGGGCTGGAGAAGTGGACCTGGCAGGGATCTCCACGGGGCAGATCTCAGGGCCTCCTAGGAAAACACCTCCCAAGGGACACAGAGCGGGGGCCCTCACACTCCAGCCGGTGAGACAGGAGGGGGGAGCTGGGCCCGCATGAAGGCCACAACTCAGGAGGCCCTCTGGTCAGCCTATGGCCTCTGCCCAGCTTCTAGGTACAGAGAGTACTACGCTACAGGGTGAGTTCAACCCTAAGAGAGGGCCTTGTAAAATGCAGCTGCAGGAGCTCCAGGAAGCCCCACCAAGTAAACCGCGTGGCCGAGAGACGCCCAACCCACTGGCACTGTGCCCTCTCCCAGGTCTCAATGCTGACAAAGTCAAGGGCAGCATCTGGGGCGGGACACAGGGCTTCCCAGCCGCTGCGGGAGCCTCAGTGAAGACTCAGGGCCTGGGCAGCGGACCCATGGCTGCAGCCAGCAGGGACCAGGGCCCGAGCAGGAGCAGGAGGGTTCCCAGAGCCACCTGTCATTCACGGGACACTCCCAGGGAGGATGGGGAGGGTTTGAGGGGGACCAGGTGACAACCAGGGCTCTCCAGGGGAAGGGACGAGGACAGGTGTCCCTAGTCGCTGGGAGCCTGCTCAGTCTCAGGTCTTGGCACGCGGGCAACACTCCAACTCCCAGGAGGGCACGCAGGAGACCAAGGGGTGACAGTGCATGTGCCCGCGGTGACCATGACCGTGAATGAGCAGAGCAAGACAATCCGAGCCGACGTGGAACCCCCTCTCCCCACGGCACCACGTCCCCTCTTCCCCCACCTGGCTTTGCAGGTGAGGCCCGCTTGGCTTCAGCTCACTCCTCTCAGCTCTGGTTTTCTTAAGATGACTTCTCTCGTGGTAAAACATACACGACATAAAACTTCGCATTTTATCCAGTTTTCAGCACACAGGTCCGTGGCATTAAGTGCACTCGCGTTGTTCTACAACCGTCATCACCCCCGTCCAGCTCCAGAACTTTTCCACCTGCCCACACTGAAACTCTGCAGCCATTACACACTAACTCCCCTCTCCCCGGACCCCCACCCAGCCCCTGGCGACCACCACGCTACTTTCGGTCTCCAGGAGTTGACTGCTCAGGTGACCTCCTAAAAGTGGAATCACACAGTCTTTTGGGACTACCTTGAGGAACAGAATCATACAATATGTAGCCTTTCAAGACTCAGTCTTTTGGGACTGATTTCACGTGGCAGAACGTCCTCAAGGTTCATCCACGGTGTTGCTTGTGTCAGCATGTCCTTCCTTTTCAAGGCTGAGCAATACCCCACTGTATGGAGGGACCACATTTCATTCGTCCATTCATCCGTCAGTAGACACTGGGGATTGTTTCCTCCTTCTGGCTTTTGTGAATAGCGCTGCTCGGAACATAAGTGTACAAACACCTGCTTGCGTCCTTGCTTCTGGTTCTTTTGGGGAACACACCCAGAAGAACTGCTAGATCACTTTTGTCTCATGTTTCAAGGAACAGCCATACTGTTTTCCACAGCAGCTCAACCACTTTACCAACAGTGCACAAGAGTTCCAACTTCTCCACACTCTCACCAACGCTTGTATTTTGTTTGCTTTTTTTAGTATAATGGCTCTAATGGGTGTGAAGTGCTATCCCGTGATTTGATTTGCATTTCTCTGATGATGAGCGCTGTCGAGTGTTCTGATTCTGAGTCCTGACTGCTTGTGACTGTGGCATCGGCGCCCCAGAAGGACCCCAGAACCTGCCTTTTCCATCACTCGTCACTGTCTTCGTGACCCTGGACTCTCCTCACTGGCAGGACCCTCTCTTCTTGTTCACCTAAAGGGTTCTAGTCTCTTGGTCCAGACGCAGGAGACACTCACCTTGGCCATCAAAACTGGCCCTTCTGTCACCGCCAAGACAGATCCCGTGTATAAGCATGCTTTCCCAGCCCCCAGAAGGGATGGGTCGGAATCCTCAGGGCAGGGTGGGAACCAGCCCTCTGCCTGCCTCCCTCCTTCCAGCAGACACCGGGCTGGATCTATTTGTACCCACCTGAGCCTAGCCACGACACACTTGGGGGCCAGACGAGTCCCAGACCCCACGTGGGCATCTGCATGATCCCCGGAGGCCTGAGCCAGCCAGACAGAGCCTCACAGAGCCACAGTGATCGATGCGGCAGGGCCCCCGATGACAGCAAGTGACAGAAATGGCCATCAGGCAGGAGGCCCACTGGCAAGTGCCACTCAGGCCACACTGCACTTGCCCACAAAAGAATGCCATCAGGCAGGGCAACCTTCCCGAAGCTCCAGGGACGTAATCCTGAGTAGCCTCATTTGTTTATTCCATTTCCTTTTCATCTGTTTGATTAATTACAACTTGCATAAGTAACATGCACCCCTTTGAGAGTGCTGTTCAGTCGCTTCTGACAAACACGGACAGCATAAGTGAAACTGCTGCCACCATCAATATACAGAACAGGTCCTTCGCCCCCAAGACCTCCCCTGCTGCTTACACTCAACCTCACCACACCCCAGCTCCTGAAACCACTGATCTAGTTTCCATTTCTCCAGTTTCACCATTTCCAGACTACCTTGAGGAACAGAATCATACAATATGTAGCCTTTCAAGACTCATTTTGCACAATCTGAGACTGAGCCAATAGTGTCAGGTATCGATTTGTTCCTTTTTGTGAGTTTTGCTTTGTAACGGTTGCGAAATACACATAAAATTTACCCCTTGAACCACGCTTAGTAGAGTTCAATGGCATTACATACATTCATATTGCCCTGCCACCATCACTGTAGCTTTACTTTGAAAGGCTGGCCTTGTCAAGTGACTATTTCTGAACTTGAATTCCACTCAAGGTCCCTTGAGAACAATGTGAAAGTCTGACAGGCCATTCTGTTGGCAAGACCACGAGTATGTCAAGATACGTTCAAGTTGCCAGCAGAGCCCTGGCCCCCGCCGGCTGTCCCAGTGTCACTATTAATAGAGCCACTTTCAGACTTAAGAGTGTCCTGGCTTGGGCAATAATCCATGACTGCATTTGCCAAAGGGAAAGAGTTTCTCTCTGACATTCCTGGTGAGAAACCAAAATTTTTAAAAATGGTAATAAACACTTTATGGTCTATCAAACTACAGCTGTCAAAACTACAAATGCATTTATCTTCGACCCAACAATCACCTTTCTGAGACTTTCTCCAACAGACAGACACTCTGCACCCATGTGTATAACATCCCAGCAGTGCTTGTAAGCAAAAAACATCAGAGACCATCCAAGCAGTTCCCATCGTGGCTCAGTGAAAACGAATCTGACTAGCATACAGGAGGACACAGGTTCGATCCCTGGCCTTGCTCTGTGGGTTAAGGATCTGGAGTTGCCGTGAGCTGTGGTGTCGGTCGCAGAAGTGGCTGGGATCTGGCATTGCTGTGGCTGTGGCGTAGGCTGGCAGATACAGCTCTGATTTGACCCTTAGCCTGGGAACCTCCACAGGCCGTGGGTGCGACCTTAAAAAAAAGAAAAAGAAAAAGAAACCATCCGAATGGCCGTACAGAGAAAGCTGGTCACAAAAACAACGGTGTATGTACAGTCCCCTTAAAGAACTGCTGTGTAGAAAGAAGGGAGGAGCCCCGTGTTCTGATAAAGACCAGCAAAAACAGCATCACCTTTTGCAGAAGAAAGGGGGAGGGGAAGAATACACATTCACTCATATTCTCTTGCCTGTGCATTAAATAAACCCTCCCAAAGACTAAGAAAGATACACAGACACTAACCAGTCTCCGCACGGCGCGTGCCGGGGAGTAGATGAGAACGGCACCTACAGTAAGGTTTCTAATGTTTTCTAAAGTTTTTCAACAGTGTATTGCTGGTGAAAAATAAGTAGAAATAAAAAAAAGGTGGCGGCGGGGGTGGGGGGGAACAGAGTGTAAAGAGCTCCCTGGGTAAAGAACTGCTAAATCTGATGGCATGGGGTGTTTATTACCATCAATGTATTTCCTACAGCCACAAGATCAATCAATCAATGTACCTTTCAAACACCGACTATATGAAAAAGCCCTCCAATAATCTAGAAAGTGACTTTCAAAATTCATCGTGTAGTTTGGCTAAGCACGAGAACCACTTCTGACAACGTGCTTTTAAACTCTAACGGTCACCACGACAGGAAAAGCAGGCCTAATTCTCTTCTGGAGGCTGCGTTCAACGCTTTTAAAGGAAAAATAACTCTCGATAAGTGGAATCATTATAAGGCCAAAAAAAAGTTGCTAGTGACCTGGGCAGATGGCGCCGTGTCCACGTGGCCAGTCCTGGGGGGAGGGGAGGCTGGCGACCTGGGCACTGAGGAGCCCAGCAGGTCACGGGGGCCGAGGCTGTGCTGCAGTTTTACAGCAAAAGGACATGGTCACGAGTGATGAGGTGCCACGGGACAGACGGTCTTGTAATTCCGCTGAGTCTCTATCTGCGAACAGACTACACTCACCACCTTCATGTCACCAGAGCGCTCACTGTCTCACGCAAGTCCCAACATGAGAACGACAAGTGCCGGGGATGCCGGGACAACTCACACAAGCCCGGGTATGTGATTTCTATTTCCTAATGAGGACAGAAGGCACTTTCCCCACCTTCCCCCTGCAAACACTGTTATTTAAGCTCCTCCGGGTTGCTTCGTCCAACAGTCCAAGTTGGCATTTCTGAGCTGGTTTCCCTGGATATTCTAGGCTGTTCACTAATCCAAACTGTCCACCAAGTGGGAAGTCAGGGCTCACTCCAGTTCACTCTTGTCTCAATTGCTTTACGAAACTGGGAAAGTCCTTCTTATTTTTTTTTAATAATGATTTTTATTTTTTTCAATGATTGCTGGTAAGATCCTTAAACTGGAGTGCCCGCCATGGCTCTGCAGAAAAGAACCCGACTGGTATCCATGAGGACGCAGGTTCGATCCTTGGCCTCGCTCAGTGGGTTAAGGATCTGGCCTTGCTGTGGCTGTGGCGCAGGCTGGTGGTTACAGCACTGATTAGACCCCCTAGGTTGGGAACTTTCATATGCCGTGGGTGAGGCCCTAAAAAAACAAAACAAAACAAAAATCCTTAAACCATGGGGGAGGTTTTCACCAACAGACATTTGCCTGTTTCACTAAACTTTCTACGTTTTTAACATACTCTAATGAACATCAAATGCAAGAAGAAAGCTTAAAGAAAGAAAGCAAGTGCGACAAGAGAAATGTAGTTGAGAAAATACAGTTTTTGAACTTGGCAGAGAGAATTCTGTTTCATGGGGCAAGGTAACCCCACTTTGTGCAGTGCTGTGATTTAGCAGTCACTCCTTTATCGTCTTGACCACTGCTGCGCTAAGACTCTACCGCGGCGGCTGTGGTGGTCTGGGAAAAAGAGAAGGAAACTGGATTCTCACTGGCATCACACGGTGATGCTGGAAAAGTTCATTTTGTAAATCAGGATTTTTTTTTCACCTGAAAACAGCATACAAGCAGAAATGATAACCTTCTGGGTGTGTAACATTTGAATTTTCCCGTTAGTACGATAAATAAATCCCGAACTCTCCCAGCTCAAAAACTGAACTAGCACAACACTGTTTTGTTTAATGGTCTTTTTCTCTGCCTGTCTCTCAGTGAAGAAAAACAGACATTTATTTATCATTTTGATTATAATAAAAGCTTTCATCTCCACCTGATAATACAGCAAAATAACATTTTGATGCAAATGTACACATGAAGCCATTAACAGTCTATAAATGTCCAGTACCCAAACTGTTCTGTTCTGTCAAGTAACTGCTTACAGATAGAAAGTAACAATGGTTTCCCTTTTACCAAATAGATTATTTTCTAAAAGTCTCAGCGTAAGAAAGTAGAGAAGAACTAACGGAACATGATCCCATTAAAAAACATAACAGTGATTAACTTTTAAATTCAAAGTGTTTAAATTTTCATAGTGTTTAATTTAAAATGTTCATCTAAAAAATACAATAGTGTTGAAGTTTCCAGGTTAATTCCCCTAAGTCAGATGAACTCCCAAGTGACCGATTATAGTAAGGGCTTAGAGTCTGGTCACCAAGATTCTCTTTTCCTTCCCCCGAGGAGAGTGTAGCCTTGGGCAAGATTTTTAGAAACACCCAGAGGTTCGCTGCCCTCCTCCACCGCCAGCTCTCCCCACCCGGGGCTGTCCCTCCTACTCCTCCACACGGCCTTCCCACAGGCCTGGCCACTCTCCTCCAACTGCTTCAAGTGGCCCACCTCAAACTCCTTCGTCCCAACGCCAGGAGCCTGATGCACAAAACCCTGGAGCTGGAGGGACACGTAGATCCTCTGAGCCTGTGGTCTCTCCTCCCAGAAGTGGCCCACATCCTGGAAAGAAGGCCGAACTGCTTCACAATCTATCCAAAGACACATGCGTTCGTTCTAAGCAGGCCAGTAACCCACGCGCTGTGTAACCTAACGAGCCCCTGGAAGTATAAGCAATAAAAATGAAAGCATCTAAGCCTTCCACCTGAAGTTATTCTCAACAGAGAACTTCTGGAAGGACAGGGCCAGAGCGGGGAGCCTTGTACGTTTAATTCTGGAGTTTCGGGCTGGGGGGTGCTGGTTCTGTCACCACAGCTACGACGACAGCTCTGTGAGCTGTGTCCTGTCCTACAGAAAAAGGAATCTCTCCCTAAGCTCTAATTCTTACTCTCCTAAAACCGGTCTTGATGAAGGCTAGTCGGGTGAAAATATCCTAAAACCACACTTTGGGCAGTTTTAAAGGGACAGCGGGCACGGGGACAAGACCGATCGGTCATAAACATCTTAAAGCTGCTGTGAGGAGAGCACCCAGTTGCACACAGCTCAGCACGCCTTCTCCCCCGCGTCCCCGCCTGACTCCCCACCCGCGGGCTCGAACCTGGGGCCGCCGCCGACTTCTCCCCTCCCTCAGTCCCCAGATCCAGCGCCTCACTGGAGGTCTGTAAAGCACAGGTAACGTACAGCCATGGTGCCAAGTTCAAAGGATGGAAGCGTCCTCCAGGTAGTGGTGAGATCCACACCTCCTACGCCAGCCGCTCCCCCACCGTCCTGGAAGAGGCCATCACTTCCTTCCAGTTACTCTATGCATATTCCCTTCTACAAGCCAGACTTAGCCCGGTATGCAAAGGATCTGTGCGCCTCTCCGCTCTCCTGAAAGCTGGTCCCCGCCCATCCACACAGAGCCGCCTTTCTCCCCTGTAACAGCCAGTGGTGTGCCACTGAACCTATGGGTCGGCTTAAAAGATATGCTCAACTTAACGTTGAAAGTTAAGTTTTGCTGGGGGCAAAACGAGGACTGTGGCCCAGGAGGACAGGTAGCTCTGAAATACGGCTCCAAAGAAGCGCGGGAAGCTGGGTGGATGCGATTCTGACGCAGGGGGAGGTACCTGCAGCCATGCACACATTTACAGAAGGCTGCCGCTGGTCTCATGAAGGTCACTGCTAGTCACGAGGAGCAGACGTCACCATGAACGATTGCAGTGCTTTTCTAGATACAAGGAGATGCAAGTATCGCGCTCATGAAATCTTCTGAAACTATCTGTTATGGATAAATAACTACAGATCACCAACCAGTTTTCCCAGAGCACAGAGGGCCTCACTCCTGACCCCCCACCCTGAGCTCTTTTCAGGGGGTTGAGGGTCAGCAAGCCCAGCAGTTCATGATTAGTCCACGTAGAGGCAGGTGGCCAGTTCCCGTCTCCAGTTCACTTGTGTAACATCGTTAACCAGCCTTCACCAGCTTCATGCCGATCGCTTCCAATCCTCTGCTGTTATTAAAAGGCCCGGCTGGGAGTTCCTGCCGTGGCTCAGGGGTTAACAAACCCGACTAGCATCCGTGAGGATGCGGGTTCGATCCCTGGCCTTGCTCATGGGTTAAGGATCCGGCGTTGCCGTGAGCTGTGGTGAAGGTCGCAGATGCAGCTCAGATTCTGTGCTGCTGTGGCTGTGGCGTAGGGCGGCAGCTATAGCTCCGATTGGACCCCTAGCCTGGGAACCTCCATACACCACGGGTGTGTCCCTAAAGAGACAAAAAAAAAAAGGCCCGGCTGATTTTCACTTCCCAGTGTGCCTCCACCGCACGCTCCCGTACCATCCCGCTACACACACCGCCTCTACTCCGTACCTCATCCACCCTCCCCGAGGCCCCCACGACAGTGTGCCACCCGTCCCCCTTGATTTTAAGCACCCACTAGCAGCCGCCCTCCACAACGCGACCCACTCTGCAGAAGTACAGTTCTGTCCCTGCCTACCCCAAGCTTCGAATTCTTCAAGGGCCACTGCTCTTTCCTCAACGAAGGCCAAGATCGTTAGCACTTTCCACAAGGCCTTCTCCAGCGTCCCACCCGAGGCAGCCACATAAACCCGGGGACATCAAACCGTCGTCCTCATCCGACCCCGGGCTGCTGTGCACCTCTCTGCCTTCGGCGGGGCTGTGCCCGCCTCCTGGACCATCCTCCCGTCTTTTCTAGTCAGCCCTCCAGGCATCCCCACGGCCCTCTCCCCAGGAAGCCGCTTCTGACCCTCGGGATGGGTGAGGAGCTCTCAGAGCCGCCCGGGCCACTGCAGCTGTCCCTGTACAACTCCAAGGGGAGGTGCCACAAACCTCTCTCCCCCTCTGCTGGAGACTCGGGAGGGAAGGAATCCTGTGCCTCCATAACTGAAACGCTCAGGCCCCAAATGCTCGCTGCAAGGCACTGGCACGGAAACAAGAGAGGCCGAGGTGCCTAAGGCAACACTGATCAAGACGTTACCCCATCACCGGAATCGGAGGTGGCCGTGTTCTCCCACGTGCTGGTGGCAAAGATGAAGTGAGATAACAGGCACCAGACAGACACGTTTCAAGGGCCGGGCACATGGAGAGCACGCCGTGGATGTTATTATGGTGTCAGGAAGCAGAAGAGCACTGGGGAAAGACCTTCTCGTTGGTGGCCCGGCTGTCACCATGACCTTCTGAAGAGCTGCGAGACAGTGTGAAGGCGAGGCTGCACGGATCGCGTGAGGCTGGCCATGGGGCCGGGAGACACCTGCGGAGAGAACAGCCTGGAGACCGCACTGCGGAGTGTTGGGGGGACCCGGAGACCCACCACGCGGACGCCTCTGAGGTCCAGGCCAGGCGGGAAGAGAGCCACAGCGGGGGAGCAGCCAGAGACTGCCCAGGAGGAGGGTCAGGTGGTCAGCCGGCGGGGCCGGGGACCAGGGAGGAAGGGCAACTACGGACAGCTGAGGCGAGTTATAGGATCGTGACACTTAGATAACTGTCATAGCCTGATGACCCTCACCACGGGGCTGGAGAGGGCTGTGGCTAAAATCGCAACCTATGCGACGTGAACAGCTTCCTGCAGTCCCCATCCTGCGGCCACGCATTCGGCAGGGCTGCCTCCTGAGTGACGTAAGGAAGAGGGTTAATTGTTCCAGAATGTCCTCAGCACCGCGTAGTTTCCTGGGCTCGATCGCACATGCCAACTGGAACCTCGTTTTCTTCTTTTATGACTGAAGGATGTGGGCTCCATCCTCGCATTTCCTCCAGGCCCCAGGACGTGATTTTCCAAGGGCTATGCATATTTTCTTCGTATACCCAGCTTTGCCATTTATTACTCATTCTACCAACGATCTAATCTATGGATGTGCGGAGCTTTCTTATAAATCATGAATTAACTGTGTGGCATTTTGGTGAAGGGCAAAACCGGCACGGTGCGACAGGCGGAGAGCTTTGTACGGCAGAAAATTCCCTTTTGCTACGAGTCCCAAGGAAAGAATACAAAACTGACAAAGAGTAAGCACGCTTTTTAACTTCAAGATTGTTAGGGACTGTACGTTTTCATCATTCATGTCTTCTATCATTCGACCAACATTTATAATGAACCTACAATATAACAAGCATGGCGGGAGATGCTAAGGAAAAGGACAAACGGGTGTAATTCCATATTTCCCAGCTCCCTCAGCACCCACTTACACACCTAGGAGGAGCCAAGTAAAATGACCAGGTAGGCCATAAAGAATCAACCACAGCGTTCACGATTTTTTTTTAAAACTTAAACCATTTCAGAATTCAGTTCGCTACCACAGAAAATCAATGCAAATCAGCAGTCTGCAGACTAAATTCAGATAGGGTTTGTGGGCCAAAACTGTTCTTTTTTAAATGTTGGTCAGCATCTTCAAAAAAAACTCAAGAGGTTTCACAAAATTAAACTCATTTTTTAAAAAATATTTCCAATTTCTCTTGTAAAGCGCATGAAAATAGCTGGCAACACTGGAGTCATATTCCCACAAAACAAAAACCCTCCCAAGTGGGTGGGCAGTTGTGCTGTTAGATGCCCCGCCCCTGCCCAGGACACAACGGCCTGCTCATCAGCTCTCTGTCTGGACACCCACTCCCAGGTGGTCCCACCACTTCTGGGAGTTCTCTGCACCCACCTGGGCTCAAAGGCGGAAAATAAAAGCCTGACCCAAGAAACCGCGGGGGTGGCGGGAATAATTCTTTGACTCAGTGAAGACCAGTCCTACATGTTAACGTGCAAATACACGAGGCCCAGCACACTTGATGTAAATAAAACATTTTATAAAACTGCAGCAAGGCAGGCATCCATTTTCACTCCCGGCCCAAGTGGAACTACTATTTACAGTTAGCAGCACCTTCCATCACATACCAGGTGGCAGAGAGCGCTGTAACTCCAGCCCCTTCCTAAGGCTAAAGTCCTTAAAATCAGATATCAAAATACTACGGAGTTCTCATCTTCCCTCTCCACTATCAAGCTCGTGAGGACCCCAGCCTCTCCTTTTCTCTGGCCTTGGTTATTTTTCTAGTGTCCAGAGCTGTGCTAAAACACAAAAACATATATACCTTCTCCCCCTTCATTTGCAACCCATTTCTGACTTCGTCTCACTACTAATCAGGAAAAGCACACCAAATTTACAACTAGGAAATCCTCCTCACAAAAACTCAGGGCTAAAATGTGGTGCAACAGGAAAGAACACTGCACATACAATACAGCCATTTTAGGGAGTTCCTGCTGTGTCGCTGTGGGTTAAGGACCTAGCCTTGTTGCAGCTGTGGCACAGGTTGTAGCTATGGCTCAGATTCGATCCTTGGCCCCGGAACTTCCACATACCATGGGTGAAGCTGGAAAAAAGAAAAAAAAAGAAAAAGAAAAGAAAAGGTACAGCCACTTTCAAGAGCCATTTGGCAAAACCATCAGCAAAGCTGAAGATGGATGGGGCCTGGGACAAAACAGCCGGACCTGCAGCTCGCACAGTGAGCAGGGACTTCCAACTTTCCTTTAACAAGACCCTCAGCAGGAAATACCCAGTGCGCCTAAACACATACCCCTCTAGCAGAAAAAAAAATCTGCACGACACCTACCCGTATGGTGCACAGTGCATTCCAACATTATTCCTATGATATGTAATATATAATGAATCTTTATTAGTTTTTTAATGTGGTTCCAATCCATTAAATTGACGTCATGACACATAAATACAAGACAGCCTGAAAGACACTAGCTTAGAGGTCACCTCTCCCAGGGGCCCATGGGCTTACCCATCAGGAATCTTGTTGCCTAACCTTTGCTGAGATTGAACATTTTAAAATCATCTCAATGTCCATCAAAGCAGATGGGAAAAATAAAATTTTACGCCATATCATAGAGCACTGAAAACTAAATAAATTAAATTCGGTTATCCATTGTAGTAAAGCTTAAAATTAATGCAACATTTTCTTCTAAAAAAAAGCCATGTTTCAGATGCAGAGGGTATATAGACGTTAAACACAGAAAAAGAAACTATATTTCTTTGGATACATATATATATATACAGTCAAAGGATAATCACACAAGGAAAGGATTTAAACCTACTTGTGCAGAGAACTTTTCTTGGGGAGCAGGGCATAGGGAGGAGATTAAGATAGGATTATGTGGCTGTAGCTGTATTTGAAACATTTCCCTAAAAAAAAAATTCAGCAAATGTAAAAAAAGCAGCATTTCTTAAATGTGGATATGCATACAAGATGAATCATTTACTGTATTTTTTTTACATGTTTGGAAAAATCCACAAAATTTTAAAACAGTTTTAAAAAGCTCTCTTTATTAAGGTATGCACCTCTCCCTAAGACAGAAAGGAACCCCAAACGATGCTGGGGTGATTCTCTAATGCCTGCGACTCTCAGAACACAGGCGTTGCCAGGAAGTGTTAACTACACCATGGGCCAGAAGGTAAGACTAACCTACGTTGCTGGGCTTCTATAATTTTTGCCAAATGAACCCTTTAAAAAAAAAAAAAAAACTGAGATCATTTGGGATTTCTGAACATCGAAATGCTGTACTCTCAAACACATACTGCTTATTCTGAAGCTCTGGTGGATGAAATGCTGCCTGGTGCTGAATAGGCATGATTTTAGCTGACTGCTCGCAAGGCCACCTGCTAAAATACTGCAGAAGGTCTTGGCGGGGACCAATTACTTCGGAGATTAATAATGCTAACTATTTCTCCTGGAAGAAGAGGAGGGTCACTTCATCGGAGAAGCCATTCATTACTGTACCTGTGACGGCTGTGAGATGAGGGCTGGCGCCCCCCACCCGAGCCCTCCCCACACATCCCCATCTGCAGACAACATTCTCACACCCTCCGGGAACAGCTTTCTTCGTGCAGATCTAAGATGCTGAGATTTTTCAAAAGCGGTTTGATCTGAGCACATCCTTCTTTCTCTGCAATAGTTGGGTCTGAAGGTACAATCTTTACACCCTCCGACTCAATCCTGCCTGCATCTTGTGACAATCACAAGTTCAAGTTCTCATTCAAGTCCCCATGCATCTGCGGGACACTTTGCCCTTGGCTACTAACACTTGGCGTCAGCATCACCATGAATGGTCCAGCACAGCTGCTTCTGTGCAGCCCCCAGGCTCCATCCGTTACTTTATTTACAAAGGGAGCTCTGGTATCATAGAACGAGTGAGACAAACAGGATGGGAACAGCTAATTCTGTGTCCTATTTTGGCCTCGTGGAAGCTGTCAGATCGCTGGGGTGGTCCCAGCGCTGTTTAGAACCTCAGTTTCTTTGTCTCCACTCTCTCACGTATTGAAATGGAATTAAAGGAGCTGAAACATGTGGGAGGTTCTATGTAAAACAGGAGCATCACATAAAGCTAAGATGGAGCTGTCGTTAGAGGCAGCAGCATACACAGCAAGGACAAGGCCTGAACCCCGACTATGTACAACTAAATCCCTGCGGTTGCTGGGTCAGTACACTCACCCATTCAGTTTTTCTATAGCCCTTTTTGTTAAAATCCCAATGGGTTTCATGTTTCTCTCAATTATTAATTTGTTTTTATCACAATTTCTTTCCCAGCTTAAGAGAACAGATATCCAGTTTATTTTATTTTTGCATTTTTTTTTTTAGGGGCCACACCCGTGGCTGATGGAAGTTCCCAGGCTAGGGGTTGAATCGGAGCTACTGCTGCCGGCCTACACCACAGCCACAGCCACGCCAGATCCAAGCCACATCTGTGACCTATACCACAGCTCATGGCAATGCCAGATCCTTAACCCACTGACTGACGCCAGGGATCGAACCCCGCAACCTCATGGTTCCTAGTTGGATTCGTTTCTGCTGCACCACAGCAGGAATTCCCTCCACTTTATTTTTTACAATGAAAACCTGAAGGTTCCTTTGGATGCTTTGTAAGCTCCAGTTCACCACAGACAGATGCCACATGGAGTTCCACGCCAAAGTCAAGGGATTTGCTCTCCTTAAGAAACAGCTCAGGTTGGTGTGTTTCAGTGGCCCTGGACCATGTGTCTGACCTCAATTCACTAATATTAAAGAAAAAGTGGTGCTGACAAGTCAGCATCATGCTCTTACTATTTAAAAAAAAAATACTTGGAGTTCCCATCATGGCGCAGCAGAAACGAATCTGACTAGGAACCATGCGGTTGCAGGTTCCATCCTTGACCTCGCTCAGTGGGTTAAGGATCGGGCACTGCCATGAGCTGTGGTGTAGGTTGCAGACACAGCTCGGATCTGGCGTTGCTGTGGATGTGGTGCAGGGCGGCGGCTACAGCTCTGATTTGACCCCTAGCCTAGGAACCTCCATTTAACCGCAGTTGCTGCCCTAAAAAGCAAACATTAAAATAAAATTAAAAAATTAAAAAAAATTTAAAAATACTCAATCCAAGTATCTTAAAAACGTTTTCTCATGATTGAAATGTCAAGCTTTCCCTAGCAACCCCAAATCCAAGCTAACCTCTACTCCCTAGCATTATTTTTCTGTGTGTGTGTGTGGTAAAGAATGTACAATGCTGATTTGTGAGCAAAGTCTGAAATAAAACACAGGTGATTCAACAAACTAAATAAAAGTTCTACTCTTAACAGCCATTTGCATCCTCTTGAAATTCACAAGTCCACATAGACGCTCAGCGAGTCCTCTGTCTCTCCGGATCCTGCCCTAGGCTCGGGCACTGGGGGAACCACAGCATCTCTGCTGGCCACCAACAGGCCCCAGGGCTCATGCCCTGGAAATAAAGGCACAAGGTTGGCGGGCTGCGCAGCTCCTACCGTGGGAATCAGGTGCTGCATCGGAGGAGGGAGCACCCAGATAAGACGAAAGACTGTTTGCAAAGCCTTCCTCTAAGAAAACATGAGGGTGGTCAGTTCTCAAAAGATGCACAGTGTTCTCAGTAGTGGCAACTTTAATTAATTTTTTAACTAAAATTATTAAATTTTTATATTTAACTTACATTTTGATCAAATATACTTACACTCTGCACACTTTGAAAACACTTACATTTTCTTTTTTAATCCTTTAGATGACTGGGAGTGACTATATGTGAAGACTGTTTCAGAAAAAGAAATTAGGGAAGAACTCAGAAAGGAAAACAGCTAAACAAACTAAAAGTCTTCAAAAAGCAATTTGCCTGCATTTTTTAAATGTTGAAACTGAAAGTGAGCATGACCCACATAAAATTCATGAACAGAACATCATTTAACGAAGATTCAATTACTAATGAAAGCCCTAAAAATGAGCAAAGAAAGTCCCCACGTCATGTCTGAGTTCTGAACTGGTAAGATGAAATCCCTGAACTTTATTCACTTTATTAAACCACAATTTAATTACAGCCCTGGGCAATGATTCTGCATGCAATAATACTAACAGGGCAAAATAATAAATTCAGTCAAATTTGATGTCTTTTTGACTTTCACTCACATAACAATCATTAACATTATACATTGTTGCCATTGGAATAACATGTTTGTCATGTTTGTCATAACTCTTAAATGCATTAGCTTATAGTATGAGGCCTCTATTTATATTTTGCCCCTGCCTCACAGTATCAAATACATGTTGGTTCATAGAAATAAAGAAAAACATACAAACGCTAAAAATTAATCCTTAAATACTGTATTTTTTTTGGTGGAGAAAGGTATTTTGGATGTAATGTTAGCTAAAAACATAAGAATCATTGCTGTGGATATAAATATATACATATATACGTGTATATATATGTATATATGTATATATAAAACTATGCAGCAAAAAGAAACTTGAGACTTGAAGATAATACACTGTAATCTCAGGCAGGGTAGTGTTAAAAAGTGGCATTTTTAGAGAATTTTTATTTACTGTATTTTAACAGTGGTGCAAGCAAAAAGCCATTATTTTGATAAGTTTTAAATATAGATGTGATCCTGTTGGTGAGAATGTAAATTGGTACAACCACTATGGAAAACAGTATGGAGGTACCTGAGAAAACTATACATAGAACTACCATAGGACCCAGCAATCCCACTCTTGGGCATATATCTGGACAAAACTTTCCTTGAAAAATACACTTGCACACAAATGTTCACTGCAGCACTATTCACAATAGCCAAGACACGGAAACAACCCAAATGTCCATCAACAGATGATTGGATTAGGAAGATGTGGTGCATATACACAATGGAATACTACTCAGCCATAAAAAAAATCAAATAATGCCATTTGCAGCAACATGGATGGAATTAGAGACTCATACTGAGTGAAGTAAGTCAGAAAGACAAATACCATATGATATCACTTATATATGGAATCTAATATACTGCACAAATGAACCTTTCCATATAAAAGAAAATCATGGACTTGGAGAACAGACTTGTGGTTGCCAAGGGGGAGGAGGAGGGAGTGAGATGGTCTGGAAGTCTGGGGCTAATAGATATAGACTATTGCCTTTGGGATGGAAAAGCAAGCAGATCCTGCTGTACAGCACCAGGAACTATGTCTAATCACTTGTGATGAATCTATATATGTATGCTTAACTGGGTCACCACACTGTACAGTTGAAAAATTGACAGAAAAATGTAAACCAGCTATAATGGAAAAATAAAAATCATTATATTAAATAAAAAAGGATCTAAAAAATTGAAAAATAAAAGAAATAAAAAATAAAAATAGATGTAATCAAAAAACAGAGCAAAGTATAGTTCTTTCCATATCTCCAATATTTTCATGTGCATACATGTTTTTTATGTGATGTTTACAAGAGACAGCAACCATGGCCATGTGCTTCCTTTAAAAGAAAGTGCACTCTCCGTATATACAGCCTCAGGACTCCTGGGACATAGATATGCTGCTGGGCTACTTTTTGCTGTGATGATGAAAGTTTTGCACAGAGCACATCATCTGAGGGGGGTGGGGAGCGTGTGTGAAGCGGTTGGCTTGGAAAAGGGCAATGAGAATGGCCATGGGCTCTAACCCCAGACCCCTCCCCCACGGCACCAGTTCCTAAGGCCAGGTGCCAACCAGGTGCGGCAGCAGTGCTTCCAGTGAGGAGCACCCAGAATGTCCCCAGCAACCCAGCAGAGGCTTTTTCAAGATAATGGCGGTGATGATAACAAGGACGACAGAGGCAGCTGTGCTTTCGTTTCTGCAGCATGTCCTCTACTGGGTAAGAGCAAGAATTTCTTAACAGATCAGGGCTTTCCTTTTTCTTCCTACTGACACGACTACAGGGATAAAAGCGGAGGAGCATACACACCGAGGTTTATTCAATAAACCATAATCACAATTTGTTACTCTAAGCCTTCCTGGAATGTTCTTGATTGATAATAGACAATTTCAGCAAATGCCTTCCTCCCCCCCTCCCAGTGATAAACAGGAACACATTGAACCATGTGAGAGGAATGCAGTATTCACTCGGGATGGGCCACGTATTGAGAATAAAAGAAGTTACATTTCGTCTGTATAATATTCACCTTTCCCCCACACTCACTGCAGCATTATCTACAACAGCCAAGATACAGAGACAACTCAACTGTCCATCAGTGGATGAACGGACAGAGAAAATGTGATGTATACAGAGAGAGAGAGAGAGAATTACTATTCAGCCATAAAAAAGAGCAAAATCTTGCCATTTGTGCCAACATGGATGGAACCCGAGGGCCTTTACTTTTGGTGTTTTAATTAACTCTTAATTCAAGAATCGATTATCCTCTTTGAACATTCCTCAAAGTGAGAAGTTATTTAATGCTTGGCTGGCATCACAAACCTGGGTCTATACCCTATGGAAATAATATCCATATTAATATCACACTAAGGGAATTAAGTCAAACAGAGAAAGGAAAATACAGTATAATCTAACTTGTGGAATCGAAACAAAAAAAACAAGCTCATAGATACAAAGAACAGAATACTGTTACCACAGATGAGTAATAAAGGGTGGGGGAAAAGGGTGACAGGGGTCCAAAGGTAAAACTTCCAGCTATCAGATAAATAAGTCATGCACAGCATGGTGACTGAAGTTAACAATATTCTATTACAGATTTGAAAGCTGCTGAGAAAGTAAATCTTAGAAGTGCTCATCACAGGAAAAAAAAAAACTTTTGTCACTGTGAGGTGACAGATGTTAACTACACTTATTGTAGTGATTACTCTTCAAAGTCTACAAATACTGCAACATTATGTTGTACACCTGAAACTAATACAAGGTTACATGTCAACTGTGCCTCCATTTTTAAAAACACACATGTATGTGGCCAATTATGCTGATCACCCCTACTCATGATGGGATTAAGGCAGTAACTATTTGAATTACTATTTCCACACAATGGAAGAATAGTGCCTGATTTTTGTACACCTATAATTGTAATAAAATTCATTAAGAAGAAAAAAAGAAGAAGAATAGTGCCAGGCGTGTTTTGTAGGGAGTTTCATGACTTAGTCCTTGATGGCTAGTACACAGAATTACTAGTGTAATAATATTACTGCCAGACTGTGGGAATCGTGTTCAGGATTTTGACTCACATTTGCCCCATGTAACCAAGGGGAATTTTGCTACTACTCTCAATAAATGCAGCTTCTACAGATTTCCACTGAGGAGGATGATCCCCCAAATCAAGAGACACTGTATAATTTGTAAACTCCTTAAATATTTCAGAATGGATATTATTTCCATAGGGCATAGACCTAGGTTTCTGATGCCAGGCATTAAATAACTTCTCAGTTTGTGGCATGTTCAAAGAGGATAATCGATTCTTGAATTGAGTTAATGAAAACACTATTGCCTTTGGGATGGAAAAGCAAGGAAAGCCGTCTGTATAACACTGGGAACTATGTCTAATCACTTGTGACGAATCTATGTATGTATGTGTAACCGGGTCACCACGCTGTGCAGTTGGAAAATTGACAGAAATCTGTAAACCAGCTACAATGGAAAAATAAAAAAAAATTACAAAAAAGAGTTAATGAAACACCAAAAGCAAATTATCAAAGATGTGCAATTAAATAGAACAGCTTTAAGCAAATCTCTAAAATGAAGGTTGTGACCACGACAATCCACTCCTCTAAGCAGCTACAGAATTTTCTAGGAATTACTAAGTTTCTACTATTTTGATACTGATACAAAACGGGTAGGTTATCTCTAATTCACTAATTACTGTTTGTAGGCCTCATCAAAATAACCACATGATTAAAGACTCTTGCTTTTAATTATTACTTTATTTCATTATCATTATTTGGTTAACAATAATGGGGAAGTATAAACATTTCGTTTTCAAACCAAACCTACTAGAATTCTCTTCGTAAAGATGCTGATTTTGAGCACTAGCTAAGGTGGCCAATATGATGTTTAATTTTTTAATCAACTAGGCTGCACCGTGGTGCCCAGTTTTTGGTCTCCGTGTTGCTGTGAAGATATTTCTTAGATGAGATTAATACTTAAATCAGCAGATTCTGAGTAAAGGCACATGACCGATCATGAGGTGCTTGGCCTTCATCCATCACTTGATGGCCTTAAGAGAAAAGACTGAGATCCCCCAAGGAGGATGGAATTCTGCCTCCAGTTGCCCTGCAGACAAGCTGCAGTACTGACCCTTTCCTGGGTCTCCAGCCTGTCGGTCCACCCTGCAGATTTCAGACTTATCAGCCCCCTCCATCCCACGAGCCAATTCCTTAAAATGCACCTTTCTCTTTACATGTAACACACACGTACACACACACACACGCACACTATTGGTTCTGTTTCTCTGGAGAACCCTGACTAGTCAGTCAATCACACAGCCACAGGGTTCTGAACTGTGAACGTTCCAAGCCAGCAGCCATCCGGGTATCCTCCCGCATAACCAGGATGACAACCCGAGCCACCTCCGACGGAATGGCTGCAACCTAAGACAGCAGATGGGGTGGAGAACGTACCGGAGAGCACACGTTAGATCCCACCGCAGAGACGCAAGGTCTAGCCCCACTGACACAGACAGAGTTTGAACAATGATTTAAGTAACACACCATGGTTCCCCGTGCACGGGATGGGCCCCAGCTGCCACTCCTGCCTACCCTCAGGGACTCCAAAAAAGACGGAATTTATTGAAAGAACTGTATTAACTCTAAGGAAGCCTCACATTGACCGCAGGGCAGAAGAGTGCGGGTAATAAATAGCAACCACCCGCCTGAACCTCATTTTGATGACTGGCGCTAACAAGAGACTTGTCCCTGTGTCACTGGAATGGAAAGGGACACTCCTCCATAGCAGAGGGACTGCAGTCCTGGTGCTGCTCCTCCACTAAGGGAGCAATCGCACACAAGCCGCGGGTTTCTAAAACGGGAGCCACAGCAAGACTGAGAGAACATATGTGACAATCAGACAGACACGCACAGCAGAGACCCTGCCAAGAGGAGGGGGCTGGAGCTCGGGGATGCACTGATTCTGCTAGAAAAAGTACCATCCAGAAAGGCCAGCTGTTACCACAGGTAATGTGACCCTGGGCATCTGGGTTCTTCTAACCCAAAACCAAGTGTTAAAAATCCAGAAAACCCCGAGTTCCCGTTGTGGCTCAGCAGGTTGAGAGTCTGGCATAGTGTCGGTGAAAATGCAAGTCTGATCCCTGGCCTTGCTCAGTGGGTTAAGGGTCCAGCGTTGCCGCAAACTGTGGTGTACGCTGACGTTGTGGCTTGGATCCAGTGTTGCTGTGGCCGTGGTGGAGGGCGGCAGCCGCAGCTCCGATTCAACCCCTAGCCTGGGAACTTCCCTATGCCGCTGGCACACTAACCCCCAAAGCACACAGGGTGGCAACAGAATCGTCTCCGATATCAATTGTAAGTCCATAGACATATCTGCGTTCGCCATCCTTTATAAGAGTTCAGAAACTACGTGGGTGCCTCCCAGATGCCAGGAATTGCTTAGGTACTGTGGCTGCAGCAGTGACCAAGAAAAAGTACTGGCAGGTGGGAGGAAAATGTCTCCAAGGAAGACGTGCAAAAGGCCATTAGGGAAACACAAATCAAAGCTACAATGATTACTCAGCCATTAAAACGAAATAACAACAACGAAATAACAACATTTTTAGCAACATGGATGGACCTAGAAATTATCATGCGAAGTGAAACCAGTCAGACAATTAGACAGCAACACCCAATGCTACCCCTTACATGTGGAAACTAAAAGGACAAAATGAACTTCTTTGCAGAACAGACAATGACTCACAGACTTTGGAAAACCTTTGGTTTTTCAAATAAGACAAGCTGGGGGGTGGGGGGATGCACTGAGGGTTTGGGACGCAAATGCTAGCAAATTGACTTGTGATGATTTTTGTATACCTATAATTGAAATAAAATTCATTAAGCAAAAAAAAAAAAGCAAACAAAAAAAACAAAGCTACAATGAGCTATCGTCTCACCCGCTAGGACGGGTGTTACCTCAAAATAAGTAAAACCGAAAGACGACAAACACTGGGAAGAACGTGGAAGCCTAGTACACCTGGTATAAAGTACAGGGTTTTTAGTTACATTTGAGAAGAATGGGGAAAAGTTTTCCTGCAACATTTTCCCAGAGACAGAAGCCCAGCTTTTTGCAAACAAAATTTGCAAAAAAAAAAAAAAAAAAAAAAACTTACTAAATCTTAAAACTGAAACCGCTTTAAAGTGAAAAGGCATTTCCTTATCCACCACCTGAAACCTAAGCCACTGAAATTAACTTAGCCTTTTCGACAAAAGATTCAACAATAAAATATCCACAGTTCTATATTTATCCATTTCACAGGATCTGTCTTGAGTTTACCATGGGATAAGCACTCCTCCGTCACATTAGATGGCTCGTGTTGCCCCAGTTTCGGAAGTCCCCACAACGGCCTGCTCCTTGTGCCGCTTCTCACTCTCGTCAGTGCAGCTGCCTCCCGAGAACCCCACGCCTTTTCATCCTAGAGTAAACAGACTAAGAATAACAGATTCCCCCCATCTGCACATCAATTCGGGCTAGTCCCACGTCCTTGCAGCATGCTCACTCTCATCACATCCCAGGTGGCTGAAGCTGGACAGCAACCGACCTGCAGTTACCTGAAAGCATGGCTGCATCTGTAAATTCAGGGCACCTTCCTCGAGATCAGAGCGAGCAAGCAGAAGCCTGCAGGAAAATAGGAGACCCGGGCCGACGACAGACCCCTGGGGAAATGCTCTCCCGGGGTCGCTACAAACCCACTACTTGGGAAGCAGGTCTGAGACAAATCACAGGCAAGCTGGAGACAGGCGACGCCAAACTGCTGGGATAATGAAGCGGGAAGGGCCACTAAGTGCAGATACCCAACACGCACTTGGAAACTTTTTCCTGCTTTATGACTGGTTGAGTGTAACCAAAGCTGACGCTTCTAATACAATGGGTCGTGGCGCCTCTTAGTTTCAGGATGTGTGCTGTGCTCGGGGAACGTGTCCTAGAGAGATGTCTTTGCAAGATGCCCAGGCTAATGACTGGCTAAAGGGGGACATCGGCGTTCAGTCTCGTGCCTTCTCCCGTGTGAGTATCACAAAATACGAACACGACATTCCTCAACCCTGTGACGTTCAGAATCGGGGCCCGACATCAGACTGCAGGCTCCGTGCCCAGTCGGGTGCCAAGAAAGACTGTAAGTTCTAAACTCACCTCTGTGGCCTTGGCAAGTTACCTGCATGTTTTCTTCATCTAACATAAGGACAAGAGCCCCCACATGACTGAGTTTTGATGAACTTTGCAGAGGAAAAACCGCAGTGCAAAAGAGACGTCAAGACTCAATGAATGCCCAACAGCACAACTGTTGTTGGTTTGTATGTACAAGCAAAGACTGCCTATCTCTGGAGGGACAGGAAACCACGTACTGTCCTCAAGTTACCGCCATCTGTGGCCAAAGGACTGAGTTGACTTTTGGTCTAGTTGGACAACTCAGGGTCTCCAAATCCAGAGTTCTCAGTAGGATGTGAATTTTTAGCACAGGTGGAAAGGTAAATGCAGAGCCAACATCACGGACATTACCCGTACCTTCTCCGGGCGGCCCCTTCCCCTGGGTCCCCACCAGCTCAACTACCCAGTCTCCCCATGACTGCTTCCAGCATTCCCTTGTCCAGCCCCTCCCTCTCCCTTTCATCTTCCACATCATGGTATCTGGTTTGTGGGCGGTGGTTGGGTCGAATCGGAGCTGTAGCCGCCAGCCTACACCACAGCCACAGCAACGCCAGATCCGAGTCATGTCTGCAACCTACGCCAGAGCTCATGGCAATGCCGGATCCTTAACCCACTGAGCGAGGCCAGGGATTGAACCTGCAACCTCATGGTTCCTAGTTGGATTGGTTTCCACCGTGCCACGATGGGAACTCCGGTTTTTTTCTTCTTTTTCTAGCTATGCACACTCCCCCAGACCCTGCGTCTTTATGCTATGTGTCTTCTACCCACCGTTCTGTCTCCTTTCAGGACAATCCTCCTGACCTTTCAAATCTCCAATCCGACTGGAGTCCACTGTCTGAAAAGGGAGACTTGGGAAGTAAGACTACAAGTCTTAGTGGGATGCTCCATGCAAAGGTGGGAACCCACCTTCAGCAGGCGTGGGGCAGAGAGAAAAGCAGAGGAGCACCGGGTTGCCGCAGCCACACTGCGCTGACATGGGAGACCTCTAACCTGTGCAAGGAGAGAGCCCCAAGGGCGCTGGGGTGGGGGTGGCAAAGGCTGGCGAGGATTGCGGCAGAGATGGTCTAGTGCCGGAATCAAGAAAATTCATCGATGCCCAGAGCACAGCAAAGTGCCCAGGTTCCCATGGCTGCCTGGGGAAAGCGGGCACCCCCTCCACGCCTGTGCAGGACTTCCTAAGGCATCAGACTGGTCAGCAGCCGGCACTTGTCTTTCAGTGTCGGGTCAGGTGGATGGTGGAAATGCTGCCGGGATGTGAGTGTAACAGAGTGACACCTATGACCGCATCACAGATGAGCGCAGACAGGAACGGTGGAGACAATGGGATCTGAAAGGAGGTGGGGGCAAGAAACGACGGGCTCGGAAATTGAGCCCCGCATTTCAGCAGTGAGAACCGTCTCATACACGACTATCAATTTTCCTGGATACAGACACCTAGAAAAACATCATATATATGGGTCACACCAAGCCCCTTAGTTATATCAGAGTCTTTTTATGGCAGCATCATTAAGCTATTTTTAGTGAGCAATTAAAGATAGCCTAAGTGGGCCACCACATTCCTCCTCGGCTGGCTCTGACTGGTGGCGGGTAGCACTAATAAGACAAAGGCCGTCTTTAAATGCCATGCTACACAAAAGCCCTCTCCAGATATTTCAAAAATCTGCCTTGAGTTTGTATTGAACATTTTATTTTTAAAGACGAGTTAATCATTCCTGGGATGCGTAGTCCATAAAGTGACATACTCCGTGGGAAACTTCACACAGACTGTTCAGCTCCAGGCAGGGGGCAGGTACGCAGACACAGCAGGAAGTTAGGAGACGGTGTGGGAGGTCACAGAGGACACCGCTTTCGGACCCGGGCAGACCAGAGTCAGAATCTGCACATCAACACTGCTTGGGGGAAGTTGGTCTCTCAAACCTCAGTTTTCTGACCTGTAAAATTGGGATCTAGCCACTGACTTTAGAGCCCTTTCACATATCAAAGCGCCTAATGAATCTGGGCACCGGCACTGCTCTGCAAATGGAGCACTTGCGAAATGCAATCAGGGTTATAAGAGACTCCCGGATATTCTCCAGCCCACCCGCCCTGGAGGAACACTTGCAGAGATGACTCAGCCCCCTCTGAGTCCCCCACACTAGGACCCAACTCTGCTCACTTCTTCCCTCCCGGTCCTCCCACGTCTGCTCCTCCAGCCACTGCGCGCACACCTGCTCGTGGTCCTGCAAGGCCACTCTGCCCCATGCCCCCCAAATCTACCTGCTCAAAATCACACCTGTGCTTCCGGGCCCCACCCAGAGGAGATGTGCTGTCTTCAAGGAGATCCCAGCACGACTCCTCTCGGCGCCGGCCACACCGCCACACTGGTCACCGTGGGTACCTCGGTGAACCCTGGATGGCTCCTCCCTCCCAAGCCATCCAGGTACGTTCATTTAGGACCCACTGCTGAAGGCTCTGGGCACACGGGATAACTGGAGAGAAGCTCACGGAAGGCAGCACTTTGATTCTGTTTCTCAGGACAGCAAGCTTGAGCGGTCCATGTCATCTGCGAGGCTTCAAAATCAAGAAACGACTCGCTGAGATCCTAACTCAGACGTGTCAGCACTCCTGGTGTGAAGCCAGGAAACGAGGTCTCACTGTCACATTCACTGAACTACAGTGAAGACAAGCCACTGAGAATTTCTTGAGTCAAGATTCCACATTTTCCTGCAGAACTTGTTGGCAAAAGGCATAAAAATTCATGCACGTTGTTAGTGAAAATGAAGGCACTCAAAGTTCTTTCTTCCCCTGAAATTTTAAGAAAATGGGTAAAACAAACAGAGTGCTCTATTTGTTTATGATCACCTTGTCATATATTAAATTTAAATGTCACTTCATCATCTATTAAAATTTTATGTGTACTGGGGTATTTCTAGAGTCTCTATTCTGTTCCATTCTAGGAGCCTTTGTGTGTGTAGCCTGATATGTTTTATTGTCTGATAAGGGAAGTCTCAGCTCTTCCTTAAATATTTTTTCGAACTTCAGTAAGCAGTGCTGGCACTTTCAGCTGTCCATTTAGAACAAAATCATTTTCTTCCACCATATATAAAAGTAAATTACAGATCAAGAAAAGGCTAGATGCCAAAAATAAACTAATAAGCTCTTAAGAGAAAAATCAGGGGACTGTGTGTACAGCCTAAAGATGGAGACCTTCCTATCTTTGAAAACAAACATAAAAGGTGTATTTTGCTATATGAATATTTACAACTTTTACAGAGCAAAAGCTATCATAAGCAAAGTGTACATACAAACAATAGATTTGGAAAAAAAATAGTTGCAATAAAATGTTCAAAATAAATCCTAATATCAATAACACATAAAGCCCTCTTGGTGGAGTTCCCATCATGGCTCAGTGGAAACGAATCTGACTAGCATGCATGAGGATGCAGGTTCGACCCCTGGCCTCGATCAGTGGGTTAAGGATCCAGCACTGTCATGAGCTGTGGTGTAGGTGAGAGATGCGGATTGGATCCCACGTCACTGTGGCTGTGGTGTAGGCCGGCGGCTATAGCTCTGATTCGACCCCTAACTTGGGAACTTCCATATGCAGTGGGTGTGGCCCTAAAAATACACGCACAGGCACACACACACAGACGCGCGCGCACGCGCGTGCACACACACACAGCCCTCTAGGAAAGGGATACAAAAAGAGAAAAATAATTAGGTAGAAATATGTGCCCAAAAATATGAATAGGCAATTTTCAAAAAAGCCAAAATCCAAGAGACTAAATATATGAAAAACTACTCAAGCTTGCTCTTTCCATCCAGACTAGCAAGAACTATAAAGACGATTAACACCTATCGCTAACAGAAATGTCAAAAAAAGACACTCTCATAAATTGCTGGTGGCAGTATAAATTGTAACAGTCCTTTTGGAAGCAATCCGGCAACATCCCTTGCTAAAAATACAATTTGATGAGATTCCAACTACTGTAACATTTCCTTTTAAAAAAAAAAAGTGCAGAAGAAGAGATGTACAAATGTGTTTACTGCTTCCTAAGGAGAAAAAGAGGAAACAAAATAGAATGTTTATTAATAGGTAATGGTTGAATAAAGAAAGATGGATCTATACCATACCGTGGAATTTGGCCATAAAAAGAATGAAGTGGGAGTTCCCGTCATGGCTCAGCCATTAGCGAACCTGACTAGCATCTGTAAGGACGCAGGTTCAATCCCTGGCCTCGACCAGTGGAGTGGGTTAAGGATCTGATGTTGATGTGAGCTGTGGTACAGGTCACAGACGCGGCTTGGATCCTGCGTTGCTGTGGCTGTGGTGTAGGCTGGCAGCAACAGTTCTGACTGGACCCTTAGCCTGGGGACTTCCATATGTGGCGGGTGCAGCCACATACGACTGAAGAAAAAAAAAAAAAAAAAGGAATGATTTGGAGCTCTACTAGTGGAATTGGAGGTATTTCTAGTAGGTTTTATTAGAAAAGTGTGTTTAATATGACACTAGTTAATAAAGCAAACAACTACCCCCAAATCCTTATACTTTTATATGTCTGTATGTTCATATATGGTTATGTGGGCAAAGAGAAAAGCACAGGCGGATACAGACTAGACGATTACTATGGGTTACTTAGGGAGATGGAAGGAAAATAGAGAAAACAGAAAAAAAAATCCCAAAGAACAGCCAATGTGCATATGACCTCATATATGCATTTCTTGAAAAAGAAAAAATTTTCAAAGAGATAGAGCTGTGCTAACACCCAGGGATGCAGCTTCCAGGGATGAGCGTGAATTGTTGTTAAAAGGCAAACCGCATAGTAATGTATGGAACACATTCTGTTTAGTTAAAGATCAAATGTCAGTATAATTATAAATAAGTTTCTCTATTTGTCGGAGTAAGGGGAAAGCTAAGAAAACCATACACCTGAGCGTTAACAGGGATTAGCTTCAGGGAGGTCGTGTCTGCTGGGAAAGAACATTAGATCAGTAATTTTCCCCGGATGTGATCTTTGTATAGACTAGTTTCAGTTATTAAAGCAAATGCATATTACTTTTATAACTAAAAATATCAAATACAGAAATCTTGTTTTCCAGAAAAGGGAAAGTAAGCATAGCCGTGACAGGGGATGAGAGGTGCTTCGTGGGATTCTTTTTCAAAATCCGCCCTAGAATTTACCACTGGTGCACTGCCCATAAAAGCTGCATCACCCGGCTGTGCACACGCGACCTCCATCACTAGCCCCTGCCTGTCAATAAACATCTCTCCATCCTGGGCAGTAGCCGAGGCTCTATCAACTGTCATCATTTGCTTGCAGGTACCACTTCCAGGCAAGATCCTTCATCTTGGCTTCCGAATTGCGGTGCCTGGTACTAATTTTTAAAAATTAAGAGAAGGTACTCAACAGACTAGGAATGGAGGAAAACTACCATGACATAATATGGTCATATATGAAAATCCCACAGTGGACATCAGGCGCAGTGGTGAAGGACTGAAAGCTTTCTGTTAAGATTCCGGATAACATAAGGATGCTTGCCTTTACCAATTCCATTCAACATAGCACTGGAAGTCCTAGAGAGACCAGTGAGCAGTCTCCGCTCCCCATTTTTTACTTTTTAGGGCTGCACTTGCAGCACATGGAGGTTCCGAGGCCAGGGGTCCAGTCTACGCCAGAGCAACAGCAACGCAGAATCCGAATTGCATCTTCAACCTACACCACAGCTCATGGCAACACCAGATCCTTAACCCACTGATCGAGGCCAGGGATCGAACCCACGACCTCATTGTTCCTAGTTGGATTCATTTCTGCTGCGCCATGACAGGGACTCGGCAGTTAGCAGCGTCAAGGAGATATTTGCATGCCCATCTTTTCTACACATTACTCACAACAGGCAAAAGATGAAAGCAACTGAAGTATCCAACAATGGGGAAACGGATTTACAATGTGGTGTACGCATACAAGGAAATATCATTTGGTCTGAAAGGGGAAGGAAATTTTGACACCTGCTACAATAGTGGGCAGCCTTGACTTGAGGACATCAGACTAAGCTAAACAAGCCAGTCACTGAAAGGCAACGTCTGTGCAACTTCTCCTGCATCAGATTCTGGAGGACCCCAGTCATAGAGACAGAAAATAGAACAGTGGCTGCCAGAGGCTGGAGCCAAGGAGAATGGAGAACTGTTGTTTGATGGGAACAGGGTTTCAGTTTTGCAAGATGAAAAGAGTTCTAGAGACTGGCTGCACAACAGCGTGAATGCACTTAACACTAACGAACAGGACACTTAAAAACGATTGAGGTGGTAAATTTTGGTATGCGTATTTCACCATAATTAAAAAAATCTTAAAACATTAAGAACACAGGATGTTGTGCCTGAATGATAACAAAGTGTGTGCAGTGGTGGTAAGAAGTTGGGCTAGAAATCAAGAGAGGTAGGAAAACCCAAAAGCAAACTAAAATCCAAAGCCTCTTCCAGGCAGGAGAGTAGGTTCCATCTGGAATAACCCAGGTGCACATGACACTGATGCCCGAATCCTAAGCAACGGGAGCTCAAAGTCAAAGCCTGCCCATACTGAGAGGAGCGGAGAAGGGAGGTCAGTATTCCATCCTGGGGAAGGCCAGCCTCCCCCCAAATGGCCAAAAGAGCCCCTCCCCACGCAGCAAAAATTGAAAAACAAGTTTATTGAATGTTTTTAAAAAGTTTGAACATGCTATCGTGTTTCCTACACGTTCTCTTTTATAGCCTTTAAAATATATCTAGACTCTATTTTATTGATTTCAATGTAAGCTGGTACAACCACTATGGAAAACAGTATGGAGGTACCTTAGAAAACTATACACAGAACTACCATATGACCCAGCAGTCCCACTCTTGGGCATATACCCGGACAAAACTTTCCTTGAAAAAGACACCTGCACATGCATGTTCATTGCAGCACTATTCACAATAGCCAAGACATGGAAACAACCCAAATGTCCATCGACAGGTGATTGGATTAGGAAGATGTGGTACATATACACAATGGAATACTACTCGGCCATAAAAAAGAATAAAATAATGTCATTTGCAGCAACATGGATGGAATTAGAGACCCTCATACTGAGTGAAGTAAGTCAGAAGGAGAATGACAGATACCATATGATATCACTAATAACTGGAATCTAACATACTGCACAAATGAACCTTTATGCAGAAAAGAAAATCACAGACTTGAAGAACAGACTTGTGGTTGCCAAAAGGGTGGGGGAGGGGGTGGGATGGTAAGGGTTTCTGGGGTTAATAGCTGTAGATTGTTGCCTCTGGGCTGGAAAAGCAAGGAGATCTTACTGTATAGCACTGGGAAATATGTCTAACCACTTGTGATGTGTAACCCTGTCACCACACTGTACAGCTGGGTATAATGTAAAAAATAAAAAATAAAAAATAAAAATATATATATATATATACCTAGACTCTATGAGATGAAAGAAAAGTGATGTTCAGAGATGTGAAATCACTTCCAGGATTCCCACGCTGGCCGCCCAAAGGGTGGTGGGCAGGAGCCCCGTCCACCTGCGCTTGGGAGCTGCACCGAGTTGTGATGTAAAGGCTCCAGCTGCGGCTGTGGACAGTGGCATCTGTTCTAATACAAGAGCCAAGGGCAGGCCCAGGAGAAGTTAGTTCCTCCCCACCCCGTGACACCTGCGAAACATCTGTGTCCACCACGGCACACTGTAAGAACCTGCCAGCACAGTTAGAAAGCCTCCTCTGACATTTCAACAGACGGGAAGCAACAGTTTTATGAGATCACATAAACAAGCATTATTGAAATGAGGGAAGGGGGAATCTTAGAAGCCAACAAGACTAATTTCTCATCTAATAGAGGAATCCCACCCACAGACTCGCTGGCAGGTAGGAACGCTTCTAATTGTAGGGAATGCCATTCCCTAACAAGACAGCCTATTCTATTTCTGAACAGCCCTAAAGGATTCTGAAATGCCTTTCCGTACAGAACCAAAAACTGCCTCCCTGTAGCTTCTACCTCTTGGCCTGAGCCTTATTTTCTTAAACTGTAACACAGTACTCGCTTCCAGGTATGTGTAAGCCCCACCACCCAGTAAGCAAACAGTTGTTCAGTGAGACCTTGAGGACAAAATTCCAGCTCTGAAGGAGTTTAAATCATGGAGGTCAGAGAAACAGCACAATTATTTTGCTAATGAAAAAGAGCTAACATCATGCTCTATAATTTTTATTGCATAAATATGCTAACTATGAAAATGAACTGTCATCTTTGAACAAGAAAAAGATGGCCTGTAAATTCTGTTTGAATGTCTAAAGGAAATTTCTCTCCAGGCATAAATAATACACTTAAAACAAATTAGAGTCTCAGTCAACCCACGGATATTTATAATTGCCAAAAATAATAAACTGTCCCCATCTCCACTAATTAATAATTAGAAGGTTGTTTTTAAATCCTGGGTAAAAATGTAACCATGCAGACAATACATCCCATTTGCTTAAAAAAGATGAAATTGTGGTTCTTTCTTGAAGAAAGAGTGACTTATGTACAATTATTTATTATTTTCCTTTCTCTGAAGAAAGATTAAAAAAAAGTAAAATTAAACGGAACACTGGGAGTTCCCGTCGTGGCTCAGTGGTTAACAAATCCAACTAGGAACCATGACGTTGCCAGTTCAATCCCTGGCCTCCCTCAGTGGGTTAAGGATCTGGCGTCGGCGTGACCTGTGGTGTAGGTTGCAGACTCGGCTCAGATCCCGCATTGCTGTGGCTGTGGTGAAGGCTGGCAGCTACAGCTCTTGTTAGACCCCTAGCCTGGGAACCTCCATATGCCGTGGGTGCGGCCCTAGAAAAGGCCAAAAAAAAAAAACAAAAAAACAAAAAAACAAAAAAAGCCCAGAAAACTGACTTCTCATCTTTTGCTTAAATGGAACATTTAAGTTGTCAACCTACTAACTGGCAAGGTGTGAGAGGTGTTGATGAAACGAGTGCTATGGCGCTGGATTCTTTATATGCCAAGAATATATTTTAACAATGCTTTTTAAAATTTATTTTCTTATTTTTGGCCGTGCCCACAGCACGTAGAAGTTCCCAGGCCAGGGATGGAACCCACTCCACGGCAGTGACAACAGCAGACCCTTAACCTGCTGAGCCAGAGGGAACTCCCCAAAATGCTTTTAATTAGGAGGTTGCCCTGGCTCCACAATAAGAGCCTGCTCATAACTTGTTTCCATTCAGCTGGAGTTTGGCACCTGCCATCTGTCTCTACATGGACTGAATCACGAGCCGCTGCAGCTGCTGAGCCTCAACTGCCCCTGAAAGGAGCTCAAGGGGGAGGTCAGGAGTGAGGCCCTCTGTGCTCGGGGAAAACTGGAAGAACAGATCTTTAGATAGTTAGGTATTTTCAGGAGATTTTATGAGCCCAAGTCTTGCATCTCCTCATATCCAGAAAAGCACTACAATCCTTCACAGTGACTGGCAGTGACCTTCACGAGACCAGCGGCAGCCTTCTGTAAAATGTGTGTTTAGTTGCATGTGCCTCCCGCTGCACCAAAATCACATCCACTGACCTTCCCCCTGCTTCTCTGGAGTGGTTTGCCAAAGCAACCCGACACGCTGCCTTCTGGACCATAGTCCTCATTTTGCCCCAAATAAAACTTAACTCTCAACTTTTTAAGTTGGGCATATTTTTTAAGTCGACAGTGACAAACATGTTTGTTTTTTATTTTATTTTATTTTATTTTTTTTTGCAAAGCCCAAAAGAGGTCCCGGAACTTGGAAGACTCCTCCTTTCCTATATGAGTAACCCCTCACCCACCTGCATGCTAACTTGTTAGGTACTTCATCAAAATAAAGTCATAAAATTACACGGACAAGTTTTTCGCTCCACAGCACCTTCCATCATGTGGACCCTGGCCTCTGCATCTCAAAGCAACGGTCGGGGCCCTGATCCGTAACCCAGTTCAGGCTGCATAACCACAGCTGAGCACCGGCCAAGCGGAGCTCTGGGACTTTGAAGTATCCCCTGCTTTGGAGACACTCCTTTCAGCCACATCCCTTAACACCCAAAACAGGAAGTTCCGGTGAAATGTTAATTACCAAATTCAAGGCTCCATTAGGATGCTCGTATACAGTGAAATAAAATCTTATGTAAGCCACAGTAATGTGAGCGAACTCTATCACAATAAACGTCGAGTTAAGCGAAAATATTTTTATTATTGCTTACTCAGAGATGCCTGTAAGTGGCAAAGGAAATTCAATATCCTCATAAAAACGAAAACTAACTGGAAGCAGCCCTAGCATATTTCTTTGCTTAACACCCTACAGCCTACAATTAACTTTATTTCCCCCAATCGTGGCCTTACATGCCTTTCTCACCACCTAAGAGATAGTCGGCTCCTTCGACTGTATCAGCGGCCCAGGAATAAAGAACCACGTGAGCCACACTTGCTCAAGGACCTCGGTCTGGGATGTGGCTTTTGAAACGTGGCTTGATCCTGCACTTGAACAAGCTCTCCAGGTGATTTGCAACCACATTATAGCATAAGCAGCATTACTAGAGACCAGTGGGTCTCAAAGGGTGGTCCCAGGACCAGCAGCCCCAGCATCACACGGGAATGGCAGAGACACAGATCCTCATTCCCCAAGTAGAACTCAACATCAAAAAACAAACAACGCAATCAAAAAACAGGCAGTAATCTGAACAGACACTTGCCCAAAGAAGACATACAGACGGCCCACAGGCACGTGAAAAGATACTCAACATCTTGAATTACGAGAGAAATGCAGAGCAAAACAACATGGAGCTACCACCTCACACCTGTCAGAATGACCATCGTCAAAACGTCTACAAATAACAAATGCTGGAGAGGACCGCAGAAAAGGGAACCCTCCTGCACTGTTGGTGGGAATGTAAACTGGTGTGACCACTGTGGGAAACAGTACAGAGGTTCCTCCAAAAAAACCTAAACATAGAACGACTATGTGACCTGGCAATTCCACTCCTGGGTATACACCCAAAGAAAATGAAAACATAATTCAATAAAGATAACACGAACCCCAGTGTTCATAACAGCACTATTTACAACAGCCGAGTCATGAAAGCAACCCCAAGCACCCATCAAACAGACAAATGGATGAAGAAGATGTGGTACATATACACACCGAGACAATATCAGACTTAGTAAATAAATCAGACGGACAAATGCTGTATGATATCACTCACATGGGAACTGAAAAATAATTTCATTTTGCATATACAAATGAAAGTGTAGGCAAAACAGAGCAGACCCACAAATGAAGAAACACCCTAGTGGTTACCAAAGGGGGAAAAGGGAGTTCCCATCATGGCTCAGCGGTTAACGAACCCGACTAGGATCCATGAGGACACAGGTTCAATCCCTGGCCTTGCTCAGTGGGTTAAGAATCCGGCATCACCGAGAACTGTGGTGTAGGTCGCAGACGTGGCTCAGATCTGGTGTCGCTATGGCTGCGGTGTAGGCCGGCAGCTGTAGCTCCAATTTGACCCCTAGCTGGGAACCTCCATATGTAGCACGGGCGGCCCTAAAAGACAATGGTGGGGGGGGTGGCAGGGAGAAGAGGGGAGGGGCAAATTAGGGGTATGGGATTAACAGACACAAACTTCTACATATAAAATAGATAAGCAACAAGGTTACAGCAGAGGGAATTATAGCCGTTATCTTGTAATCACTTATAATGGAGTATAATCTGCAAAAATCCTGAATCACTAATGCCGTACACCTGAAACTAATATAATGTTATAACAAATCAACTATTATTTCAAGTACAAAAAACCCTGGGGGTGGGGCCCAGCAATTTCTGCTCTAATAAGCCTCCACGTGAAGGAGCAGATAGTAAATCTGGCTTCTGCAACCATACGGGCTCTGTGGCGAGCACTGGATTACACAGCAAGAAAGCCACCGCAGGCATTACATAAATAAATGAGCTTGGCTGGGTTCCGATAAATCTTTACTTGTGGACACTGGACTCTGAAGTGCATATAATTTCCACGTGTTGTGAAACAGTCTTTTTTGATTTTTAAAAATCCTTTAAAAATATAGAACCATTCTGGGCTAAGCGGCCATAGAAAGATGAGCGATGGCTTCAACTGGCCTGCGGGCTCTGGGTCACCAGCCCCCGCTTTAGACGGGAGATGACGCTCCCCAGTTCCCAGGGACATTTGCTGGCACGTGGGGGTCTTTAAGCTCATCGCCCAGGAGGCGCGCAGATCAGAGGAGGAAAGCAACCTTGCGTCTCAGCCAAACAGCAACATTTCAAACGCATCCTCTAATTTTGCAAAAACAACTGTGCTGGGGAAGGTGTGCCAATTCCCCATCCCCACACTGCTCATGCTCGGGAAATACAGGGAGAGTCTGCTGAGAAAGTACAATACTACTTGTGAGCTTTTCAACCTTAATTATAAACGTTTGGGGGGGGGGTTGGGTGGGGAGAGAAGCAAATGAAGCATCCAGGGGATTCTGCCATCCGAGACCAGCCCATCTTTCTCATCTTACTGATCTTTGTGACGCCCTCTTCCTAAACCCGCTGCACTCCAAATGAACGCAACCTCTCCCCGACCCCAAAGCCCAGCCTGCGGATGCCCATTAGGAACACCCCGCTCTCCCGGCCCCTGGGCCCACATCCACCCCTTCTTAAGGCCTGGCACAAAAGCGATTCCTCCACAAAGCACTCCCGATCCTCCAGCTCTGATGAAACCCTCTGCTGTCTCGCCTTGTGTTTGCATCTCCTGATTATCACATTTCATGCCTTATTTGAGATTCTGTTTGTCCCCTTCACTAATTTATAAGCTCCTCGGGCAGGAATATCTTACTCATCTTGTATTTCTTGAGCATAGTTAGTGTCCTAACAGAGGGACACAGCAGTTACTTGCATATTTTCTGACCTGACTTCTATGTAGTGAAAAGCATGTAAAAATTCTCACAGAAGCAGCAGCAGCAACAGGAACCATTACTGCATTTCTAGTGCCTGACGCTTCAGTTACCACTACCCTTGTAACAAAACTGCCTTTCAGGTAGGAATTCCTGGGGCTCCGGGGACCCACATCCTGCTCAGGTGATTCTTTTCACCCCAGAAAAGATTCTAAACTCTGGTAAGCTCTTGCCGCAGCCCCCAAGTGAAAATGCAGATAGATAATCCTTTGATACAGTGTGTACTAGAAATTATCTTCTTCCACAAATCCTTGAGTTGACCAAATGCTTACCTGTCACCCCACTCACCACAACCACTGGGCCACAGTGAACGGAGAGGCACAGACAATGGATGGAAACCCAGCTACTTCCATCAGGGAAATGGCCCCAGTAAGGATGGGCTTTATCAGGACTTGTCCTTATCTCAGAATGCGTGATGGAACGAAATGACAATAATGCACAGGAAGCAAGACGTAAAAAAATAGTAAAACTTATTCCAGCTGGTGCTGACTGAGGAGACATGATCTCATAAAGCAGATCTCTCTCCTAGATACTATTGGAAAAAAAGAAAGTTTAACTAAGGCCAAGGGTAAAATGATAGGCTTGAGTAGCACAGAGACATCTAAGACAGGGGTGCAAGCCTCTTTCTACAGTCGCACACACAGCAGCTTTGCCACACTGAGGGGTGCTCCTACATGGCCTCCTTTAAGCCTATTTCAGTAGGTTTTTTTTTTTTTTTTTGCTTTTTTAGGACCGCACCTGCAGCATATGGAGGTTCCCAGGCTAGGGTTCTAAGCAGAGCTACAGCTGCCAGCCTACACCACAGCCTCAGCAACACGGGATCCGAGCCGCATTTGCGACCTACACCACAGCTCATGGCAACATGGGACCCTTAACCCACTGAGCAAGGCCAGGGTTCAAACCCGTGTCCTCATAGATCCTAGTCGGGATCGTTAACCATAGAGCCACGAAGGCAACTCCCAGGCCTATTTCATTACAGTGAGACTAAACTATCTCATGAGAGTGAAGATGCTGATAAGAAAATGAGGGTTTCTTTCTAGAAGAGAATTTATTTTTTTTTTTTTAATTCTCTTCTCCCTTGACATTCGTTGCCCTTCAAGGTTGTTGTGTGAGTGTGTTTAGTTAACTTTACACACTATCTAAACCATTAAGGCCAACATTTACAAAAGATGCGAAAGAAATACTTGTGGGCTTTGGGCTACCTTAACTGACTGTGGGACCTACTTGGCCAGTCCCATAAGCCCATTCCACAACTACCTGACACGACAGCATCAAAGTGAATATTGAGGGGAGGGGAGAAGCAGTCAGTCGTTCGAGGCTCGAGAAACGCAAGGAGGAATGAAGTGAGGGAGGTCGTATCTGTGAGAGTAGATTGAAATTTTCTAAACAAAAGAGGGAAGCTGAGCAGCCTGGCCTATGAACTCCTGTATTCTCTTTGGTGGAGCTGATGCAGATAAGCACAGAATTCCTCTTCCCTCACCTCCTGGCATCAACCACCTAACTCATTAGCTGACAGCAAGAGGAAAAATGCACACAGCAAAACACACAAGCTGGCCTCAGGACAGAGCTTAAGGGAAAATAATATCTGTATGAATAAAATGTTCTGTGCCATCTTCATTAGAGTTGTATATTTGTCATGCATTTATGACTAATAATTATTTAAAATAAATAAATATGTTCTTCCATGGGGCAATCTGAAACATGGTTACACTGCAGTCTTTCTTAACATGAATCATCATGACAGATGAACTGCCATTATCATGAGAGTGATTCTGTTTGTTTTCATTTTAGAGAAAACCCTGAGGAATAGGTCAAGACAGCTCTGACAAATCTGAGACCAGGCTAGACTGAAAAGGGACTTATTCTCTCCAAAGGATGCTTCTTACTCCCTGTAAACCTGGGTTTCCTCATTTGCAAAAGGAAATTAGCATTAATACCCACTTCACAGGTATGTTCCAAGGATCATATGAGACACGAGATGAGAAAGGTGTTCTGGGAACAAAAATGCAAGTTCTGTACAGACAGAGTCGTTTCCACATGGGAATAATTCACATCAAATGAGGGAAGGGCAACCCTTTAAAACTGCTGACTAATTGCTGTGATGCTATTCCACTTCAACTAGTGACCATATCCGAATTCCAAGTTCATCTACTGAGGAATTATAATTGTGAAGTAGCACCGCTTACCAGAGTCCTGTTCCCTGGCACCCTCAACCCCACTCCTCAGCCTGAGCTTGTGCACACGTGTGTACACACACACACACGCACGTGCACATAAATGTCAGGAAAAGGAAAAGCAATGCTAGCAAGCCTAGGTAATTTTTGTTTTTTTTTTTTTTTGTCTTTTTGCCTTTTCCAGGGCCGCACCCGCAGCATATGGAGGTTCCCAGGCTAGGGGTCTAACAACAGGAGCTGTTAGCCGCTGGCCTACACCACAGCCACGTGGGATCCGAGCCTCCTCTGTGACCTACACCACAGCTCACGGCAACGCCAGATCCTTAACCCACTGAGCAAGGCCAGGGACTGAACTCGCAACCACTGAATCTCAACCCATGAGGTACAGCGGGCTTTCAAAGCACCACGAGAGCAGCACTTACATTTTCAGAGGATTACATCTCATAAGTGAGCGGTGTTTACAGTAAATACCGTGCCAGCCTGGACCTAGGTGACAGGCTGTATGGTTTACCCTGTTCCGTTCACTCTCGAGGCTTATGTGATCATGAGTTTCAATTTTCACACACACAGTTCGGTTTTCAAACAAACACAGAAGGAAAGGCAAGGAATCATAAGTTTTAATTTACAAACACAAAAAGATACTTAAAATGTGTGGCATCAATAATGTCACACTGACATAAAAAAGAGAGCAACAGAACAGAATGAATGACTTCGAAATAAACCCCATTTTATATAAAAATGTAATACATGACAAAGAATCCATCACATGGAAGGAAAACATTGTTTAATAAATGGTTTGGAGAGTCCTTGTTAGTTTATTTTATATACACATATGGCAAATAGATATGCAACAAATATTTGTAATGTGTAAGTGTAAACTTTAGGCATCCCATTCTAGCCATACAAAAATTACCTTGATACCATTTTATATTAAAATATATAACAATCGCAGTTCCTTGGTGGCCTAGCAGTTAAGCATCTGACATTGTCACTGCTGTGGCTCCGGTCACTGTGGTGGCATGAGTTCAATCCCTGGCCCGGGAACTTTTGTATGCAACCAAAAAATATACACAACACACACACACACGTTATGTATGTATGTATAACACAATATACGTATATACAATACAACATGTGTATATAATATAAATGTGTATATATTGCATGTTTGCATATATAACATACATGTAAGTGCATGTGTATATGCAACAACATACGTATGTGTCTGTATACAACAACAAAACAAAACTGAAAATGTTGAAGCCTCTAGAGGCAGCACCTTCTGTGCTTAGAAACTGCAAAGAAAAGCAGTACAGACCTGCGTACATAAAAATTTATCACCATGGAGTTCCCTTCGTGGCTCAGTGGTTAAGGAATTCGACGAGGAACCATGAGGTTGCGGGTTCGATCCCTAGCCTTGCTCAGTGGGTTAAGGATCCGCCGTTGCCATGAGCTGTGGTGTAGGTCGCAGACGCGGCTCGGATCCTGCGTGGCTGTGGCTGTGGCGAAGGCCGGCGGCTACAGCTCCTGTTAGACCCCTAGCCTGGGAACCTCCATATGCTGCGGGTGCAGCTCTACATAAAGGCAAAAAAAAAAAAATTATCACCACGGTTTTCTAAAAAGCAAGCCGAAGACCAGGAAAAGTATTTTTGCTAAACACGAATTTTATCTGTTAGGTAAACTGATAAAAGAAGCACCAACTCATGAGGTAAGCAAGTAAGAGACAAGAGCCCACTGCGCCTCCAGAAGGAAGGCTCCTCCGCGGACATCCTCCGACGTCCCTTCCAGCCTCGTCTCTGGCAGGAACTCCCGCCACGGGAACAACTGAAAACTCCTTGCGACCTGCAGGTAAGTCAGAGCTTCTGAGAGCCAAGCGTCCCTGTGCTTGCAACGTACTGGAGGGGCCATCTGCCCGTTCTTCCACCTGAAAATTCATCTTTCAAAACAGCTCGAGCCTCCCTGCTACCAGGCCGCCTGCTCTTGTCCACCTCGATCGGCACAGGCTGACCTTGCCCGTCCAGCGCCGTCCGCAAGAGCTTTCTGTGCTGACGGAAATGTTCCATATCTGAGCTGCCCAGGATGGCAGCCACTAGCCACGTGTGGCTACCGAGCTCTCAGAACACAGCCAGTGAAAGTTTAAGTTTGCTTTAATTTTATGTTTAGTTTTATTTCCATTTAAATTGTCGTACCAGGAAGTGGCTCCCCACATCAGACAGCACAGCCATCTAGATGGAGGCCTTCACGGCTTCCCTAACTTGGTCTTATTTATCTCTGTCTCCCCAGTGCCAGCCCAGCTGGAAGCCAAACAAGCCCCGCAGCCTCAGGGAAGGTGGCTGTTTCCTCTCCAAGGCTCATCACTCTAGGCTGAGCCCTCGGGGCTCACAGTGCCCACATTCACTGACCCAAAACAGCGGGGAAAAATCCGGGTTGGTGCCCTGACGATGTGAGCTAGAGGCTGTCAGGTGGCTGCCTGCCCCCCTCCTCCTGGGCAGCCACTTTGCTTCTCTGGTCTGAAGTCACAAGAATCTGAGCCCTTCCATTCTCCTCCAACTCTGCCCCATTCCTCCCACGCCTATAGCAGCTCCCCTTAAGGGGAAACAGTTACCTATATCTATGTCTATATCTACGACATATCATACCATACACGTAGAAAGTCATGCCATACTCTTCTAACACAAAGGAACGAACTAGAACTACGAGGCACGTGGAGTCACATAACATTTTGAAATACTAACAGATGAGCCCCCTCTTCCACGCCACTCTTCCCTCTGGCACAGGGTCCTCCCTCAGGCGGCTGAGCACTTAAACCATCTCCTCAGGACGAGTATTATCCAGAAGAAAGCGGAGACAATCAGGTCAATTCTGGCTTTCAGGTGTGCAAAGGATCCCAGACTCAGGCGAATACACAATGAGGAAAAGACCAGCTCAGACACGCAATGAGGAAAAGACCAGCTCAGACACTGCACACCCAGTGTCCCAGCACCGAGGGAGCTAAAGGGGAAGGCAGGAGTGAGCTGGTGCCCTGGCTCCTGATGACAGCGCTCTGCTCTCTTCCCGTGGGCCACGTGGCACCAGCAGACACACTCATCAAAACACTTGGGCACAGAGGAAAGGGAAAAACCACATCACCACTTCCTCAGCTGTGAGCCACGCATCCCTAAACCTCGCGGAGACAACGAGCACAACTAGAGGCAAAAACGAGGTCAGGACAGGAGTCAGAGAAATCATTTTTATCTCCAAGTAAAACACGTAGCCAAGGGAAGCCCCTCTTATAATGGTAACGGGGGGGGGTGAGTAACCAATCTGGTTGACTTTCAGGATCGTTGGGTGATGACGCGGGTGCTGGAGCTGACCGGGGTGCTGTGCACGCCACCTGCTTGGCCACAAACATCACAGACTCACGGACCAGCACAGCATCCAGCAAAGTCTCCCTCGGGGGGTGCAAGGAACACAGTGAGAGGTGACGTCAAGTCAGAGCAGCTCTCATCTGCCTGATACAATATCCGGCCTCACAGATTGTGTCTGGTCTTGAGGCACTGCCCAGAGGAAAAGTGAATGCAATTATGAGCACGTTAACTCAGCCTCAGCCCCGAACATTCAGAATGTTGCAAGAGGAGGTCATCGGAGAATAATCTGTGGAAATGTAAGCAAACGGCTTGCCAGGAACAGCATCCAATTCAATAGTCTAATCATTAGGGCATGGCACAGGTAATTACTGCTGCGGGTAGAGTCGCTCAGACAACTCCGTAAATCTCGAGAGAACTTGAAGAATATTTTAAAACAGAGCACAGAGCAAGTGCTGGTGAGGCCGGAGAGCAAGTGGAACAACCCCACGCTGTCACCGGGAGTGTAAGTTGGTACAGCCACTTTCAAACCCTGTTTGGCAGTTTCTCCTAAAACCAAACCCTACAACCCAGCAATTTCATCCCTAAGTATATATGAAGAGAAAGTAATACATTGACCAAAAAAATACGAATGTTCGTAAGAGTGTTATTCATAACAGCCAAAAAACTGGAAAGGATCCATACGTCCCCTCCATAGCAGAACAGATAAATAACATGCGGACTATTCACACGACGAAATCCTTCACAGTAACGAAGAAAAAACACACGGTGCGGGAAAAGAAGCCATAAGCAAGAGCACACACCCTATGAAGCCATTTACCCGAAGTTCACGCACAGGCAAAACGTATCTATGTGATCAACAGTGTTGCCTTGGAGGGGGACGGCTGGGCAGGGCAGGTCTGTATCTTGACATGGATGGTGGCTTCACAGATTTACACATGTGTGAAAATCCACTGTGCCTTTACCATGTGTAAGTTCCAATGCGAAAGTCAACTTTAAGAAAAACAAATCACGCAACACAGCCCCCACAAAGATGGCCTGCTACTGTAAGCACTGAACAGTCCCTGTAGGGAGTTCCCCTGTGGCACAGCGGGTTAAGGATCTGGTGTTGTCACTGCAGCGGCTTGGAGAAACTTCTCAATGCTGCAAGCGGGGCCAGAAGAACCATAAACCTTCCCTGTGCTCTTATGGTATAATGGTGAGTGAATCGAAAAGGGCCCTTCTTGGGAGTTCCCATTGTGGCTCAGCAGTTAGCGGACCCGACGAGTATCCATGAAGACACCGGTTTGATCCCTGGCCTCTCTCAGTGGGTTAAGGATCCCATGTTGCCATGAGCTGTGGCGTAGGTTGCAGACACAGCTTGGATCCCACATTGCTGTGGCTGTGGTGTCGGCCAGCAATTACAGCTCCAATTTGACCCCTAACCTGGGAACCTCCATATGCCATGGTGTGGCCCTACAAAGACAAAAAGGGGGGGGGGGGTCCTTTTAGAGGCATAAACTGGAAAACAGACACAGGACCATGAACATGGAAAACCAACGAATGAGTACACAGCAGGTGGAAACACATAAAAACAGGATGCGATGTTAGAGATGCATGAATAAACATCAACGATCAATACCTCCATCGCATCAGGCTAACTTCTGTGCTATCCTGCGCAATTCGTCTATTGTTTACAGGCACGTGTGACAGATTTATGTCATTTTCCAACAAGAACCTTAACTTAATTTGGTAGAAGAGTGGGGTCTAGTTCTGTGAATTCCACTCCTGGGAAGTGTCACCTGTTAACAGAAACTGTGCACTCCTCAAAGCCCTCAGGGTTCGCTGCAGTTAAAATTTATATCAGTAAACTTCCATTTCCTTAGCCCCACGGACTAACAGCCATTCAGGCACGAAGTCAAGGAGTCATGAGTCCTCTTCTGCCAGAGGGTCCCACAAAGCTGCATCTCACAGGACGGTGGCCCTTATCACCTTGGAAACAGCTTTCTGGAGGGGCAGCACGGGGACCGGGCGTAGTGAGGTCCTTAAAGGACTTATCACCTGCGTCTCGGCCTCCTCATTAGCTAAATGGTGGGAAAGAAGGCACATTTTCACAGAGTTATTGCAACCATAAGACAAGGTAACAGTTACTGGACTCTACACCCGTGTGGGTGGCCCCCAGGTCTATTTTATTTCCTCTCGATGTGGCCAGCCCACCACACAGCAAAAATACCATAAACACATGTGGTGGTGGTGAATTTTGTGTGTCACTCTGGCCAAGGTATGGTGCCCAGTCAGCCCAGATGTTGCTGTGAAGGTCTTTTTGACGTGGTTACCATATAATCCCTTGACCCTAGGTAAAGCAGTCTACGCATAGTGGGGGTTGGCCTTATCCAATCAACTGAAGGCAGAGACTGAGTTCTCCCGACAAGGAAGGAGTTTTGCCTCAGGATCCTTTATCTGCCGCCTTCATGATAAATAATAAGAAAACTGCTGGTCAATTTTGCCTGGACAACCACAAGATAAAACAGCATGTCAGTTTTCTCAAAGACAGTCTTCTATTTCACAGGTTATTTCAGCTATAAACCCACACACTTTTACTACATCAGGCTAAACAAATTGTTCAAAATAAACAATAAAAGATCAAATAAAAATAAAATAAAAGATAAAAACAGATAAAAAAGCCCCATAAACCTTTATTGTTTTTCTTGGAAAGGTTCTCACAGGAAAAAAGAGATGGTTCACGGCTGAGCTGGACCTTGGCACTCTCAGTGCCCTTGGCACGCTCTGCCCCCTGCACTCCCAGACCAGCCCCATCTCACAGCTGCCTCTGCTCCCCCGGACCCCGCATCCTACCTCCTGCCCAAGCTCACCAGACTTTTCTGCATAAGCCTCGTCAGGTCATAGACCTCTCCTGCTCAAAGAACACGGCGGCTCCCTGATACGCACACGCTCCACAGCAGAGCCTCACCTCCGCAGCCGCCGGATCCTGAGCTTTTCCTCCAGACCCAGCTCCCAGAGAGCAGAGGCTGCCTCCACCGTGACCACCTTTGTAGCCCAAGCTGCCAGCACACCCCTGGCAGCCAGAAGGTACTGCCAAGTGTTTATTGTCGAGTGAATAAACGTGGGTGTCCGGACTCATTTCCTACTAAAGAAAGGCCTCCTGCATTACCTGTATCGTTTTTATTATTAAAGTAGAGATGATTTACAACACTTCTTCAATTCCTGTTGTACGTCAAAGTGACCCAGTCACACACGGTTCCCTGCGTTGCACAGCAGGACCCCACTGCCCCTCCATTCTGAATGTTACAGTTTGCATCCCAAACTGGGTTTGCATCTCCCCCCCTGCCCCCCGCACAAGTACAAGTCTGCTCTCCTTGGCTCCAGCTGGTGCACCTGTATGCACCCAGTTCTCCCACCGTCCCCTGAATGCAGGACGGACTTTCTCCACACCTCTGCTCACGTGCTGGGTTGAGTCTCAGTCCAGAAGGACAAGTCCACCCGTTATCTACTCATCAAAATCCTCATTTCAGGCCAAGCTCAAATATCAAGTTTCAGGACTTCTCGGATTTTTCTGTTGAAATCACTTTATCTCTGTTTGGAAAGGATTTCCTATCCAAGGGCTTTGTACTCTTGTTTATCTGTCTGTCTCTTCCATTACAGAGAACTTAAAAGTAGGGCCTTCAAAAAAAAATACATCTTTGTAACCTCCTTGTGCTTATTATTAGCACAGCATTTTTCAGACAGTAACACATTAAAAATGCTTATTATACAAAACCTCAGGGTGTCACAAAATGCATATATCATGCTCCTATTTATATCAACCAAAAATAATGTTATACCTACATGCTGTACATTTCGGTAGAAGAAAACTTCATGACTATAAACACGATAACACCTAGTTATGTCCCATGAGTATAACAAAATCTTGATTATCTGGTACCTTTCTGCCCCCAATATCCTAGTAAAACAAGAACCTAATAAACTAACAAAGATCAAAATCCCAATTACAGCTACTTGGCAAAAACACAAGAATATACAACAAGCGGCACACACCATACTGGAAAGGCCTTAAGGGTCTTCGAAAATCATATTCCAGAGTACACCATTGTTATTGTAGTAACTAAATAACCTCATGGATAGGTCTCTTACATCAGATTCCACTTTTCACCACCAACTGGACCATGATTTTTTCAGTATATTTTTGTAAACCTGACTTTGTGAGAGGTTACTGGACAAAATTTCAAAGACTGAAAAGCTGGCTGGCAAACTCTTTTCATTGAAAGAGGTTAATTCAGGAGTTCCTGCTGTAGAGCAACATGCACAGCAGCATCTCTGGAGCACTGGGACGCAGGTTCGATCCCTGGCCTGGCACAGTGGGTTACAGATCCTGAATTGCCACAGCTCTGGTGTAGGGCACACCTGCAGTTTGGCTCTCGGCTCAAATCTGACCCCTGGGGATTCTATATGCCTCAAATGGCCAGAAAAAAAAAAGAAGAAAAAAGAGAGGTTAATTCAGAATGTATAAACAACTGCAGCAACTTGCTGTTCAGTAGAAAATTGCAGAACACTGTAAACCAGCTATAATGGAAAAAAAAATAAAAATCATTAAAGAAAGAGAATGTATAAACAAGTACAAAAGTTAAGTCTTCAACTAAGTTTTTTTTTTAATAATTTAGAAAAAAGGCGTTCCCGTCATGGCGCAGCAGAAACTAATCCAACTAGGAACCACGAGGTTGCGGGTTCGATCCCTGGCCTCGCTCAGTGGCTTAAGGACCTGGGATTGCCGTGAGCTGTGGTGTATGTCGCAGACGTGGCTCAGATCCCGCGTTGCCGTGGCTGTGGCGAAGGCCGGCGGCTACAGCTCCTGTTAGACCCCTAGCCTGGAAACCTCCATATGACCCAGGTGAGGCTCCAGATAAAGGCAAAAAGACAAAAAAAAAATCACAAATAATTTAGAAAAAGAAAACAAAGTGAGACAGGAAGATGGCTGCTGGCTTCTACACCACCCGTGACTGAGTTTATGTGATTAAAACGTGAAGGGGAATTTACCTAATTAAAACTGAGTACAAGTTGTCTTATTTGATTAGTTCTCTCCTTCACACTCCTGGGCCCCGTAACTAAACGCCCTGGTGACAGCTCTTCCACACAGCTGTCACTTTAATGGACAAATACTTCAGGAAATTCAGCAAAGTTCCATCCACCACCAATTGTTAATCCACGTCAATCTCATTTAACAACCAGAAGAGCCAATAGGAATTTGTCATTACTTTAATTTCCCTAAATGAATTTAATTGATTTTTTCATTACTCATTAGTATTAACATCATCTTCTATTAATAACAACGTACAACAAAATTAGACATCACAAATGCCCACTGTTTTTAAAGCCAGAGCTTTTAGAAACAGATTAGATGGGGATCTGTGTGTCCAACAGCTAATCTGACTGTTACCATGAGGAACGTCATCACAAGAGGCCGAGGAGAACTCCCACCGTGTGGGAAGGGACAGCACCCAATGTGATGGAAAACGGGGGTTAGAGCAAGACCGTTACTTGGGGCAATGAGGCATCAAGCTAAGTATTCATATGTGGCATTTTTATTACCTGTCTGGAGTGTCAACACCCTGGCGATAGATAACAACGCCAAGGGGGCTTTATCTCTAAGTCTTTATTTTCATTCCCATGGTCACACCTACTTTCCTTGGGCTGCACAGTAACAGTAACTATCCACCACAAAAAATAACCCCGACAGGTCTTAGGTGTTCGCTGTAAGCTGGAGGGTGTCCTCAGTGATTGGCATACGTTGTCGCGTTTGGTACTCACAGCACCTTGATACACAAGTGCTGTATTCCCCTTGCGCATAGATGGGGAAACTGAGGCCGGCGGAGGTCACTTACCCAGGCCCAAACTCAACAGGGGAAGCGGATTCAAAACCACCCCACGGACTTAGACCCCAGTGCTAATGACAAGGCAGTGTCCTCTGCAGTGTGAGAGGACCTCGGCGTAGGGCGCACCAGACCCTCCACACAGAGGAGTCTGAGTCCCGGGGGGGGTCACTCCAATGGCGGTTAGGATTTTGAAAACATTGTGTTGGATATCTGGAAAATATTTAAATAGCTCAAAAGTAGTGAATGCTTAGCACGAAGACGTGAAGGACAATCAAAAGTTAGTTTTTTAAATACTTAAAATGACCATATGTTCAGCCACCTGTATTTATAGCAAACTCATTTTCATTTGAAATGAAAACAGGTCTTACACAAAGTGGAAAACACAGAAACTGAATCAATTGTTCAGCCACTGTTTGGCCATTAAATGAGTAGAGCCAGAATCAATATATTTCAAATTCTTTCCCTAAGGCACCTTCGATTCCACTGACTTCTGCAAAGCTAGGGATGGTCAACAGCTTCTTACATCAGAAGAATTAAAGCACAACAGTCCAATTCTAGGTAAAATAAAAAAAAAATTGATCCAAAGTCACTTTACTTGACCCAAACCATCCAGGACCCAGAGGCAATCCTGGCCTCTCACATCTTCCTATCTGCTCAACATTAGAAAAAGGATCTGAGATAAAGAGGAGGAACAGGAGTTCCCTTCGTGGCTCAGTGGTTAAGGAATCCGACTAAGAATGATGAGGTTGCGGGTTCGATCCCTGGCCTTGCTCAGTGGGTTAAGGATCCGGCGTTGCCGTGAGCTGTGGTGTAGGTCGCAGACACAGCTCGGATCCCGCATTGCTATGGCTGTGGCGAAGGCCGGCAGCTACAGCTCCTGTTAGACCCCTAGCCTGGGAACCTCCATATGCCGCAGGTGCGGCCCTAGATAAGGCAAAAAAACGAAAAAAAAAAAAAGAGGAGGAACAAAATTATTTCCTTTACAATACAGTCTACAATGGAACTGGTCTGACTATTGGACCACATCTTGCCTGACAAGACAAATTTGATGCTGGTTTATCTTTCCAAGCAGAAAGCAAAGTAACTGTCCATTTCTACAGGGAAAACAAACAAACCAAAAAGGCCACCAGGTAGAGATCTCACCTGCTTCTCTACTAATTTCCCACTAAAAGTGATTTCCACAAGTTTTCCATTCCTTTTCAGCACCCAAAGTGTAAAAATTACCTTGAGAAAATCCAAAGATAGTCCCCTGACTGAGGGCTACTTGACTCTGCTTCAAGAGACTGAACCTGGGAGACCAGATGGCCATAACCCTCCCCTCTGGTCAGGACAAGCACTGACCGCAGACACAGTGCCAGAGAGAAGTGGCCATGCCCGCTTAGCCCAACATCCCCACAGAGGGGCTGCAGCACGCTCTCCCCTTTATTCTCTATGCATGGGGGCTTAGACTTCTGTTTTTGAATTTTTAGAATGAAATGACTCCACACTAGCAAAATAAACGCTACTGGAGCTTTCGCCTTGGTCAGATACATCTGTACCCAAGAGCAAGAGGGTACTGCTTGCCTGCAGGATCATTCTCAAAGCTTTTCAAACACAGGAGGAAAAACAAATACAGAAGGAGAATGAAAGTTAAACAAAAAGTATATGAGTCTGGACAAGATGGCTATGAGCCCCTCCCCACTAAGTGTAACTACCAACCCTAGAAATAAGGCAAGAGTCAAGCAAAGAATAATTGCAAAAGGTGTGCAGAGGAAGGTAGATGGCTAGGCACCCTAGGACTGAAGGGACAGCAGAGCAGCAGGGTGCCTTAGGGTCTCCTGCCCAAGAGCAGAAGGCAGCCCAGGCCTGGCATTTCCTGGTTCTCAACCTAGCAAAAGAAGGAAGCCCAGGTTGGCTCACTCCTCCCTTGAATCAAAAGAGAATCCTGTTGGCAACCCCATGCAAGCCAAGCAATGGGGACTGATGGGGACCCCTGCTGATTAAATAAGTGCCCAGGGGAAGCATTTTCCTCCCAGTCGGGTAAGAATACTAACCTGCACAGAGAAACGTGGTGGGGAGGGGAGGAGATGACTCCAATAAGGAGAATTCCAGCACAAAAAGATTCTTGGAATACCCCTGTCCCCAGGGCCTAAGATTCCCCTCTCCACCTAGAGGGACCAGGCGGCCAGGCAGCACAGGCAAGAGGAATCCCCCCACAACAATACTGAGCCTTTGTTTCCACAGGCTAGGGACTCCCTCCCCATCCAGAGACACTGGGCATCTGGGCAGCACCAGGAAGGTGAATCTCAACACAACATCCAAGCACAGGAAGCATCTCTGTCCCTAGGAATGAGACTCTCTTCCTCCATCTGTAGGGAGCTACTTCTGCTCCCTCGGGCAGTAACAGCAGGTACAAGTGTGAGCCCCAATGGCACCAGGCTTAAAAATTAAATTACCAAAGAATTGGTAAGATCTACATACATAGATGTAGCCTATGTAGCCAGGATCTAAAATATTAAACCTGAACAGTATGACTCTCTTCCAGGATAAAAAATTTAAATAGAATTTAGAAACTCCTAACATAAGAGCCAAATGTCCAGAATATAATGGAAAAATAACTCATCAGACCAAGAATCAGGAAAATTACAACATAGGTGAGAAAAAAAACAATCAATGCTGGCACCTGCAGTGAGATAAATAAGATGTTGGAATTATCTGACAAAGATTTTAAAGCAGCCATGGTAAAAATGCTTCAACAAGCAATTAAATTTTTTCTTAAATGAACTGAAAAACATAGTAACATAAATTAAAAACTCAATGGATGGGCTAAGGAATAAAGTGGAATGACAGAGAAAAGAATCAGTGAACTTAAGTACAGAATGATAAAATTTACTCCTTCTCAACAAGAGAGAAAAGAGCCTGAAAAAAAAAATTAACAGAGCCTCAGCTTTGGAAAACCTATGGTTTCCAAGTAAGACAATATGGGGGGTGGGGATGCACTGAGGGTTTGGGATGGAAACGCTATCAAACTGAGTTGTGATGACTTTTGTACACCTATAATTGTAATAAAATTCATTAAGCAATGGAAAAAAAAAAAAAAAGCAGAGCCTCAGGCACCTGTGGAACAATAAGAAAAGGTCCAACAATCTTATTTTTGGAATCATAGAAGGACAGGAGAAAGAGAGTAGACTGAAAGAGTATTTTAAGAAATAATGGGGAGTTCCCGTCGTGGTGCAGCAGTTAACAAATCCGACTAGGAACCATGAGGTGGCGGGTTCGATCCCTGGCCTCACTCAGTGGGTTAAGAATCTGGCGTTGCCATGAGCTGTGGTGTAGGTCACAGACACGACTTGGATCTTGTGTTGCTGTGGTGTAGGCCGGCGGTTATAGCTCTGATTGGACCTCTAGCCTGGGAACCTCCATATGCTACAGGTGCAGCCCTTAAAAAAAAAAGGAAATAATGGCCAAAAACATCCCAAATTTGCTGAAAGACATAAATCTACAGAATCAGAAAGATGATGAATTCCAAATAAACTCAAAGAAATCCACACCAAAACACATCATAAACTTCTCAAAGCTAAATACAGAGAAAAATCTTGAAAGCAGCCAGAGAAACAATAGATTACCCACAGGGAACACCAATGTGGATACTCATCTGAAACCAGAGAGGCCAGAAGGAGGTGGCACAGTATTTTTCAAGTGCTGAAAGTAAAGAACTGTGAACTGCAAATTATTTGTCCAGCAAAATTATTCATTGGGAATGATGGACAAATAAAGACATCCTCACGTGAAGGAAAACTAACTCTTTGTTGCTAGAAGACCTACTCTTAAAGAATGGCTAAAGGAGTTTGTTCAAATACAGAGTAGTCATAAAGTCTTAAATGAAGGAATCTTATGTGAAACAGACCAATTCTTCAAAAACCATAAACTACCACAATTCACTCAGTATGAAAGAGAGAATCTGAATAGTCCTATAGCTACTGAAGAACTGAATTCATAATGTAAAAGACCTCCCCAAAATGAATCACCAGGCCCAGATGGTTTTACTGGAGAATTCTACCAAATATTTAAAGAATTAACACCAATTTTATGCAATCCTTTCTAGAAAATAGAAATTGAAGGAATACTTCCCAACTCATTTTATGAGGCCAGTATGATCCCAATACTAAAACTAGACAATGACAATACAAAAAAAGAAAAAAATAATAAAGACCAATATCTCTCATGAATTTAGTCAAAAAAATCATCAACAAAATATTAGCAAATTGAATCCAACATACATAAAAAGATTATACACCATGATCAAGTAGGAATTACTCCAGGTACACAAAGCTGGCTCAACATTTGACAAATCAATATGATCCACTATATACAGAGGCTAAAGAACAAATATCATATCAACTGATGTTTTAAAAAAGCATTTGACAAAATCCAACACTTAGTCATGACAAAAATTCTCAGCATGTTAGGAGTAAAGGGAAACTTCCGCAACTTAATAATGAGTACCTACAAAAAATCTACAGCAAATATCCTACTCAATGGTGAAAATCTAGATGCTTTCCCCCTGAGACAAGGAAGAAGTTCAGCACTTTCATTCAACATAGTAGTTGAAGTTCTAGCCAAATCTATATGGCAAGAAAAGGAAATAAATTTGGATTGGAAAAGAAAAAATAAAACCCTCCCAATTTACATGTGACATTATTTATTATGTAGAAATTCCCAAGGAAACTACCAAAAAAAAAAAGAAAACCCAAAAAAATAAATAAACAAAAAAACTTCTTAAAAATAAGAAATGAATTCAACAAAGCTGGAAGCACAAGACCAACACACAAATACCAATTCCAATTCTATAAGCTAAAAAGAGCTTGTAGTAACCAAACTTAAAAACATATCATTTATGATCCCTCCAGAGGAAATGAAATACTTAGGTACGTACTCAACAAAGCATGTATGGGATTTTTATGCTGAAAATTACAAAATACTGGTGAAAGAAACCAAAGAAGATCTAAGTAAGCAGACATAACAGTTGCAAGAATTGGAAGACTCAACATAGTAAACATGTCACTTCTCCACAAGTTGATCTAACGCAACTATCATCAAAATCCCAGCAAGGGTTGTTTTTTGTTTTTGTTTTTTCGCTTTTGGGTACACACAGAAAAGCTTCTTCTAAAATTTACATTAAGGAGTTCCTGCTGTGGTACAGCAGGATAAGGCTCCGGTATTTTCTCTGCAGTGGCTCAGGTCGCTGCTGAGGCGCAGGTTCAATCCCCAGCCCAGCACAGTGGGTTAAGGATCCAGCATTGCCATAGCTGTGGCACAGGTCACAGTTGCAGCTCAGGTTCAGTCCTTGGTCTGGGAACTTCCATATGCCACAGGTGTGACAAAAAAAAAAAAAAAAAATTAAAATTCACATGAAAAAGCATAGGCCTTACAATAGCTAAAACAACCTTGAAGACAAAAATAATAATAGGAGGAATCACTCAACTGGTTTTCAAGACTTATTATATTGTGACAGTAATTGAGACAGTATGATATTGGCAGAGGAACAGATCATCCATCAATGTACCATAGTGGAGAACCCAGAAACAGACACAAAAATATGTCCAGCAGATACTCAACAGCAGTATAAGGCAGACCTCAGAGATACTGCAGGTTCCATTTCAAACCATTGCAATAAACTGAATATCACAGCAAAGAAAGTCACATATTTTTTGTTTCCCCAGTGCATATAAAAGTTACGCAGTTACAACAGACTACATTATACTGTAGTCTAATAAGGGTGCAATAGCATTATGTCTAGAAACAGAGTGTACATAGCAATTAAAATATTTTATTGCTCAAAAATCATCTGAAAATGCAGGATTTCCATAACCCTTCAAGGGGTTAAAAAAAAAAAAACATACACACAGTATCTGTGAAGCACGATAAAGCAAAGTACAGAAAGATGAGGCATGCCTGCAAAAGCAATTTCATGGAGGAAGGACAGCCTTTCCAACAAATGGTGCTGGAATAATTTGACATCCGTAGGCAGAAAATTAAACTTCAACCTAAACCTCATGTCTTATACCAAATACTAAGTCAAGATGAGTCATAGATTTAAATGTAAAACATAAACCTATAACTTTTATTTTAAAAAGTAGGAAAAAAAAAAAGCTTTGGGAGCTACAGCTAGTCAGAGCTCTTAGGTTTGAACTCCAAGCACAATCACACACAATCACAGACTACGACTTGTGATGGTAAAACTGAGACAGAGATAGCACTTAAGTTTTGACGGCGCTTCTGCTCGGGTCTCTTACTACTACCTGCAGGACTCAGCAGAACCAAGTCAAAGCTGGCTTATTCATCATCCCCCAAACCAGGGCCCGCTTCACAGCAGACAGCCTTGGCTGGGCCCCATGCTCTGCTGCCATGCTCTGGAAATTCTCAATAACTTTTTAACGGGAGACCTCACATTTTCATTTTGCCCTGGGTCCTGCTAACCTTAAAGCTGTTGCTGCCTTAAACACATCTTACACTGTCCCTCATCCCTCTCCCCCACAAGACTTTCAGTCCATGCTTACAGAATGCCTCCTGCTTCATCACTGCCTGTCAGAATCCGATTCGTTTCGTGAACAGCAAATAAAATTTCACCACCCTTCCCTAACCAGCTCAGCCTGTCCTGTATCATTGATTATCTACAAAATTATTCCAGTAATCAATCACACATTCACTGTGATGGCTGCTGATGAAATGTTAACTGCATTTTCTTTTGTCATCTCCTTGTTCCTGGCTCCCAAATCGAGTAAAAGTCAGTGAGGGCAGAGAACATGATCCCACACAGCACTGAGAGACAGAACTCACGGGGATGGCTAGAAATGTTCCACATACCTGCTCACACAGTAGCCCCTGGCTGGTGTAGCTGTGATCACCTGAATGTGCCTGGTGCGAGGAAGGAACTGAATGTGTCACTGTATTTAACTTGAATCCATTTAAACTTGAATTTACACATGTTTTAGTGGCTACTGTCTTGGACAGTACAAGTCCAAGGCTGCTCGGATGCTTCCACAAAGCCTGGAGCACAGGCATGTGTACACTGAACAAGTCAGCTGTTTTGATTAGATTTCTCAAGAATTTAACACTTCATGGACCTTTAGAAGATCAATTAATTTTTTATGGCCACACCCATGGCACAAGGAGTTCCCAGGCCAGGGATGGAATCTGAGCTACAACTGCAACCCATGCCACAGCTGTAGCAACGCCGGATCCTTAACCCACCTGCACTGGGCTGGGACTGAACCTGTGCTGCCGCAGCGACAACGCTGGGTCCTTAACCTGCTGCACCACGGCCAGAACTCCAACTTTTTTTTAAGGAAATGAGTTATATACTAACTCTTCCCTGCTGCTTCAACTGTTCCCGGTAGATATTAATATTCATATTAAATAATCGTATTTCATCTAAAGGAAGGAATGTAACTCTCCAACTGCCTGAATTAATACTGGGGTGTTAGGTGGTTCCAAACGTAAGATCCCTACCTATAATTTTCTTCTGCTTACGAAATTCCTCAGAATACATTTCTGTGTTCTAAAACTTTAACAGAAGCACAACTCATTCTTGCACAAATGAGAAAAAAAACAAGCCAAATAAAACCCATGCAGTATTGCCCAGTACTCTCAGCCTCGCACAGTTGAAGGCTCCTCTGGCAGGGTTCCAGCCTCAGAAACCCATGAACCAGGTACCCGGGGATCCCACTGTATCTCAGATCTGAGAGGTTTGGAAACTTCAATGGGACTACCTCCACATGCAGATGTGAGCTTCTTTCTCCTTCCTCCTTTGTTTTTCTAAACACACCTGAGCACATATGAGGCTGGTGTTCAGCTGCTATGCATGGGCGACCTCTAGGAGAGCCAGGACTGACAGGTTTCACCTTCTTTGCAATGCTTTCAAACTGCCCTCAGCCCTTTCTCTGGTTTAAACTGTTTGTCTCATGTACTTCTTTTACTGATACAGGACTCCGGGCTCCAAGATTGATATTAACCAGAAGTTAACCAGTCTGTTCATCTTCCCAGGAACAGACTGTTTGTATCTAAACATTAAGCTAGTTAAAAACCTGAGTGGATTCAAGTTTCCACATGTAGAGCATGCCATGGCCCGGGCACCAAGGATTTTTTTGATTCTTAAAGTACGCCCTCTCCTTAACTAGACTCTGAACTACAGACCCCAGTTTCTACCTCAGCTTGTCTCCATCAGACGCATATGCCAAACATGGACAACAGACCCAGCCTCAAAAGGGACTGCCACAGCATTTCTGTGCAGTGAACACATGCTCTTGAACCCCGTAGGAAGCTGTCCTTTTGCAAGTCTTGCTTCTGGGGGGGGCTGCATTAGTCAGCGTGAGTCACTTTAACAAAATACCACTGACTAGGGGGCTTCAACCAGAAAGGTATTTTCTCACCATTCTGGAGGCGGGGAAGTTCAGCATCAACGTGCCTGACAATCTGGTTTCTCCTAAGAGCTCTCATCGGACTTGCAGTCAGCCTCTTTCTCCCTATGTCCTCAGTGCCACATCGAGAAAGCAAGCTCTCTGCATCTCTTTTCATAAGGGCACTAACCTCATCACGAGTGTCGCCCCCCCCGCAAGACCTCATTACCTCCCAAAAGTCCCATCTTCAAATACCATCACAGCAGAAGTTAGGGCTTTCAACAAATTGATTGGGGACAGAGGGGTGGGGGGAGGCAGGCACAATTCAGCCCACAGAAGAGACAGTCATAAAGAAGGAAGTTAAATAGTGAAGACTGGCCCCAAAGAAGCAAAGGACTCAACTCTCAAAGTTCTTGACGCCTTCTCCCTCAACATGCCTTCTGCCAATCACTGAAAAACACAGCGTGACTTACTTCCTCCAAATGCCAAAGCCCCGTCCTGAGCAAAGGCAAAATGACATCTCCCTGGATCCTCACCTTACAGTAAATTTCCTTGAGCCATAAAAATCTGCAAATCTGCACATGGCAGAAACTGTGTCTCCTAATGCAAATACAAAAATCATGATGATCATGCTCTCTTCACATGGAAAGTCCATTTGACCTGCCTCTCACTTAGCCAGCTGTAGCTTTAAAGGCCATTTGGAGAGTATCACACACTCGCACAGTCTCTCCCCAACGTTTCCTGAAATCCAAGCTCCTCTAGGGAACCAGCAAAACACAGCATATTGGGAAGCCCTGCACTTCAGGGGACATTTCTGTCCCTGTACTTCAGGGAGGGTTTCAGAATGGCTCATTATCAAAACCAAAACCATACAGAAATTACCAGGCACAACAATGCTAACAGAAACAGATGCAAGTGAGCCGGCAATCCGGCTCCGACCTAGCAGCACAGGTCGGATTAGGTGACCACTGGCTTTGCCTTGGGCTCTCAGGAACAGATGGCAACTCTAAGCATTTCCTTTGGTCATTTCCAATCTGTACCTGCCCTGGGCCACTTTCTGTATTACTATCCACAGAAAGGATCCCGGGAGTTCTCAGTGCACTATGTGGCCAGGAATCACTTTCTTCCTGCTTCCGTTGGCTTTTAACTTACTAAGTAGCTTTTCAAATTGGTTTTTTTTTAAATCTAGTCAAGACACTTTTTTTTTTCATTTAATCCTCACAAAACCGCTATGACACAGATACTATTATCATCCCCCTGTTGTACCTGGGAGACAGAGACGCAGCGAGAGGGCATGCCCTGCTCCAGGTCACTGTGACTATGAAAGGTGGCGCCAGGATGCGGACTCAGGCAGTCTGGCTCCAGAATCCAAGCTGCCACGTTAGCAAAACCAGACATTATGGTTAAAATGAAGCCAAGGCAAAAAGAGGATATCGTCTGAAGAAAAATTATTAATAGTGCAGGGAGTTCTCAAATATGGCAAATATCATGAATACGGCATCAGATCACTGACATCTGAAATATATTTGTCTACATGTTTCAATACAGTCTCTTCCAGCTCATCTTCTAGATCCGCAACTACCAAGAACTCCTGTAACTTAGGTCATTCTATGGGTACAGAGAACAAATCATTAAAAGTGAACCTGCATGGCATTCCCGTCGTGGCTCAGTGGTTAACGAGCCCAAACAGTATCTATGAGAACAAGGGTTTGATCCCTGGCCTCGCTCAGTGGGTGGAGGATCCAGCATTGCCACAAGCTGTGGTGTAAGTTGCAGATGTGGCTTGGATCCTGCACTGCTGTGGCTGTGCTGTAGGCCGGCAGCTACAGCTCCGATTAGACCCCTAGCCTGGGAACCTCCATATGCCGTGGGTGCGGCCCTAAAAAGACAAAAGACAAAAAAAAAAAAAAAGAAGCGAACTTGCAAGGCCAAATTAAAGAATGTTCCAGGGATGTTATGCTTTATGGTCTAATAAACAGTGGCTACATTGCACACTTTCCTGCTAAGCTCCCCAAAACAAACACTGGAATGCAGATGTGAATGATTTGGGGCCAGACCCTAGGTAAGTATCATGGGACCATCCCCGGCACTCTGCACCCCCCCCTTCAGCCCCCTCCCCCATCACGGTACACTATCTGTGCCTTCTCCCGTTCAGACTCCACTAAGAGCAGAAAACACACGCACGCGCTAAAGGGAGGGTTAGTGAGGTCCTTCCAGGTTTCTGCTTGCCTCTCTTTGGGGCTCTTATGAAACACTGAGAATCACAAATCAGAGCATCTTAGAGCACAACGTTTTCCTCACATCTCCCGGGCCCGTGACCCCTCTCTCCAAGAGGAAAAAAAAATCCCTCCTCCGTTCCTTTGAAATGCAAATCCCAGCATGCAGCATAACGCACCACTCTGTTTCATACACGCTTGCAACACAGACCTAAACTGAGGGGAGCATGGAAGCCTTGCAATGAAACCCGCCCGAGCTCAGGGTGCACGTCAGCTTCATGACAACGTTGGCCACCCTACAAAAGAGAGAGAGCGAAACCCGTGAGATTCGGCTATAATGAGAAAGCCAGAAATAATGAGTGTCTACCTACAAGGCCAAGGTTGGCACGGAAGAGAAAAATGCCCCTGCGCAAACGAGCTTAAGCACTCTGGGGCAGGCAATCCGTGTTAATTCAATCACCTGTCCAAGTCAAGTGATCCCCTTAATGCCACTGACTTTTCTCCCCTTGAATGGAGAGCTAGCAGCACGCAATCCTGTCTTTTCTTGCTGAAGCCTGTCACGCACGATGGGGACCATGTGAAGCGCTACCCCTGCTGGGAAGAGCTGGGAACAAGTGAACAAAGAGCCTGTCGCCTCCATCATCACAAAGAATTAAAAAGAAATTAAAATAAATGGATTGTACGAAGCACCCTCAGTAAACGCTAATTACTTCCTAGTGGATGCTTGGCTATCAGATCTCACTACCAATTACAGGTTTTTCTTGGAGGAGGGGGCACCCATCTATGGCTCGGTTTTCTTTCTTTTTCTTTAGTCGGTCTCTCCGAATGTTGCGGGGAGCCCTTTCCCTTTGCCCTAGACACTGACAGTGCAACTTGAAATGTAAAGGATGCGACCCGAACGTTGACTGCAATATCTCAAGTGACCGATTCTCCCTCGAAATATCTCTCGCTTTGCAGATTTCACAGGACCTAGGCAGGGCCTTCAACCAGAATCATAATCTACAGCATCCCCTGCTAAAGTGCCAAGGGCAAAACCAGAGGGCGCTGTTTTCTCACTTGAAATATTCTCATTCTGCATGGAAGAGGGCTCTCACCACTTTCGTTGGCCTATTTAAAGCATTTCCACCAGTGTTTCAGTATCTGTTTTTCCTTCTGCCTATAAAATAGTACTTCAGTACAATGTGAAGTCCCAAATACCACGCAAGGCACCAAGGAAGTAAGGTCGTAAGGGTTAAGGAGAAGTACGCAACGGTCACACACAACAGTAAAACCCGTCGTGTTAATAAAGGGATGGACGGTGCTTTTCGGGGTCACGGATGCACGCGCGCTGCCGCACGAGACAGGAAGGGAAAGGCGGGAACGCTTTTGCAGAGGAGGAGCACTGGAGTGAGTTCTGAGCGGAAACAGAAGGTAGAGAAGCGACAAGGAGAAAAAGCACGACGAAAAGCAGAGCCCCAAGGAGACAGGCTGTGCGTGAGAAACGGCGAAGTGACAGACTCCTTCGGCGTTTAGGACCTGCTAAGTGTGTCGTGACTTTAGGGCACGTGGGTGGAGACGCCTGCGAGGAAGTCTGACTGTCCTGAGGGAGGGAAGAGGTGGACGCAACCCCCAGGTGCTGGCTGAGGCCAAATGAAGAGAGCAGACTTCCCGGGAGGGGTGTTGTGACAGAAGAAGTCCGGGGACAGACCTCAGAGGACACCCCCCCCCCAGGACCCTGACGTCTCACCGGCCTTTGCATTCTTTCCGGAGCGTGGGAAGCTCATTCCCACCGCAGGGCCTTGGCACACGCTACCTTGATGTGGAATGCTTCTCTGCTGCCTTCTACCTGACATTACTCAGGTCTCAGACCTCAGCGTAAAAGCCTCTTCCTTAGGGGGAGTCCACTCCTGCACCCCCTTCCCCAGTGCTCTGCAGTTTCCTTCATAAGGCAACACGAAGTTTAAATTATGCATTGACAGATGAATGGATGAAGAAATTGTGGCATATGTGCATACAATGGAATATTACTCAGCCGTTAAAAAGCACGAAATAATGCCACTCGCAGCAACATGGATGCAACTACAGATTATAGTACCAAGTGAAGTCAGTCTTTTCTCAAAGAGAAAGATAAATACCAAATGATACCACTTCTATGTGGAATCTAAAATATGGCACAGATGAACTTATCTACAAAACAGAAAAAGATTCACAAACATAGAGAACAGACTAGTGGTGGCCAAGCAGGAGGCAGGGAGGGAGTGGGATGGACTGGGAGTCTGGGGTTGGTAGATGCAAACTATTCCATTTAGAATGGATGAGCGACAAGGTCCTCCTGTACAGCACACGGGACAGACCATGATAGAAGGTAAGAAAGTTTATAATATAAACTGGGTCACTTTGCTGTACAGCAGAAATTGGCCCAACATTGTAAGTCAACTATAATTTAAAAAATAAATAAAAAGCTGAAAAAAAAAAAGAAATGCTGCAGTGGTATGTATAATCATTTAAATATCTGTTCCCCCAAGAGACCCACCGGCTTTGTCCTCCACATCCATCACCAGGTTTGCCACAGAGAAGGGTCTCAATAAATATTTCCTGAGTTACGAGGAAGGCACTGAGGTCAGAGAACCTGGAGGTGACTCAGAGATTAGGAGTATCCAGGGACCAAGGGACAGGGGTGTCAGGACGAAAGTAGTTAATAAGGGGAAGCTACCAGGACAAGTACAATTAAAACACCACAGAAGGAGTTCCTGTCATGGCTCAGTGGTTAACAAATCCAACTAGGAACCATGAGGTTGCGGGTTCGATCCCTGGCCTCTCTCAGTGGGTTAAGGATTTGGCGTTGCTGTGAGCTGTGGTGTAGGTTGCAGATGTGGCTCGGATCCCGCATTGCTGTGGCTGTGGTGTAGGCCAGCAGCTACAGCTCCGATTAGACCCCTAGCCTGGGAACCTCCATATGCCGCAGGTGCGGCCCTAGAAAAAGGCAAAAAGACCAAAAAAAAAAAAACCTCAGAGGCCACTCATAGGCCACCTAATAATAACAATGAAACTTGCTAAGGCTGTCACTTAATCAGGTCAAATGTATGAATCAGACCCGTTCAACCACGGCTTATTACCTACAAAGTGAAGGCAAATTCCTTAGCCAGTACCCAGGGCTTTCCTCAAGCTTAACCCCCACGGACCTCCATCTCCACCCCTCATGTTGGGATACAGGACTCATGCCCTGTCACTGGATGTTCTGATTTCTGTGCCTGGACCACTCCAGACACACTGGCTTCCCAGCTCGCTAACCTAACAGACCCCACAAATACTCGAGAGCCAAGGGGAAACGCCAGTTCCTCACCAAAATCAACCTAAACCTAACTGTTCCAGCCCACGGTGACCCTGCATCTGAAGCCCTAAGTCACTCACAAACTTCATATACTTTTTTTTTTCTTTTTACGGCCACACCCACGGCATATGGAAGTTTCCAGGCTAGGGTTGAATCAGAGCCACAAACTGCCAGGCTACATCACCGTCACAGCAATTCAAGATCCGAGCCACGTCTGTGACCTACACCACAGCTCACGGCCACACTGGATCATTAACCCACGGAGCGAGGCCAGGGATCGAACCCACATCCTCACACATCCTACTGGGGACCGTTAAATGCTGAGCCACTAGGGAGCTCCCCCACATACTTGTTACAGTCTTGTGTACTTTATCTCCCCTAATTTATCAGCAAGTTTCCCAAGAGCAAAAACCACATCTTTCACTGACTTCTGTCTATCAGAAGCACCATGGCCATGGTCTGCACGCAGGTGACACATTTCATCTCTGGAACACTCATGTTTGATCCAGAACTGGGCTCCCGACCTGCCCCTCCAGGCTCTGCCTGCCTCAGCCGATGGCACCCACAACTCCATCTCTTCCCCACTTGTGCCAAAGGTCCCGGAGTCTTTCTATGAGTCTCCCTCTTTTATACCTCTTACCTAATCTAACTGCAAATGCTGTGGGCCCAACCCGAAAAGGATGAGCAGAGTCCGGCCCCCCAGCACCTCCATCACAACCACCCTGACCCAAGCCTCTGGATCTCTTGCCTGCCTTACAACAGCCTTGGCCTCGCTGCCCTCATCTCCACAAAGCCCCTGAGCGATCCTCTCAGAATTAAGTAAGAAACTGGCACTTCTCTGCTCAAAACCCTCCAGCTTCATATTACTCAGCTGTCAAAAAGAATGAAATAATGCCATCTGCAGCAACATGGATGGACCTAGAGATTATCACACCAAGTGAAGCCAGACAGAGAAAGAGAAATATCATATGATATCACTTATACGTGGAATCTTTAGAAGGATACCAGTGGGAGTTGCCGTCGTGGCTAAGCGGAAACGAATCTGACTAGCATCCATGAGGATGCAGGTTTGATCTCTGGCCTCGCTCAGGTGGGTTAGGAATCCGAACTTGCCGTGAGCTGTGGTGTAGGTCACAGCTCAGATCTGACGTTGCTGTGGCTGTGGTGTAGGCCGGCAGCTACAGCTCCGATTTGACCCCTAGCCTGGAAACCTCCATATGCCGAGGGTGTGGTCCAAAGAAGACAAAAAAAAAAATACCAATGAACTTATTTCCAAAGCAGAAACAGGCTCACAGACATAGAAGACAAACTTACGGTCACCAAAGGGAAAGGGTTGGGGGGAGGGGTAAATTTGGAATTTGAAATTAACAGATATACACTACTATATATATAAGAGATAAACAACATGGGCCCACTACATAGCCCAGGGAACTATACAGTCAATACCTTATGATAATCTACAATGGAAAAGAATCTGAAAAAGAATATATGGTTATACTATATATAATTCCTATATTTACATATTTATATTTTATATATCAATTATAAATAATATATATTAATAACTGAATCACTTTGCTGTACACCTGAAAGGCTGTAAAGCAACTACTTTTAAATTTAGAAAAAATTAAAAAAAACCTCCAACCTCCTCCAATGTCACACAGGAAAGCAAAAACCCTAATGATGCATACAAGGCCCTTCCCAGTGTGGCACCTACATTCCTCAGACCTCATGCCTGACCAGTCCAGCCCCCACCTAGTCACTGAGCTCAGATGCACAGGCCAGTTTGCTGTTCCACGTGCACAGAAACACTCCCTTCCCAGGGCTGTGTGGCTTGCCCTTCTCTCTGTCTGGAGTGCCCTTCCCCCCACAGGGCTGCACCCTCCCTCCACGAACCCTTCAGGAGACCCCGTGAGGCTCTCCCTCGGGACCTTACTCAAAACATTCACCATCCCAGCACATCAATCACTCTTCCTTCCAAATGCATTTTCATGCCCTCACCACCACCTAGCATACATCTATCTTCCTCTATTTTGCTCTGCTTTGTCCACTGCTATATCCCCAGTGCCCGAAATAGAGCCTGGAACCAATTAAGAACTCAATAAAGGTTTATTGAATGTATATCAAATCAACATATTTATCGACTCTTTGAAATATGGTATTTATATTCATGTTTAAGACTGATCCATGCAAAACACCACCAGCTTATAAGTCAGGGCCATCCAGAGCCAAAGGTGAGTAGAGATGGTTAAGACAGGCACGCTCCGAAACTTGACCCCAACCAAGCCTGCTCGTGGTACTTTGCTGCCTCCCACAAACAAGTCTGGATCCGTGAGCAGGCAGGTTATCAGCTGCCTAACTTGGGAAAGACATGTTTCTTTCTGGCCTGCGGTATCCTTTTCTGGAGAACACTTAACCGCCCTCAGCAGTGCGTGTCGAAAAGCATCTGTGCAGTAGCCGGACCACAGGCTTCAATAAATGCTGACAATCAAGTCAGCTCCTCCTCTCTAATCACAGACATAAATAAACAGCATCAATGCTAGCCTCCTTGTTGGCCTTCTGGCATCAATCAGTTGCCAAGAACATTTTTCAATCTTGTTGAACACAAAAGTCTGTATTCTCACCAAATATTCATAATGTTCACCAGATAATGTATTAAAAAAAAATCACTGCAAAGCATGATAAAAAGCAAAATATGAATGATGCTTTTCCTAAAACACCCAAACTAAATCTGTTAAGAGAAAAATCTACTAAAGAGAAATGTATTTATTCATTCATTCATCCATTCATTCAGAAATACAATGACCTAAAGTCTAGCTCAATCACTGACGAGAAATTTCAGTATAGTCATTCCAAGTGGACTCTTACTAAAAAAAAAGCAAAGAGTGAAAATGGAAAACACTAGCAGACTTTAGAATTTTAAGTTCTAAATGATACATGGGTAAAGAACCCAACAAAATGGCAAACTCTCCTGTTAAATCTAGTAAGAGTTAAATTTTGTCCAATTCCTGTCCGCCAGGGAAATGTGGACCTTGTCTTTAAAAAATAAAAGAACATTTTACTTTGAAATACTTATCATTTCACAAGAAGCAGCAAAAAATACAGAGAGGTCCCATATATTCTTTACTCAGTTTCCTCCCCCACAACATCTTAACTTCAATTCCACAGAAAACCAGTATTCCATGGTATGGCTATATTACCGCCGTTTAACCAGTCACCCATTAAAGGACATCTCGATAGTTTTCACTTTTCTGATACTCTGAACAAAGGTGCTATGAACATTTATGCACAGGTTTATGTACGAACATAAGTTTTCATTTCTCTGGGATAAACACCCAATAATGCAATTGCTGGGTCGTGTGGTAAATACACGTTCAGTTTTATCAGAAACTGCCAAACTGGATTCCAGAGTGGCCGTACCATTTTATATTCTGAGCAGAAAATGTATCAGTGATCCAGTGTACCTGCATCTTCAGCAGCATTTGGCACTGTCACTATTTTTTTTTTTTAATTTGTTTTTTTGCCTTTATCTAGAGCCGCACCCACGGCATATGGAGGTTCCCAGGCTAAGGGTCTAACAGGAGCTATAGCTGCCAGCCTTGGCCACAGCCACAGCAATGCGGGATCCGAGCTGCGTCTGCAACCTACACCACAGCTCACGGCAACGCCGGATCCTTAACCCACTGAGCAAGGCCAGGGATCGAACCCGCAACCTCACGGTTCTTAGTCGGATTCATTAACCACTGAGACACGAAGGGAACACCCCGTCACTATTTTTTAAATTAAGCTATTTTTATTTTTAAAGTCACAAATTTTTATTTTAGCCATTCTGATAGGTGTGTGGCAATATCTCATTGTGGTTTTAAGGTACATCTTCCTAATGGCTAATGATCGGAACTGTTTTTCATGTGTTTATTTGCCATCTGGATATCCTCTTCAGTGAAATATCTGTAAAGGCTGTTCAGCCTCTTGTCCTTTGCCCATTTTCCAGCTAGATTGGTTGTTCATTACTACTGAATATATAAATAGAATATATATTTCTATATATTCCAGATATTGCTCACTTTCGGACATGTGATTTAGAGATATTTTCTCCAGGCTGGAGCTTGTCTTTTCATCCTCTTAAGATCTTTTGCAGAGCAAAAGTTTTTAATTGTGGCTTGTCTTTTCATTTTCTTATGCTGGCTTTTAAAATTAAAAAAGAAGTTCTTAATTTTCATGAGGTCTAATTTATTAACTTTCATGGGTCATGCTTTTGATGTGATATCTAAGACGTTTTTCTAATACAAAGTCAAACACACACACAAAAGCATACTGCTAGGAGTTTTGCAGTGGTAATTCTTAAATTTAGGTCCATGATTCGCTCTGAGATAATTTTGCGTTCGGTGTATGGCAACAGTAGAAGGTCACAGGTTTGCATATGGATATCCAATTGGTCCAGCAACATTCGTTGAAAAAAAGACTATCCTTCCTCCACTGAAATACTTCACTTAGCACCTTTGTCAAAAATCAGTTTATCATATGTTGGGGTTTATTTCTGGACTTTCTATTCTGTTCCACTGATCTCTATGTCTGTCCTTAGGCCGTTACCAAATTCAATAATGTAAGTCCTCCAACCATAAGCTTTTTCAAAATTCTCATGGCTATTCTAAGTCTTTTATCTTTCATTTGTTACAGACATAGTTCTATAAACAATATTAAATAAAAAACCAAATATGTACCTATAGTCTTTTCTAGAACACCAATTTTTTTTTCTCTTTACAGCTGCACCTGCGGCATACGGAGCTTCCCAGGCTAGGGGTGAATTGGAGCTACAGCTGCCGGCCTACACCACAGCCACAGCAATGCCAGATCCGAACAGCACCTACGACTTACACCACAGTTTGCGGGAACACTGGATCTTTAATCCACTGAGTGAGGCCAGGGATCAAACACACATCCTCACTACAGGACACTATGTCAGGTTGTTCACCCGCTGAACCACAACAGGAACTCCCAGAACTCCACAGCGTATGAGGTTTTTCTCAGCAACAGAACGTACTGTACTGTTAACCACTGTCATCCTTCTCCCCAGCTGTCCATCTCATCCTTTCATGGAACAGAAACAGCTGAAACTTACCAAAAATAATCCCCGCCATAATAAAAAGAAAAAAATCTATACAGAGGAAAACAAAATCTAGAATAAAATACTCAAAACGTTACCTGTGATTATTGTTGAATCATATGACCAATGGCAGCTTTTCTTTTCCTTGGTATATACATATTCCCAAACTTTCCAAATTATGCATGTTATACTAAAATGTATTTTTCCTCTTATAAAACATACAGCTTTTTAATATTTAATTTTCCTTTTCTTCTAACCTTTGCTTTTTTGGTGGAGTAATAAATACAGTACTACCATCTAAACGACTAGCATGAATATGTCAGAGTCTTTACCACGATTCCTGGACTTTGCTTTTCCATTTCACAAAATCCAAGATAGAACAACAAGCTGTTTTAATACCTTCCTTTATTCATTTACTGCTATATTTCATAAATATCCCAGAGTCAACCTTGCTGTATTTCTCTGTCATCTTAATAAAATATACTTTTATTTTTTTCTCATTAGCCTGGAGCAACATGCAATAGGAAATAATTTGGAACACACAGGAAGGAAATGAGATTTCAGTTTCCCCAAGAGTAAATGTTTTTTCCTACTTTTCAAGAATGGGTGTTGAGTTCAGCATGACGAATACCGATTTCTTCCTTAAATCGTATTATTAACCAGAATGCCTTGAAGAAATGCAGCACCAAATGTTAGTGAAATAGAGCTTCAGCAAAAGTTGGTTTCATGTTTAACGAAATGGTAAACAGAGTGTTTCAGTAGCTGAACCTCGTTCTTCTCTCACTCTACCAGATCCTTCCTAGTTCCATTTCTTTGCCTCGAGCCCATGATCTATCACTTCAGAAATTATGAATACAAACTCCTTCAGCTTCCATCCCCCTTGTCTCCCTGACCTGGGTCAACCCCTTCTCTGTTCTCCTCCTGGGTAATTGATCGCTGACCCTGAAAACCACAGAGCACACCCAGAGCACCTGGCTCTATCCGAGGGTCAGCGACAGCTGGCTACTCAACACTAAACGGAAATTGTCTCCTCACTCCCGTCAATTTTCAGCCTCTGCTAGATCATCAAGCGACTCTACTGTTCAATGAAAATCATTGAAAACTCTCTTAAAACACACAGAACGATAGCTCCTGGCCAGGAGATACTCACTCTCTCAAATGGCAGCAACGATGTTTCGAGAATGTATTCAAATAAGGGAAGCCCTCCCCCCGACCCCTGCACTGTCAAGGTTTCATAACACTAGTACATGAAAGAACGGTGGGGAAGTCTCGCGGCAGCCAATGAAACACACATTCCAGGAAGTAAAACTGTACCCCACAGACTCTGCCCTCCGTTCAATGCCACGACCCTGCATTCAGGTCTAAGGTTTGAACTTCCTGGTTGAAATTAACAACACAGAGGAACACGAAGGTGGGAAGAAGGAAAGGAAGTCTTGAACGGTAAACTTTACTTCCCACTGGTTCCAGAAGTGATCTGGGGAAAAGCCCATTCTCATCTGCGTTTTCCTATCCATCACCAGACTCTTGAAGAAAATATTTTTTTTTTTCTTTTTTAGCCACATCTGCAGCATATGGATATTCCTGGGCCAGGGATGGAATCCCAGCCGCGGGTGCAACCTACGCCACAGTTTTGGCAACACCGGATCCTTAACCCCTGCGACACAGCTCCAACTCTGAGAAAATACATTATTTTTTTTAAGCCACAAAGCTCAGCGTTTGAAAGTACACTGGGCCCTCAGGCTGAAGTCCACCAAAAAGTAAGTCTGATCCTCATACACATCAATTAAAACTGTACAGAGCCACAGAGCACACTCCCCAGTCCTACAGCTATTACTCAAGTAAGTGCAAGCCTGCATCGTAACTACAGAAAACACACAGACCAGGCTCTAGAGACAGCAGATCAGTACCTTCCTTTCCAAGTGCAAAGGAACACATGCTCAGACATGGGGAAAGAGAAAAGCCAACAGCTCTGAGTCCAGTGCTGCCTGTGGGACAGCAAGCACCAGACAGAGATTAAGCCTAGGAACCCGTTACCTGGATGCTAAACATCTATTTAGTAAAGGTCAGAATTTTACTGCAGTTTGTGACATCAAGAGATAAAGTAAGCATGTACCATGTTACTACAGATCATTGGTTAGGCTTCTAAGTATCTTTTTTTTTCCATTATAGCTGGTTTATTGATTTCTGTCAAATTTCCCAACTGCACCATGTGGTGACCCGGTTACGTGTACACATATGGATTCGTCACATGTGATTAGACATAGTTCCCAGTGCTATACAGCTGGATCTCCTTGCTTTTCTATCCCCAAGGCAATAGTTAACCCCAGACTCCCATAACCTCCCACCCCCTCCCCCACCCCCTTGGCAACCACAGGTCTGTTCTCCAAGTTCGTGATTTTCTTTTCTGTAGAAAGGTTCATTTGTGCCATATATTAGATTCCAGATTTAAGTGATATCATATGGTATCTGTCTTTCTCCTTCTGACTTGCTTCACTCAGTATGAGGGTCTCTAATTCCATCCATGTTGCTGCAAATGACATTGTTTTATTCTTTTTTTATGGCTGAATAGTATTCCATCATGTATATATACATCTTCCTAATCCAGTCAACTGTCAATGGACATTTGGGTTGTTTCCATGTCTTGGCTATTGTGAATAGTGCTGCAGTGAACACACGTGTGCAAGTGTCTTTTTCAAGGAAATTTTTGTCTGGATATATGCCCAAGAGTGGGATTGCTGGGTCATATGGTAGTTCTATGTAGAGTTTTCTAAGGTACCCTCCATACTGTTTTCCAGACCCTTTAACTAAAGCAACATCACCACCATATCACTTACAGGATTTACTGGAATCTCACACTAAATTCACTTCCACTAATTGAACAAGTGTCACCAAGTAATGTGAGATTTTGTGGTTCCTACCACATGCCGTCATTATAACATGACATCCTCTGTTACACTTCCACTGACTGACAAGTTTTCAATGACTAGGTCAAATGTGTTTTCTTAGTTTTACTCTGAATGAGCCCTTGGGCTGGGATATCCTAGCAAAGTTGTCTAAACATATGACTATCAAATTGTTTTAATTATAAATTATTTTTAATAACTCTAAGAATTGTGAAATAGCAACAGGCTATTTTTTTTTTCTTTGCTTTCTGGGGCTGCACCTGCGGCACATGGAGGTTCCCAGGCTAGGGGTCGAATCAGAGCTACAGCTGCTGGCCTACACTGCAGCCACAGCAATGCCAGATCCAAGCCGTGTCTGTGACCTACACCACAGCTCACGGCAACGCCAGATCGTTAACCCACTGAGCAAGTTCAGGTAGGGATCGAACCCGCAACCTCACAGTTCCTAGTCAAATTCATTAACCACTGAGCCACAAAGGGAACTCCCACAACAGGCTATTTAAATAAAGGTTTTTAAATAGCATTTAGTAGTAAGATAATAAATAATAAGTGATATATAAGTATTTACGTCCCATGAAACAAAAGAAAACACAGAGTTTGAGGATTAGAGAGCAAATTAATTTAATAAACGTTTATGGAGAGCCTATTGCGTGCCAGGCATGGTTCTAGGTGCCGGGAACACAACACAGTGTAGGAGATATGTGGGTCACCCCCTCCTTCCTATGAAAAACTGATTTTGCTCAGAAATTCCCTTCTCCTCCAGTGCATCCCCCAGAAGAAGCTGGCCACACACACCTGGCTCCATGGTTGGCCCCGACTGATCCAAGGGCAATCCCATTCCTATCACCAAAGATGGGTTCAAGAATGGGTCTGTGCCTCAACCTAGCTCAAAGTGCTTTCCTGGAAACTTCTGGAAAAGACTTACCTCTACCTTGTGGGGCCTCAAGGAAGTAGCTCTCTCTTCCTCTAGACAGTGTGTTGAGAGGCCTAGAGCTGCTGCAGCCTCAAGGACGGCTTGAGAAGATGGAGGAGGGGAGAGCCAAGGTATGCACGTGGAGGTGGAGGTGGAAGCTCCAGAAGATGGCTCGCTAGATCCAACCGTGCCTTCTGGCTCCCATATTTACATGTGAAAACACATCTCATAATGTAACTCATCTTACTTAACCAGGGGTTCTGCACAAGCACGTGAAGGCAACTCTTCAAGGACAGATGGTTTCTTTGCTTCAGAATGTATAATGGGGGGGGGCAAGACACTGATCCAATATCGAAAATGAGTCTCCTTCATTCTGAAGGACGGCGGAGACAGAGCAAGATTTTAGAAAGGCGAAAACCCTTTAGAGAAAGTCAGGTTTTAGCTCTTAGCTAAACTATTTAAATGACAGCATCTCATGCAAACTATTATATATGGAATGGATAAACAGCAAGGATCCACTGAGAGCACAGGGAACTATACTCAATATCCTGTGATCAACTAGGTGGAAAAGAATATGAAAATGAGTGTCTGTGTATATGTATGCGTGTGTGTGTGTGTATATATATACACATACACACATACATATATTTATAATATAATTGAATCACTTTGTTGTGCAGCCAAAATTAACACAATATTGTAAATCAATAAAATACTTTTAAAAAAATAATAATAAATAACAGCCTCTCAGAATAATAGTGTGAATCAAATCTTTCCTGGCATTCTACCATCTATGTGGGTCTCGTCAATTTTTAAATGAAAAAAAACACTTAGGTTTTTTTAGTTTAGGTTTAACAGGCAACAAAGTGATGAGTAAAACAAATGCTAGAGCACTACAAATAGCAAACCTACCAAATAATCACTTTATAAAACTGCTATCAATCCTCTTAATGAGAATAATTCTTACTGATACATTCTAAATACCTACGAACAGAAACCAATTGTTTTCGTTTAAAGGTACAATTTTGGAGTTCCCGTCGTGGCACAGTGGTTAACGAATCTGACTAGGAACCATGAGGTTGCGGGTTCGATCCCTGGCATCACTCAGTGGGTTAAGGATCCGGCGTCGCCATGAACTGTGGTGTAGGTTGCAGACACAGCTCGGATCCCGTGTTGCTGTGGCTGTGGCAAAGGTCGGCGGCTACAGCTCCTGTTAGACCCCTAGCCTGGGAACCTCCATATGCCATGGGTGCAGCCCTAGATAAAGCAAAAAAAAGACCAAAAAAAAAGGAACATTAACAATACAGAACCTCTGAAACATAGGCGTAATAAAGTGGCAAGGTAAGGGCATACCCAGGGTGAAAAAACATAAAACAACAAAAAAAGAATCTATTGAATCATCTAAGTTTTAAATTTCTCTAACAAAGAACAAATAATTTCTACTGGAGTCATTATTTAGTACTTTACTGAGCACCTATTATGTGCCCCATACTGTGCTCATTGGTGGAAGTACATTGGAGCCTTTCTTTATAAACAATTGCCTTGAAAGGGAGACCACAAAGCACATCTCACCAATACATATGAATTACAATTACAAGAACATTATAGAAACAATGATTTTGGAGGCCCTACTTATCTCAAGATACCTGGTATCAAATCAAGGCTCCTCAGAGTGAACCCACAGAAAACAAAACAGTTTTTACAGTAAGTTGTAAAAAAGAAAGGAGAATTTATGTGGTTGTCAATCCCCAAAACTGCCTACAATGAGCCATGACTCCTGGTATTCTTGTCCTTGTGTGGTTCCATCCCTCAGTGAACCAGGTTGTTCCCCTGTGACTAACAGTTGGTAGGAGAACAGTATGTAGCCTCTAATTATAAGATCATAAAGATAATAAAAGGCATTGCAGCTTCAATCTTGGCCTCCTGGATCACTTACTATTCCTTCTTTTAATTCCATGCTTCATTTTGGTCTATTGGCAATACTTGTTTAAGTTTTCATTTGTCCAAAAATGTATTTATTTTGCATTTGTCTTTGAAGTGTATTTTTACTAGACATAAAAATTTTGGTTGGCAGTTTTTTTCCTTTAACTTAACATAGAGAAATGCATTGTCTTCTGACTTTCATTGATTCTATCAGAAAGTCAGTTGTCAGTTTTACTCTTACTCTGTTGAAGAGACTGTATATTTGGAGGCTTGTGAAGTTTCCTAGTCTATGATGTCTTTCATCAGATGTGGAAAATTCTCAGCCATTAACTCTTCAAATACTGATTATGCCCCTCAGATCTTCCCTGGGATTAGAGTCCCTAAGATGAATCTCAAGCCTAAGATATCCAAAACAAAACTTTTGGTTTTCTCCCCAAAACCTACTATTTGCTAAGACTCCCCCAACTAAGTGATGATAATCACTCCAACTAAGAAAAGATAATCACATCTCCCAGCTTCTCAGGACAAAACCTAAGAGTGTTCATTGATTCCTCCACTTGCTCATCACATCCATCAACAGAACTTCTGAAACACATTCCGAACTTAGTAATTCTTCCTCAGCTGCTCACCCTCACCAGAGTACACACCACTTGTCTCTTAGGCAGACTCCTTGTACAGGAGCCTCCGGACTGGGCTCTCCACAGTCTACTCTCCAGGCACATCTGCAGTCAGATTTCTACAGCATGAATCAGGTCACATACTTCCTGCTCTTCCTGGAAACTCCAATGTCTTGGCAACATGCTCTCTCTCCCATGAGCTGCTCCTATAAACTCCCATGTCTTTCTAGCCACTTCACTTGACCAAGTGCAAATCTAACCAAACTTGAGAAATATCAACTAACAACAAGACTGCTCCCAGAGCCATGGACACCAATAACCATGGCAACCAATGAGAAGAGATGGTGAACAGCCCATCAAAGGTCTTCCCTGAAGAAGAGATGGAAGAGGCTGTGATGGGGAGGTCCAGTCCGGTGTTCCTTTCTCCTCCTCCCCCTATCTGTCATCTGCGCCTGCTTCTCCAGGTCAGGCCACTTGTCCAGTCATTTGGACGATGGAAATATCAAGACGGTTTTTGTTTTACAACTCAAAAAATAAGAGGTTATTTCATTTGGATTCCACCTTAAGGCCTAATTTTTTGTAAAAAGTGGAAATTTCGGTCTAATCCTATTCCAAATACCTTTTTTCTAATGTGTATGAAGAAATCAGAGTCTTTCTCAGCCCAAGAGTGAATATTTCATTTATTTATTTATTGTTATGGCTACACCCGTGGCATATGGAAGTTCCCAGGTTAGGGACTGAATCTGAGCTGGAGCTGCGACTTACACTGCAGCTGTGGCAACGGGGATCCTTTAACCCACTGCACCAGGCCAGGGAATGAACCTGTGCCTCCTCAGCAACCTGAGTCACTGCAGCTGGGATTCTCAACCCACTGCACCAGAGCGGGAACTCCAAGAGTCAACATTTTAAAGTAATCCAAACACTTGATGATAACCAAAACAGTTTCTAATTGCACAGAAAAGAGACTCATAAAATACAGGGATCTGCTTCCTTAATTTTTTATGCTACTTCTTTTTAACAAAATGCTTTAACAAAAAGGAAAAAGAGCCCTTCTTCACAACGATAACCAATTTACTGATGGACCAATGAAAGTCCAGCCATCGTAAAATTACTTTAAGGACCAGTTAAAATGAAGTGGAATTTAGTAGCTCTGAAAGGGCCTTATAATCAATGCCAATGGGAACTCATCTGAACGATTAAATTCATGGGAGGCTTGGAGAGTTGGCTCTAATTACATAGCTTTGAGGATTTAAAAACCCAGAGCAATTTAAGAAAGTTAGGTCCAAGTAGGGTGTCAGTTGAAGCCAGAGGCAAGATTCTAAAGAGCTCAATAGCTCTAAAAGTGTCTTCCCTCCGAGAAGGGTCTGCAGCTGATTTGCAAATAAGCAAATCAACCCTGTGTAAACATTACAGATGGGTGGTTTTGAAAGAAACATCGCTGGCAATTGTCCTTTGTCACACTTATATTTACCAACCTTTTCCTTTCTGCTTGCATCCAAAAGCTGCACAGAAACAAAGAGCATCCCGCATCCCCTCAAGTTACAGAATGAGGATGCTGCAAGGAGTCCTAGGGATCCGCCCAGCTTCCCAGACTCTGGTCTGAAACAAAGCTCTTATCAATCAGCCTACAGTGAATTAAAAGAATTTAAAAAAGATGACATATAGTGAACTCATCATAAAGCTGGATTTACTCCATCTCTAAAAGACTGATAGTTTCAGATTACAGCTACTCTACTTTTCTGGAGTTAAAATGGCCTTTGTCCCATGAACTCTCTACAAGCAACAAAAGCACAGAGAGAATGACAGTGACGGTGCTAAGTGACAACAGAGGATTTTTTTAACTACTTGGTTGGCAGAATAAAAATATGGAATATTTTCCCCACAGCTCTCGAGTCCCTGAAATCCCAAAGGCTAAGGATGCACTGATCTAAATCCAACGTTTCCCTTTATAAGATCTGAGTCCTGCTAATTGATGAATGTCTAACGCAAGGAGAAACACAAGCAGTAGGAGACTGAATAGAAGGGACTCACTGGGGAGAAGGAACCCAGGACCGACAGCCTAACACGAGGTGAGTCACCGCATCCCTCTCCCTGCAGCCCAGCCCAGAGGATGACAGAGAGCTTCCTAGGGCTCCAGCGGAACAGAAAAGCTCCAGTGTTCTCACTGTCTGTACCTTCTGAGGACTCTGGGAGTGAGTTACACCACCAGAGAAATGCATGTTCCAAGGCAAGGGATAGAAGAATGTATAATACAGGATGCCACTACTGTGAGATAATAAATCACACGTTACACTGCAGTGCGAATTTTCACCTGAGTAGGCAAAAACGCCCACCCCAAACTGATCAGGTTCTTCATTTGAGAGAAAAATGCCCATTCTTCTGATATCCATTTCCTCCTATTATTTTCCTTAAAGCAGCCCTGTGACCCCCCTTCATCGCTGTTACAGGCAGAAAGAGAAGAATGACATGGACAGAAAGCACTGTGAACTCCTCAGAAGTAGGCACAGCAATTATGCAGTTGTCTAATGAGGTTGGTCTTTCTGAGATTCCCTTCAAAGGATCATCACTGTCCCCAGACTTCAAACCCTGGGGCCCTGGAGTCTGCGCCAATGGCACACATCTTGGCAATAGCAGCTGTGCAGAAAGGGCTCGGCACTTGTGGTCACTCCCCTGGGTCCCCGTGCCAGCCTTTCAGGAGAAAGATAAGAAGCTGTCACCGTCGGTCGCTGTGGCAAGAGCAAGGACAGGGCGCAGGAGAGAAAGCTGCCCACATCCTCAGGTCGACTAGACCAAACTGCGCTGCTGGACCCATGCTTGCCACCTGATGCAGGAAGTGCCGATGTGTTTCCTCTTAGTATTGAGGGAAACCCACACTCACGATGAAGAGGGACCAGAGCGTTTAAACACTAGAGAACTTAAATACAACGTGATTCTTCTCGTAGGAAGATCTTTAACCTTTCCTCCCAATGGATATTTCCTAAGCAACCCAAAGAAAAGAAAATCGGTGGCAAAACACTGGGATTTATGCAAAGTTCTGGGTAACATTTCTCCTCCTCCAGAGCCCCCCCCCCCCGCCACTGCACAGTCAGCAGGCCCATAAATCAAACATGCGGTGGCGGGGGGCCCTAGTCACATACCCCAAAGGGTTACAGTCATCAGCAAATTGTCTGGGTCGTGACAGAGAGAGGAGGGTTTGCTTAATATAAAGAGCAAGGTCTTTTAGAAGCTAAAACTGTTGGCCACTCTTGGCATCTGTCTCACATGAGACTAGTCGGACCCATTCTTTCCCCACCGTTCTGCCCTCCGCAGGACAGTGGTGATAATTTACGACCTTTACCTGGGTTTTCATGGGCTCGCAGGGATTTGGGGATTATTTCTACAACTCAAACATTTGCTTCAGGTAGCGGAGGCAAGATGCTGCGTTCTGACTCCTTCATACGCTCCTCAAAAATGCAGCATTTAAAATTCACTTTAAAATTTCAATCAACACTCCATCCTTAAGTGTGTTTTTAAAAGGAGGGTGCATCGACTTGAAAATGCAGGCATGGAAATCATACGCAGGAAGCTCTCCGGTTCTCCCCCTACCAAATCCGTGTCTCAGATTACACAAGGCAGAGAAACCCACCTGCCCGTTCTCAACCCAAAACAAAAGCTAACTCTACGAGGTAACACGAAAATGACATGCAGTTTGTCGAGAAAACATTCTTTGCAAAGCATTCCCTAAAAACTTGGGGAAAGTATCTTTAGTACAAGAACTCTGCAGAGTTTATGATAAATCTGAGTATTGACTTTGAACCATTTGCAGACACGTGTTAAAACCTCACTGCAAAGCAAGAATCAGTCCTTTTAGTATTTTCATATGGCATATCCCCAACTATTGTTTTCAGCAGGCCAGAAGCACAGATGCCATATGGATCAATAATAAAACCGTCAAAGGACATGTGCCAAGAGACAGTTCCCGGCCCCACTTTGTTGCCACCACACCTTTATCCTCACCCGCATACTTCTCTACTCATCTGTGCTTACCAACTATTTCAAGTTCAGGAAAATGATGCTCCGATCATCTAAATTTCACCAGAAGGAAAAAAAAAAAAAACTGCACAACTTCAGATGTGCTATGGGTCAATTAACATTTAAGCTCAAATTGGATCCAAATAAGGGGGCGATGCAGTAATCAGCACCAGGAACAGCGGCTGCCGCCCTTGTGCAGACAAAAAGGCGGCCACAGGGTGCTCCCGGGCGGACGGCAAACATCGTCCTGCTAATGAGCATCAGGACCACCTCCCTGGAGAGGCACTCAAGTGCACTCCTCATGAAGAATTAAACACGCCATCCATGGACTCCTCTCCTCCAGCGTTTACTCCTGGAAGAAACCTCCCAAACAATTTATTTATTAGCTTTTGAAGTGAAGGAAAGTAGCAGTTCTAAGCAGAGTTCTCCAACAGCCTCCGATGATTTGTTTCCAGTTTGGGGTTCAAGAAAAGAGTGTGGCTCATTCATCAAGGAGATCACAAGAGAAAAGCAATTACAGAGAGTGGAGCAGCTGAGCATCCAGGACACCATCACCCCAGGGGCCCCGGTCCTCCCAAGAATGTCCCCTTGGAGAAAACCCGAGAGTCTGTTCCCAAAGACACTGCTCTTTCTGTGCCAGCCCAATCAACGGGCTAATTTTAAGTGGAACGCCCTAGAAACGCCACAACCCATCACGTGGGACAGGAGGTCCCCCCGGCAGGCACAACCCTGAACATCACACAGCACAGGTTCTATTTTCTCCCCATTTGATATGCGAGGCCCGCGGTTGATTTGCATAACTACGCTCAGCCTCTCATTATTGGGCATTTACAGAGGAATCAGAAAGTCACGCCCGGAAGCACAAACGGCTGAGGACAGCATGGCAGTTTGCTAACTTAATATGAAGATTTCCTATTTTTCATGGGTTTCATCACTTTCATTTGACTGACCCAGAGGAAAGAGGAAAAGAGATGGAACTACCAGAGTGAAAATGAAAGCTGCCCCCGAAGCTCCAAGTTCAGGCCTCGAAAGCAGGGCCTCTTTAAACCACGGGGCCTTTAAATCACCTGCAGGCTCATCAGAGACGAAGGCTCCTGAGTCCCCACCCAGACAGAGCTCCTCAACCGGAGACTCAGGGGCCCTGACCCTGGAAGCTGTACCTGTAACTCTTAACACGCATTAAAAATCTTCTCCCTGGGGAGTTCCCGTCATGGCTCAGTGGTTGACAAATGCAACTAGGAACCATGAGGTTGCGGGTTCGATCCCTGGCCTTGCTCTGTGGGTTAAGGATCCGGTGTTGCCGTGAACTGTGGTGTAGGTTGCAGACACGGCTCAGATCCCACATTGCTGTGGCCCTGGTGTAGGCCGGCAGCTACAGCTTTGATTAGACCCCTAGCCTGGGAACCTCCATATGCCGTGGGTGTGGCCCTAGGAAAAAGGCAAAAAAAAAAACTCCTTCCTGGGCCACCGACTGCTTCACAGACAGACTGAGCTGCTCAGTAGCCACACTCTCACAAACACACGCACCTTTGCACTGCGATTCACTTGAAAATGTTTTACATTTTATTTCAAACTTTACAGATAGGGTTTCATCTTCTTCAAGAGCAGCTGTGTCTGTGCTAACCAGAAAGTTCGGGTACTCAGAGCTGTCAACTATATACACAGGGGCAAAACAAACACACTTGTGAAAGGAAAAGACAATACAATGAAAATATACTGTTGACCTCAGACTTGTAACCGCAGTTTATATTTGTCCATCACCAACCTGCACTTCTCTCTCTCTGGGGAATCACCCGGTTGTTCCCAGTAGAGGCGAAAATGCCCAGTGGTACTAAAGGAAGTGCAGTCTGAGGTGGGAAGCACATAAGTGGGGTATTTGCATTTAATTAGTTTAAAACCCTAAGACTTCTTGATCAAGAGCAATTCCGGGCCCACCCCTTTTAAATCTCCTTTTGATTTAGTCTTTCATCATCAAGAGACTTGTTTGAAATTCACTAAATGGTGGGAGGGGGGGACACCAGAAAAGCCTTTTTATGGTTTTTTCCTTTTGCTCACCTGCTTGCTATTATGCTTTTCACACAAGACTGAGAACAAAAGTCCCCAATACTTTGCAAATGGCTAAAAACAAACAAACAAACAAAAAACCGGATTACAAGTTAGAAAAGAGTTGAAGCTTTATTCTAAGAAATTGGGTTCAGGATTCCATGCTGCGGCTCCTAATGCATCAGCTGAGCCCCCCACAAAGCTTTCTCATCTCCTTCCCACCACCCCAGACTCCTCCTAGGAGTGCACAGGACCTCAGGCACTCGTTTTGACACATTTACAGCCTGGACTCGTCACCTTCATTGTTTATTTTTTATCCCATTCCAAGAGCGGAACGGAGGCAGCTTACATAAGGTCATTATAAACACTGCCACCTCAAGTGGACACCCCGCTTATATAACGCCCCACAGCTCTCAGGTTTATTTTGGCTCAAAATATTTTACTGAACCCCTAGAATATTCTGCCCCCTCTAATCCCTGTCCTCCTACACACAGCACTGCAGGAAATATGGTTTTATTTTTAGAAGCTGTTTTTAAGGAGAAAGGAAAACCTTCCCCATGTCCTCCTCGGCCCTGAAGACCCCGGCTGTGTTGACGCCTGGCGCTCGCCAGTCATTCTGTTCCGTTCTGAGGGCACCAAAAAGGATAGTTTGGTCCCTTCCATGCTGTCACGGAGCACCCTCCATCAGACACTTTGGCTTTTGATCAGTCAGGGGAGAAACTCTAAGAGACATGAACAATCCAACAGAATATAAAGCCCTTACCCCACTATCTTTTTCCAAAATGGGACATCAAACTTCTGCCTTTCCTTGACAGGAAAAAAAAAAAAGGCTACAGGAACTTCAAATGTGCTTTCCAGAGACGGTGACGAACTGACTAAACCGCCCACCATCTAACCCGGGTCTCTGGGTGACCAACAGTATTAGTTGACCAAACAGCCTGCTGGAATGAGGGATACTGCCAGAAAACGTAACACAGAGTCTCTGGAATGGTCCACGTGAGGACTGAACACAGCTCCAAAAGTTGGCCAGTCCCCTCCTCCAATCTGACTGGCCTGCCCATAGCTGGCTTCAAGACAGTGCCAAAGAAACATGAGGATGACAAACAACAAGGACTCAGGAAACACGTACTGAACCAAGGAATGAAGTCAGTGCCTCAGAAACCGGAGCATCTCCGAGTGCCTCCTGGGCCCACACCCACGCCTGCAGCCTCTCAGCTTCACGAAACCACCCAGATGCCGAGTTAGACCCCGTCAGCAGTGACAACGGTAGAGACAGAAACTGACTAAGCTGCGGCAGGGACTCCTTGCCTGACCAACTGGAAGAGCCCCCGATGAGCCAGGAAGCCTGACAATTTCAGGAGCCACAGGGGCCAAGCACTTGCCTTGACTTAAAGCACCGAGCTCTCCCATCCAGACGCAAGCACAGCTCACATGCATTTATTTCACTTGGGTTGGCCCGATAACCGGAAATCAGGTTAACCTTGCTGTCCCCATAAAATACTGTAAGACACAATGCCCCTGGACCCTCAGCCCTGCTACGGTTGCTACGTAGTTAATGACTGTTGCGTTGTGAACTCACAACTGGTAAGTGTTTATAAGAAAGCTTCCTGCACTGCTGAATATATAGGAGTGTGCGGGTGAGGACGGCTAGAAATTCACCTAAATGAGTCTTCACAGGTTCGCAGAAGTGGGCAAAGTGGCAGAAGAGAAAAAGCAGAGTCTCGGGATATAATTAGTGATTCCTAACCCGTGACCTCTGAACTCCAAAGAAGGACTGTATGAGGGCTGAAGACTGAAAACCAACTTTATATGAAAATATATCTGTTTTTAGCAGAACCTAAAAGTCTTGTGGCTCCCATGAAACATTCTTCTTCTACTAATATGAGTTCTCTTTTCCTCCCTGGAAAGCCTGCTCCTGGGAGTTCCCATCGCGGCTCAGAAGTTAAGGAGTCTGACTAGCACCCATGAGGATGCAGGTTCGATCCCTGGCCTTGCTCAATGGCTTAAGGATCTGGCATTGCTGTGAGCGGTGGTGGTGTAGGCCAGCAGTTACAGCTCCAATTTGACCCCTAGCCTGGGAACTTTCATATGCTGCGGTTGTGGCCCTAAACAGACCAAAAAAAAAAAAAAAAAGCTGCTCCTGGTGAACACAGAGACAGGTGCACAAAGCTCACTTTGCAACCACCGCCGAGAAGCAGAAGAGGTAAGGTGCTGAGTATTAACCTCTCTGGTCCAAGGTCAAAGCCCTCAGGCCTGGGTTGTGTTAGGAGGTTTGCAAAACCTGGTACACACACACCTTCAACAGCACTGTGGGTTTCTACATGATGATCCAGGGCACAACCACTGGGTAAGATGGTGATCCGTGTCCATCTCAGCAGTTTCCAGAGGGCAAGGTGTGTCCTTCCACCAACAGACTGTAACGAAGTAGGAGGGCTGTACAGGACTTGAACTTGAGAATCAGAAAAGGGAGTGGAAGTTCCCGCTGTGGCTCAGTGGGTTAAGAACCTGACATGGTGTCCATGATGATGAGAGTTCAAACCCTGGCCTTGCTCAGTGGGTTAAGGATCCGGCCTGCCACAAGCTGCGGCATAGGCTGAAGATGGGGCTTGGATCCTGTGTTGTTGTGGCTGTGGTGTAGACTCCAGCTGCAGCTCCGATTTGACTCCTAGCCTGGGAACTTCCATAGGCCGCAGGTGCGGTTATTTAAAAAAAGCAGAAAGAAGTGAAAGGAAAGGAAGTGAATTTTAATATGGAATCAACTACTTATCTGGGAGACAAAACAGCCTCTAGGCTAGTTTCTCGGAGTCAAGGAACCCAGCTGCTTAGAAGATGAGAGGGAAGCTGGAGGAAGGCGGGAAAGCAGAAGAGGAACTGAATTCCATGAGCCTGGGGCTCAGCTTTAACTCTCAGTGGACAAGATGGAGCTCCATTATCAAAGCTTTCTCCTACACGGTGCTGGAGCACACAGAAACAGGAGGCGAGGTACCATGCAAATGCCTTTTATATGTTCCTACTTCCTGCAGTTTCTTCTTCCTTTTGATCACCCTTTGTAATGGTAACCACTTAAATACACACCATCTGAAACTATGAAGCAAAATGTTAGCGCCATCCCTCCAAGAGGAAATAGTATTACAGATTTCTTTTCTTTCCAGACCTGTTTAAGGGAAGTCATTTTGTACATGAAACAATATTCTTGCCTTTCAGTCAACATCATAAATATTTTCCATATTATGATCACCTTCCAAATCACTTTTACTGCCTTTAGAATTCATCCAAGAGACGTGTCCCACTCCCGTGGCTTTTAAGAACCGCTATTACAAAGGAAACTGTGGCAAGCATCCCGTGCCTAGATGGTTTTCTTCTTCTGCACTCTCTCCTTAGGATGAAATTCCCAGAAGTGGGACACTAAGGCACTAGATATTTGTACCTTCATTGATGTGGGGATTGCCTGTCAAAGTGCTTTCTGAACATTTTACACTGACTTACCGTACAACCCAAAACGTACAAGAGTGTATCTTTGCCAGCCCAGGTATTGTTTTCATTGAGTCTGTCTTCCTTCCTTCTTTCTTTGAGTTTTTCAAGTGCAGCAGATAAAAGTGGGAGCTTCTTTCACTGGCATTTATTTGATGCTACTGAAACACCTATTTCCTTCCAGGTTTACCAGCTCCACCGCTTCCAAATTGTTCATTTCCCCCACACACACACACACCTAATATTTATCAACCCGGATCAGCTCTTTGTATAACAAACATATTAATACTCGATCATATTTGTGTATGTGCAGCCAGTATACGTCCCGCTCTGGCTACATTCTATTTTCATCTCAGAGGATTTCACTTTTATGTAGGCAGATCCCTTGACCACGCCTCGTCCTTGAAAGGCACTGACCCTCAAGAGGCCTTGTGAATATCACATTCTATTTCTTCTAGTTTGTCTGACGTTGATTGCATTATTGTTATTATTTAATCATCTGGTATTTGCACCTTAGCCAAGTATCGTCCCAAATAAATGATTTCCAAGTTTCAAACCAGCTGTGGTTCCAATATTGCTGAAAAATCCTATTCAGATTGATCTGCGTGCCTTCCCTTGCCATACACATAAAGTTGTGTGTGGGTGGGGAGTGAGCGTGTGTTTGCACACGTGTGTGCATGCGTGTGTGCATGCGTGTGGGTATCAGGGTCTATTTCTGATGAAGTCCTTTTGTAAACATCAGCCTTTCGCCTACATCAAGGATGAAAATAAAAAGGGTTTTCTCGGCAGAGACGCTGGGAGCTGGCTGTGTACAGGCAGGCGGGGTGAGAAGAAAATTTAAGTGGGGGAACCTCTGGCGAATCCCCTGGGAATCTCGGGGACAGCGCCAGGGAAGCCAGGCTCAGGCTGCCTTTCCCAACTCAAGTGTCCCAGGAGGTCACACCTCACTTCACACCCCTGGGGCTGTCCCCTTTCACACAGGTGTACCCCTAAACATGCAGAGCACCTGCCTCCTTGCTCCAGACTCTTCCAGAGACTCGTTACCCCTCCGTATCTGCAGGGACCAGCTCCAAGGCTCCCTCAGACACCAAAATCCGTGGCTGCTCAAGACCCTTACGGAGAGTGATGCTGCAGTGCCTCTAACCCACGCACATCCTTCGTACACGCTAAATCATCTCTAGGTGACTTACAATGCCTACACAATGCAACGCTACGCAAACGGCAGTAAATACAGTGCAAAGGCTACGTATATACAGTTGCGGGTGTGGCAAATCCAAGTTTTGCTTTGGGAAATTTTCTGGAATTTTGTTTCCAAACATCTTCTGCCCTCTGTTGACTGAATTCCCGGCTAGATGAATCTGAGGACCCAGAACGCAGGGATACCAAGGGCCGAGTGGAGTGCCCACAACACGCCAGGCACTGCTCTGGGCTCAGCAAAAACAACACGGAAAAAGCTCCGAGACTCCTGACTTGTGAAAACGATTCCCAAAGATCATTTTTTGGCCTTAATATAACAGCAGCTATTGCCTGCCGACTGCCATCTAAGTGCCGGGGATTGTTCAATTTATTAATACACACACACACACACACACACAATTTTCTTTACTCCTCAAAGCAACCCTTGGGCTGGCTTTCTCACTTTAGAGTGAAAGAACTGAGGCTCAGATAATCTACTAAGGGACAGAACCCACACAGGCCTGTCCGACCTCAGTCTCCCAACTCCACGCAGAGCCGTAATCTTACAAGGCTTTACACAGATGTGCAGGCTACCTGCCAACTGTCCCGCACAGATCTTATCCAATAGACGATTAACCTATACACTTTAAAAGGCCAAATGCAGGAGTTCCTGTCATGGCTCAGCGGTAACGAACCCAACTAGTATCCATGAGGATGAGGGTTTGATCCCTGGCCTCGCTCAGTGGGTTTACGATCCAGCGTGCCTGTGGCTATGGCTGCAGCTCCGATTTGACCCCTAGCCTGGAAACTTCCATAGGTCACACCTGCAGCCCTAAAAAAAAAATCAAAAATCAAAGTCCAAATGCATTCCACTCCACCACACAGGACTTCCCATTTTACATACCAATCCAGCGCCGGGGGCACTTTCTCTGTTCACGCCACAGCACTGGAACGCGGCCCCGCAGTGTTCACAACCAGCAGAGTCACTCTCAGCCAGGAGCACCGAGTCTGGCCGTCCCTGTCCCTGAGCGGCACAGGCCCACCGTCTCCGGCTCTCCGCACCTGATAAGATTTCATGACAGACCGATTCCCAGATAAGAACAGCCTTTGTAAGTGACAGAACTAGCCAGGGGCGTGTCGCTGGCCAGGAGGACTCCTGTCATGAGGCCACACAGCAGCTGTCCCGCAGAGTCACAGGCGCACGGCACGAGCGTGAGCTGCACCGTCGAAGCCGGTCACACCTCTCCCCACGGGCAAGGCTGACGTCCAAAAAGGCTGAGTGTGTGCGGGGCAGAGGCCCCCTGTAGACTTAGTGTGCGCCTTTTCAAGCAGCACCGGAACGGGTGTGCCAGGTCCTCCAGCATCCAGCCTACGGGGAAGCCAGAGGAGAGAGGAGAGGGGAGCAGGCCCTTCCTAAGCCTGCAAACCCTCCCCGGGTCTGCTAAGCCCAGGGACGCGCCGCTGGCCGGGAGGACTCCTGACACCTGTGCTGGGCTGCCCTGACCCGAGCTGCCTGCTCTCTGATCACCCCGGGTTTCTCTGCTGGCTTCACATGGAGGGTGTGAAAATGCCAAGACCTCGTTCCTATTACCGGCTCAGTTCCAGGGACAGTCGCCGCTGGATCCTCCCCGGGGTCTCTCTGCGCACGTCTCCTCGGTCGCCATCCTTTTAGGAGGGAGAAAATCAAGCCCCCGGATTCCCGCAAAAAGCCGTCGACGGCTGCCTGCTAAGAATGCTGACGCACTCTCTCCTCTAACAAACCAGTTGTTCGCCTCTTTTCACAGGAAATGAAAAGTTATCTGGAAAGAAGAAACGGCGGGGTTTGTTTAAGGGAAGAGGCTCTCAGTAAAATCTAGAACTATTAGTTTGATTATATCTCCAAACGGGAGCTCTTTTCCTTCCAGATGGCAGAACGTCGCTGCAAACGGCAACGAGGCAAATCTAAATCCATCTTGTCAGAGACATCCGCCGCCTTGTCTAACTGATCACAACTGAATGCGATTGAAATCCCTCCTCCTAAGGCCACCTCCCGCCAGGCTCAAGGTTTTGCAACAAAAGTAGGCAGAATGAAGTTTATTGATCAGCAAGATTAATTCTGAAATAAAACCCCGCAGTCTGTCCTTCGTCACACTTTGGGGGTGGAGGGGGGGAACATGTGACCAGGAAGGTTCCTGCCCCTCCCCCACCTGACCAGCAGAAACATTCTGTCCCATGGAAATGTCTTTCTCAGGCAGTGCATGCATTTCTTGGTCCAGGCCTCTGCTCTCTGCAAGGTCTCACCTCGAAGCTCCATAGAGAAACACGGTCTTTCTTAAATGAGTTACAGGATTTACCCCAGGCCTTTAAAAGGTCACAATGTTTTATGACAATAACGTTTGACCTCCACAGTTCAGCGTAATAGTAGCTACTTGGGCTCCACGTTACAGTGAAGGCTGCTAACTCACAAAAGCCTTAATCAGGACAGTGTGGGAGCTGGCAGACATCCAGGGAGCAGGCCTGAGGAAACCGGCGTCGGCCTGCTGGACTCCCAGTCCAAGGGAGCAAAGCAGCCTCCAGACACCCCGCGTACGAAGAGGTCTCGAACTGGGTGTTTTCTACAGAAATGACGATCCTGGAAGGACGAGATCCCCAAGCGGTCCCCAAAGTCACTGTCTCCAAAGAATCCAGCTATCCAGACAACCCCGGGGGCTGTCCAGACGTCCAGCCGGGGGCAATGCCGCCAGCGGCTCACAGGCCGCACCCAAGCCTTGCAGGCCTGACGACAGAACCGGAACCGGGGCAGGCAGGGCCACATCTGCCCTGGTCCAACCCCCCGGGTCTCCTAATGCAAAACGGAGGCAGTGACACCTAATTCAGAGCCTCAGCGTGAAGGGCAAATGTGATGACTGCACAGGGCCTAGCTCTGCACTGAGCCTCAGGAAGGTTCCAGAAGAGACTCTTTAAACAACCGCCTATGATTACCTGCGATCCCTGCCCAAAGGGAGCCTGTTCCCTTGCACCTGCGGCCACGTCACGCCACTTTAAAGCTCTCTTGCCTCCTGGGGTCCCCACTCCTCCTGCAGCCACGTCTGAACGGTCTCCCACCATCTCCCCTCCCCTCCCCTCCCCCACCTGGATGCAGCTTAGGTCAGGGAACGAGTCCTGGAGATGGAACCCACAGTTGTCTCCCCCACCTCCTGCCACCCCCGCCTGAACTTGCCCCCACCAACCATCCTTTTCTAACTAAATCTTACACATTCTTCGAATTTCTGCAGAAATCCCACCCCCCACTAACCTCCACCCCAAGCACACTTTCTGGGGTCGGGAGGACCCTCGTGCACGCCGAGGGAGAAACCAACACATTATATCTGAAAGCATCTGGCCCCCTCTCCAGAAGCTAAAGTTGACAGGGGAAGAGGGTAGGCAGTGGACACAGATGATAATTTTGGTTTTAATCTCCAATGCAGCAAATCTCCAAACTGCACCTGACGTTGCTGGAGATAACAACACAGTCCCATCTGTCCTATGGATCCGGGAGGGAGATGGATGGGGAAAGAGAGGAAGGATACAATAAAGACAGATATAAATAAGCACATGAAAGTACTCGGCCAATTATCAATTGCTATGCAAATGTTAGTCTCAGCATTATTTCAGGTAGCAGGTCAGTGAAAAAGGCAAGTCTGCAGCTCAGTGTTGCTGCCTCTGCCGTGGGTTTCATTCCTGAGCTACCAGCCCGGCGTAACCAGCCTGGTATAAAGATAAAAAATGATGCGAGGTACAAAAGGCCCTGGGTCCCTGGATTACTGCGCATGCAAGTGCTTCCTGTAAAAGAATTCCACCTTCAGGGAAGGAAGACATTCTGCCTCCCAGGAAGCAGCACGACCTCACGCACAGCTGCTTTCTTCTCGGTCTTTGAGGAGGCCGATCCTTCTGTCACCCAGCGCAGTGCTGAGCGCTGCAGCAACTGCCTATACGGGCCTTTTAATGGGATTAACACATCAAGGGCCAAGTGTGGCTTTGTCCTCCAGGTGTCTTCAGTGCCCAGTCCAGGGCCGGGCACATAGCAGGGACACAAAGGTATTTATGGAAACGCTGTATGGATGGATCGATGGATGATGACTAGTAACACAGCATATACCACAGTGAAGTGACACGCCAGACTCTGTGCAAACTTGCACTTAAGGAGGCATGACCCCGCCCCGTGTGTTTATGCTCTCTTTCCCCAAACGCCTTCTTCCGTGCTGATCACTAAAGTTCCACTAACGAGTCTCTCACTGTTGGGTCCGCATGACTAGAGCAAATGTATTTTCAGTCCTTCTTTATTTGTTAAAAGCTTGAAAAGGGCAGTTCATAGTTTGACTTTCAAAACTATAATCTACTTCCCACCTTCCCAAAAGGCAGTCTGGTCCCTGGTTCTTGCTGCCTCCTGGTCTAAGGCCCCCTCGCTTTTGGTTACCCGCCCCCCAAACACATCTGATTCTTGACCTTCCCTTTCAAGAACCACCTCTGCTCTCGTCTGGTCGTCTGTCCCATGCCCCCACGTGACAGCTTCCCCAAAACTATCTCTGATCTTTAATTCCCCCAGAAGGCTCCCAGACCAAAGGACTTTAATCTTTTTGATTTCTGAAGAGAAGACTCATTAATTGGAAGGTCAAATTTCTAACTTTAAGAAGGTTTGCCTTTGTCTTTCAGAGCTATCCTCTCCGCAAACTCGCTCCGATGGTGCAACACTCCCTAGAAGTAGCTGTCAATTCGATACCCAGGGCAGCTCTTTGAAGCGGTGTTCATTGCTACAAGTGAACTCTGACCTTGTCTCAACATACTCAATGCCAAGGTTCTCCCTTCCCAGGTGAGCCAGGCAAAGGGCAACCAGTCCCTCCCAGGAAACGTCAACCGCTCCTTAGGGAGTCAGTGACTAATGGGTTCAGATGCTTGAAGGCAGTGGCTGAGAAGCTGTGTTCCGGAGTCAAGGTGACTGGTTCAACTTCAGCTTTGCCTCGTATGGGTTGTGTAGCTCTGGGCAAGCGACTACACATGAGTCTCATCTTCCTCGTCAATAAAAGGGACTCACAGTGACAACACCCACCTGCTAGGTTCACGGTGAGAATGAGGCACTCTGGAGAAGATGCGAACCGGGGACGGTACCCAGCCCAGCCCAGCCGCGCTCCACACTGGAGAGTCTCTCTCGGCAGAAGCGCCTCTTCTGGTTTGGGGGTTTTTGTGTTCCTTTGTTGCTGAAGTTTAGTATTTTAAACTCTACCCCTCTCATTCCGTTTTAATACGGACCGAAGTTCAGGATATATTTGCAACTTAACAAAATCACAGCAAAAAGTAAATCGAGATGCTAAAAAAGTGCTCCTTTGCGGGGAAGGAGTCTGTTCTAGGGCCAGAGAAAGGCAGTTGTTTTAGAAGTCCTCCTTAGGCTATTTCCAGATTAGCTGGCTAGCCAATACATGCACTTGCTATTCTATAAATAAATTTGTCAGAGAGATTTCCCCAGATAAATGGCAGAGTTCCAAAGCCCAGAAGCAGATACACACAACTGCAAACATCAGCACGGCTGCCGCTGCTACTGCTGCCCTCAGTGAGGAGAGTAGCCCGCCTCTGGCTGGCCGTGTGACTGCGTGGGCTTCTGCCTGCCGCTCTGCCTTCCCCCCCAGCTCTCGCTGCTCAGCCGGGGAGGCCTTTGGAGATGCCTGGCACCCCCGCCACGAGCTGTGGCCTCAGGATGCGTCAGACTCAGCAAGCACTGCCCTGAGCTGGCCTAAGTTTGAGCCCCGTGAGTGCTACACAAGATTTCCTGGACATCTAGGTCTTGGGGACACATCCATCTATTCACACAGCTATACAGTGTGCCAGCTATATATGCAACGGGCCTGACATTGTAAGGCTGCCATCTTCAAACAAGGGCACACAAAGGCTTTTCAGGGGTGCTCCCTGTGAGGGAGTCTGTTTATATTTCCTTATCTCTTATTTGTGTTTTTCCCCAAAATCCTTCCACCTGGGAGCCTCGTTCCTCATCTGCTCATCTTGTGCTTTTGAAAGACAAGCGCAGCCTTCGCACACCCCCACATCTCTCTATTGTGTGCTGATTCGGGCTTTAAAATCTGCCAGTGACAATGGGACAACTCCAGACACTGGTAGATGGCTAAAAATTAGAATACTGGTGAGACGCTCACCGGGAAAACGGAATCCACTTGAAGTATTTGCCACAGAGGGAACTAACACAGGGAATCAACTGATGCAGGACACCCTCAGAAACCAGCTGGGAGCCAGGGGGCCAGAAAGAGGAGCAACTGCAGGGAGTCACCACCAGCCCCGCAATGGGACCACAGCTCTGGGGGCAGCATCTGCAGGAAGCAGCCAGAACCACCATGAGCCCAGCCTGGCCAGTGGGAGCTGGAGCCACCAGGGGACTCAGCTGCAGCAGGAGACACCACCAGAGTTCAAGGTCAGGGGCCAGGGGAACTCTGGCTCCTCTCGATTCACAGCCCCCAACCCCTCCACTGAAAGTTTTCTAAATTTCCTGGGACATTTAGTCCACTGACTACACTGGAAATAGTGCTAACAACCTGTTTTATTTTAAATTATCCGTATTCACAATAAACCTAGGACTCCTTGCAATTCTTTACTCTTACGATGAAATTCTTCGACGCTGACTTCAAAAAATATGAGGGTAGGTAAAATTTTCAAAACCTATAGGAGCTGCATGAGCAAAAAAGTTTAAAGATCTCTGTGCTCTGAAACTGAAAGATACGTTGTCCTCCTTCACGGATTAAAGAGGCCGAGGGGAGGAGAGGGGGAGAGAACGGCCACCCACCTCCTCCTCTTCCTGCTTCACATCCCTGTGGTCCCCACACACACCTGGGGGCAGGTACTGTTATCTCTACTTTACAGATGTAGAAACAGGGTCTCAAACGCTTGGTGAGCTGTCTGAGGTCAAGTTTGTAAGTGACAGAAGGAACATTCAAAACTGAACTTGTTTAATTGCCCAATTCCACCCCCTGATATCAAAAGCGCAGAACCAGTACGTTATAAAATACGTCCTAGAACAGCGTTTTCCAAACTGTAAGGTGCCTGAAAACCCCCCGGGGGCCTTGTCAGATGCCAGATGCTGATTCTGGAGGTCTGATTCTGGGCCCTGAGAATCTTCATTTCTAAAAGGGACCCAAACCTGGGAACCACGTTTTTCGATAGCTGGACCCTTGAGCAGGGGTCACGAAACTTTCGTGAGTGGACACCCTAAACAGTAAGACGCTCTGAGCATGCATCCTCCAGCGTGGATGCACTTTTTTGCTAATAAACTGTATATACTTGTGCTCTGACCAGTAGCTAATATAACAAGAGGTACTACCCAGTTGGAACAGTATACAGTGTTGCAATCACAATTCTAAATCTGCCTTTCAAATAATCTTGGTGATTTTGAATTTTTTTGGGTGGGGCAGCTTCTTGTCCAATAGGATTAGGTTAGCATTTTATTGTTACTTGGCTAAGGAAATTCTCATACAAGGAGCAGCAGAAATCATTTCAGTTCTGCCACTTTCTTGATGTTCATTTGCACTTTCACTTGTAGCATGATGGCTGGTTTCTGTTTTTAAGCCCCTTATCTCTTCTCTGCAGGTTAATGTAATTAAAACTATGTAATGTGATTTCTAAATCTACTTAACCCCCAAAAAGGTGACAGAGGTGTGAAGATGGTGCTCGTTCCTTCCAGACATGCCTTGCTGTCACTCCTGCAGGACACCTCAGTTCAGAATATTACAGGTGACCAAGTGAGGCTGCCTGTGTCCATCCTTACAGCAAAACGTAATAAACTTTAGTTTCTGCATCATGCTGCACCCACTGTCAGGAGCCCCCCCCCCGCCACAAGGCACCCACTCTGAACACAGCCCACATCAGAAAACACCATCCAAGCAAAGAGACTTGTGTGTCCTACGAGAACATAAAGATTAGAACATCATCTCCATGGTCAGCATGCTGCTGCTTCCATTTTCAGATAGGTTAACACACCCATAATTAGAAGAAAATATTTTATATGGAATTTTTACACCCCCTTTACAGCTGCACCCCGGTCACACATGTCACATGCTTTGAACTCTTCCCTCCCTCTCCCACTTCTCTAACATACCATCTCTTCCAACCACATCTAAAAGGGAAGCCTTAGAAAGAGCAAAACGTTTAACAGAGGTGTTAACTACAAAATAGTATCAGGTAACTGGATGCTGTCTGTCCAGAGGCATCTGGCAGGGAAATTACTTTCCAAGGATTTGGAAATTCAGTAAATTCTATGCTGCTCAGACACAAATACAACTTTAAGCCTTTCAAAATATTTCAAGCCCTGGAAGACTATGAGCCTCCCTTTTGGAAATCCACTGAGGACAAACCTCCCCAGCACTGTCCCCAAACCACGTCTCTCCATTACCCTCATTCACCTTGTCATCTAACAGAGAGCTCACCAGGGTCCCCCCTGTGCCCACTCCACCCCAGGTGTGGGGAGAACGTCAGAGAACGAGACATCCTCCCAGAGCCTACCGTCCAGGTAGGGAGGCAGACGAGCTAGTGAGCAGACGGTATGGTGATGGTGCTCTGGAGGAAAGAACTGAAAAGGAAGAGGGCAGAGAACGCAGGTGGGTGGGAAGGTCCTTCTGCAGACCACACCGGAGCAGCAGGCACAGCAAAGGAGCAGCCACATGCTACCCACGGGGGAGGCACTGTGTCAGCAGAGGGGCAGCGCGAGCACACCCACGTCAGGAGGATGAACGGCGAGGCTGGTGGCGGGCACCTCAGGAGTGACGTGGTGAAGGAGGAAGGGCGTGGGGTTCGTTCCGTGCAGATGGGGAGAAGTGGAGACCTGGGAGCCGGGGGCGGTGTGATCTGAACCAGGGTTCAGAGACCCTCTCTGGCTGCTGCGGGGAGAAGATGCTTAGGGGAGTGAGAGTGGAAACAACCAACCCCAGTGCGGCCTCCTCAGAAAGTGGTTCCCAAAGCCCACAAGTGGGCACTGGGTCCCTTCCAGGAGCTCCGACGCCTCCGGACACTTCCCACAGCCCAGGGATGGGAGCAGACACTTCCAGGCTCCTCATTGGCACAAGCCCCTTCAAGATAGATACTCACTTCTCTACCAAATGCTCTTTTTATAATTCTGCACATTTTTAAAGAAGTGCCTTCCATTGCATACACTTCAAGCCCCGGGTCAGGGCCCTTTCCACCTGGATCATAATCATTTATTCACCTGCTTATATCTCTAGGTTTCTGGAAGGCAAGCGCCATGTCATAGTCACTTTTGTATCCACGACATTTGCAGAGCACACAGTACCTAATAATCACTCAATAAATATCTTTGGTGGAAGAAGGGATAAATGAGGAGCTTGGGATTAACAGATAAACACTACTATATATAAAAGAGATAAACAACAAGGACCAAACAACTGGACAGCACAGGGAACTATACTCAACATCTTTTAATAACCTATATTGGAAAAGAATCTGAAAAATATTATATATATACACACACACATATATCACTAATCACATATTATGTATCACTGAATCACTTTGCTATACACCTGAAACTAACATGACACTGTAAATCATTACCTCAGTTTTTAAAAATCTTCTGAGTTGTTTAACATAATATACATGCACATGTGTACACACACACACACACACACACACACACAAATATTTTAGAAACGAATATCTGATTTCCTTTTTCTGCAGACCACCACCCCCAAGGCTTCAGGTACACTTGATCATTCAAGATGAATTACATCGATGTCAGTGTACCAATGCATGTGTTTACATGATGGCATTTAAAAGTACAATGCAGGCTCTTTCAGAATGGCAAGTCCTGCATTTAAACTATGCAAACGTTACAGGTGTTTTATTTCTCACAGGTGCCCTCCAGACACACTTCCTCACCTCTCTCCACTTCCTACACCAACAACACCTAAAAAGGTTTTTTCTGGAACGGGAATATTCCTTATTGCCAAGACACTGGAGAAAACACAGCATAGCAACAGCCCTCAGAGATGCCTCGGAGCTCTCAGAACAAACCAGCTTCAGGCAAGAATAAGCTTTCATTCTTTTCAGAATGTATTTTAACTTGCAAATAAATGATCATCAACATTTAACAGCGATTTTCCTCTCCTCTTTGGCAACTTCGAGATACGCTCAGCTGCACACAAAAAGGGGAAATGTTCATCCAGAAATAAATGAAACCAGGGTAAACGGGTAACTGAATATTCTGAATGCAAACATCAGGGTAAATCTTCTCTACTCAGTGGTCTCATATGAAAACACGTACTTGCAATAAGGACAGATATGATAATGAAATTTTAACACCCAGCAGGAGGCTTTAATTTTAATGGATCTGTCTGCGTTTTTGCCATGAAATCAATCAACTGTCTAAAGATCGACCTCAGGGATGGTTTAGAGGCATCCTTAAAAAATGCAGCACAAAGAATGAAAGTTCTCTGGAGCAAAATTAAACTTTTATCCTCACCGGTCTCTTCTCCCTTCTCCTGCTTGTGATGCTTTAATGTTAAGCGCACCCTCTGGGGAATCTGTGTTCTTCACACTACCCAAAGCAGTCTACAGATTCAATGCAATCCCTATCAAATTACCACGACATTTTTCACAGAACTAGAACAAACAATTCAAAAATTTATATGGAACCACAAAAGAGCCAGAACTGCCAAAGCAATCCTGAAGAACACAAACCAAGCGTTCCTCTCCCAGACCTCAGACAATATAATAAAGCCACAGTCATCAAGACAGTGTGGTACTCTTCTTCGAAAGAGAGCTGATCACAACCCCCTACCCTTGGGAATTCTACACGCTACTGCAAAGTTCCAGGTTGAATATGGGGAGAGGGTCCCTGACGAGACTGTGGGTCCCTGGCCGGTGGGGTTGGCTCCAGCCAGTGAGCAAGCATGTCCTCTCTCCCTGAGCTTGCGGTCAAGACCAGGGCACAGCAAGAGACCCACATACCCCGTGCGCTGAACCCGAACCCTGAGAAAACAAGCACTGATGGATTCCACCTGTGTCTGAACACTGGGATGGGTCCCACATGGAGGGTACCCACCCCAAGCGAATGTCAGCACGGCAGCTCCCTTTTGTCTGCTTCCAGGTCTGGGTGTGCAGACAAGGTATAAGCCCTCGTTCACAGACCTTCTTTGTCCAGGTGGACTGTCAGGACCTTCACCCAAATCTCAAGCCAGCAGGCAGCGGGACAGTGTGCACACTGGCCAAAAGCCTTGCCCGGTGGGCGTTCGTCCAATGGGTTCCTGCCAGACAGAAGGGGTGCTGTTCTGTTCTTCCTGTGCGCTCTGGCGCACAGGAAAAGACAGTCTCCCCAGACAACGTTTTTAAATGCCTGAGGTTTCTACACAGTGAGTCCTCCTGGTTTTCTCCTTATCTCTGCCCCCGCCCCTGCCCGCCTCTGGGGCCCACACCCCCGATGCCATGTGCTGCTGGCTGCCCCCTGAAGCCCTGTGGTAAACCAGGCCTGCGTGCTGTCTCCTGAACCAGAGGGAGGCAGGGAGTGAGGACTCCAGGGGGCGAACGATTTCTGATGCAGAACAGCTCAGGGAGGGCTTCACAAAGGGCACAGACTTGCCCTGGATCTTGTAAACGGAAAGCCAAAGGCAGAGAGGGGAGCAGAGCGTCCAGACAGAACCCAGGGAGCAACCAGGGAGAGGCAATGGGGGGCGCGTTTAGAGACTCGGGGGAGATGCAGCTGCAGCAAAGGGGGCACAGAGGGAAACGCTGAGAGAGGCAGAGCTTTTCCCAGCAGTCCGGGGCAGACAGACCCCCTGCCTGGCTCTCCTTCCCGCCACACCAGGGCCCAGGGCCCTGCTACCGCTAAGCTGCCCCTCTGTCTGCTCTGAGGACTCCGCATCCTGCGGCCGTTTCCCTGTCCCGGTGTGCGCCGAGCTGGCCTTTCGGCACAGCTGTGAGCTTCCAGCGCATCCCTCTGTGGCTCCAGACCAAGCAGGCTTTTCTGAACTTCCGCCGTGTTTTCGCCTGCTCAGCTCTCCAAACAAGCTGACTTCACGTGTCTCCCTTTGGAAGGGCCAGGTGTCTTATTTTTACTGACCTAACACTCTCTTTGGGCCTTTGAAATGACTTCCATAAACTCCGAAAGCACGTTTTCCATTCGGCTACACGGAAACGTACGAGAGCCGTGGAGGAAAATCCAATAAAATACTACTAACCCCAGGATGACACGCTTCTGAGCAGTTATCCGACAAACACGTTTCGCCGTGTGCTTTGGCACAGGGTCTGTGCTGGACACCGGATATGTGAGCAGTGCCCTCTGAAATAGGCTGCGCGAGAACCTACCCGTGTATCTTTGGCGTTAATTAATAAAAACAAGTTTGTTACCAAAAAAAAAATAAAAGACTGCCATCATCCCATCTCCTCCTTAGCCCTCCACCCCCACTTTTGTTCAAGGGGGGGCACATCTTTTTTACATATTGATGGGCACACTTGATTTTGGACCTTGCACGTTTTTCTAGTGAATACCAGAAAGAGCGGCTATCAGTCCAGACCAGAGAATCTCAGCCTTGGCACAACTGACATTTGGGGGTCAGTCAGAAGATTCTTTCTGGTGACTGTCCCACGTATTACAGACTGATGAGCAGTATCCCCGGCCGCCACCCATCAGATGATGCCACCAGCCGGTGTGACAACCAAAGACGTCTGTCTCCAGACAGTGCCAGATGTCCCCCGAGGGAGGTGGCCAAGTCACCTCCACTGAGATCTAGTCGTTCGGCCAAAACTCTTCTCTCATCAACGGCAGAGGACGGAAGGGCCAGACGGTCGCTGGACGGTGACAGGCAGGCTCACCGGGACGCTCTTCCGGCTCATTTCATTTTCTTTTAGACTCAACAATCACAGCCCCATTACTGAAAGTATTTCCAATACAGTCATCTCTTTGGTCATACGAGGCGCCATTAACTGAGTACAACTGAATTCTGTTGACTCATAGTCTTTTTTTTTTCCTTCTTTCTTTTTAGGACCCACACCTGGGCATGTGGAAGTTCCCAGGCTAGGGGGTTAAAATGGAGCTGCAGCTGCTGGCCTTCGCCACGGCCACAGCAACGCGGGATCCAGGCCACATCTGCAACCTAAGCCATAGCTTGTGGCAATGCCATATCCTTAACCCACCAACCGAGGCCAGGGATTGAACCCACATCCTCATGGACTCTATGTCGGGTTCTTAACCCACTGAACCACAGCGGGAACTCCCTATTACAGTTTTTATAGTATCTAAAATTATCTTTCAGTGAAGCAACTGCTGTCATATGACATGCAGCTATAAAAAATCAATAACAAACCAGTGCTAATGGACTGCCGAACATACCTGCCCCAAGTGGCTTAAAGGATGGAGAAAGCGGGTCTGTGAATCCCAGCTCCAAGCTTCCCCTGCGACAGTCCCTTAAATCCATTCTTTTGATATTGTTTACATATTGGGCTACCTCGTTAGACTGTACATTCTTGGAAGGCAAATTTTACTCCTTTTGACATTCTCAGAATCTAGCATAGTAAGTATTACAGGTCAGACATTTGAGAAACACTTAAGCACCTAAACGAAGAAACGAGTATGTGCAAAGAGATACGAATAAAATGCAGAAACCAGGCGTGTGTGAAAAGCCCTGTATTTCTGCTAAGGAACCTAGATATGAGCCTGCAGGTAAATACGTGGAGCGGTCAGATAACGTGAGGGCTTAGCCTGGGAGGCAGAAGGCCCTGGGAAATGCCAGCCCTGTCAGGCAGACAGGCTCAGCTCTGCTCTTCCCTCTGTCTCTCCTCCCGAGGCTGAGCTTTGCAGATGCTGGAGCCACACGAGGCCCAGGAGGCACTGAGAGCATAACCCCAAGGGGGCATCCTTCCGGGCCGCCACCTGGGTTCCTCGGATGGTGCCCCAGGGGGAGATGGGCCTGGCAGGTGCTGAGACAGCCCGGGATAAAAAAAAGTCTGGAGAGCGGCTCACAAGCATCACAGGTGAAGAAGCGGGCCATGTAGCGAAGGAAACGAGGCCTGCCCCGCAAAACCACCTATCAGTTCTCCATCCATTTCCCATCATTTGCCGGGGCAACAGGAAGACGGGTGACACAGCGCAGGTAATAAACGAGGAGAGAGACAAGACGGAAAGAAGTCTCAAAGTCTCAGGGGCTACTCACCATCCTCCTGAATCCAATCCACGCCTGATACCCGCTGCTTCCTGGCAGGGCATCCTTTTCTTTGGGACCAGTCACTGTCCACTGCTCCGTCCCTCTCAGAGCACCTGTGCCCTCGTCCCTGCCCTCGGAGATGAGAGATCCACCTGTGTCACCACCTTTTCCTCTGAGCTAAATCCGAAACGGAGAACCAAAGTGCCACCAGGAGATTCAAGAGACACTGACTTTTTACTGCCAGAAACTCCAAACTGTTCGTGCTAATTCCAATATATTCCACTTTACAAAGAATGTCACCTTAGGGGACCGTCTGGCAAGCCTCTCTCGCCATCCTAGACAGACGACCGTCCCATGGCTCACCTGAGACCTAAGGGGGACATGAACGCGTCCACACTGTTACCATCTCGGACAGCGAGAACAAAAGACAAGGAATCAGCCATCTGTGCTCTGCTGGGGGAGAGTAATTTCCTGAGCCCTCTTCTGTGTATGCCTCTGGTCGCGGCTCGGGGCACTGAAGAAGCACAGCGTCCAGTAAGGAAATAGCAGAAAGGAGGCGTGAAGCTCAGGGACTGATGAAGTGCTTCAGAGTATATCATTTCCATTATATCTGCCTTTCAAGAAGCCAACGTGGGAGTTCCCTGGTGGCCTCACAGTTAAGGAGCTGGCACTGTCACTGCTGTGGCACGAGTTCAGTCCCTGGCCTGGGAACGTCCACATGCTGCAGGTGCAGCCAAAACAAAAAGGACAATGAGTCCTAATATGCTTCTCCTATTTAAACTCACTGGTCTTGTTAAAAGCACAATTTCCTAATAAAGGAAAGACCACTTTCTTTTCTGAGCTGCTGCTACATGAAGCAGTGCTTCCTCTGACAGGCAGTCTAATAAAAATCACCATACAAGTGGCATATTATTTGCACGTTTATAATAGTTGTGGAGATGGACTCGCCCAGATGATTTAATTTCTTCTGAAGAGAAAAAAAGGAAAACAGAACTAAGCTATTTAAAGGACACGTGCAGCTTCTGACTGAATGGACTCGGAGTGCATCTCTGTAGGCTCGGGCTGATGCTAAAATGCTCCAATGAAGCGAGGAGCATCTTAGAATTCATAACTAGCCCAAGGTTTCCAGTCTAATTCTTCTGTGCATTTTGGTTATCACCCATATTACTATTCCTTTAAATTAAACTCAAAATAGAAAACTGCCCTGGATTGGCAGACCTCGAAAATTTAGTTGAGATTTCCCCATGGCACTCTCACGTGACTCTCACGTGGGCTTGACAATGTCGGTTCATTAACAGACTAGTTCAGATCCAGATGGTTCTGTAAACGCCTAACCATGCTCCTCGGTGCCCGATCACAGTCCTCCCCCAGGCCCTTCTTTAACCCAGGCAGACCCGTGTTCTCCCACTTCACCTTGGGTTTCGCAGGTCACTGTGATTTTTACCAGTGGAAGGTCTGTGGCAACCCTGCCTCAAGCAAACCTACGGCCCCATTTTTCCAACAGCACTTGCTCGCTCCATGTCTCGGTGTCACATTTGGGTAATTCTCGCAAGAGTTCAAACTTTTTTTTTTTTTGGCTTTTTGGCTTTTTATCTAGAGCCGCACCTGCGGCATATGGAGGTTCCCAGGCTAGGGGTCTAACAGGAGCTGTAGCTGCCGGCCTTCGCCACAGCTACAGCAACGCGGGATCTGAGCCGCATCTGCAACCTTCACCACAGCTCATGGCAACACTGGATCCTTAACCCACTGAGCAAGGTCAGGGATCGAACCCGCAACTTCACGGTTCTTAGTCAGATTCATTAACCACTGAGCCACGAAGGGAACTCCAAGAGTTCAAACTTTTTCATTGTTATTCTATTTGTTATGATGATCTGGGGTCAATGATTTTTGACGTTACTACTGCAAAAGGATTACCATTCCACGAAGATTCCGATGATGGTTAGCATGTTTTAGCCATCACTTTTTTTTTTTTTTAGGGCTGCACCCGAGGCATATGGAAGTTACTAGGCTAGGGGTCAAATCAAAGTTGCAGCTGCCGGCCTACAGCCACAGCAATGCCAGATCCGAGCCACATCTGTGATCTATACCACAGCTCATGGCAATGCTGGATCCTTAATCCACTGGGTGAGGCCAGGGATCGAACCTGCATCCTCATGGCTCTTAGCCGGATTCATTTCCCATGCGCCAAGACCGGAACTCCCTGCTGTGATGTTTTTTTACTGCAGTGGTCTGAAACCCAACCCAGGATGTCTCCAGCGTGTGCCTGTATGCTCTATTCTGACAGAGGAGTTTAAAAAACTAAATACATATTTTAAGTTTCATAAGTCTAGAAACATCAACTTCTTCAAGGAGGCTTTTAAACAAGCCTCTGTGGTAGTACTGGCGGCTCTCCCATGCAACTTCTCAAGATCCAAGTCAGGTCACACGCTCCAAAATGCCAGAGCCGGGCGTCAGCCACAGTGCTCCCAGATGCCACATTGCCCTTTGTCCTGGCTCGCGCATGGCCTGCTGATCCCGAGTGACCAAGATAACCAACTGTCTACGCAAAAGAAAGCAAAGACGAATCCAGCTTATCAGGAACCCCACCATGAAGCCAGTGCTGCCACTGAGTTACATGCCATGAATAAAGCATCTTTCCTCTTTCCAGTTTCTTAAACGAAGCCTTGGTCTCACCTTAGTGTCTCGATAGGTCTCTGCTGTGGAAAACAGGATCACGGGCGTCTTCCTATTTCCCCTCAATTGAGATGAAAGAAAAAGGACTCCGCTGCCCAGAGTCATACGCTTCCAAGTTGCCCCATTCATTCAACAAACATTCACTGAGGGCTCAGCCTGGGTCAGGTGTTCCGTGGTCCAGGTGCCAGGAAGACAGCAGTGAGTAAGCAGGATGCCAGCTCTCATGGAGCTCACATTCTGGTGACAAGCAGGACCCACAGGAGCAAGGTGAGAAAAGGCAAAGACCCCCGCGTCCCTCCCCCCACGTGCCAGGGCTGGTCCCCAACCTGCAAGGGGGTCAGCTACTTCTGGAAAGACCCTTCCTCAGACCCTGGCCTCGAAGGCAAACAGCCCCATCTGAACAGCTGGACTTGAAACACACACAGCATTTGTAAAAATCAGGATGCTGAGTACAAGGAATAACAACTATAAAAATAGGACAAATTAAACACACTCCTTTTCAGGCAAAAGCAGATCTTACAAAGCCTTTTAATTCATTCTCCTATTGTCAGGCAGAACCAAACTAAAGAAGAACTAGCACTGGATCTTCAGATCACCTCTCTGAGCAAAGTCCGGAGCTTCTGCCCCAGGAAGTCACTGCCAGTTGGCTGATGTCAGCACAGGTTCTCAGTGTTTCCAGAAGGGGGAAGACTGGGGGGCGGGCGACGAAGAACCCACATTGTATGAAAAATATGCAAGTTCAAGTAATGTCATACAGCAGTTGAATAACCCATTCATTTTTAATTCTGTAATTTCTGTGATCATTTTACATCCGATGACCTCATTTGACATAACAGGCCTATCACAGGAACTTTTCCAGGACTCCCGCTGTAATTCATTGTGAACTGGAAGCACACGCACATATCACACAGCTCCCCGCGATCTGCCTCTCATAGCAGGAGTGAAGCCATTTCCTTTGCCTACTGGCGGGCCTGCCCAGTAATTACCAAAGATGACACGGTGCCAGTGGGATCCAGGGCGCTGTGTGTGTGCCCTGATGACCTTGTTTAATAAAATCTTGCCTCGCATCAAACAGAACACAGGTTTAATTCCCACCAAGAGAGGCTGGGTAACAGTACGCACCTGACGGTTTGAGAGAGGAGTGCCTGGGGAATTGAGCTGTCTTATGCGCCATTTAAAAACAGACAACAGAGAAATCTAAGTGATTTCTTATCATCTTAGCGGGATCGTCCATGTGATTTTTATTGATTCTGCCTCCCCTCACCCCGCTACACCCCATTTCCTAAAATTCTGGGCTCTGGGTTTACGGATTTAAATACTAAAAGGCGGGCTGGTCTTCCATGTTTTCTGCCTAAGAAAAAGATGGATTAGGAAAAAAATTAACCTCACTGTCCCTGAAATCAAGGATTCAGAGACCCCGGTGCTTCTACTCTACTCCTGAGGACGGTTTTAAAACGGAAAAATAAAGCACACACCACTGAGATGCCTCACATACTCAAAATCAGAGTATATTTCAGTAGTGCTCCACATTTCAGTATTTCAAAATCATGGGACCTTCTTTGGTGGGAAAAAAAGTAGTCTTTAAAAATCTCTAAGGTATATATACACGATGGAATACTATTCAGCCATAAAAAAGGATAAAATAATGTCATTTGCAGCAACATGGATGGAATTAGAGACCCTCATACTGAGTGAAGCAAGTCAGAAGGAGAAAGACAGATGCCATATGATATCTCTTATAACTAGAGTCTAATATACTGCACAAATGAACCTCTCAACAGACAAGAAAATCACAAACTTGGGCAACAGACTTGTGGTTGCCAAAGGGGTGGGGGAGGGGGTGGGAGGGAATGGGGCTAGCTAGTGCTTCGGTGATGGAAAAGCAAGGAGATCCAGCTGAATAGCACAGGGAACTATGTCTAATCACATGTAACAAATCCATATATGTACATGTAACCGGGTCACCACGTGGTGCAGTTGCAAAATTTGACAGAATCTATAAACCAGCTAGAATGCAAAAATAAAAATAATTAATTTTAAAAAAATCTCTAAGGCTTCTAGGAAACAAACTGCAAGCGACATTCCCTTCACAACTCATTACAGGGTGCAAATTCCTCTCGAGGATTCCTCTGGCCTTGCTCGGCTGGTGCCCTCTAAGAACCAAATGAGCCGCCTGGTTTTACAGCAGTTCTGTCCATGAAGCTATCAAGCACCAAGTGATGGGGAATGAGAAAGGCTACTGGCACATTACGGTTTCTGAGAGATGAAAAAGACTTTCAGGAGTGGGTGGGTCTGGTCCAGGGTCCAGGAAGGGAGTCCAGCCCAGTGGCTAAGGGCGTGGCTGGCCGCCAGCCCCGGCTCCAACCTTCATTTATGAGCTGGAAAAAAGCCGAGAGTGAAGGCAGCAGCTACCTCAGAGTGTTTAAGGAACGATGAGGTGCAGAGCGTTCCGTGCTCAGCGCTGAAGCAAGGAGGCACTCACCACACGGCAGCCAGAACTGGCACTGGCACGTTCTTTGCTAGCCACTCTGTTCCATCCGGCAACGCGTTATATACCTGGCGCTAGGTACCCTCCACCACGTGATAATCCATCAGCTCCCCTTTTTAAAAAGCTACTCTTCGTGTCTGCATCTATCCTGCCGCAGAGTATGCACATCTTTACATAACCCACAAAAAGGATCTCTTATTAAAAGTAATCAGGACACAATTATTTGGATCACAGAGTGACAAAATATTTCAGCCCTAAATTTAGGAGGATTCATGACCAGTGAGAACGCTTAGACTGTTCTTTAATATTATGGTTTCACGTTAACATTTACGCAGCCCGCGTCTTCACAAATATTTTCTAGTAGCAAATAGCACGCTCCCTATGAGTAGGAAGAAAAAATGGAACACAAAATGATTAGCTCAATATGACAGATACCAAATATTCTTCTGCAAACATCTTCCTACTTCCACTCTTTCCTTGGTATTCTGAAGGGAAAAAAAAAAAAAAAAACCTGACATAATATCCATACTCAAAGTGAAACAGACTGCCAAGCATTTATCTGGAGGGGGAAGTGATTCATAGCAATCCTTTCCTCCTTTTCTTTCTGCCCCTAAACTCATTTAGAAAAAAAATCCACTGAGTTCTCATCATGGCTCAACAGTAACAAATCCAACTAGTGTCCCTAAGGATGCAGGTTCGATCCCTTCTGGCCTCGCTCAGTGGGTCGGGGATCCGGTGTTGCCATGAGCTGTGGTGCAGGTCGCAGACACGGCTCAGGTCCTGCGTTGCTGTGGCTGTGGGGCAGGCCAGCAGCTGAAGCTCCGATTCTGCCTCTAGTTTGGGAACCTCCATATGCGCAGGCGTGGCCCTAAAAAGACAAAAAGGAAAAAGATCCGTATCAGGTCTTTCTTCAAAACAAAGCCCATGGGGGTGGGGACAGGTTTCAGATGTTAAACAACACCAGGGCCTTTTCCCAGAAATCACGTAAATGGTTCTCCTGATTGATCATGTGTTCTCCCACCTCTGTATTCTGAGGATCAAACCCACCAGCACCACCCACACACACCCACACACACCCACACACACATGCACAGGAAAGAAATGTGGGCCGCGGCAGGGGTGTGGGAAATAAACCCCAGTGTTCACTGGGATCACAACCACCCTCTTTACTGAGGTTCTATAGGTGAAGGCCTGCCCTCTGGGGGAGGGAGGGATGGATCAACGGCACAGTAACAAAAGTGGTTGATCATTCACAGAGAGAAGACCCCCGGATTTCCCGCTAATCAATTCTGTCGTCCACACCCAAGAAAGCAAAAGCTTTCCCTGGGCCACATGTTGTCGTCTAAGGCCTGGCGCCTTTTCCGTCTTCATTCCCTTCCTTCTGAGGAGCCAGCCATCAGTGTCCCGGTGGCTGCCAGGCCTGCGCCACGGCACCCCAGCCGCGCTCACCATCCCGACCACACCCACAACCACCAAGACCTCCCCCACTTACCCACCACCATCTACCCATTTTTTCTTTTTTTTTTAGCTTTTTAGGGCCGAACCTGCAGCAAATCGAGGTTCCCAGGCTAGGGGTCTAATTGGAGCTGCAGCCACTGGCCTACACTACAGCCACTGCAACTCAGAGCCACCACAGCTCGTGGCAACACCAGATCCCCAACCCACTGAGCGAGGCCAGGGATCAAACCCGCATCCTCATGGATACTAGCCGGATTCCTTTCCACACCGCCAAAGCAGGAACGCCCACGTCTGTTCTTTTTATCTCAATAACACATCAGTCATCGGGCCCATTCACTGCCTGCAGGCCTATTCCTGGACCCAGCATTCTGCTGCATCTCTCTTTCCCTGTATTTGTCCATCCATATCCACCCATCAATAACAAGGTAACAGCTTTTTGTCTCATCAGAAAACCGAAATTCATAAGTAGGAAAGGGCCAGCCATAAAGGACACAGTCAACATTTTGAAAGGAACTCTGCTTTAGTGGGGAAAAAGAAAAAAAAAAACCTCAAGTTTAAACAGTCCTTAAGAACACTACAGAGGAGTCGATCCACAGAATAAAACCCACTTTAGAAGTGCTGGGAATCTGAAAGCACACACTCTGTAGCACTAAATTTCAGGAACTCGGTCATTAATTTGGTTTGGGTTTTTCCCTCCCCCGTTTACCCGTAGAAAACCCAGGCGACACCCCTCTGGCCTCCACAGCTACAGAATCCACTGTCCCTCTGGTAAGTTTCTTTCATGCAAGCCAAGCGTCCAGTCAAAGCCATACCCCCAATTATTACTTCTCTTCTTCATCCCAAAGAGCCAGAACTTAATAAAGAGCCGCCCTCCCTTACAATCTGTCCTGAAAGCAAAGCCAGCCTGGCAGTTGCTCAGGTCGCGAACTGTGTGAGGCCACCCCACTGAAAGGGTCATCACCCACACTGTTAGCAGGTCTACGCTTCTGAAAATGGTCTGTATTTTGATTACAACTACGATGACTTAAAGATGGGTGATTTATTCCCATCGCGAGTTTCCGGCATATGGCAAGAAATGGCCTCGTTCTAAAAATCAGCCTAGTCCAACCACTCTCTCATCAAATAGAAGGGAATGTTCTGTGGAGGGGATGGCTTTGCCTAATTTGCACAAAATGCCATATGGACCAGCAGCAGCCCTCGGAAAAGCTTCTCTCAAATATCTTAAACTTTCTGTGGTCCTGGCTGTTCACCAAAGCTTCTACTCATCATTTAATAATCTCTGCACTGCACTGACTGCCCCCCACTCCGGTCTGATCTTTTTCTCTCAATAAGCATATCCTCCAATCGAAGCAAGCCACTAACTACAACTGCATCCTCTCATCTTATTTCTGTCAACTGATATTACTAACCACGTGTTAACAATCCCACAATAACCTTGTGTCATCGCAGAAGCTTCATTACCACTAGGAAAGGGATGTCCGCTATGGGCATGCGACAAATTTTAAATCATTAACCAAACACGCTGCTTGACCTTGAGTTTCAGCCAATGCCTGAATACATTCCTCGCATCTTGAAAAAAGGAAAATTAATTCAAGCTTTCATCCGAGAATCCATTTTCATTTGCTTGCATCATTAAGAACAGCTACCAAAAAACTTCCACCAGCTATTTACTTTGAATGCCAGGAAGTGTTGCATAACATTTAAGAGGCACTTATGGGCCCCAGTTAAAATGGGATCCTAAATCGAAGAGAGATCCACATAAACTCACCTCAACGCCCAGAAAACAAGATTTACTGCCATTGGGGACAATCTGCCCTAGGTGACAGTCCAGGTATGGAAACCTTAGAAAGAAAAGATACAGGAAAATTCAGAAGAAAGGCGCTAGATTCAGGAAAGTGTCAACAGGTGCTTCCTTATGATACTACTCCTCACTAAAAACTACAGGGCAGGAGCTCTCGAGTCTGCAGTAATTGTGTCACAAACTCTTCACAATGGGAGTTGTTTCAATAAACTCGCCGTTTTTCCATTGGCCGTGTCTAGGGTTTTAGAAATACATAATCTTATACTCAGATTAATCCTCACGAATTACATGACTTCAGTTTTCTCTCCATCTTAATCCCTCAAGTAGTTAATGATCTGAAAACTGATTCTTAAACACACCACATAAATGAAGCGTTTTAAGGACTTAAGACTTGGTTTTTATCTCTGATACATGAATAACCATGTCCATTTTGTAGATCTTAGTTTTCTTAAATTGTTTCAAATTTATACTCCATGATGCTCCTTAACTTCTTCTAATTCAAAAAAAAAAATAAAAACCCAGAGGAACTATAAACCCTATAATATTAATAATATTAATATTAATTAAAGCCTTATTAATATTGTATTTCAAAATAAATCAGCAAAAATTACTTTCCTCTCTAAACCGTCCGGTAAGAAGATTAGCTGCTAAACAATAGAAAAGACACTAATTTTCCTTCCAAATGCTACTACGGTACCACAGAATGCCTGCTAGAATCAGGGTGAGTCACAGAAAAATTACTGATATCCCACCCCTCTTTACCTGCAAAAATGACAATGCCATCATTTTTCCAAACAAGAAAACAGAACTGTAAACTCTAGTGATTACGAAACAATTAAATCTTCAAAACTACCTATCGCTCTGCACACGCCATTGTTCTGCACAGCCTCAGTGGTTGGGGATCAACTGTCTCCCTTGCAGCCGGACGCATCTTCCTTCGCAGCACCTGAAAGACAATACGTGAATTGCCTCCAGCATTGGGAAGGGCTCGAGAGTATCTTTTCAGCTCTTCCTTCCCAGCCCGGCCCTCTCCACTGCCCACTCTCTCTCAGCTTCCTCCTTGCAACAATAAGAGTCTTTTCCAAGAGCATAACTGTGGCAAAGAGAAAAGCGGAGGGCTGGAAGGCAAAGAGGCAGGAGTAGGAACGCAGCTCCCTAAGCAGGCGGGATAAAGGGAAGGCACATCAAAGTGAGGGAGGAGCGAGATGCAGGGCGCGGGGTGGGGGTGGGGGGCAGACAGTGGTGGGGGAAGGAGTAAGATGCAAGGGAAGACGGGGTGGGGGGGTAAGCTGCCAGTGCTCATATGCGGGGGAGCACCATCACACCACGCGGAGCAAATCAAACCAAGTGCCGACGGCATGATGGGAACGCTTACTTCTGTCTAATGATATACTGAGCACCCCATCTACCTTAGGACCTAACCCAACCCCCACTCCCACCCATCCCCCACCGCTACAAACACCACCCCAACCACACCGCCACTATCCATGTCCCGTGAAGCACATGCAAAGCGACTGGAACTAAAACCAGCAGAGCGGAAGCCCTGTAAGTGCCCTGGGTGTGAACATTTACGTGTTCACAAAAGGTCTTTTCTTCTGAGATGGAGTAGGAAGGGCTTAAATAAGTTCCTGTCCTACTAGGAGCTGCATTACGTGAGCAAGCTATCATAAATCATTTAAGGGGGGTGTGAACACGCAACCAGCTGCAAAATAAACTTTTTTTTTCTTTTTTATTTATTTATTTATTTTTTTTGCATTATAGCTGGTTTACAGATTTCTGTCAGATTTTCCAACTGCACCATGTGGTGACCCGATTACATGTACATATATGGATTTGTCACATGTAATTAGATATAGTTCCCCGTGCATTACAGTTGGAGCTCCTTGCTATTCCATCATTAAAGCAGTAGTTATCCCCACTCCCTCCCACCCCTCCCCCGCCCC
>PVHT020004944.1:39675512-39781176 GCA_004024745.2 Catagonus wagneri
TTTTAGCTTTTGTTTGTTGGGGAAATTTTTTATTTCCCCTTCTATTTTAAATGATATTCTTGCTGGGTAGAGTATTCTAGGGTGCAGGCCATTTCCTTTCGTGATCTCTTTTTATACCACTCATCTATTTCTCACTCCCTATGTTTAAAATTTGTTCTCTGAAGATAAGACATAGGGTCAAAATCAGCATTCAGACCCTGCAGGATGACGGCGAAGTCCAAGTTGATATGCTAGGTGAGACCCACTGTTTTCTTCATATCCAGTCAGAATTTTTTTTTTTTTTCCTTTAGGGTCGCATCTGCGGCATATAGAGGTTCCCAGGCCAGGGGTCCAATCAGAGCTGTAGCTGCCGGCCTTATGTCAGAACCACAGCAACGTGGGATCCGAGCTGCGTCTGCAACCTACACCACAGCTCATGGCAACACCAGATCCTTAACCCACTGAGCAAGGCCAGGGATCGAACCCAAATCCTCATGGATGCTAGTCAGGTTCCTTAACCGCTGAGCCATGACGGGAACTCCTATCCAGTCATTTTTTTTTTTTTTTTGCCATTTTGTCATTTTAGTGCCACATCCATGGCATGTGGAGGTTCCCAGGCTAGGGGTCTAATCAGAGTTGTTAGCCACCTGCCTACACCACAACTACAGCAACGTAGGATCGGAGCCGTGTCTGCGACCTACACCACAGCTCACAGCAACACCGGATCGTTAACCCACTGAGCAAGGCCCGGGATCGAACCTGCAACCTCATGGTTCTTACTTGGATTCGTTAACTGCTGCGCCACGACAGGAACTCCCCAGTCAGAATTTTAAAACAACCTGAGACCAGAAGAGGAAACGCCAGGAGAGGAAAATCTAACACTCAGAGGCATTCTTCACTGTTCCAACTGTGACATTCTCCTTACAACAGAGGTTGACCTAAAGTGGACCAGAGTAAAGCTGAAGGAAAATACGTTAACAGCGGTAACGGCTGATGCCAGCGCTGACGGTAACAGGGAAGGACATCACCGCTATTCTAGTCAGTGTGGCCACAGAAAAGGAGCCGCTGCAAATATAATAGCCCTGAATTATCAAGACCAGGTGGAACTGCACTGCCAACTGTGAGAGAAAGATAGAATGAGACTTTATGTTTGTAAAGCAATTGAGTAAGAGTGTAAACTAAGTTTAAAAGTGCTGGCTGAGATGCCCGAAGAGGAAACGTACATGTGTGGAAGCTGCGAGGTACCCACTAAATGAGGCCACTCTGTGAAGAGCCAGAAGCTGCCTGAGAACCAACTGGTCAACCTCAGACCGAGGAGCCCAGGGCACCGGCAACTGCCAGCGCGACCTGAGCAGGGTCTGCAGCACATCAGCCTCCTGATGGGGGAGGCAGGAGTGGGGGCTGCCTACACCCAGGTATATAAATGTTTGGGCCAAGAAGAAACTCTGTGTGCCGTGTGCAAACCTGAGATGGCCAGTGGCACAACAATCACCAGGAGGATTTGTTTCACACAGAGATTTCTGGGCAACGTCCTGATATTTTACTCTTGAATTTCCAGAATTTATATTTTCAAAAGCTTCCTTTGGGTACCTCCGGAGCAGAGCCGGGCCCATGGGCATGTTACATACACTCTTCACCGAATCTTCAGACTGAGTAGATTTCAATATTCCAGTTTTGCAGAAAAGGGGCCTGCGGGGCAGGTCTGAAAGCTCAAGTAACTTGCCCAAGATGTCAAAGTAACAAGGAACAAATTTCACCTTGTGACTTTCCTCCTGCAGCTCTCTGGTGGGTGCTGGCCACCCAATATGGAATACATTCTAAATTCCTTTGAGGGTGCCCTCCAAGAACACAGCCCCCACGCTACTCTGGCCACAGCCACCCGTGCACGCACGTGCTCCGGACAAACCGAGCTTCTAAGCAATTGCCCAGGGCTCCCTGACCAAGCCTTCGCTCTCGCCTCCTCCTGGAACACCCTGGCCCTGCAGCCGCCTCCTACAACACCTGTGCTCTTCACCCACTGAATCTTCCAAGACGGAGCTGGGCCCTTGCCTCCTCACCAAGCCCTTCCTGACCACCACTGACCGCCGCCTCCATAATTCGAGCAATAAAATAACACTTTCTTTTCTCTCCAGTAGGATGTGTCTCATTAGAGAAACAGACTACAAAATTTTTGAGAATACATGAAAGCAAATGCTTTAAGAATAAACACGGCGCTAGAGCCAAAGCCAGAATCTGAATCTGGATCCAATGCAAAACCAGGTCACCATGCTATATCTCTAGAAGCCTTAAATCTGATTTTATAAAAAAAAAAAATAATAACTCCATAACTCTCAATACCACCAAACATCTCGTGGCTACTGAACACTTGGTGGCTCTTCTGAACTGAAAGTGTAAAATACACACCTGGGTTTGAAAAAAGAATGTAAAATATCCCAACACGTTAAATGCTAATATTTTGGATATAGTAGGTTAAATAAAATATATTAAAATTCCATCTGTTGCTTTTTTCCCTTTTAATGTGGCTAAATTTCCATTGTGGCTCATGTCGTCTACTGGAAAGCACTGCTCTATAAAGCCTGTGTCTTCCTTATTAAGAAATCTGTTAAGATCCTAACTTTTCCCAGTGATGACGGAGACACAGACACCAGAAACCGCACTGCAGTGATATACAGCATGGCCCTGCCGGCCATACAGACTTGGCTCCCACAGGAAATGCTAACAGAATGTTGCTTTCAAAGTTATCAACTCACTGGAGTCCTCCTTGTCTAACACCAGCTGTGGTCGGTTTCCGTGTAAGAGCCGGCCTTCCTAACGTTTCCCATTTTCCCGTCTAGATATCCTACCCAATTCTGAGGCAACAGGCCTGTAGGGAAAGACAGGGTCAAGATGAGAGGGAGACAAAGCACTTGCCTCAGGCACAAGATTTAAGAGGAACCAAAAAGAACTCAGTAACCAAGATGGATAAATTTTTAAATAACAGCTTTACTGATCTGTTAATTCAACTCACATGCCATAAAGTTCACCGTTTCCAAGGATGTGATCCACTGGTTTTAACATACTCCAAAGCTGTACACTCCTCATCACTATCCAACTCCAGGCTGGTTTCATCACCCCACAAAGGAGCCCCATCCCCACCAGCAGATATCCCACCGCTCTCCCTACACCCAGCCCCTGGCAACCATTCATCTATTTTGTCCCTATGAATTTGCTTATCTATTCTGGACATTTGATATAAAGGGAACCACACATTATGGAGCCTTTTACGACAGGCTTCTTCCACTTAAAACGTTTCCAAAGTGCATGCATGTTGTACTATGAGTCAGTACTGCATTCCTATTTATGAATGAATACTATTCCACTGTATGAATAGGCCACGTTTCATCCATTCATCAGCTGACAGGCATCTGAATTGCTTCCCATTTGGGACTATTATGTACAAACTGGTGTACAAGGCTTTGTATGGATGTATTTTCAGTTCTCTTGGAGATAGGCTTAGGAATGGGGTTGCTGGGTTATAATATAACTCTAGGTTTATAATTTAAGTCACTAGCAACAATTTTCCATGGATCTACAAAAAGTTATACCAATATCACATGATCTTTATCCCTGTAGCTTCGTAGTAAGCTCTGAAACCAGGAAGTGTGAGTCCTTCAACTTTGTTCTGTTTTTTCAGGATTGCTTTGATTATTCTGGGTCCCTCGCATTTCCAAACGAATTTCAGGATCAGTTTGTCAGTTTCTGCTAAAAGGGCAGCTGGGAATGCATTGAGTCTGTGGGTCAATTAGGACATCGAAATCATCAACTATTACTATTGGATTTTCTATCTCTCCCTTCAATTATGTCAGTTTTTGCTTCATATATTTTGGGGAATTGTTGTTAGATGCACATATGTTTGTAATCGCTACATCTTGCTAACGGATTGACTCTCTCATCAATATATAATGGCCTTCTTTGTCTCTTGTGATAACCTTTTACTTAAAATTTATTTTGTCCAATATTAATACAGTCACTACCAGATAGGTCTCTTTTGGCTATGGTTTGCATGGTATATATCTTATCCTGTCCTTTTACTTCCAAACTATTTCTGTTTGAATATAAAATGGGTCTGCTGTAAACAGGTCATATTTAATTCATTCTGCCAATTTCTACCCTTTTATTGGTAGAAATGGGTTAATCCATTTACATTTAATGTAAATACTGTGTTTTCTGTATGTCTTATGTCTCTTTGTTCCTCTATTACTGCCTTCTTTTGGCAGTATATTTGTATGCCATTTTAATCTTTGGTTCTTTTATATTTTTTAATTATTTTCTAAGTGGTTTATATGGCCTTGACATTTACATAATAGTTAATTTTACTGTTACTCTATATTTTTTCCGTGGATTTGAGTTATTGTCTACTTTTTTTTATTACAACCTGAAAGATCCCCTTGATTATTTCTTCTAGGGCAGGTCTGTTAGAGACAAATTCTGTTTTTATTTTCCTGAAATGTCTTAATTTTTTCTTCTGTGTTGAAGGACAGTTTTACTGGATACAGAAATCTTAATTGGATGGTTGTTCTCTCAGCACATTGAAAAAACTAGCTATTGGCTTCCATGATTTCTGATGAGAAGTCAGATGTTAATCTTATCGAGGATTCCTTGCACCTAATAATTCAATTCTCTCTTGCTGCTTTCTTTGTTTTGGCTTTCAGCAGCTCAACTGGCTGTAGACCTCTGCATTCATCCTGGTATAGTGACCATCTTGGAGGTGCAAGTTAATGTTTTAAATTAAATTTGGCAATTCTATGGCCCTTGTTTCTTCAAGTATCCTCTCTCTCTCTTTTCTCCTTCTGGGACTTCCACCATGCATATCTTGGTACTCATGATGAATAAAGTTCTGTTCACTTTTCTTTATTCATTTGGTTGTTCTACAAATTGCATAATTTCAACTGACCTACTTTCAAGTTCACTGATTCTTTCTTCTGCCAATTCCACTCTGTTGTTGAGGCCCTCTAGAGATTTTTTTCATTTCAGTTATTGTACTTTTCAACTCCAGAATTTCCATTTGGTTCTCTTTAAATAATTTCTCTCTCCTTATTTATAATCTCTATTTAGTGAGACATTCTCATACTTTAATTCTTTAGTCACAACTTCCTTTCATTCTTTGAAACATATTTATAATTGCTGACCTAAAACACTGGTCTCATAAGTCCAATATCTGGACTTTCTCAGGGAAATTTTTGATTGTTTTCCCTTGTGAATGACTCATACTTTCTTGGTTGTATGTGTGTGTGTGTGTGTGTGTGTTATAATTGTGTGTTGAAACTGGATTTTAAATAACATGGCAACTCTAGAAATCATAATCCCCCACCCTGACCAAAGGTGTGTTGTTTTGCCGTTCACTTTTGTTGTTCCTAACACTGTCCATTTCCTGGACTAATTCTACAAAGTCTATTTTCGTATCATGTGCAGCCCCTTAAGTCTCTGCCCAATTTGCTTCAGTGGTCAGCTAATGATGGCACAGAGATTTCCTTAAATGCTTTGAACCAATGTGTCTCACAGCCTTTGCTGTGGGCTCTGGGTGTATATTGACACAGGCTTTCCATGCTGTGATAGACAGTTTACAACCCTACATGTTCTTACTGCTTATGTAGCACCTTAGTGTCAGCCAGAGGTGAGAGATTAAAGTCTTCCTCGGGTCTTACCTGGGTACATGTACCTGGGCCTTCTAGATTCTAAGGAATATGTCAAAGCTTTTCAAAGCCCTCTATGGATATCTCTTTTCCCAATTACACCTTTTAAGTTTTTTGGTTAACCTCTTGTTAACCCCAACTAGTGTTACCACCTCGGGAAGCTGTGTGGTTAAGCAATCAATTACCATTGACGGTTTAAGAAGTGCCCTAAGGCTGTTTATGCCGAGTAAGTTCTGAGTCAGGAGCAATCAAAACAAGTTCTGAAACAGAGCTCTACAGGGAGCCACTAGGCAGATCATACAGCGATTTTCTGAGAATGGGGCATTTGCAGAGGTCTGGATCTGCTCTGATCCCCTCTAGAAGCTTTTACCATTCAAGGCTACTGTGGTGTTAGGAAGGGGTAATGGGAATAAATTTAAAGGCCACAAAGGTCACTGTTCTTACCACAATTCAGTCTTTTATCTTGTACAAACACCCCTTGGATTGTTGCCAGTCTTTGATCAATTTCCAGTGTTCTAAAATAAGCTTATTTTGACAATTTTCACCTCATTCACTGAAATGTTGTTCTCACTGTTGTTTCAGAAAAGAGAATTTACAGAATGTTCTTATTCTAACATTCCAGAGGTGGTTCCAAGATAAACGATAGTTTTAAAACATAAAAATTACTGCAAAAAGAAAAAAAACCCGTGCACACGATATTAAATTTCAGATTAGAATATGATCTGTAACAGTGTCATGCTATGTTATATTGGAGCCTGACACAAATGGAAAAACAAATACTGATCCTGCCCTTTTAAAAAACTGATACTTTTGCTCATGAATTTCGCAGTAATTTTTATTTTTTAAACCGTATTAAAATATTATCTATTGATGTTGCTTAGTTTTTTAGTACCTCCTTAAATTCTGTGTCGGAGGCAACTTCCTCACCAGTCTTCTTCTAGTCCCAGCCCTACAGAAGGGTGATTTTTCAGACCACATCTCTGCTTCTTTTTGTTAACTCCCCAAACTGAGATATTAGTTCTAATGCACATTTATATTCTATTACAATATCTTGAACTGTCAAAATGATAATTCTAAAACCTAGCAGAAAAAAAAAATTCAGCATAAAGTTTTGGTGTAGAACACAAATTAGTTATAATAAACAGAACTCTTATTATTGCTAGTAGAGGCACATCAGCCCACTCCGTATAAAATGCATTCCTAGTTACAAGTTAAAAGAATATAAAATGTTTAAAGAAATACTTGATAGAGACTTTAGGAAATCAAGTATAATATCTGGCACGTCTGCTGTACATCCTCCCTAAGACAGTATTATGCAACACTCATGGAAAACACATCAAACTTAAAAATATCCATTTCAACCCACATCATTCTGCTGCATCATTTCAGTTCTCAGATTGGCTTCTGCTGCAAATAAACTGATAGAAATAAAAGAATTAGAGACAAAAATATGTTTGGCTTAATATGTGGCAACATTTCCAACCTGAGAAGACAATTACTTGTGTGTAAAGAAAGACTGTCTTCAGAAGCTATTCTGAGGAAGTAATTTTAAACAGCTTAGCACAGATAATTAATTCTGGGTGATCTGGGATGACTTCTCTTATACTGTTATTTAGCAAAGACAGTACTCACACTAAGTTTTTAGATTAGTACTTTACAATAAGTCTGGTGAAGTGTGGAAATCTAACTTCCCTATGAAGTGTTCATCATTTGCTTCTGCTGCTTTATTGCCATTGCTTGTAATCCACGGCTCTATATTCCAGGCTTTGTCCACACTACTTTTGAAAAGCATTTAAAATCACTATATCAATATTAGCCTGTTTCCGGACAAATTTATTTGCCTTATTACAGTCTTCATAGAAGCTAATACACTATGTTGGCTTTTCATTTCTGCAGGTAACTCAAAGTTCCCAAAGTCAACATTGACCTGTCATTTATATTGGCTTAGCCCTCATCACATCCACTGCTGGCTCACCGTTAATGACTATGTGCACACACTGCTTTGTTTTTCTAAGGGAACTGAACCCACTGGTTCATTGGGTCTTCAGGTGCCCAAAGGGTGGTGAGACTAATAAGGAAAGTCTTGAAGGGTCATACAGTATATTCTCTATGGCACAGAGGAAATACATCTACCTGAAGGACAACACTCAATCTTACATTAAAAAAATCACTCGACAGATTGAGTTAACAATCTTTTCTTCTATCGAAACTGTTAATAAGGAATTCCCATCATGGCCCAGTGGTAACGAAACTGACCAGTATCCATGAGGACACATGTTCAATCTCTGGCCTTGCTCAGTGGGTTTAGGATCTGGCGTTGCCGTGAGCTGTGGTGTAGGTTGCAGATGTGGCTCAGATTCCACACTGCTGTGGCTGTGGCACAGACCGGAAGCTACAGCTCCAATACGGCCCCTAGCCTGGGAGCTTCCATATGTTGCTGGTATGGCCCTAAAAAGACAATAAATAAATAAGGTTCATGTTATAAAAAAAATAAGGAATTCCTGTTGCGGCGCAGCAAAAACAAATCTGACTAGGAACCGTGAGGTTGCGGGTTCCATCCCTGGCCTTGCTCAGTGGGCTGAGGATCCAGCGTTGCTGTGAGCTGTGGTGTAGGTTGCAGATGCAGGTCGGATCTGGCGTTGCTGTGGCTCCGGCATAGGCCGGCAGCTACAGCTCCAATTAGATCCCTAGCCTGAGAACCTCCACATGCCGAGGGTGCGGCCCCAAAAAGACAAAACCAAAATAAATAAATACATAAATACATAAATAAACTGTTAAGACATGAAACAGAAATAAGAAAAGAAACCAAAGTAATAATTATTTATAGATGATGTGACTATCTAGAAAATTCAAGAAAAATAGCCAACAAGAGGTGAGAACTGATAAGAATTTCAAAAGTGCCCAGTTACACGATTACATCTTAAAATCAATAGTTTTGTGTATGTAAATTACTGGTTATATATACGCCACAGTCTGAATGTTTGCATCCTTCCCAAATTTCTATGTTGAAAATCTAATGCCCAAGGTGATGATATTAGGAGGTGAGACCTGTGGGAGGTGACCGGGTCTTGAGGGCAGAACCCTCACAAATGAAATTAGTACCTGAACAAAAAAGGCCCAGAGAGCTTCTTGTCTGCCCCTTCCACCAAGCGAGGACAGAGCAAAAAGGGTCCATGTATGAACCAAGACGCAGGCCCTTAACCAAATCTGCTAGCACCAGGATCCTGGGCTTCTCAGGATCCAGAAAGATGAGAACAGATTTCTGACATATGTTGTTATAACATCCTAAAGGGACTAATACAGTATAATATAACCGTTATGCATAATATCTATAACTGATTGTCTGTATAACAATGGCCAATTAAAAGAGGAGAGTATAAAACACCCAAGAATAACCTTAAATCCCCATTTTCCAAACACAATAGGGCATGCGAAAGAAGCCTGAAAACTGAGAGAGTGCACAAAGCAACGAGAGGCACACAGAAGGGGAAAGGACGCCAATCTCCTGTGCATGCCACCTTCCTAATGCCACCTGCCAACATCCTATATATGCCACCTTCCTAATGACACCTGCCAATTTCCTATATATGCCACCTTCCTAATGCCACCTGTTCATGGGCTCATTCAGGCTTCTGTTATTCTCCTACCTTCCAGCAAACAATCTAAAGAACGTTTTTCTATAAGGAAGGTCTCTATGGCTATGTCAGGGGCAAAAATAGTTAGAGGCTAATGGCTTGAGGAAGTAAAGAGCTATCTATGTATTCTGCCCCCACCCTGTGCCCCCATGCACCCCGCAAGGCTAGGTCTTTCTCCAGCAGACAGTTCCTGGCGGCTGCTCCCCACTGGCTTCTCACCTTCTCCGGAGGGATCCATGACCACCTGCTGCCAGGTCCACACAAGCGTTTTCTTCTCTTTCTTTTTTTTTTTCCTTTTTAGGCCCACGCCCACAGCATATGGAAGTTCCCCAGCTAAGGGCTGAATCAGAGCTGCAGCAGCCAGCCTACACCACCGCCACGGGAACGCCAGATCTGAGCCGCATCTGTGACCTATGCCACAGCCTGCAGCAATGCCAGATGCTTAATCCACTGAGTGAGGTCAGAGATCAAAGCAGCATCCTCATGGATACTAGTCGGATTCTTAACCCGCTGAGCCATAATGGGAACTCTCACACACACAAACACACACACACACACACACATTCTCTGGTTAGTACACAAAGGATGGCCATCTGAGCAAACAGGAGCCTTGTCAGCCAATGAGCAATTTCCCCATCTCAAATATGAACCAACCCAGACGCCTTTAGGCCACAGGGTTCTCTAGGGCTCAGTTTCACCGCAGGGGTTGCTCTAGGTTCTTCACATTTTGACATTCCCTGAAAAGGAGTAGCATGGTTCTCACATCAGCATCTTTTATTCATCGCAGTTCTATCTGTTCCTAGGAGACTGCAGGGAATCTAGCCTGAAAGAAGACTGCTGCTAGCCCCTTTCCTACAATAAGCAATGGGAACCATCAACAAAGACATCCAACCACCCCCGGGGCCTGGCCCGGCCCCCACTACTCCTGGTTTATGTAATGGTCTGGACTGGGTTCCAGATGCCCTGAGAGGCCCTGAGCTATACCGGATCCCAAGCCAACACATAAGGCCCAAGAGAAACACCATCACTCACTGACACAACCTCACGTTGCTGGAAAGGAGGGTCCAAGGGTACGTCCAAGAAACCACCACAAAAGAACTAGAGGGGTGGGCTGCTGCTGAGGACAAGCACCGGCCTTCCGCCCGCCCGCTGCACCAGGACCCCCGGCTGCCCCTTCGTCTGAAGGCTCTGCACTGGCTGCTCCCCAGTGAGGAAGTCGCTCTCCCCAGACATCCACGTGGCTCAGTCTTCATCTCCTTCAGGGCTCTGCTCAGCGAGAAGGCTGTCCCAGACCCAGAGGACACAGCCACGCTCATTCCCCGCCCTTATCAAATGGACAAAGAAAATACGATAGCTGGAAGTTGTTCTACTAAATTCTTAATAAAAGGGCAGTCAGGGGCGTATCCTCAGGGCTTGGCTGGAACAGGGAGGAAAATCCTTTTGGCAGCCTTGAGCTTTTCCAAACAAGAACTTAAGGAGAACTGGGTCTTCCCAGGGCAGGGCCTCAGGCTGCTGGAAGCCATGTTAGAGTTCCCTCACATCTCTTAGTGTGTGTGCGCCTTTCTGCGGTGGGGAGAGAAGAGGAGGCAAAGCGTTGTGTTGAAAGTTGCAGTTCTGGAGTTTCGGCGTGGTGTAGTGGAAACAAATCTGACTAGGAACCAGGAGGTTGCGGGTTCGATCCCTGGCCTCGCTCAGTGGGTTAAGGATCTGGCGTTGCCGTGAGCTGTGGTGTAGGTAGCAGACGCGGCTTGGATCTGGTGTTGCTGTGACTGTGGTGTAGGCCGGCAGCTACAGCTCCTGTTAGACCCCTAGCCTGGGAACCTCCATATGCCGCGGGTGTGGCCTTAAAATGACGAAAAAGAAACGAAAAGAAAGTTGCAGTTCTTATAGGACAAGATTGAGGCCTAATCAAGCACAGGCCTCAGAGGGGCCTCACTAAAGTCTGATCAAGGCGAGTGTATTTGTGGATGGATAGATGGATAGATGGATAGATGGATGGATGGGCAGGTGGGTGAATGTGGGTAAGGATGAAGGACAATAGCATAGGTTTAGAATCACATGAACTCTGGCGGAATGCCGACCAGGCCTCTTGGGCGGAATGCCGCCTATAGAGTAAGAATAGACTTGGGGCTTGGCGGACTGCCGTCAAGCCTCTTGCAGAGATCGACTGTACTAGAGGAAAAAACAGGAAACTGACCCGCTCTGGTGGTTTAGAAAAAAGACCTTTGATCACAATGTCTTGCACATGAGGGTCTGGTGACTGTTACAAACCCTGCAGTTTATAATCTATAGCTAGTTCTGTTTGTACCTGTTTAACCTTTAACTGGGTGTAGGGCTACGGGACACGTAGTCACTTGTAAGAGTCTCAATAAAAGGACAGTCTAAAAGCCTATTCGGCGCTTGGGCTTCTGAGCACAGAGCTCAGGTCTCCTCTCTTTTTTCTTTCAGTTGCAGCCGTTTCCACGCTGGATGTGGAATAACAGTATTATTAGGGATGCATTCCCCGACAAGGGAATGAACGGGTGGGTGGATGGATGGATAGATGGATGGATAGGTGGGTGCATGAATGGGTGGGTGAGTGGATGGATGGATAGACGGATGATGGATGGATAGGTGGGTGGGTGGATGGATGCACAGGTAGGTGGGTGGACGGATGGATGGACAGGTATGTGGTGAAATGGGTGAGTGGATGGATAGATGGATAGGCGGGTGGATGACTGGGTGGGAGGATGGATGGATAGGTGGGTGGATGGGTGGATGGATGAGTGGGTGGATACATGCATGGATGGATGGATGGACAGATGGATAGGTAGGTGGGTGAATGGATGGATGGATAGGTAGGTGGGTGGGTGGATGGATGGATAGGTGTGTGGTGAAATGGGTGAGTGGATGGATAGATGGATAGGCAGGTGGATGACTGGGTGGGAGGATGGATCGATAGGTGGTGGGTGGATGGATGAGTGGGTGGATGCATGCATGGATGGGTGGATGGATGGATGGACGGATAGGTGGATGCGTGGGTGGGTGGATGGATGGATTGGTAGGTGGGTGGATGGATAGGTGGGTGGATAGATGGGTGAATGGACGGATGGATACATGGATGGATGGATGAGGGGTGAATGAATAGGTGAGTGGATGGATAGATGGATAGGTCGGTGGATGATTGGGTGGCAGGATGGATGGATGGATACATGCATAGGTGGATGGATGGATGGATGGATGGATGGATAGGCGGGTGGATGACTGGGTGGGAGGATGGATGGATGGATACACGCATAGATGGATGCATGCATGCATGCATGCATAGATAGGTGGGTGGATACATGCATGGATGGATGGATGCTGGATGAGTGGATGGATACATGGGTGGGTGGATGGATGGTTGAATGGATGGGTAGCTGGATGAGTGGTGCAAGGGTTATAAGGGTTTGTGGAAAAGGAGTCAAGATGGTAAGATCTGAAGCATCCAAATTCAGATATGAAGTAGAAATAACTCCAAAGAAAAAGGAAAATCCTCCACTCTTTTCAGCAACCTCCTCTCCAACATTCCTGTGGTGGACATAATAAGGCTCCGATTTACCCATAAAACTGCTAATGGGAACAAGTCAGTAGTTCATCCTGGCCCTTCCCAGCCTGTAGGATATTTTCAGGCCTGAGTTTGCTCCGTTTAGAATTCACATTAAAGACAGATCCTAAGGAGTTTACAGGAAGGTCTCCTATGGAGCTGATGCTATCTGTTCCTATTAACTTTTTACTAATGAAGCATTTTTTGGTTGTTCATTTTTTCTCCCTTTCCCCTCGGCAGCTTTAACCCACTTTCTTCCCTGCCCCACCCCCGTCCCAGTCTCTCCGCCTCCAGCTCATATTCTTGAATCCAAAAAAGTCCCCGTTTGTGCGAGATCACAAGGCAGAGCTGGTTCTCCAGGTAACCACCTGATTCCAGCAGCTCCACACAGCCCTGGGTTGGAGCAATTTGCATTTTCTCCGCAGCTCAACTATGACAGTAGCCAAATTTCTTTTTTTGTCTTTTCCTAAGACGTTAAAATAAAATAAAGCATTCTTTAAAGTTAACATTTGAACATAATTAGAAGACAAGGCAAATACAGGATTTGCAGAGTCATGAGTGTATGACGGGAGGTGGTGGGGGGGGGGAGTGTGTCCTCCTATTTAAAAAAGAATCCAAAATTACAAATACAAACTTCTCTGACTGCAGGAGCAATTGCCACTGTTGCGGGGGGGGGCGTGGACAAAGCTGGAGTGAGGGGCCCTGAGGCTTAAGATTCATTAGCTTCCCAGTCAATCAGCCTCTGCTGGGAGATATAAAAGACTAGCGAGGTTTATACCGCAGCATTAAAATCTCTAGAAAACCGCTAAGCATAACAGTCTTCTATTACATCAATCCTCTAGATGCTATTCTTATCTCCCTTTCACAAACCTCCGTCCCTGCTGTTCCCTCTAATTTGGCAGCAGCAATTCATTATAAAAGTGCATGTGCTGGGCTGGGGTTGTGCATCTTCCCCTGCTTTGGCTTTAACAACCCCGTACTGTGTCCATTATGTAATAGCCAAAACAGGGACTTTAATGGAATACGAAAAGCATAGCCGTAGTTCTTACATAACCCTTCACAAACCAACCATAAGATCCGCCCCCAGATTTGGATATTTGGAATTACATAAGGTAGACAGAAAACACTGATTCAGCAGCTAGGTTTATTTCCGACCTTAAAGGCAATAAAAGCTTTCTGCACTTAATTTGCTAGTCTGTATCGACATGGTGAGCTTTCAATTTGATGGAGAAGACTGTCTTTAATAAGCCTCAATTGTCTTGGCACGTAAACATAAAGATCCTGACTCTGCTACTCAACTTCACTGTTACCTATGCACAAAGAAATGTCCCACTTAGGATTCCCTGACAGAGTCTCCATGGAAGCATGGTCCCCAGTAAACAGCAACTCTGATGATGGGGTTTTTTTTGCAGGTTTAGAAAAAAAATCAAGAAAGATTTCAACAAAACACAAAAGTGTACGGTGCTATAATTCAATACATCTCCCTTCCAATACCATTTTTCTCTCTCCATATTTTCTAGCCACACATTTTTTACTTAAACCATTGGAGCCACACCTCGGGCTATAAAGGGACAAATTAAAAGAAACAATGTTATCCAGTGGGTCTCCCTCCTGCTACACATCAGAAACACATGGAAGCTTTTAACGTTACAAATGTCAGAGCATCACCAAAAAGAATTAGACTTTTTTTTTGGGGGGGGGGAGTCACAAAAGGACTTCCTCAGACCTCAGTATATCTGATATTTCTACTTCTGTCACCTTCTTACCTGGAAAAAAACAACCATAAATACAAGCAGAGGTTTAAAGGGTGGAGGGATCTTAAGGGTGGCAGTTCATAATTACTAAGTTCCCATCAGCTATAAAAATAAACTCATTCAATAGTTTACAAGCCATAAAGGATATCTGTGGGATCTTCTTTATTACCATCAGTAAGCAAAGAATTTTCACCAAGTTTCTTAACAACCTCTACAAAACCTATTTTATTTTCTTTAATGTTTTACAGCTCTACCCAATGAGTTCAAAGAAAGGCCCTACATTATCCTAAAGGGTATCTCCAGCTAAGACGATGCTTATTATCTTCGAGTAAAGTTTTGGCTAAAGCAGAAATTATGACTCTGACTTATCTTCAACCTCTCTTCTTACACGCTCTGGTAATCACTTTTATAACTTTACTGATGAACAAATATTTTTAAAAAGCACTTATATAACAGTGCGTACAGGCGCCTCTGGTATTCTGCCAAGAGCACTTCTTTCCGTGTTTGTATTTAAAATAGAATGGTAGTAACATCACTTGTGTGCCTGAAATTCTTTTCTGTGCACAGGCTCAGAATGAAAAAAAAAAAAGAGGATGTAGCGAACCATTTCACTGCTTTACCATTATAAAGCTAAAAAGAAATAGCACACTCATACTATATTAAGACGAAGACACAGAACAAATTATCCAAAGCTGGGGGTGTGTGGGGAAGGGGGAAGGCGCATGGATTCGGTTCAACTAACCTCCAGCCCTTCTGAAACAGAGGATGTTTAACCTGGCAGCACGCGAAGGTGCCAGATGAGCTGCAATCCCTCAGCCTGAGCAGGATGCAGGCAGGAGAGAGTAAGTGCTGTGGCGACAGAAAAGCCGAATCAATCCTGCGCTGCCCTGAGCCCCCGCTGCCATCACTCCCCAACTCCGCGCGGGTTCCCAGAAGGTAGGCACCGGAGCCCAGTCCGCACACTGTGCAGAAGAGGGTTCGCTCACCCAGGTGGCTAACAGCCGAGAAAAATGTCCAGGCAGCCACCACCGCCCTGAGAAAGGCTCTCATCCTGAACCAGGTTCCCACACGCCCCCGCCCCCTCCTCAGGTCGAGTTTTCTATTTGGCGACAGGTCTGGATTCTGCCCACTGGCCAAGGAGGTCCGCCAAAGGGGTGGCGACAAACTTGCTGAGAGGAGCCAGCGGAGGTTGCGCAGGTGGGGGAGGCGGAGACGCCCCCGCGCCCAGAGCCGGCTCGCCTACCGGGTCCCGCCGCCCGCCCACGCCCGCACGAGCCCCGCACTCACCTCGTGCCGGCCCCGCCCAGGCCGCCGCCCCCGCTCGGAGCGCGCGGTAGCCGCTGACAGGGACCTCCGACCGGACGCCGGGCCGCCCCCCGGAGGCAGCGGCCGCTCCTCCGGCCGCCTCGCCCGGACAAAGAGAAGCGGCGGGGCGGGCGGCGGCCAAGCACGGGCCTCGGAGAGCGCCGCGCAACCCGCGCAGCCCGCGCGCCTTGCTCGCGAGGTGCGGGCGGCGGTGACAGCGGCCGGGCGGCGAGCGGGTTCGCGCGGGAGGGCGGCGCGGGGCGGAGAGGCGCGCACCCCCTCCCGGCCGCCACGAGACGCACACGCCGGGGCCCGCGCCCCGCGGCCCGCAGCCCCGCCGGGGAGCCGCAGCGCCCTCTGCCGGCCGCGGGGCCGCCCTGCGCGCGCCGCCCCGCTCCAGCTCCGCGCAGCCCCCACCGCGCCACCGACGCCCGGAGCCTGCCTGCGACCCCAGCGAGGTAGCGGGGGCTGCAGGGCAAGGGGCTTCGACGAGCAGGACCTGCTGTTTTCCTCTGAGGGCAGAAGAGGGAACAGCTTCGAATGCTGGGGCGGCAGCAGGAGTTTGGGTTCAGCACTGGGAACTTGGAGGGCAGTGGGATTCCTGATGTACGAGGAGCCCAAAACTGACCTCTAGAAAAGTTTGCGGAAAAGGCAGGCTTTCCTTCCTAGAATCAGGTTTAGTTCTTTATTTAATAAGCTCCAGTTGTACATAACACTGGCTGAGGGGTTCTAGAGAGCCTCTCGGTAATAAATGTATTAACGACTTCCCAAAGAAACGCTCCCAGGGAGGCTTGAAAAAGTCTGACACCTTCCAGTGCCTCTGGTTCAAACGGCAAAAGAATAAACAGTATAAAATGGAAACGCTGGTGCTGGTCGTCGCATTATTTAGATGTGGGTTTTTTGTTTTTTTTTAAGGGTAGCGGACTATCTCTTTCCAGACCACCATGTTAAGCAATAATTTACACCAGTTAATGTTTCAAACACTGCTGGACCACCTGGCGAAGGGAAATCATAAACGGTACCCTTTTTTGCACACCACTGTCTTTTAAAATTATTCTAACAGCTCTCTCTTCTCCTCTGGAAGAATCTAGGGCAGATTTCATAGCTTTTCCTGTCACTTTCCAGTGTTAATAAGCAGGCAGATTCTCTGGTATTAAAACGTCCAGTCCAACCCAAATAAAAAATTCGGTCCCGTTTCCCCTCTTGCCCGCCCGCCCCACCACGCCCCGGCTCCTCCGGGGACCCGAGCTCGGAAACCTGCAAGGCCTTTCTCTTCCTGGCTCCGCATCCTCCTCCAGCTCTCTGCGCAGACCGGTTCCTCCAGGTTGGTGGGTTGGGAACCCGTCCTGCCCAGGCCGTGGACCTGGCTTCGGAGTCCGCTTCTCTGCGGGAGGTGCGTCTGTCTCTGCGGGCGTCACGTGACCTGGCGGGCAACTCCTTGCTGGGGGGTCAACCATCCGGGTCCACCACGCGGGTCAGCACCACAGCAGCACGCCCGCTTCGTTCCCTGCTCACAGGCGGCTCTGATCGGCCTCTCGGAAACTTGGCATGTAGGAGTCAGGAGGCTCTGGATTCAGGTAGGTCCGCAGACCCCAGGTGACCCACGCCAAGCTCTCCACGGACTTCTCCAGAAGCCTTTCTCTGCCTGCAATGGCAGGTACCCTGCCTCTCCCTCACAACACCCTGTATTTTTTGCTACCAACCTTCTCCCACTGCCCTCCTCCCTGAATCTGGGCCGAAGTCAGAACCCTTAATCAGCAAATGCTGCAAAGACGGCCCAGTGCCTCTATTTAGAATGTGGACAGACCGCTTTCTGTGGTGCCTCTCAAATCTGCAGAATATAACCAACTGAGGGGCCTCCAGCGGTCAGACCTGTGATCTACCATGGTGCTCACATCAAGGTCACACATCCCCCCAAGCTGTTCCCAGCCCTGGCTGACTGGTGGGAGCACTAGGTGTTGGGCCACTTCCACCTAATGAAGGACCCATCTTTGTTCTGGAATTCTACATCATCCTGCCAAGGGCTTCTCAGAACTGCCTCCAGCCAGTAAATTTGCAGTATCTGTTTCTGTTTTGGGGGGTTTTTTGCCTTTTTTTAAGACCCAACCCACATATGAAGTTCCTAAGCTAGGTGTTGAATCCGAGCTGCAGCTGCCGCCCTACACCACAGCCACAGCAATGTGGGATCCAATCCACGTCTCCAGCCTACATCACAGCTCAGGATAACACCAGATCCTTAACCCACTGAGCAAAGCCAGGGATCGAACCCACATCTTCTTGGATACTACTGGATTCATTACAGTTAAGCTACAGTGGGAACTCCATGGTTATTTTTATTTAATCTGACAACATCCACCTTTTCATTTGTAAATATACCTAATTTAATTACTTAATAATTATTATATAATTATATCAATTATTTGTATAATTGAACCTATTTCTGCCATACAACTGTGAGCTTTCTACTGGTCCTGCTATTTTTTTTTTTTGGCATATTTTCTGCCTCCCTTAGAATGATTGATTTCTTTACCTCATTTCCATCTTCACATGGCACCATGTCTACAATTCTAGGTTAACAATAAGCTTTCTCCTCAGGCTTCTGTTGCAACTTCTGTGAAGTCAGCTACTGGTTCAGTTGTTACATAACATTAGAAAACACAGACGAATGTACATACGCTATGAAACAAATAACAGAGGTGAACCCATAACCCAGTCAATAATTTGCATCCATCTTAACTCCTCTGTCCCCCTCCTTCCTCCTCGTTCCAACCCTAAGAGAACCTGTATCCTGAATTTTATGCCCATCATTCTCTTATCTTTCTTTCAAAACAATTTTATCACATATGTGTATATAACTGAATAATGTGTTGGTGAAATTTGGATTTTTAGCCTTATAAAAATGGCATCACACCTAATGGGGTTCTGCAACTTGCTATTTTCACTCAGCATTATGTTTCTAAGATTCACCTATATTATGGCACATAACTGACATTCATTCATTTTTCACTGCTATATAACATCCATCATTTTCCTTTTTGGCTGCTTTCAGCTTTTTTAAAAAAATGATGAATCCATATGAACATCCCACAAAAATCACCCTGTGTATCAAAAAGCCTTCAAAATTATCTAAATGCTTTTGCAGTATACCCACAGAGGCATTCGCTGTACCGATATACATTTCTACCAGCAATGTTAAGATGCCCTGTTTGTCCTCCTTCTCTCCAACACTTGACATGGCTGGACTTCTTCATTGTTGGCAAGATGGTGGAAATAAATGATATTCTAGTGTGGTCCAACTTGGTATTTCCCTGATTACCAATGAAGCAGAACAGCTTTGGGTTAGGTGCCATTCATATGTTCTCCTCTGTGAAATACCAGTCCACATCTCTTGCCCATTTTTCAATTATATTTAGTCATTTGCCTCAAGATTTATAGCAGCTCATTTCATAATTCTTTGTTGATTGTATATATTACCAAAAGGTTCTCTCAGTGAATGACTTAATGTTCATTTGCTTTATGGCATTTTTTGTAGAAGTCTTAATTTTAAAATACTCAAATTTATCAACTCTTTCTCTCCTGAGTTTCTATGTCTTGTTTTTTTATGAAATTCTAAGGTTAGAAAGATATTCTCCAATATTTTATCCTAAAAGTATTAAAGTCTGCCTTTCACATTTTTAGTACTTAATCAACCAGAATTGATTTTTGATTTTTGTGTGAGATGGGAATCCAATTTCGATTTTATCCATGGGGATACCCAGACGTTCCAAATAATTTATGAGATAGGTCCTTTGCCCCCCCAATTATCTCCAGTGGCATTTCTGTTGTATATCAAAGTTCCATTAATATGCAGGCTTCTTCCTGAATTCCTTCTTTTGTTCTTCTGGCCAGCTTGTCTATTTCTATACCCATACCCAAAGCTTAAAGGCCCCAGATTTATAACAGGTCTTTATATCAGGTAGAGCAAGTCCATCAACCTTATGCTTCCTGACTGTTTAGAACCTACCTTGTCAATTGTCAGTTTCATTGAAAATTCCATTCAGCTTTTATTTGAAGCATTTAGAGACAATAAACAACTTCATGATATTGAGTATTTCTCTCCCAAAGGAGAGGGCGTTTCTTGGGTGTTCTTCAATATCCTCCAGTAAGATCTTATAACATCCTGTGTCTAGATCTTGCACGTTTTGTTAAAAGTGTTCCTAGTGTGGCAGCTTGCCAGTTGTCTCCAAAAAAAAAAAACCCATCCGTCTCTTCCTGGGCCCACAGCTGCCCAGAGAGACGCTGCTCCCCCCAGCACCGCAGCCTCTAGTAGCTCCTTCTGGAAGGACCACTGCTTTCCCTGGACTCAGCTCTTCCTCACCTTGTGCTGACCGCTACACTGACGTGGCAGTGGCCCGGCCTTGATCATTCAGATGAGGACAGTGATCTCAGGAACTGCCTAGCCACAAAGTCAAAGGAACTTCGTTCCCTGGAAGGCCCCTGAGGTCTGAGAGCCTAGACCAGACGCACTAGAAACTTCCTTCTGATATGGGCGATGCTATTTGGGGGTATTTGCTATGTGGTATTGTCTTTTTTATACCGTTAGATTCTGTTTAGTAACATTTTTACCTAGAATTTTTACATCTATGCTTAAGAGTGAGATTGAGCTGCAATTTCCTTTATTCTTGTGTTCTTCCCTTGTTTTGAGGCCATCAAATGCATTGAGAATATTTCCAATCTTCCAGTCCTCCGGAGGAATTTACACACGAGGAAATCATCCGTTTCTAGAAAACTCAGTTGAACTCATCCGTAAAACCGTCTGGATTTCATGTTGTTCTTGTTGGGAAGAATTTTTACTGTGGAATGATTGGATTTTTAATAATTTCTTTATTAATAAGTAACACATGCTTTCGCAATGCAGTTTGAATTTCCACTTTTTAAACTGCTAGTGGAGTGGATCATCTTTCCACACACTCATTAAGTGTGGGTTTCCTATTTTGTGGGTTGCCAGTTTAGTCCTTCTTCCTGCTGTCATCATTTAGATTCATTCGGCTGCCCTTCCCACCGTGGAAGGAATACCATTCCCCACCCCGGCGATGTTGGGCTTGGCCACACGTCTTCCTTTGGCCAACAGACGTTAACAGACACAACACAGGTGACAGACTTCAAATTCTGCTTGCTCTGACTGGCTCATCTCTCGCACTCTTGCTATCACCATGAGAACCAGCCCTGGGTAAGCACTGGTGAGCACACCTGGGCCAGGTTTCTACCCTGCTGCACCCTGGAGCCAAGCCCAGAGAACCCGCAGCCTGAAGCAGAGGCACCCAGGCCAACCTCGATCAGCCACATCAGAGCTGAGTGGCAGACCTGTGTGAGGATGAAGGCTGTTGTCATAAGCCAGTGAGTTTTAAGGGGACGTGTTACACGGTCATATTGTAGTAATAGCCAAGTAACACAGTTCCTCATCTATCAAGGTGCTAGAGTATTCTTACCAAGTTTTGTAAGTATTAGCTCAATTTTATTTTTATTTTTATTTACTTATTTATTTTTTTTTTAGGGCTGCACCTGCGGCATATGGAGGTTTCCAGGCTAGGTGTCTAATCAGAGCTGTAGCCGCTGGCCTATGCGACAGCCACAGCAACGCCAGATCAGAGCCACATCTGCGACCTACACCACAGCTCACTGCAACGCCTGATCGTTAACCCACTGAGCAAGGTCAGGGATAGAACCCACAGCCTCATGGTTCCTAGTCAGATTCGTTAACCACTGAGCCACGACAAGAACTCCTATTTTATTTATTTATTGAAGTATAGTTGATTTACAATGTTGTGTTAGTTTCAGGTGCATAGCAAAGTGATTCAGTTTTTTATACCTGTGTGTGTATATATGTGTGCATAAATATATATATATTCAGATTTTTTTTGCTTTATAGGTTACTAGAAAATAACCTATAAAGGAAAAAACAGTGTAGTTCTCTGTGCTATAGGTCCTTGCTGATTATTTATTTTATATGTAGTAATGTGTATGTGTTAATCCCAGTCTCCTCCTATTTTACGCCTCCCTCTATAATTTTACTTTATTTTATTTTATTTATTTATTTTTCTTTTGTCTTTTTGCCTTACCTAGGGCCGCACCCGCGGCACATGGAGGTTCCCAGGCTAGGGGTCTAACAGGAGCTGTAGCTGCCGGCCTTCGCCACAGCCACAGCAACGCGGGATCCGAGGCACATCTGCAACCTACACCACAGCTCATGGCAACGCCGGATCCTTAACCCACTGAACGAGGCCAGGGATCGACCCCGCAACCTCATGGTTCCTAGTCGGATTCGTTAACCACTGAGCCACGATGGGAACTCCCCCCTATATTTTAATATATATTTATAATGAATACATAAGTAATTTATAAAATTTTAGTTTATCACTGTAACTAGCACCTCCATGCTAGAATTTGTCTTGTATTTCAATGGTGTTTTTTTTAATTTACATGGGAAAACTCTCATTTTTACTTAAGTTTGTACATTTTTTCCTCTGTTAATCTTCAACTACTTTTGAACCTAAACAGTTCCAATTCTGAGACTTAAAAATAATCAATTCTATTTTCTATTTTTCTGAAACATTAAAAATATGTACTTCCATAATCTATGTGGAGTAAGGGAGGTATAGTAATCACCCCTAAATCCTCTTATTTTTTTTCCTGTTTTCAATGTACTATAGTTCAACTCTAAAATTAATCCCAGTTCTAATTGCAAAAATGTTTAAATTGAAAACTCATTAAGATTATATAACAGACATCCTTTTAAGTAATATTTTTGCTTTAAATTTTTAACTTAACACACCAATTTTACTATCCCAATTACTTTGTGTTTAACCAAGCTGAAATTAAGCTTTCGTTTGCTGCCCAGTTCCCCTAGAGAATTCAGATTCACCGCAATCATCTAGTGATCCACATCTTTGTTTGTTATTAACCAAAATAATTGAATCACTCCCCAAATTTCTTACTGTTTCCAGTTCCTGCATTATCTTAGGATCCTCTTATCTGGACAAGGTGGAATGGAAGGAGGCACGTTACCTTGTCAGAAGGACTAGAAAAGTGCTTGTGCATAGAGAGCATCACTGCGGGGCAGGTACCTGCTGGGAGTGAAGGAGTGGCCCCCGTGGAGCCTTCCCCGATTCTCCAGTGGGAACTGGCCGCTCTTGTCCCTGTGGTCCCCAGGCCGTGTGTGGGTGGGACTTGCACTGCCTTTGTTTACATGTTTGTTCACCCCATGTGATCATGAGTCCCCTGTTGACAGTTACTCGTGTCTAGTGGTCTAGCACCCATTTGGGTCCTTGGCTTCTAGAAGATGCTCAGGACATGTTGGTTGACTGATCATAAGATCAGAAGCCTGCACTGGGTGAAATGAAAGTGACAGCCAGAGCCTACCTCTTTCCCCTTCCTTTGTTAGACCATAACCAACATGTGATTTGTTAAACTCTTACACCAGCTCATTCCTTTATAGCTCTCATCTTGGTTTTTACTGGAGTGCCCAGGCACCACGCAGGAGATAGGAAAGTGGGAACTCAAAAATTATCCCCAGTTTCTAACTAAGTTATTCCTGTACCACGATGTACCGAACCAGGAGGCGGGGGGTGGGGGGTGCTTAGGGTCCAAGTCCAGCTTTTCCCCTTAATACCCAGCTTAGAGTAGGTCACTGCATTCCCCAGGGCTGCAATTTTGTCATATGGGAATGTGGCACTGCATTGCACGTCTGTTAAGTCCTTAGTTCTGTACAGGATGACAGTCACTCATCAAGGGCATTGAGTTCCAACTGTCAGTTACTAGATTAACAACTCTGGGCAAGTTATTTAACGTCGCTGATGCTGTTTTCTGCAGAATGAATAATACCCACTCTTGCAAAGCAGTTGTGAAATTTAAATGAGAGCAGGTAGAGAAGCCTGTGGCACCGTGCTTAGCCCACAGGAGAGTCTAGACCGAAACCTAAGTTGTATTCATCAAACCCTGTCCTTGCACACAGAGGATGCTCACCTTTCACACACACACACACACACACACACACACACACACACACACACACCGGTAGAACAGGTACAGGCAGGAGAAGTCCAATTTCAATGAATTTTCCCCATGGTTTTGGTACCATCATTGCCAAAAAGAGAGGCTATCTTAGAGGCTGTGATTTAATAGTCAAGTGCTAAATTCTTGATGTCTTACAATCATTTTAAAAATATCCCTTACGACTCAGCCATTAAAAAGAACTTAATAATGGCATGTGCAGCTACATAGACGGACTTAGAGACTCTCATACTAAGCAAAGTAAGTCAGAAAGAGAAAGACAAATACCAGAAGACATCACTTGTATGTGGAATCTAAAATATGGCACAAATGGACATATCTATGAAACAAAAGCAGACCCACAGACATAGAGAAGAGACTTGTGGCTGCCAAGGAGGAGGAGAGGAAGGGGTGGAGTGAGAGTTTGGGGTTAGCAGATGCAAACTATGATTCATAGGATGGATAAACAACAAGGCCCTACTGGAGTTCCCGTCGTGCCTGGGTGGAAACTAATCTGACTAGCATCCATGGGGAGGCAGGTTCAATCCCTGGCCTCGCTCAGTGGGTTAAGGATCCGGTGTTGCCATGAGCTGTGGTGTAGGTCACAGATGTGGCTCAGATCTGGCATTGCTGTGGCTATGGCATAGGCTGGCAGCTACAGCTCTGATTCGACCCCTAGCCTGGGAACGTCCACATGCTGAAGGTATGGCCCTAAAAAGACACACACACAAAAAAAAAAAAAAAAACAGGTCCTACTGTATAGCACAGGGAACTCTGTTCAACATCCTGTAATAAATCATAATGGAAAAGAATATGAAAGAGAATATACAAGTATAACTGAGTCACATTGCTGGACAGCAGAATCTAACACAGCATTGTTACCCCAAAAATAGCACTCCAAAGGCAGAAATTATCAAACCACCAACCTCTCTTTCAGATTCTGCTTTTAGAAAGTAGCCAAGGACTGAAAACAAAGTCTAAGTCCAGCAGCAGATGGCTCTGGAGAATGTATATATATATATATATATATATATATATATATATACACACACACACATATATATATAATTTTCAATTATGTATATATAACTGAAAATTAAATAAAATTTTAAAAATTTATTAGATAAATAAAATTAAATTTAAATTTAAAAATATATTCCCTAGGTAATTCCCCTATGTCCAATGAAATGAAAAATAGACACACATACAGAACCTGGAAATTGGTGTAATTAGGTCCTTTAAAGCCTAGACAAATATACCATTAAAGTGTAGGTCTATTCAATAATTTTTAATTATAAAGAATATTTAATACACAGTAATCAATATTACATGATGGCACAATAAAATAATATCACCAACTGTTCAAAATGCTGCTTCTGTGCTACTTTTACACCCTAGATCTGGATACTAAGGTTTGTGATTGCTTGTTTTGAAGCCAAACCCATCTACCTACAAGGCAATTCACTTTATCTTTTTTTTTTTTTGGTCTTTTTGCCTTTTCTAGGGCTGCACCTGCGGCACATGGAGGTTCCCAGGCTAGGGGTCTAACAGGAGCTGTACCCGCCGGCCTTCGCCACAGCCACAGCAACGCGGGATCCCAGCCGCGTCTGCAACCTACACCACAGCTCACGGCAACGCCGGATCCTTAACCCACTGAGCAAGGCCAGGGATCAAACCCACAACCTCATGGTTCCTAGTCTGATTCGTTAACCACTGAGCCACAACGGGAACTCCGGCAATTCACTTTAGAATCGGTTATTCAAACTTGAAACAGCTTTCAGAGCCCAGAGGGAGAATATCGATGATTCAGCTATCGTTTCAGATTGGACTTTGCAACTGGTGATGTGCAAGAAGTTTGCTCACAGCTTTTGAGGCAGAGCTAACCCCTGGTCTGGCCAGCAGAGGGCAACAGGACCCACTGAAAAGGGGCGAGAATCTCAGCCAGGGTTTTAAATCAGGCTCCCCAGGAGGGGGGCGCCCAAGGCCACTGCCAAGGGGAACGACACTTCCCGGCCACAAAGAGTACCAGGGGACAGTGCACAATGGAAAGATGGGTCCCTCGTCCCTTGAGCACACCTCAGGTCTGCTCCACTAGACCACTCTTTGCCCAGAGACTGTGGGGACCCCCTCCTCCCTCTACTCATTCAAGACTCTGTTCAGGTGTCACCCCATGGAGAGGCCTCCTCCAGCTAAAACAGCACCCCCTCCAGGTGGGGCCTGGCCCTTTAACCAGCCTTATTTTTCCTCAGAACACTGATCGCTGACACCTGATGTATTATATTAGTCCGCTTTGGGTGAGTCTGCACTTAACTAGAATGTCTGTGGGAGCTTCTGGTCCACAATTACACCCCCAGCCCCTAGAACGGTGCCTAGCACGTGCAAACACTGGAATGTCGAAATGAGGGTATGTCCAAACATCCTACTGATGAGACAAAAGTAAAGACCAAAGAATAAGGGCAGAGCCTGAAGGGCGTGCCTATCGGATCCGCTGGCAGGATGGAACAGATGCTTTCACCTGTATGCAGATTTGTTCTGCACGCAGAATGCTAACCTTGCATAGAACCATCATATGTTCCCACTGCCTCATCTGTGGTACTTATACAATACCATCGTGGAAATTTTATTTCCCTCCTTTTATGGGTTAAATAAGTAAAGCCCAGGAGGATTCTCGCCATGGCCCAGAATCTGCAGACCGAGGCACGGGTTCGATCCCTGGCCCCGAGCAGTGGGTTAAGGATCTGGCATTGCTCCACCTGTGGTGCAGGCTGTAATTGTGGCTCAGAGTCAGTCACGGGAACTTCCATATGCCAAGGGTGCTGCCATTAAAAAATAAAAAGTAAAAGATAAAGTGAAGCCCAGAGAAGTAAAGAATCTTACTACAAGTCCCACGGGATAGAACCTAATGGAAAGGACCAGAACCCAAGCAAGACCGACTTCTTTCGCCGTTCCCTCTCTGAGATCACGCTGTTCCGAATACAGGGTCTGCAACCTGAGCTTTCTGTCCTAACCCTGGGGTCAGCAGTGTAGTCCTAGTCACCTCAGCACTTGGGAAGTGATTCAGTGTGTTTGCAGAGACCAGTAAGCTTTGCCGTGGACTCAGTTCAGGGTCAATGTATCAATAATTCCCTATTAATAAACCCCAGCACATGATGTTTCTGAGCAACTGCATACTGAATGTCGAGAGAAAAGACGGAGGAGTGCATTGTCAAAGACACGGCTGGGATCTGCCGTTGGCTGTGGCTGTGGCATAGGCCATAAGCTGCAGCTCCAATTCAATCCCCAGCCTGGGAACTTCCATATGCCGCGGCTGTGGCCCTAAAAGGAAACAAAAACAAAAATAAAAACAAAAACAACAAAATAAAAATATAGGCTTGGTTTGGTATCTCCTTGGCCCTAAAGGATGTAATCAATTGAGTGCTAAGGGAAAAGGACATTTTTTGGCCTCTGAAAATTAGTTTACATTTTGAAAATGTATTGATTTTGCTGGTTATGACACCAAATCATACGGAAAACTTCCTGCTTTTTTCTGTCAATTATTTAAGAAAAAAAAAAACTAAACTTTTGTATTAGAACTGCAGAGTCTTTCTATATCTAATCACCATTTAGGCTCATTGGGTTAAGGAGCTGGTGCTGTCACTGCTGTGGCTCAGCTCACTGCTGTGATTCAAGTTCAGGCCTGGCCCTAGAACTTCTACATGCCACAGGTGCAGCCAAAAAAATAAATAAATAAAAATGAAATAAAATAAAATCAGCATTTAAATCACGAATTATACCTGGCATCATTTATTGGGAGTTCCTGTCATGGCTCAGTGGAAACAAATCCGACTAGCATCCATGAGGATGTAGGTTCAACCCCTGGTCTCACGCAGTGGGTTGAGGATCTGGCATTATTGCCATGAGCTGTGGTGTAGGTCGCAGACACGGCTGGGATCCCACGTTGCTGTGGCTGTGGTGTAGACCGGCAGTCGTAGCTCCGATTAGACCCCTAGCCTGGGAACTTCCATATGCCGCAGATGCAGGCTCTAAAAAAGCAAAAAAAAAAAAATCTCATTTATTGCAAAATCCAAGTCTACAGACCATTCTGTACTAACAATCAAACAATGGCCATCTTACATTTTTGTTCTCTTTTATAGTTGATAAACACCTTGCATGTATCCTCGTGGGAACCCAGCCAGGTAGATAACATTTGACCAACAAGGAGCTGAGCAAGTGGAAAAGAACCTTAAACTCAGACTTCACTCCTTGTCCCATGTGCTTCACGTGTTTCCCTCTGTTCTTAGGCTTCTGAAAATGACCTTGAGGACAGTTTCATCTGGCCCTAACTTATTTTTTTGCTAAAGGAAGAAACAGCAATTTGGAGACAAAATAAAACATTTACCGTCAGAAAAAGAATTATTTTTATTCATGTCTTCCTCCAAAAAGTCACAGAGCTTATGACTAAGTTGCCATGTTTGCGTTGTTACTGTTTTATCTGGCTTTGGTCACTTTTCCTCCCTTCCTTCAATCCAAGTTACTCTGAGACACAATGAATCACTGAAACACAGATGTCAGGCCACCAAAGAGCAGCTCTAGGCAATGACCGTCCCCAAATCCTGACACATTAATTAGCAGGTTATCAGCATGTTTTATATTCAAGTATGTAAAATATCACTGCCTAACCAGTTTACAGCTGGTGGAGACTGCCTGGGGTCTGCTTAAGCTCTTCAGATGGAGAACTGTTTATAGGCAGGGCCCCTAGCTTATTCAGCCCCACAAGGGCCCTCAAGGCCTCATGAGGCACCTGGCACACAAAGGCATTCAGTGAATGTGTGATGAGCCTAGTCAGGGTGGTTGGCAAAACCTAGGCCCTGCCAATCCAACAAGACCTGATGAGGTGTCACATACTGCAAGGTCAACCACGCATCCCCAGCTGGTGCCCCAACTTCCTCATGGACCCCCCCAGTCAATGCCTTTGCTGATGGTACCCCCATCACTGCCCTGCCCTAGCTACCCCCCTCCTCCTCTCACCACCCTGTGAGAGATGGGAGGCCAGAGAGGGGATGGGTGTACCCAGGGAGGCCTCCACCAACATTAAAACGGCTCCTCCTGGCCTGTTTGTATCCAGAAATGAATATTCTTGCATTCTAACATTTATAAATGTTAATATGCTTGTGAGCACTTTACCAAAAAAAAAAAAAAAACTTCTACTCAACTGAAATGTTTCTAATTCTGGTCAATACCAAAACCTGAATTTTTACAATTAAAATTAATGATTTATACTATAAACTATTGAGTGTGCTCATTTTTCTACCGCATGAAATCTATATACTCACCATAGTCGTGGTTATATGGACTTTTATCAAGCACTTTTATTACTCTTGTTTACTCAACACTGGCTGTGCATGGGTTACTTTAGCCAGTCCAACTTTTCGTTACCATAAATTGTGCTATGATAAACATATTTGTGCAAATTGCCTTCTTTTGTCTTTTAGTGTTCCTTAGAATCTACTTCCACAGACTATACTCCTAGGAATAAGATTACAGGGCAAAAGAATGCAGTGACACACGTACACAAATCACCATGCTATCTTACAGAAAGATGAGAACAAATTGTTGGTTTCAACTTGCCAATAATTTTTTAGGCAAGAGTTTTTAAAATCTTCCTTTAATGATACAACCACTACGGAAAACAGTATGGAGATACCTTAGAAAACTATACATAGAACTACCATATGACAAAGCAATCCCACTCTTGGGCATATATCCGGACAAACATTTCCTTGAAAAAGACACTTGCACACGCCATGTTCACTGCAGCACTATTCACAATAGCCAAGACATAAAAACAACCCAAATGTCCATCAACAGACAATTGGATTAGGAAGATGTGGTATTTATACACGATAGAATACTACTCAGCCATAAAAATGAATAAAATAATATCATTTGCAGCAACATGTATGGAATTAGAGACCCTCATACTGAGTGAAGTAAGTCAGAAAGAGAAAAGACAAATACCCATATGATATCACATATCTGGAATCTAATACACTGCACAAAGGAAACTTTCTACAGAAAAGAAAATCACGGACTTGGAGAACAGACTTATGGTTGCCAAGGGGGAGGGGGAGGGAGTGGGATAGTATGGGAGTCTGTTGTTAATAGTTGTAGACTATTGCCTTTGGGATGGAAAAGCAAGGAGAGCCTGCTGTGTAGCACCGGGAACTCTGTCTAATCACTTGTGACAAATCCATATATGTATGTGTAACCGGCTTACCATGCTGTGCAGCTGGAAAGTTGACAGAAATCTGCAAACCAACTGTAATGGAAAATAAATAAATAAATAAATAAATAATAAGGGGGAAAAAATCTTCCTTTAAGAAAATTGAGGTCTTAGAATTTAAGGACTGGGGAGTTAAGGACTAGCTCAGCGTCTTAAGAACCCAACTAGTATCCACGAGGTTGTGGGTTTGATCCTTGGCCTCACTCAGTGGGTTAAGGATTCGGTGTTGTCGTGAGCTGTGGTGTCAGTCTCGAATGTGGCTCAGATCTTGTGTCGCTGTGGCTGTGGTGTAGGCCGGCAGCTCCAGCTCCGATTAGACCCCTAGCCTGGGAATTTCCATATGCCACAGGTGTGAGTGTAAAAAGAAAAAAAAAATAGGATTTAAGGACTAGAATGGAAGACTTTTTAGAGGTCATCTCAGTCAGCTCCCCAAAAAGAAAAAAAAAATAGGATTTAAGGACTAGAATTGAAGACTTTTTAGAGGTCATCTCAGTCAGCTCCCCAAAAAGAAAAAAAAAATAGGATTTAAGGACTAGAATTGAAGACTTTTTAGAGGTCATCTCAGTCAGCTCCCCAAGGAGTGCAAAGATGGACTCTCATCAAAATTCTTCTACCTGTCACAACAGATTGTGATGATGAGGAATTTTGTAATTTTGTTCTTTTTTTTTTGCTTTTTAGGGCTGCACTTGCGGCATGTGGAGGTTCCCAGGCTAGGGGCTGAATCAGAGCTACAGCTGCCAGCCTACGCCACAGCCACAGCAACGCCAGATCCAAGCCACATCTGCAACCTACACCACAGCTCATGGCAACGCCGGATCGTTAACCCATTGAGCAAAGCCCGGGATGGAACCCGCAACTTCATGGTTCCTAGTCTGATTCATTAACCACTGTGTCACGACAGGAACTCTGGGAATTTTGTAAAAAATAGAATCTATTAGTTTTTTTAAACTGCATTGGTTAATATTATTGATCTCAGAAAAATTTTAAGTTTGGGGAAGCTGTTAAGCTCATGGTGGCAAACTAAATTCTAAATTCCTCCTGGAAGACTTTTATTTTTTCTTTATTAAAGTATAGTTGACTTACAATGTTGTGCCAATTTCTGCTGTACAGCAGAATGACCCTGTCATACATACATATACTTTCCCCCTTTCTTATATCTTCTTCCATCGTGGTCTATCCCACGAGATTGGATAGATTTCCCTGTGCTGTACAGTAGGACCTTGTTGTTTATTCATTCTAAACTGAATAGTTTGCACCTGCTAACCCCAGACTCTCCATCTCTCCCTCTCCCTCCCCCTCCCCCTTGGCAACCACAAGTCTGTTCTCCATGTCTGTGAGTCTGTTCCTGTTTTGTAGATGAGTTCATCTGGGCCATAATTTAGATTCCACGCATAAGTGATGTCATATGGTATCTGTCTTTCTCTTTCTGACTTCCTTCACTTAGTGTGATAATCTCTAGTTGCACCGGAGGCTTTAATTTTATCATAGCCACAAATACTGTCAGTTGTTCGCTTCGAAATGACAGTCTCATTTCATTGCTTTTCAACAATAGGAGATATTCTAGTATTCAAATACCCAGGGCAGAATAACAATAATTTGACTGTTATTGTTATTCAAATCATTCCTGAAGTAAAACTGATGTGGGGGGGCAGTTGAACTCACTTCTCAAACTGAATGGGCACCATTCCTTCAGGTGCGCATTGAATGAGCACTGAACCATCATAGAGCAGACACCCTAATTTTTTTGGCCACACCCACAAGGCAAAGGATTGAACTCAAGCCACTGCAATGACAACACCAGATCCTTAACCCCCTGCACATCAAGGGAACTCCCAGGCATTCTTTAAACTCCGTTTCATCACAAATAATATTAAAAACACAGGTACTCAAGGGCTGACACTTAATAAACCTAATTTTTCTGCATTTTTTTTTTTTGGTCTTTTCAGGGCTGCACCCATTGCATATGGAGGTTCTCAGGCTAGGGATTCAATCAGAGCTGTAGCTGTCAGCCTACGCCACAGCCACAGCAACTCAGGATCCAAGCCAAGTCTGCTAACTACACCACAGCTCATGGCAATGCCAGATCCTTAACCCACTGAGCAAGGAGGAGCACTGTGGCTACTGGCACAGACTGGTGCCACCACCCCACTTCAGAGAGTGAGCTGGTTAATCACTGCTGATCCATAAACCATAGCCCTTTCTAGTTTACAAGGTCAACTTTTTAATTATTCCCATTTAAAGCTGACAGTAACACCATCATCTGCCATTTACAGACCAGAAACTGAGGAATAAGAGCTTGAGAAACTTCCCCAAAGTCTTCAAGTTATCGACTGGCAGTGCCAGCTCTCGGGACAGAAAACCCCAGGCTGCTTTCCCTAGGAAACACCACCTCTCCCCACCTCTGATTGACCTGACTCCTCAGAGACACACAGGGTGCAAAGCCATGAAGCAAAGAGTCTGCCCTCACGTTCTTGTCCCCCTTTCTGGACACTGTGGGTGCTCAGCTGTCCAGACATCAACCCATCCCCCGCCGTCTTCACTCTCCTCTCCTGCAGCCTCCTTTCCACTGCCACCATCAAAACCATACCAGTACTTGACGTTTGTTCAGAGCATTCGAAGTTTATGAAGCACTTTCCCATTTATGGTCTCCTTTGAAATCTTTTTGTTTTTTAAACCAGGGGAAAGAGCGAATGCACGAACCCACTATCACAAATCACGCAGATGAGTTTCCCACATTTGGGGAAATCGCAGGGATCGGCACCATTCGAAGTGCGGTGGGTGAGCTTCGCCCTGGGAAAACCAGGTTCATGATCACAGCATCTCCTCCGGTAAGTGTGTGAAACCATTTTTCACTCCCTTTTCCCACAAGGAAAATGAGGCTCTATGAGGGGCTAATTTGCCCAAGTTCACATAGTTCACCTTTCTTGTGCCTCTGAAGTCCTTGCCAATCAATCACTAATAGATTTGCTGATAAGGAGGTTTAAATGATGGATGACGTTCCCTCCAAGAACTATTAGCTTTAAGAAAGGAAGCTTTTCAAAAAGCAACACTGGTATCTACAAAATGACTTTCTAACCTCGAGACTCTTAAAACATTGTTGTTGTTTGTGCAGCTCCCGCAGAATGACCACGTGTGGAACTGAGCCTGGGCCAAGGAGATATAGAAATGATCACAACTTTGCCAGCGAAGGTGTAATGGGTGTACCTGTTTGTAAACGGTAATAAATAAATCTAAATGTTTCCATTTAGAAGAGACGGTGCCATCTATTCTGTGCCTTTCATCTCATAAGGACCTCTGAACAAGGCAAGCATCCTTCCTCCAAAGTCCCAAACCACAGGAATAATAGAATGCATGGGTTCAGACTGGATACACACAGGAGTCTGAGCAGAAATTAGCTGAACAGCATTTAATGATCCAGTTCCTTTAATAGCCACAGACCATTCCGCAGGATGGCTAAATGCACAGAGTAAACCACCAAGAGTTAAAAGGAAAAAGTCTAGGATCCTAAATCTGGGAGGCCCAGCTTTGAAGTTCTTTTACCAGAATCTGGCCAGGGCAGCGAGTACTTTAAACTGAGGAAACAGGAAGCATCTCTATTACAAATTTATTTCATTTCCTAGAGGGGGTGGTCTTTCTGGAAGCACTCTTCCAGGAAACCAGTCCTTTCCCACCTAGATGTTGAGCTTTCCTGAGAAGAAATAAATGAATAATCTCTCCTTATCACGGTGCAGAAGCTGAGCCAGTCAGTAAAAAGCTGCAGAAATTTGTGTTTGCCCCACTCCAGGTTATCAGCTGCAAGGACCCTGAAGCAAAGGCAGGGTGAGCAGAGGGGCCTGGGGAGGAGGTTGCAGCGCAGGCTAGCGTCAGGAAAGCTAAGCCGAGCACAGAGGCAGCAGCGGGGATAAGAGGCAGGGAGCTGAGGTGTTTATTCATGGGCGCGCAGGGCCAGGCTCCATCCCTGAAAAGAGCCGAACCCCACAGACACTGCGGAAATGGGGCAGGGGATGGCACCCGGGGCGGGGAGAGGACGTCGGGGAACACACTGAGCCCTGGGGAGCTAAGGCCTTTATTAATGCGCTGAATGCCGTTCTCAAATAATTCCATTCCGTCTGCAGCTCCACCGGAAGGGCGCTGGCTGGAATGGTCAGATGTGTGTGACCCAGTGTCCCCTGGAGGCAGTGAGAGGGAGCCGCCACCCACTTGGCGCGGTGGCATAAAGGGGGCACACCTTGATCGCCGCTGCAGAATTGTGGCTCCCTTCACACCCAACTTCTCCACCTTCCCAAACACCAAACTATCCCGTTAGGATCGGCTGGCTGCAGCTGCACACGCAGCCTGCCTCCTTTTGAAGCTCCCTTTCCACGGGCTCCCCTACGCCCTCGGGTCTCCGCCCTTCCTTCCTCTGTGCGCAGATGGCCGGCTTTTTCTGCTTGTTCCCCTATTCAATGCCACTTCCCCCAGCTCATCCTCCCCCTTGTACCCCCATCTGCCTCTTTTGACCCGAAGGAACCCAGCTTTCCTGGTACTTCTTTCTCTTCGCGAGGCCCCTTCTGTCGCCGACGACAGAGGCATGGGGATCCCACCCAGCTTTCCTAGTGATGTGCTATTTGTTGAAGCTTCAGAAAGCTCTTTGGACCAGACACGCTGCAGTGAGCCCTGTCCAGTCACAAGGGAGGTTGGGAGCCGCCCGAGTCACCTCTGGTCTCTGCTAGCAGGTGGGTCTGCTACAAACTGCAGGCACGTGAATGCAGCTGGCAGTGGGTCAGTGCTTTCCTAAAGCAGAATGTCTGCAAGACAATGCGGAGCCAAGGCTTCCTGAGCAGCGTTTGTTTCTGAATCTATGTGGGGCTCAGCCTTACTCCTGAACAGAAGCAGTGGCAGCATTTGGAGAGAAGTAAAAGTAGGACTTGCCTTAAACCCAGAAATGTGGCAAGGATTAAGAGATAAAAGAGAGATACTGTTTTTCTCATAATAAATGTATTTCCATACCTATATACTTATAGGTGTTAGACAGCTTTTTTTTTTTTTTTTTTGGTCTTTCTGCCTTTTCTAGGGCTGCACTCCAGCATGTGGAGGTTCCCAGACTAGTGGTCTAATCAGTGGCTGGGATCCTGTGTTGCTGTGGTTGTGGCCTAGGCTGGCAGCTACAGCTCCTGTTAGACGCCTAGCCTGGGAACCTCCATATGCCATGGGTGCGGCCCTAGACAAGGCAAAAAGACAAAAAGAAAAAATATGTTAATAGCAGTAACAGCAGTAAAATAACAAGTATCTATTGAGCATTTTGTAAGTCCCAGCACGACTGGCTGAGACCTTTCCACATACTGTTTCATTTTAACCTCACAAAACTCCGTTGAGGTGGGGACTACAGAATCATAAAGGGTCGTTAACTTCCCTAAGGCCACAGAGGCAGTGGACGCCAGTCCCTGAACTCTGAGCTGGGCTACACTACTCCTTTCAGGGCTGTTTAGGATGCTGACACTTCCTAAGCACTTGCTGTTTCCCAAGCCCTCCTCCAGGTGCTTTGCAGGCGGTGACTCACTCAATGCTCACAGCCACAGCCAATGAAAGACACTCCACAATAACCCCACTTTACAGATGAGGAAACTAGGGCACAGAGAGGCTGAAGAAGCTGCCCACTTAACCTTCCAGCTAGTTAAGTGCCACAGCGGAATTAATACCCAGGCAATCTGGGCTCAGAAGCCAAAATCTTAATCACTTTCTAATACAACCGCTCATGTAGAATTAAAAAAAATATGTCACCCATTTGGTTTCTGAGGTGCAGGCTATACAACTAAGCCCACCATTTAAAACATCAGGGAGAATTAGTATTTTCTTTATTCACATTAATTTTAAACCCAGGAGGAACGGAAGAAAACCATGACAAGGAACATGCCCATAAGATGACTGTGTTTCATTATCAGCCGCCAATCATGTCAGCAGAAGTGAGACACAGTGAGTGGAAGATTTGGGGAAGTTTTTGGTCATGAAGTCAAAGAAGTGGTGGGCTGTGCCAGGAAAAAAGCAAAGCAGGACCTCAGCTTCAGCACCATCCAGGGCTCCAGAACTAATTATCAAAGGGAATAGAAAAAAATGAAATAACCAAGTGACGACTGGATTAAGAAGATGTAGGAACAGATACAATGGAATACTACTCAGCCATAAAAAAGAAGGAATGAATGTCATTTTCAGCAACATGGATGCAACTAGAAATTTTCATACTAAGTGAAGTCACAAAGAGAAAGACAAATACCATATGATATCACTTACATTTGAAATCTAAAATATGGCACAAATGAACCTATCTACAAAACAGAAATAGACTCACAGATATACAGAACACACTTGTGGTTGCCAAGGGGGAGGGGAGAGGGAGTGGGATGGACTGGGACTTTGGGTTGGTAGATGTAAACTATCATATTTAGAATGGATAAGCAGGAGTTCCCTTCGTGGCTCAGTGGTTAACGAATCCGACTAGGAACCATGAGGTTGCAGGTTCGATCCCTGGCCTTGCTCAGTGAGTTAAGGATCTGGCGTTGCCGTGAGCTGTGGTGTAGGTTGCAGACGTGGCTCGGATCCCGTGTTGCTGTGGCTGTGGTGAAGGCCGGCAGTTACAGCTCCTGTTAGACCCCTAGCCTGGGAACCTCCATATGCCGCGGGTGCAGCCCTAGATAAAGGCAAAAAGACAAAAAAAAAAAAAAAAGAATGGATAAGCAATAAGGTCCTACTGCATAGCACAGGGAACTATATCAGTCTCTTGTATAGAGCATGATGGAAGATAATATGACAAAAAGAATGTTAAAAAAAATACCCAGGTGGTTGCAGTATAAAATTCCTCCGCCCAATATATACCCGATAGATATGCGCCCTTGAAAGAGGTGTTGGAAGAATGATCCATTGTACACATATGGAGTATTTAATAAATATTTATAGTCCTCACAACATACGAGAACTACTTTCAGCTCTTGCTCTTCCTATCAGCCAGCTGTTTGAGAAGATGAGGAAGTGATTCCTCATGGTGGTTATGATAATGGTTTCCTTCAACTTGAAAGAACCTGCCCCTCCTTCCCAATCTCCATCCTACAATACAAAATGAGGACAATACCAAAAGGCCACTTCCTAGCAGTTCTGTACTTAAAAATGATGGATTACACCTCAGCTGAATGACAGCGGAGCAGTCAGTACAGAATCCCATAGGCTGCTGTAACAAACAGCCCCCAGCACACAACACACACACACACACACACACACACACACACACACACATCTCAGCATAACATAACCAAGGTTTATCTGCAGTTCATCCTACGTGTGTAGAATGCGTTGCAGGATGGGGTGATGGGGTGAACTTCTTATTGTCGCCATCCAGGGGCCCAGCTGCTGAGTTGCTGGAGGACCCCTCCAGGGAAATACTTGTGTGATGTCAGACAAATGGGAACAGAATTCTGCACAAGCTCTCACTAGCACTTCTGGAAGTAACATATAACGTCTAGCCAAGTGTCACTGGCCAGCATGTCACACGATGAGCCTGGCTTTAAAAGAGACAACAAAATACAAAGTTTGCATGTGCCCAGAGAGGAGGAGAATCAGACTCTAATTAGGTACAGCCATAATGACTAAGGCACTGAGTTCAGGAAACTTGGCGTCAGGATCGAGAACTGATAATCATATAAAAAAAGCCCCCTTTAACTGTGTGGCTCTCAAACGAAAGACCTGCATGAAGAGTTACTGAAGACTGATGACAGGTAACGTTTCACTAGGTGGGTGCAAACACGAGAAACAGCCAGACAGGGCTGCTGTGGACACTGAATATGTAGACAAAGACCAAAAACCTGAGCGGCTCTCAGTTTAAGAACTTAAAACTGGATCCTGAGGTTTGCCACGTGTACCCTGAGGCCTCCAAGGAGTGAATTTTAGGAAAAGGAGAAATTTGAAACTATTTTGTCCACAACCCGGTGACTCATTTTTTTTTTCATTTTTCTTTTTAAGGCCGCACCTGCGGCATGTAGAGGTTCCCAGGCTAGGGGTCAAATCAGAGCTGCAGCTGCCAACCTGCCCCCCAGGCACGGCAACATGGGACCCAAGCCGCGTATGTGACCTACACCACAGCTCGCAGCAATGCCGGATCCTTAATACACCCAGCAAAGCCAGGGATCGAACGTGCATCGTCATGGACACTATGTCAAGTTCTTAACCTCTGAGCCACTTTGGGAACTCCAACCCTGTGTTTGCGTTAACCAAACACAATCCTGTAAATGGTAAAAACTCAGTCCTGGCTGACCTAGGGATTTAGCTGCAATCTCTCCACACAGGACTTTGACTTTGGCCTTGATCTTTGACTCAGTGAATCTCCAAAATCCCTGGTATTTCTCTCTAGCAGAACGACTGGGACAAACTAGTCTCTCATCCCTGATAAAATCCCACTAACATGTTTTGTGAAATAAAACAACAGGCAGGGAGTTCCCTTCGTGGCTCAGTGGTTAACGAATCCAACTAGGAACCATGAGGTTACAGGTTCGATCCCTGGCCTTGCTCAGTGGGTTAAGGATCCGGCGTTGCCGTGAGCTGTGGTGTAGGTCGCAGACGCGGCTCGGATCCCGCGTTGCTGTGGCTGTGGCGAAGGCCGGCGGGTACAGCTCCTGTTAGACCCCTAGCCTGGGAACCTCCATATGCCGCGGGTGCGGCTCCAGATAAAGGCAAAAAGACAAAAAAAAAAAAAACAGGCAGGACCAGAAATACGGGAAGAAAAATGGGAGCTCATCCTGAGAGGGAAATGTTCACTGCAACATCCACCTCCAAGGGCTTCTCCCAAAAAGATGTTGTCTGCGGGGCCTGGATTTCTGGGCAGGACAGGAACGCTGTTGTCTCTGATAAAGCTGGCGAGTCATCTGCTACACACAACAATCTCAGTGGCACTCTATGGTCTCACCAGAAGGTATAAAGCACACTTTCAAACCTCAAAACAAAGACTCTGACTGATAACAGAGGCAAGCAGGTTGGCAGCTAAGAGGGTGAGGGTGAGGGTTTCTAGCTACACCCGTCTTCCTGTTGTTCAGGGCTAGATCTGCTCTGCAGCTGTGAGAGATGCAAAGCTTCTCATGGTTCCTGTGGCCGCAGACCCACTGTGCTCCACAAATGCCAAGAGACAGACAGCACAGCAAAGAGTAGTCTCTGACTACTCAGCCTGCTCCTCCCATCAGCTGTACGGGCTTCACCTGGGAACATCCTTGAAATGCAGACTCTCAGGCCCTGCCCCAGACCCGCTAAACCAGAATCTGCATTTAGCAAAGTCTCCAGGTGATATGTATACACATGGGCTTAAGAGGCTCCATTCCCCAGAGTTTTAAACCACCCGTGAAAGAGGCCTTTGTTACTATCTTCTACTGAACAGAATTAAAAATTAAGGCCAACTTTTCCCAGCCTGCCTTCTTTCTCATCTTGTTGTCAAATGGTCAAATTACACCAGACGCGCCCAGTTAATAATTCACCTGCCTCGGAGCCTTTAAAAATAGCTGGTATTTGCATGAATGTAACCGCACCTACTGTGGACAATTCTATTTCAGTATGTCCCTATAGAAACTGTGATTTTGTTCCTTAAAAGAATCTGTTTTAAATACTTGTAAGCAGTTCACTTATTTCTCCCAGACTATTGATGAGACCCACACATCTGACCATTTTATTTCTAACTTTCTCTTCTCCCTCTGTTAACATCCACCAAGTACAAACAGGGGTAAGTGACAGTTTACATAACATCTGCAGGTATTTCTATTAACAGGGATTCAGTGGAATATTGTCTTTTTCATGGGCTTTGTTTGTTTGGCTTGAGACTAGCTGGGCAGGCTGGGTTATGTCCCGCTTTACTATAATCATCTGGTCTAGTCTAGCATCCATGCTGGAGGGTGTCAGTAGAAAGCTGGGAGATGCCACTCAGCAAGAAAGCTCAAGTGACTGAGTCTTCTGTTTTTAAAAAGTTATGAACCATCAGACTCTACCATAAAATGTTAATGCTTACTTAATACCAGAACTGTTTAATTTGAAGATAAGGTTTTCCTGTGCTAGGGGAAAATGTCATCATGATGTATGTGTTAATTATGCTGCCACCTACTTTGGGAACTTAAATGAAACAGGTAAACAGACATTAAACTCCAAAAGTCTGCACTGAAGAGATACTTTGCTTTTCATAAGCATTGACTTTTTAATGCAAAGCTCCATCTTCAAAAGACGAAGGAGGTACAGTTGATGCAGAAGCGTGTTTTAATATGATTGGCAGAAACCCAGACACTATGTTGCCTGGAGGATTTCCATGACACAGTGTTCTCAAAAGCCTTTAAATAATCTCTAGTAAAAGAGCAGAGAGAATATTTCCGGGTGACAATGGGACTGGAAGTGACTGATGTTTGTACGTGATGGGCCACTCATTTTGCTGAAATAAAGAATCTTGTGAAGAGAGGAATTAGCACTCGTATTTACAACAGCTTTTCATAAACATCCCCAAAATCCAGACCCAGGACAAAAGGCATGACTCAGCTCTCAGCAGGCGTGATGGCCAGGGAAGTGGCCCTGGGGAAGCCTGCGTCCCTGCTGCCTGGGAACAGCTCTGCGGAGATCTGTAGGAAGCTGATAATGGGCTACTTCATTCATTCGAGGATCACCAGTAAAAACCTGGTTTTGATGGAGAGCATTTCCTTAGCTCAGAACGTCGTGTTTCCAGACCTTGATTTGATGTCTCAGTAGATCGTGGCTGAAAAGACTGAGAGCTTGAGAGAAACAATATGAATAAGGACTGGGATTTGTTAAATGCGTGCTGCCCCTGGAATCCCTGGGCCGCGATCATCTCGATCACTGCGGCGTGCGCTGTCCTCCGTGCTGTGGTCTTTAGGAGGTGCACCTGTTGCAGGAGGTGTTCGTGGGAGCACAGGCGACAGTGCTCAAAGGGCTTTGCTTAAAAGCTCACACTCAGAGTTCCCACGTTGTCTAAGGTGGGGTCAGGAGTCCACATCTGTATAAGAACCTCCAGATTACGTTTACAGGACACTGACTAAAACCCAGTTAATTCCTCGTCTTTTTAAAAACCCAGACGATAACTAGTGTTGGTGAGACTGTGGAGCAACTGGAAGCCTGGTGCGCTCTTGGTGGGGACGCGGGAGGGTGCAGCTGCTGTCAAAAACAGAAGGGAGGTTCCTCAGAAAACTAATATAAGATTACCGTGTGATCCAGCACCCCCATTCCTGGGGAATGACACCCGAAGAACTGAAAGCAGGGCCTCAAAGAGTGAGAGGCAGGGGCCACGGTCATGGCTGCACCCTTCTCCCTTCTGCTCCTCTGCTCTGTCCACAGAGATTCGCAGCGGGGAGGGGAGCTGTCAGATTCGCAGGATCTGCCTCTGGCTTGTCAGGATTTCCTGCATCTTCTCACCTCTTTTGCCCCAAGAGAGGAGGGTGCAAGGCTTTGGGAAATGCAGAACAGCTTCTTCTCTCAAACAGGCTAGAGGTCCAAATCCTGGGATGGTTAAAGTTAATCCCGAGGTCAAGGGAGAGAGGTGGGTCTCAGAGAAGTGTTTGTTCTGGGGAGTTTACACAAACAGCGATCCATTCCTTCAGATTCAGCTTAAAGTAGCAACTGAGGGAAGTTGCTATTTTTAGTTCATCATTAAAAGATTTCCATACTCTGGAGTTCCCATAGTGAGTCAGTGGATACGAGTCTTGCCTAGTATCCACAAGGATGCAGGTTTGATCCCTGGCCCCGCTCAGTGGGTTAGGGTACTGGCATTGCCAGGAGCTATGGTGTAGGTCGCAGACATGGTTCGGAACCCATGTTGCTGTGGCTGTCGTGCAGGCTGGCAGCTATAGCTCTGATTCAACCCCCTAGCCTGGGAACCTCCATAGGCTGCAGGTGCGGCCCTAAAAAAAAAAAAAGATTTCCATATTCTGTCACAAACACATTTTTTTGGTCTTGGACAAAACTGACATTAACGCCCCTATACCATACTTTACGTTTGACAGTTACGTATAACACATGCACACACACACACACACACACACACTTTCATATATACCCACCAATGAACACATACATCCACGTATACAATATTAATACCACATACATGTATATACATACATGTTCAATTCAGGCATAGTAATCCAGCTTACTGTGTATCTATATACAACCGTTGATGTCTGTAACATCAAACAGACGGCGGTTGGGAGTGAGCTCTGGGAACGCATTTTCATGACACACCTTGGATGAAGGGACCGGACTTGGTCATCCTCACAGAACTTAACTGCAAAATGCAGAAGAGTTCACTTTCCCCCAGAGGTGAAAAGGGACCTGCCCTCAACAACAAAAACAATGACAACAACAACGAAGTTACAAGAAAATAACTCCTCACAACAGGGGACACACAGACAAATGTACCTCGTGAAAAAGAAGTGAATGTATTTTGACATTACCTTCAACTAGGTATTAAACTGTGACCAGCCTGAGCTAAACACATTCTTCAGCAAAGATCCAAACACTACCTATGGGCCACTGAGGGGAGGTTCTAAAGCAGCACACGTGGAAGGGAAGGCCCCAGACCCCAGCCAGCCCTGGGTTTGCGAGACAAGCCTAGCTGAGGTCTTGAATCCCCGGGGCAGGCTTGGAGTTGCCTTTGGGAATCCTGGCAGAGGGCAAGTTATAGCCTCCGTGGAATCTCTATAAGTTTCAAACTAACTTCAGAGCGCACAGCCCAGCTCGGTCCCACTCTCTCCTGGCCCCCATCATAAAAAGCCCCCGGGGGACTACTAGAACCTCCTTTTGCCCCAAAGCCTTGAACCTGGACCAAACCCAGAGCCAGTGACCATGGGTCCGTGAAGCCTGGTCTTGCCTAAGCGAGAGATCTAGAGTGCGGGCTTCCGAGCTGTCTCAGAATTCAGGCCCCGGCTCCCCGTGCGCTTTCACTAGCCTTGGTACCAAGTTCTGCAGGACGCTGAGTCTCCTGTGATGTCTACTGCAGATAACCTCCCGGAGGAGGGGGGGACAGGGCTCTGCCGGGCTCCCCTGGGAGGCCACAGGAGGCAGGGGATGGACTCGGAGCTGACGGCTGCCACTTTCCCCCATCTGAGTCTCGGGAGCTTTGCTTCCAAATCTCCGAGAGTTTCCTGTACTCGCTGCGTAGGTTACGGATTTGGCTCAATGTGATCTTCTTCTTAGGAACATGCGTGCGACTCTTAGAGGAAACAGGACAGACATAAATATACTGACTTTTTGTTGAGACTATAGGTTCTCTGAACAATAGCAGTTGCCAGTGTGAACACAACAACCGAGAAATATGCTGCTCTTTTTGTATTAAGATTGCAAACAGAACCGTCAGGTTTACTTCATCTCTGTTTCCAAAGAGCTAGGAAGGCTTTTCAGACAATCTGTAAGGGGTTCCCAACCCAATGGCTCCACCAAGATTGGTGGAGGAAACCTTGGTCCGTGGCAGCTGGAGACCCAGTCTTCCCCCAAGGTCACTGTCTTAAAAAAAAAAAAGATCACAGATCTTCAGCTGGTGCCTCCTGGAGGGCGTGTTGCATTTAGTGACCAGATAAAGAGAGATAAAGAGATCCTCGTGGCTAGGGTTACCCTTGGTCACAGGACCTAGATTTCGCAAGGCTTCCATCATTAGGTCCTCCCCAAAGTGGCCCATGACCGTGACGATTTTCAGTCCAAATATAACTCACCCCCTCCACCTGCTCTGGAGCAACTTTAGAGCTGGGGTTTCCTTTTATGTTTATCCTGTTCTCCATGGTAGCGGGCCCTGCACAGAACACCCGTTTAATAAAGAGTAAATTCTCAAATTCAAACCGTTGTGATTTTCATTTCTGCAATTTCGATGACCTCAAACCTTTCCTTAGTGTGTACAAGAAGGGTAGGCAGAGAGAAAGTGCTGTTTGGGGGCCGCTGGGAGCCTGGGCAGGGAGCTAAGTTTGGCCCAAGAACGGCAGAAGCAGGTGCAGCGTTGACGTTTATTTGAGCCTCTGCGCCTTTTGCCTATTTAATGAAAAACCATCAGGTAACGGTGAGTTAGAAGAGGTAAGTCCCTGCTCGGGGGCTCTCCGCGTCCACCTGCCCAAACCGTTCGACTCTGCTGAAGCCTCTCCTGTCGTGGTCACTCTTTACCGCAGGAAGGTAAGCATTTCGAGGCAGCTTTAGCTCTAAGAATTAGCCTTCTTGATATGATATCACAGTGATTACCCCAAAGAGAAATACAGGAAGGCGGAAGGCGCGTGTGCTGCGGCTGGGTCCCTAGGAAACAGGAATGCGATGGAGATGTGGGTTCAGGAAGCTGACCAAGAAGGGCTCTGGGTGGACCCCTGGGGGGACGGAGGACTGAAGCACAGCAACAAAGACCTTAGCTGGTCTCCATGGATTTCTGGAGCCCGGATGGCCCCTTAGAGTTGTTAAGTCCCTCTTATGGACTGAATGCTGTCCCCTCACAGTTCATTTGTTGGGGCCATAAGCGCAAGAACCATAGAAAAGGGTTACGTTTGGAGACAGGCCCTCTGAAAACGTAACTGAGGTTAGAGGGGGTTGTAGGGTGGGGCTCTAGTCCGGTGACTGTTGTCCTTACAAGGAGAGGAGGAGAGGAGTTCTCGCTGTGGCACAGTGGTTTAAGAACCTGACTGCAGCGGCTCGGGTTGCTGCAGAGGTGCAGTTTTGATCCCCTGCCCAGCACAGTAGGTTAAAGGATCCAGCATTGCCAGAGCTGTGGTGTAGGTTGAAGCTGTGGCTCCCATTCAATCCCTGGCCTGGGAACTTCCATTCGTCGTGGGCGTGCCCATAAAAAAGAAGAAGGAGGAGGATAAAGGAAAGGGAAAAAAAAGGAGAAGAAGAAGAAGAAGAAGAGGGGAGCCCAGGGATGGATGGTTAGAGAAAGGCCACCTGAGGACACAGCAAGAAGACATCCACTACAGGCCAAGGAGGCAGGTCTCAGAAGCAACCAACCCTGCTTGCTCTGGGGACTTGTAGCCTCCAAGTGTGAGCAAATAAAAGTGTCTCTGTAAGCCCCCCTCCCCACCCCCCGTCTGTGGTACATGGTTTTGGCAGCCCATGCGGGCTGATACACAGCCCCTTAGCCGGTGCTTGGATGTGAGCTGTCCTCGGGGGAGGGGTGGCCTGTTGGGCGAGGGATCTCCTTTACCGGAGGCATTTATTTCGAAGGCAGGGCCGGGTCCTGTGGGGCTTGCCGTGCACCACCCCGCCCTCTCCAGCAAGGCCATGGCCAGTGCCATGAGCCAGGTGGAGGACGGGGACGATGAGAAGGACACTGCAGGGAACGAGGACACTATTACAAGAACCAGCTCAATGATGTGCTGTCAAACCAAGACTTTAAAATCTCGATCACCTCAAACCCGATATTTAAGAGCTGGGGGCAAAGAGGCTCAGAGAAGCTGAGATTTTCCCACGGTCCAGAGGCCACTTGAAAAGCCAGCTGGCCCCAGGACCCTGGCTTCCCGGGGCCCTCCCCAAGATGCGCAGTACAGCTAAAACTGATTGTTATCATCCCCACAACTACAGTGGCTCTAAATACAGTCTGGGGTTTTATCGTTGTTTATTTTATTTTTTGGCCATGCCCACGGCATATAGAAGTTCCCCAGCCAGGGATCAAGTCCAGGCCACAGCAGCAACCTATACCACAGCTGAGGCAATGCCAGATCCTTAACCCGCTGCACAGGGCTGGGGGTCAGACCCGTGCCGCCACAGAGACAACGCAGGATCCTTAACCACTGTGCCACAGCGGGAACTTCTACATATAGGTTTTAATTAAACGTCCCGGCTTGAGAACAAAGCCACATGTACACTTGGCAGCATTATTCACAAGCTGCAACTCTGCCCTAGTGAGAAAAACCCACGAGACCTCCGTGCTCACCGCACACCCGGCTCTGACTGACCCCAAACAGTAGAAGATGTGGTGTGAATTGCTTCTGGTGGATTTGTTCCAGGTGAGAGCAGGACAGGACAGATACCTCTTTCCTCGTCCCTCCCGCTTCGCACCTCCCCCCTCCGTCTACCCTAGCACTTTAGCACTGCAGTCCGTCTTAAGTTACAGGAGCTCATTGTTTAACCTAAGGGACTAGGATTTCAGTCCAGAGATAACAAAACGGGCCCTCCGTAAATGTTCCTTTTCTTTTTGCTGTGACATTTGCACAACATCTCCCTTATAAATAGATGTTCTTTTTTTTCCTTTTGTAGAGGTTTGCCCAGAATAACTGAGTCCTTACTGAATTACTGAATCAGTGCATGCCAAACACGACTCTTGGAGACTCTGACCAACTTTCAGGCATCCTGGCAGAAATTCCTCCAGAAGGCGACAATGTCAAGGGCAGTCTGCATCTAGAGAGACAAGGGGACTCAGCCACTTCGGCCCAGAGCACTTGCTGAACAAGCACATCAGGGAGGGTCTTCCTGGAGCCCCTCCTATAGGCTGAGAGGTAGGCTCCCCCCTCAAGGTAAGTGTGAACCAGAAATAAAACCTCCTTTTCCCCCATGGCCCCAGGGGACCTCAAGGAAGTCTGGGTGGTGACCACAGCTGGAGGAGAAAAGAAGAAAGAGGAAAACACTGCCTTGGAACGGTCTTGGCAGCAGCCCCAGCTGGCTCCTTTGGGAAGATTTGCAGGCCAGGTTCCCTTCTGGAATGCCAAGCCATGTATTGAGCTTAAGGTGTCCTTGCCCAAGGGAGCCCCTGGGCACCTGCCAGAAGCAAGTGCAAATCCTCAGTGGAGGAAATGGCTCTCTCCCAGGCCTCCGGGAAGCCTCAGATTCCATCTTTCTAGGGCAATGACCTCTGTGGAAAGATCAATGGCAAGTCAAGAAACAAGGCTCCATGAGAAAAAACCAACAGAAACAAGAAACAGCAGAAATAGACCTACACAAACTTTGAAACACTCATCAGCTAAACTGCAAAGCAACCATCCTGCTGTTTCAAGAAATAAGCAAAAGTCCAGAGGAAAGGTTGCTCCACTGCTGCACAGTTTAGCAATGCAATGACTCATTGAGGAATCTGATTCTTCCCATGCCTCCACCTTGCCCACCACCCTCAGCAGCTTGTTTGTCCTCTACTAGCTCTCCTCATGGTCACAAGATGGCTGCAGCAGCTCCAGGTTTCACAACTGCACAAGTTACAGAAGCATGGAAAGGGAGGGCATGTTGCTCTGTAACCCCTTTAACAGTGAGGCATTCTCACAGACTTCTCCAAACACTTCATGGGCCAGGATCACATCACATACCCATGACTGAAATAATCACAGGGGAGGGAAAGGTTTGAATTAGATCAATAATGATTCTACTTTTGGGACTAGGGATGGTGAACCTACCTAAGGGCTTGTGGAGGGAGATAAATATCTGAACATAATTCAAGCCGGCAAAGTTAAAAAAAGTATACATGTGATGGGAAGGAATTTTTAAAAGAAAAAAAAAAAACACTAATTCGGAAAGATCCATGCACCTCAACGTTCACAGCAGCATTATTTACAACAGACATCCTAAGTGCCTATCAACAGATGCATAAAGAAGATGTGATAGATATATATATATACATATATATCTATATACATCTATATATATAGGCAATGGAATACTACTCAGCCATTAAAAAAGAATAAAATGTAGCCATTTTCATCAACATGGATGAACTTGGAGGGTATTACGCTCAGTGAAATAAGTCAGACAGAAAAGGGCAAATCCTGTAGGATAACACTTACATGTGAAACCAAAAAAAAAAAAAAAACCTATCAAATATAACAAGAAACATATTAAAGATAAGGAGAAAAAACCTACTGGTTATTGGTGGGGAGAGGGAAGGGGGAAGGGGGCAAGTTAGGGGTGGGAAATTAAGAAGTACAAACTATTAGGTATAAAATAAACAAGATACAAGGATATATTTTACAATATTTTACAGTAACTACAAATGGTGTATAACCTTTAAATTATTTTTAAAAATTCAATGTCCAAGTGTTTGTAAAAAAATTTTTTCAAAGAACTCAAACTCTGTGGAGTTCCCGTCGTGGCGCAGCGGTTAACGAATCTGACTAGGAACCATGAGGATGCGGGTTCAATCCCTGGCATTGCACAGTGGGTTAAGGATCCGGCGTCGCCATGAGCTGTGGTGAAGGTTGCAGACGCGGCTCGGATCCTGCATTGCTGTGGCTGTGGTGTAGGCCGGCGGCTACAGCTCCTGTTAGACCCCTAGCCTGGGAATCTCCATATGCCACAGGTGTGGCCCTAAAATGACAAAAGCAAAAAAAAAAAAAAAAAGAATTCAAACTCTGTAAATACATTATGCATGAACATTTGCATTTACCAAACAAAATATGAAGTCCAGCCCATATTGAGTAGAAGGAATTGGGCTCTACATGTGGAAGGGAGGAGAATAAAGGACCTGCAGACATGTTTTGACCCCACACAGCAATCCTTTAAAACCAACACCCAGATTTGAGGGGAGAAAAAATTTATCCCTGACGTTGTGTAGAACGCTGGCCCAAGTTGATAATAAAAAGCAACCGTCTTTCAGTCATTTTAATTACGTCTCTACATCCTTCACAGACAATGCCCTACTCACCAGCCCCGACTCAGTCTCCAGCACAGAGGTACTCAGTCCATTTTGATGTGTCTTCACGAAAGCTCTTTCTCTCTCTTTGACCGTGTCCAATCTATGGCTGAGCCCACGAAAGGCAGCCTTCATTTCTGTTAGTGTCACTGATGTTTAATTTAGCATGTCGTTTTGATGCTTTCTTTTTTTTTGTCTTTTTGCCTTATCTAGGACCACACCCGCGGCATGTGGAGGTTCCCAGGCTAGGGGTCTAACAGGAGCTGTAGCTGCCAGCCTTCGCCACAGTCACAGCAACGCGGGATCCGAGCCGCGTCTGCAACCTACCCCACAGCCCGCAGCAACGCCGGATCCTTAACCCACTGAGCAAGGCCAGGGATCGAACCTGCAACCTCATCGTTCCTAGTCGGATTCATTAACCACTGAGCCACGACGGGAACTCCTGATGCTTTCTTAAAGTTTCCATTTTGCTTGCATTCCCCATCTGCTCTTGCAAGTTGTCTGCTTTTTCCAAAACAACTAAAAGATCAATTATAGCTATTTTATTTTATTTTATCTTATTTTTTTTTTTTGCCTTTTGTCATTTTATGGCCGCACCTGCGGCATGTGGAGGTTCCCAGGCTAGGGGTCTAATCGGAGCTGTGGTCACTGGCCTGCGCCGCAGCCACAGCAGCGCAGGATCCGAGCCGTGTCTGCAACCTACTCCACAGCTCACGGCAACGCCGGATCGTTAACCCACTGAGCAAGGGCAGGGATCGAACCCGCAACCTCATGGTTCCTAGTCGGATTCGTTAACCACTGCGCCACGACGGGAACTCCTATTATAGCTATTTTAAATGGCCTGTCCAATGATGCCCAAATCTCTGTCCTATCTGCCGAACTCCTCAGATTGTGCTTTTGTTTGCCTTTTATTCTTTTTTTTGGGGCCACATCTGAGGCATATGGAGGTTCCCAGGCTAGGGATCCTATTGGAGCTGTAGCCGCCGGCCTATGCCAGAGCCACAGCCATGCCAAATCCAAGCCACGCCAGAACCCACTGAGCCTTAACCCACTGAACGAGGCCAGGGATCAAATCCACAGCCTCATGGTTCTTAGATTCGTTTCCACTGTGCCACAACTGGAACTCTGCTTCTGCTTGCCTTTTAGAATGCTTTGCAATTTTTTGTTGAAAGTCAGACATGACATGTTACATGATAGGAACTGAGGTAAATAGGCCTTTTGTGACAGCCTTTATGTTAATCTGGCTGGGGTTTTAGGCTGTGTTTAATCTTTGTTGCAGCTGCAGGTGCCAGAGCTCTTTTAGCTGTAATCCAGTGTTCTTTTACTGGAGCTTTGTTGCTGGTGGCCAGGGGGAGGGGAAGCATTCTTATGTAATCTTATAATTAAATATCGTTTTTAAGTGGACCTGTGTCCTTATGCTGTGACTCTCACAAATATTTATTAGCTTTGTTTTTCTGAGGAAGGCTGAAGGGGGGGGAGTCAGGGAAATGCGCATTCTAGGTGGAACTATCTCCCCCTGCCCCAGCAAGTAGACCTTTGTTCTGAGTGAGGGTGCTCTAGGCATATTTCAAACTATTCCCCTCCCTCTGCCAGATACAGAAGGCAATCACTCTTGGCTCTTCACCAGGAGAAACTGGGGATGGGGCAGGGGCTCCTAGAGATTGAAAAAAAAGAAAAAGCATGGAGCCCCGCCCTAGGCAACAGACCCCCCAGGAGTTTCTTACTCTCAGGCTAGACCACACTCAGCCTCCAGCAATTGATCGAAATTGCCATGCAGTGTTCCCGCCAGCACGTGGCTCCAGCACCTTTGGGATGTGCCTGTCCCTCCAGATCACGGGAGGTAACTGTGCCCTGGGACCTGTCTCTGATGGGTGTGAGATAAATCATTGATTTTCAGCTCCTTTAGCTTTTTTTTACTCTAAGGATGAGTCTTGACTGCCAAGCTCTTTATACACTGCAGCTGAAACCAGCCCCTCAGTACACTGCTGCTGAATGAATAAAGCAGTGATGGGGTCTGAATGAGCACCCTCCCCCGCCGGGGTGGGGGGATTAGAGGGAAGAGTCCGGATGGGCTGAGTGGGATGGCAGAGATTTAGGGAAGGGAAGGAAAATTAAAAGCTAACAAACAAGAAGGCTCTTTAGTAGAAAGGCTTCCTTAGTTTTGTTCTAAGTACTTGCAGAATACTGGTTCTGAATACCTGAAGGTTTTCTTCCTCTTTTTTTTTCCCCCTAAAACAACAGAAATTTATTGTCTTAAACTCTAGAAGTCAGAAGTCTGAAATGGGTCTCCCTGGGCTAAAACCAAGGTGCTGGGGGGGGGGGTTGCGCTGCTGGAGCCTTTAGGGGAATAATCTGCATCCTGGCCTTTCCAGCATCTAGATGCCACCCGCATCCCTTTGTTCATGGATCCTTCCTCGGTATTCAAAGCAAGAAGCGGAGCATCTTCAAATATTTCTCTGGCTGTTACTCTCCTGCCTCTTTCTTTCACTGATAAGGGTCCCTGGGATTACACTGGGTCCAGCCAGAAACTCCGCACACGTGAAAGTTCCCCATGGCCACAGAAGGTAATTCCTCTCGGGTTCCAGTGACGAGGACGTGACCCTCTTCACACCAGGGGTGCTATTCTGCCTCTTGAACCGGAGCAGGACCCTGTGGCCCTTCCCCCTCCACCTACGTCCTCCGCTGCCTTTTGTCTACAGAAAAACTTTAGTCCGAGAGGTTTAATCAGAAAAGTGAGAAAATGCAGAAGCAAAGGAAAAGAGTCAAACGACACCAAATAATAATAGTTTCATCATTAAGCCAAGTCAAGGATCTTTAGTTCCTCCTCAAAGGCTGTGCATAATGTTCTGAGCCATGTCCTGTGATAAGGAAACCCCCACCGGGCAGAAGAAGCTACGTACACGATGACCAGACTGCAGCCGTGACATCTACCGCCGCAATGCCAAGAACTGGCCTCAAAGAGATGAGAACAAACCGACCCTGGAACTGAAGATTAACTGTGCTTAAAATAATCGAGACAACACTGATCAGACCACTACTTGGCCAATTTCAAGCCGACTGTCAGAGCTGACTGGGCTGCCTCTGCACGTAGCCCCCCACCTCTGCCTCTAACAGCTCCCCCCACCCCCCGATTGTCAGTGGGGGGAGTAGGCCTTTGGACAGGAGTCCGCATCCAAACTTGCCTTTCCACCAAACTGGCCTCTTTATTGGCTTGAGGGTGGCGAGTAGCCGGACCCCACACTATCACAGGAGGCACCTGTCAGCAGGTAACGACGGGACCTACCCTTTTATGCACCCAAAAGGGTGAAGGGGGAGAAAGAGAAGCCAAGAGAAGCGAGATAGGAACCTTCCCCGCTTAGTCGTCTAGCTCTTCTCTGTTCCCTCTTCCCCCGTCTCTCCTCAGTATCAGGGCTGATTCTCTTGCCCTCCTTTTTCCCTCAACTTGAAGGGTTTCTGCTTATCAGAAATCTCTTCTCAGAGATACTTGAGAAATAAACAATAATCCAACTGGTCCGGATTCATGGGAATGCTCACAGCACAGGCTATACCTTCTTTTATTTAAAAATACCCAAGGGCATGGCTCCCTGCCCGTGTCACAGAGAGGGTGGCGTGACAGCCCTGTTTTCAAGGCCGGGGAAACCTGGGTAACGCTGGAGCACCTGTGGGTGCGGGAAGATGACAGCGCATTTTACCTTCCCAGGGCCTGTACACACACCACAGCTTCTCCTTTTAAAAACTACTTCTGAACTCCTCCTTAAGTACTCCATTTATTTTCCGCTAGGAAGAAGGAGGAGAGCTGGGAGGCAGCAGGGCCAGATTCCAGGGAGGGCCCTCTCTGTGGCTGCGTGAGCACAGGCTCTAAAACGGCAATTCCAGTCCATGCAGAATAACACGCTCACTCACTCTGGTTTCGGTTTTCTTATGGGTAATGATAGAGGGTTTCTATGTTCCACGAGTCTCCCTGCTTTGTGAGTCTGGTTTTAAATTGGTTGACCGAGGCAGGCCCAAAGTTCACCTGGTTCTCCCTTCATTTCAGACCAGTTATTTCTCGGTTCCTAAGTAACTCTTCTAGATAAAGGACTCTTGATTGCCTGTCAGTAGTTGCTGCCCGTTCTGTCTTATCCTGGGCCACCTGTGATGGCCCAAGGTCAGTTTGCCATGTGGTTGCTGAGTCAACTGTAAAGCTTGTAGAAACACCTGGAAAAGAATTGACCTTTGGGGCTTTTTGCCTGAAGCTCTGTAACAAATACGAATGATTTTACAGGTAATTTTTTTTTTTGGTCTTTTTGCTTTTTCTAGTGCAGCACTCACGGCATATGGAGGTTCTAATGGGAGGTGTAGCCGCTGGCCTACACCATAGCCACAGCAACGCCAGATCCAAGCCGTGTCTGCTACCTACACCACAGCTCATGGCAACGCCGGATCCTTAACCCACTGAGCGATGCCAGGGATCAAACCGGCGACTTCATGGTTCCTAGTCAGATTCATGTCCACTGTGCCACCACGGGAACTCCATCTCATTTCTTTTTAAATAAACGCTTTTTCTTTTTTTTTAAAGTGATTTTTATTTTTTCCATCATAGCTGGTTTACAGTGTTCTGTCAATTTTCTACGGTACCACAAGGTGGCCCAGTCACACATACATATGCACATTCTTTTTTGCTCACATTACCATGCTCCATCATAAGTGACTAGATATAGTTCCCAGTGCATTACAGCAGGATCTCATTGCTTATCCATTCCAAAGGCAATAGTTTGCATTTATTAACCACAAATTCACAGTCCATCCCACTCTTTCTCCCTCCCCCTCCCCCTTAGCAACCACAAATCTCTTCTCCAATTCCACGATTTCCTTTTCTGTGGAAAGGTTCATTTGTGCTGTATATTAATTTCCGGATATAAGTGATATCATATGGTATTTGTCTATCTCTTTCTCACTTCATTTAGTATGAGAGTCTCTAGTTTCATCCATGTTGCTGCAAATAAACTCTTTTTTTCTTTCTTTTCTTTTCTTTTTCTTTTTAGGGCCAAACCTTCAGCTTATGGAAGTTACCAGGCTAGGGGTCTAATTGGAGCTGCAGCTGCCAGCCTACACCACAGCCACAGCAACTCGGGATCCAAGCCACTTGTGCGACCTACACCACAGCTCACGGCAATGCTAGATCCTTAATCCACTGAGTGAGGCCAGGGATCCAACCCGCATTCTCATGGATACTAGTTGGGTTTTTAACCCTGCTGAGCCACTACGTGAGCTCCTTAAATAAAGCCTTTTTTCTGTAAATTAATACACGTTCATTTTTGAAAATGTGGAGGAATACAAAAAATTGTATTGTCTATGGTATTTCATACACAAATAAAAATTGTTAGTGATATCCTACTCAGAAATAATTGTTATTAAAATTTGAGATATTATTGTATGGGCTTTTTTCTATACATTCATACATATACCTGTATTTGGATCCTAGTGGATACTCCTATTTTTAACAAAACCAGGATACACTATGCACTTTTTATTTCCTTTTTCTTTTGCTATTCTCATAGCATGAAAAATTTTCCATGTAATTAAATATTCTATAAAAATATAGTATAATGGGACTTCCTTTCTGGCTCAGTGGGTTAAGGATCTGGCATTGCCTTGAGCTTCAACGTAGGTCACAGATGAGGCTCGGTCCATGTGTTGCTGTGGCTGTGGTGTAGACCGGCAGCTACAGCTCTGATTGGACCCCTAGCCCTGGAACTTTCATATGCCATTTAAAAAAAATGATATATATATATATATATATATATATATATATACATATACACACACATATATATACATATAAAATGGCCTTTCTAAAGAGCTGGAGGTGGAAGGAGAACTAATTCTCTACACATGTTCTATATTTGAAGTCACATAAGCATGAATTTATCCTAGCTCTATTGACTTTACCTTTTTTTTTTATTTGTTTGCTTTTTAGGGCCACACCCACGGCACATGGAGGTTCCCAGGCTAGGAGTCAAATCAGAGCTACAGCTGCAGCCTATGCCACAGCCACAGCAACGCCAGATTCAAGCCACATCTGCGACCTACACCACAGCTCACAGCAATGCCGGATCCTCAACCCACACAGTGAGACCAGGGATCAAACCCACAACCTCACGGTTCCTAGTCGGATTCGTTTCTGCTGCGCCACAATGGGAACTCCGTAACTCTGTTGACTTTAAATCCTTCCCTACCTCCATAGACAACCCCAGTAACAATGGGACCAACTCCTCTTAAGAGGGGGAAGAGTAATCATTGCTCTGTGGGATCATAAAAGGAAATGCCCATTTGAAGCAGAGGCCAGGTTCCTCTCCATGACTTGGCAAAGACAGTAGTATGCCTGTCTGACTGAGTGAGATTTAGCTTCAAATACAAAGATTATGGAATACCCAACAGACCCTGTCCTTGAAGCTTTCACATATATCCTGTGCCACCTGCTGTGGTGGAAAATGAAGCCACAGTTAAGTTACTATACAAGTAGATCATATTTGCGCTTTCACCCTAGTTATAAGAAGTCCATTCACCATTCTCTGAGCTCTCCTTACTTTTCCTTTGTGCATCCACCCTAGTTATGAGAAATCCAGTCACCATTCTCTGAGCTTTCTTTACTTTTCCTTTGCACTTCCACCCTAGTTATGAGAAGTCCATTCACCACTCTCTGAGCTCTCCTTACTTTTCCTTGAAAAGTAAGACACTCTCAATGTCCTTATTTCAGCCAAGGCAATCAGTCCTGTTTAGTAATTCTGCTGTGCAGAAAAGAAATTCAGAAGTCTAGTGTAACTGCTTAAGGGTCCCAGTTTGGTGAGGCTGATACAGAAAACAGGAAGCTCGGCTCTCGGGTTTAAGGGTTAAAGGCCTACTTCCTGAGTCTGTGCTACACAGACTGAAGGGAGGCAGGCAAGCCCTCGTTAGCAATGGTTACTCCACACCACAGGAGACAGCGTTTCTAGTACAACGCTAGATATTTTTATTTACGGATAATCAGCTATTTCTCTTAAGGAGCCCAAGGACCAAGGACCAAGGTGGTGGGTTAGGACAGGGTGTGACATCATCCCTCTGTTCCTGACTGATAAGAAAGGCCCTGGTGTTCAACCTGCCTTACCAGCCCAGTTCTTTTACTCCACCCTCTGTCACGGTAGGGTTTTTCTTAAGGGCCATTATTGTACATTTCTGACCACTCAGCTTAGTTAGGCCCATCCTAACACATCAGAAGGGTTAGAATAAATTGAAACCCCAAAGGCAGTGTCGAGATTTCTAATCTGCCAGGGAAATCCTTGGTATCTTTGCATATTTGCCCACCTCTTCTCCAGCAAACTTCAGATGCTCCTCACCAGTGGGGTCATGGCAAGACAAAGCCCTAACCTTAGCCAAGTCGAAAGAGAGCTGTTCAGCCTAACTGCCCTGGACCTCAGGGCCCACTCTGCCTTACAGCCACATATCCAAAAGGGGCACAAATAACAGTAGTTATATTTACGACATAGAAGCTATAGTGTTTGGTGACCAAAAAGCCGGTTATGATTCCCAGGTCTCTGACTTTGTTGACTGGACAGGTGACGTCACGGGTGGAAATCCCTTCCCGGGATTTTTGAAGGAACTGAATCACAGGGAAGGTGCTATACCTTTTGGACTTTTGAAGTATGCAGGAGTTTTTTTTTTTTTTTAAATCCTCAGACGGAAGCTGTGGGTATCAAGTTCAACAGAAGTGGGTTAGCTTGAAATCTGGGAGTGATGGGTACCTCAGCAGCAGGTGATCCCAAGTGTGCATGTAACCTACAGGGGAGAAGGAGCTGAGACGGAACCTGAGAAAGCACTGGAGAAGAAAGCCCACCGAGGAAACTAAGGTGCTCTCGTGGTAATGGAAAGATCGAGTAGTATCGTGGAACCCAAAGGGGGAGAACATTTCAAGAAAGAGGAATTTGTTCAATAGCATCCAAGGCAGCAGAGGTCAGGAAAGACAGGGGTGAAGTCAGGTTATACATTTCTCAAAGAAGACCTACACAGCTCTGTTCCGGCATATTATTAACCAAGGTCATATGATCAGATTACATTCTCTTTCAACAATTTGTGCCTGAGTTACAGAAACTCTTATGAGCACAGTATCAACAACCACCTACCAAGCAATAGTTGCTTAGTATATATATAACTAAGGTCTTATCACATCTTCCTTCGCTGATTGTATTGGAAGCGAAAAAGTCACTTTCTTCTTGAAACTAACAAAATCTAGTCGCTGTTTGGGCTTTGCCACTTGACTATGGCACTGCCTGGTACAGCACAGGCTATTTCGAGATCAGTATGTCTACTCAAGTGTAAGGTGATGACTCTGTTGTCCCACACTTTCTTCTGGAATTCCATAAAAACCTTTTGAACACGATATGACATCCTTTGGTCTTCATTTAGGTTGGTCATATCGTTCATACATTTAGTCCACTTCTTTTCTCCTTACTCTGACATTGTTAAAGCACTTCTACTTGGAGCCAATGTGATCATAAGCACAAATACAAACAGGTGATTTTGAGTCGGTACTTGATCAATTATAAGACAATTCAGAGTATGCTTGGGTTAAAATTTCTAGGTCGTTAAACTGAAAACATAACACTTCAGAATTCTGCCCTGAAAAACACCACTTTTCTTTGTTTGTTTTTCAGGGCCGCACCCCGCAGCATATGGAGGTTCCCAGGCTAGGGGTCGAATCCCAGCTACAGCTGCAGGACTATGCCACAGCTATGCCACAGCCACAGCAACGCCAGATTCGAGCCGCGTCTGCGACCTACACCACAGATCACAGCAACGCCGGATCCTTAACCCACTGAGGAAGGCCAGGGATCGAACCCGCAAACTCATGGTTCCTAGTCGGAATCGTTAACCGGTGCGCCACGACGGTAACTCCGAAAACACAGCTTTTGATCCCCGCATCCCCATGTATACATTCCTCTCCATTACAAGAAGCGGTAAGTCAGCCAGTTCACCTTCAAGTGTGTGCCTGGTAGGCTTGCTGGAGGGCAGCTCTAACAGTGCCTCCTTTACTCCAGGTCTTTGCTGTAGACCTCGAGGGTTTATTACAGCAATCCTGTAGGACTGTTATGCCCCTTAACAGATAAAGAAACGGAGGTTCATAGAGACGACAAAATTTGCCCAAGTTCGCACCAACAGGAAGACCCTGAGATCACTTTGCAGACCCTGGCTATCTCTGCCGGGAGCACTCTCTTCCTGCAGCCTCCACCCGCGCCCCTACCCGCGTCCCCTCTTCGGCGGTTCCCACCGGCTACAATGATGGTACAAGGAACTGTATCTCAAAACTTTACTTCGGTCACATATCTACTGCGCGCTTCTATGAAAAGCGATATTCGTACCCAGAAATGCTCTCTAACCGCAGAGCCCTAGAACGCGCTGGGGACTGCCGGCGGTAAGGGATCGGGCACACGAGAATGACGTCGGAGCGGACCAATCCCCGCGGGGGCGGCGGCCCCGGGGCCCAATCGCAGGAAAGCGGGGCCGGACGGAGACAGCTCGGGAGGCGGGCGTGGGGGTGGGGGGATCCACACCCGGGAGGCCCGCCTCCCCGGCTGACTGCGATGCTCCGCTGGCGCGGCTGAGTCACCGCCGAGCCGAAGGCCGGTCCGCGGTTCTAGCGAGAGCCCGCCGAGCCAGCGACCCTCCCGCCGACGGCAGGGCCACGCAGGAGCCGAGCGAGCGCTGCGCGGAGAACCGTTGCCCTTGTCACTCTGGACGCGGAACTGCGCTTTTTCGGTTTGCTTTAAAATAAGGTGCATTTGCTCAAGTTCAACGGAAATTCCCCTCCCTAACCAAGCGCGGCGGTGCGGATAAAGCCCCGGTGCGCACTTGCTGACCAGGAGGCCCGCGGGTGCAGGGCAGCCCCGGAAAGGAGACAGCTCCTGGGACTCTGGCCGCGAAAATAGACTCGCACCTAGCCTGTGAAGACTGAGGGGTGAGTTAAAACAAAATAAATAAACCCTTATGATTAAGAGCCGCTTTTTAAAGGCCCCCTTCCCGTCCGCTGTTAACACGCAGCAAAATCGCAATAACAAACAGTTGCGTAATTGCCGTGTCCCCAGAGCAACGCCACTGTTTGCTTTATGAAAACCAGCTGGTGGCAATATACAGTGGGAGTTACAATATGACCACCGGATAGCCAAAATGGGAGACAACTCATTGAGACGTGTGTGTGTGTGTGTGTGTGTGTGTGTGTGTGTGTGTGTGTTGTGTGTGTGTGTGTGTGTGTGTGTGTGTGTGTGTGTGTGTGTCTCTTCTAGGGCCGCACCCGCGGCATATGGAGGTTTCCAGGCTAGAGGTCTAATCGGAGCTGTTGCCGCCGGCCTGTGCCACAGCCACAGCAACGCCCGATCCCAGCCTCACTGAGATGATTTTTAAAGAACCATCTTAAGGGAGGATTGAGTCCTTAAAAGTCCAACCGTTAAAAATGGGAAGCATGACAGTCCCAGGTTTACTGGGTAGCCTGACCCAGAGTAAAAGTTATTTTCGTAGGAAGTGCTTACTGCTTTCTGTTTCCCTAACTTCCCCATCGCTGAAAATCTAGCTTCTCAGATAAGAGTCTGATTCTCTCTCTGCTTTTTCTTTTTAATAGACTTCCAGCTACCTACCTGAGCAATATGAAGATTCTGTTTATAGAACCTGCCATTTGCCTTAGTGTATTTGTTGTGACTTTGACATCTCCACTAACTACACAATACGTGTACAGGCGAATATGGCAGGAAACAGGCAACTACAGTATTGAACCTGATAGCAATATTTCTGAGTGTGCAAAAAACAAAAGCAGCCCAATTTTTGCATTCCAGGAGGTAAGAAATTTAAATATCCTTCATATGTACTGAAAAGGGAATGTGAAAAAGGCGGGGGGTGGGGGGGAGTTCCCATTGTTGCTCAGCAGGTTAAGAACCCGACTATTATCTATGAGGATGCAGATTCGATCCCTGGTTTCACTCAGTGCGTTAAGGATCTGGCGTTGCCTCAAGCTGTGGTGTAGGTCTCAGAAGAGGCTCACATCTGGTGTGGCTGTGGTGTAGGCCGGTAGCTGGAGGTCCAATTTGACCCCTAGCCTGGGAACTTTCATACGCCACAGGTGCAGCCCAAGGGAAAAAAAGGGGGAGGGACACGCAACAGGGTTTTAAAGGAAAGAGGATGTTGCACTCTTTATATATTGATCCCTCAGGGGTCACCCTAAAATCCCTAAGTCCCAAACCAAGAGCCTTTATTCAGTTCTCATCCAGTATGAAGCTTCCTGACCCCTTTAATCTGCTTCTTCTATTTAAAACCCCCTTCTTCTCTGACACTGCCTTCAGAAAATTTTAGCAAAGTCCCCCCTTCTCTTTGGCGGTCTCCTTCCTCCTTCTCTACCCGAGGCCTGAAAGTGGGACAGGGCAGGCCGGAATGAGTATGGGCAGGGCTTTGGGGGGGGGGCATGGTCCCTGCCTTAACCACTTCCTCCCTGCCCCTTCCACTGTGTGGCACGACCGCATTTCCAATGACCCTGAAGAGTGTGGCCCTGAGCGGTGTCTGCCATGCAGTGGTAGTGGCATTTGTCATTCCTGGTCTGGTGTTATCAAGCCAGCTTTGACCCTCAAGCGCTAAGGAGCAGCTCTGTGAGGACAGGTGGGATGGGGAACACCTACCGCTGCTCTGAGGACACTGAAAATGTCCACCCAGATATTCCAGAGCCTTTCCTTGTCTCTCTCCAGCCTCTTCCCCCATTTTTTTATTTGTTTAAATCAGGAGGTACATCACCAGTTTCCTTAGGCAGTTTTTTTGTTGTTGTTTTTGGTTTTTTTTTTTGTCTTTTTGCCTTATCTAGGGTCGCACTCGCGGCATATGGAGGTTCCCAGGCTAGGGGTCTAACAGGAGCTGTAGCCGCCGGCCTTCGCCGCAGCCACAGCAACGCAGGATCCAAGCCGTGCCTGCAACCTACACCACAGCTCAGGGCAACGCCGGATCCTTAACCCGCTGAGCAAGGCCAGGGATCAAACCCGCAACCTCATGGTTCCTAGTCGGATTCGTTAGCCACTGAGCCACGATGGGAACTCCCCCTTAGGCAGTTTTTTTGATTCATTAATCTTTTTAGGGTCTCACTGAGGCATATGGAGGTTCCCACCCAGGGTAGAAGTGAATTGGAGCTGCAGCTGCCGGTCTACACCACAGGTGCAGCAATGTGGGATCTGAGCTGCACCTTGACCTACACCACATCTCACAGCAACGCCAGATCCTTAACCCACTGATTGAGGCCAGGGATCGAACCTTCATCCTCATGGATACTAGTCGGGTTCGTTATTGCTGAGCCACAATGGGAACTCCCCCTTAGGCAGCTTTTAACAGTCTGCCAACGTCCACCTGCAAAGAAGAGACCATCTAGATCTGGAAAAAATTTCCCCCAAATGCCTCAAAACCAAACCACACTTATGAACTTGGAACTGTTCCCCTTGGGGATATTTTGTGATGGCAAAGGAATGGCAGTGCCTCCCTGGTCAAAGGATGAAGAGGGTTTAAGGAACTCTGTGTCACATGCACCCACTGAGAAAACACAGATTATTTCTGAACAGCCCTGCAAGTACCAAGGTTCTGGCCTACGGCGGGCTCATAAAAACAGAAGGCCACAGGTCTCTCCTCTTGTTTTTGTCTCCATTCAAGAATGTCTCCTCTTATATGTAAGCCATTCCCAGGGAGTGGGAAGGTTCCAGAAGCTTATCAGTTTCTGCATTTGATTCTGTGCCTTCCTTTACCAGGCCCCTGGGGACAGTGGGAGAGACGAGAGGATTTGAATGTCTGGAGAAGTCTGCTGCCCTCGCCCCCTAGAGTGGGAGACAGGCCTGGGTCCAGCCACTTTGGTGACCTCTGTGACTGTGCCCACCTCCAGCCTGACCGAGCTGCTCAGAGCCCCCCACCACCCAGAGCAGAGGTCTCAACTGGAAGATTTTTGCTACACTTTTTAATAGACTGTTGTTTCATTGTGTTAATATTAAAGAGAACCTATTGCCTTAGATCCCTTGCCTTAAAGTTGGTCTTTAGAGCTACAGGTGCTTTTTCTCAGATTGGGGAGTTTAGAAACCCCACCCACACCGGGGACAGGGCTTGGCCACCCACTCAGCACTTGCTCTTTACGACAAAGGAACATTTGCTTCTGGCCTCTTCCCTGCATCCTGCTCTGCTCAGCTTCTCAGAAAATACTCTCCCACTTGAGTAGTTATGCTGCGAGCCACACATGAAGTCCTACTCTCCCACTTGAAATCCAAGAGCATGAGTTCACTGTCCCTGCCCTCCTGCCTCAATACCCAGCTCTCCGGGGTGGCTTCTGGCCACTTGCAGACTAGAAGTTTGTGGACTGTTCTTATAACCCTAAAAAATAAGAGATGAAATAGCGTAGGGTCAGTCCCTAACAAAATAAATAAGTGATTTTTTTTTTCAGCTCAGATTATTCTTGCCACTCCTTCAAAAGATCAATTGTAGGAAGTTCCCATTGTGGCTCAGTAGAGATGAATCCGACTAGTATCTATGAGGACGTGAGTTTAATCCCTGGCCTCACTCAGTGGGTTGGGGATCCGGTGTTGCCGTGAGCTATGGTGTGGGTCACAGAAGCGGCTTGGATTCCGCGTTGCTGTGGCTGTGGCGTAGGCCTGCAGCTGCAGTTCCAATTCGACCCCTAGCCTGGGAACTTCCTTATGCCGTGGATATGGCCCTAAAAATTAAAAAAAAAAAAAAAAAGATTAATTGTATGTAAGAATATAATGTGTTAAACTTCTTACCGCTGCATTGTTTTTATTTATCCTTCCCACATAACAAGTATATATATTTACATACATAGTGGAAAGCAAAATGGTATTATGAATTTCAGGGTACATATAGAAGAATATACTGAGTGATGTCACTTATATTTAACATTTTGAAAGTCTATTTGGATGAAAGTCTTATTTTTCAACCCGTTTTGGGTTAAGTTACATTTAAGACATATATTTTCATATAGATATTGATCCAGCCTATTTTCAGACCTTCACATTTTCTAATCCCCGTGACTGTGAGGTACACCTCCATATTTCTCTTGGGCAATGAGATTAATCTCTAGAAGGCCTCCGAACAAAATGGCAAGGCTACGGAAGGAAGCTCTTGGCTAAGGGCAGAGACGTGGGAATTCCAGGATGTCTACTGACGTCTGTGGAAGAAGGAATGTTTGAGGCCTTTACTGCTCCCTCCTTCCCTTGTAAATGAATGGTTTTGAAGTGTTACCCTGCCCACTGTGGCCTGTTCACTGCAGGCAGCCTTCAACATAGGGACTCTGCTGTTGGGAGGACAGTTTTTAGGGTTACCCAACAGATCACAAAGTTGTTCTTGCTCAGGAATTTATTTCGCAACCTTTTATTAACTAACATAATCCCTTGGTACCAGCCGATAAGGAAGACGTTCTACTCCATTGGAATTAATATGTACATTTTAGCTTATGACATTGTCACTTCCTTACAATTGACAGTACTTTCCTTAGTTTATCCCTGTCTCAGCACATCATCTTCTGTTCAGTCTTGCGTAGGAAATAGGACTTTTTTAAAACTCTGATTTCGCCCATCTATACTTATGGAACATACAATTATCATTCTCCAGAGTTTCAAATGTACAGACACACAGGAATTTCTGTCTCAACGTTGATTTATGATTGAAATATGCTTTGACTTCGTCTTCATTAAAATCTGTATTTCAGAACATGGGCTGCAGATGAGGAGAGCAGTCTGTGCAAGAGTGGCTTGGGATGATAGCTGACAGAAAGGAGAAGACAGGACTTGGGTGAAGGCATGGCAGTGGGAGGAGGAAGCCACACTAGAACACCTTGTTAAGGACTTGACTAAAAGATACGGGTTTCGTGTCTTTGCTTATTCAACAAATATTGACCTGGTGGCTTCCATGTCTGCAGGAGCACAAAGATACGCTCAAGAAATCAGATCTCTAGCAAAGAGGAAACAGCCGAAGTTGGTTAAACTCTGACTGTACGAGGGTCCTGTGCGAGGCACCTTTTATGTACTTTAAGTCTGCTGACAGCCTGCAAGATAGGGAACCGCTGTCCTTCCCTCTTGTCAGATGCAAAACGCTACAGAGATCAGTAACAGGGTCAGGATCACACTCAGCACGCAAGCTGCAGGGCCTGTTTTACTTGATGATCCAGTCAGTCTGTGGAGTACCCACCCTGGAAGTTCTGTCCTTGGAGCTGGTGATGCTGCAGTGCGAGGACAAGGCTCCACCCGGCCTGGGAGCTTAGGCTGTAGTAGTAGGGACGTCTTGCAATGCACGGATCCATTACAAAGTCATGTCTTGTCAGGGAGTGGGCAGTCTCCAAGGAAAGACAGAGGGTAAGGAGCTAGAGCCTTGAGTGGGAGTTGGTGGGACTGCTTTGGACTGAATGATGGTCATGGAAGTCCCCTCTGAGGGGGTGGCTCTGAACTGAGGAAGTGAGCTGTGTGACAGTCAGGCAGGGGGAACCGCAAGTGCAAAGGAGAACAGGAGCGCGGAGGTTTGTGGCATGGCATGTCGGCTGAGAGAAACGGGGAAGCAGAGATGAAATCAGAGAAGCTAAGATGGGGGGGCCACCTGAAGTATGTGGTTTGTGTTTATTCCAGTGTAAGGAAAGCCACTGGGGGATTCTGGGCAGAGGAGTGACAGGAGCTGATGTATGTTTTTAAGGGTCACTCAAGCTGCTGTGTACGAACTAACTGGATTTGAATCTGGATTCACCTAACTCCAGAGCTCCCGCTCTTAATGATTTCACAGGCAGAGCAGCTGGGGATTAGGAAAAGGTTCAGAAGAAGGAGCAGTGATGTCTGTTTGGGATTTTCATGGAATTCCACCTGACTATGGACTGTGCCTGGAACACAGACACATCTGGGGAGCAAGTAGGGACAATGCTGAGAAGTGAGGTCAGGCCAGGGCCTTGGGGCCTTAAGTCCTGGGCTGTAGAGTGCAGGCCTTCTCAGGAAGGCAGTGCAGAGACACCACAGCTCCTGAGCGGGTGGAGGAAGACATGCTGATAGCGTGCTTTGCAATATGCTCCCAGCACTAGTGTCTGTGATCTGCAACATGGTGAGGCTGGCGTTATACCCTGAATTGAATAAAGAGGCCAGTTAGGAGTTCCCGTCATGGCTCAATGGGAACGAATCTGACTAGTATCCATAAGGAGGCAGGTTCAATCCCTGGCCTTGCTCAGTGGGTTAAGGATCCGGTGTTGCCATGAGCTGTGCTGTAGGTTGCAGATGAAGCTCGGATTCCGCGTTGCTGTGGCTGTGTCATAGGTCAGTGGCTACATCTCTGATTCGACTACTAACCTGGGAACCTCCATATGCCCTGGGTTCAACCCTAAAAAAAAAAAAGAGGCCATGTGGATGCCAAGAAGGTAAAGAGGGTGAGAAACACTGGGAAGAGTTATTGTGTTAGGGGCATGGACAAAAGAGAAAGGTTAGAAGTAAAGACGATTGAAGTTTTGGGTCTGAGTGGCTAGAACATTTCTTGACAACATGGAATTGCCTGAATTATATAAACAGATAAAAACAGGCTCACTATTTTAAAAAAACAATTCAGTATTAGATTCAGTATCGAGTATTTTTGTGGTTCATCAGGTCTTTAGGGTCCTTTTTAAATATCACATGAATACATCTTTTTAAAAAATGAGTTTAGGAATCCCCATCATAAAAACAGCACATATCCTTTATGTAAAGTTTGGGAAATACAGAGAAGTGGTGAGAAGAAAATGCTTTTCAATCACCCCAAATTCTTCCCAGGAGGTACGGGTTCCATCCCCAGCCCAGAGCAGTGGGTTAGGGATCTGGCATTGCTGCACCTGTGACATAAGTCACAGATGCAGCTCCGATTTGATCCCTGGTTTGGGAACTTCCATATGCCCCGGGTTCAGCCAAAAAGAAGAAAACAACAACAAAAGCTAGTGTGGCGATTGTTACATCTGCCAATCTGTGGGTATGCAGTTGTTTGGTCCTCAGGGAAGCTGCGTTTATTGCACGCCTAAGTTCATGGCACGCTACCATCTTTGGTCAATACAGAGCTCCTCTAGGGCTTTTTCTTAATTTTTAGTACATAAAGGAAGATTGGTGGAGACACGTGTAAAAAGTATAACCAAGCTAAACCGAAATATAAGTCTGTCCCTATGACGTTGACATGTGATATTCATTCCCCTTCCGGGCAGGTGGAAAGATGTACAACAGTCATGGTCTCTTAGTGCTGACTGTTCATAGAAGAAAGAGAACTCACTACTATGGCCAGTCCCCGGGGCCTTGGGTTCTGTGGCTCCTCTGTAGGAGTCAGACACACACCAGTACACACGCTTCCACGTGTATGGATTAACGTCTCCACTGTGGTAGCCAAACAGAATGACTGAGTGTGGATGATCACAGCACCTCTTGACATTTGCTTCGTGAGCTGGATGAAGATTTAAGCCGCATCAGGCCCTTGCACTGAGATCCCCCTCCCTGACCCGCGGGCAATACCAAGAAAAGTATACGCTAGGTCTTGTTCAGCAAGTTGCATAAACCTCTGTAAACACTTTGTCTTCTTTTTATTTCTTTGCAGGAAGTTCAGAAAAAAGTGTCTCTTTTTAATCTGCAGATGGACATAAGTGGGTTAATTCCCAGTCTCCTGTCTACATTCATACTTCTGTCTCACAGTGACCAGAGAGGTCGAAAATTTCCTTTGATTGTGTCTTCTGTTGGTGCTCTTGCGAACAGTGCTTGGCTCTGTCTGCTTTCCTATTTTGCCTTCCCAATCCACCTTCTGATTGCATCGACCTTTATCGGTGCACTTTGTGGGAATTACACAACGTTTTTGGGTGCCTCTTTTGCCTACATAATTGATCAGTGTAAAGAAAAGAAACAAAGAACAATTCGAATAGCTGTAATTGACTTCCTGCTTGGCATTATCACTGGATTAACAGGATTGTCTTCTGGCTATTTTATTAGAGAACTAGGTTTTGTGTGGTCATTTTTAATCATTACTATGGCTGTCACTGTTAACTTGATTTATATTTTATTTTTTCTTGAGGATTCAATGAAGGAGTCTTCATCTCAGAATGTTTCCGTATCATTCACTGAAGGCTTAAAAAATCCATTTTACCGAACTTACATGCTTTTTAAAAATACTTCTGGTGAGCAACGATCTATGTTGTGTTTGTTGCTCTTTACGATGATCGCTTATTTTTTCGTGGTAATTGGCATTTCCCCTATTTTTATGCTTTATGAACTGGATTCACCGCTCTGCTGGGATGAAGTTTTAATAGGTTATGGATCAGGTTTGGGTAGTGTCTCCTTTTTCAGCAGTTTCCTAGGAATATGGCTTTTTTCTTATTGTATGGAAGATATTCACATGGCTGGCATTGGCATTTTTACCACAATGGTGGGAATGGCTATGACTGCTTTTGCCAAGACAACACTGATGATGTTTTTAGGTAAGTTACAAATGTAAGTTACAAATGTAGCCTAGCACTGTGTATTGATGTTTCCATGAATTTAGTCTGTTGGGTGAGAAACTTAATATAAAATTCTCTATTTCATGCATTCTAGTTCAGTTAAAGGTAGTTTGTTAAAAGATAGTTTGCCAGTTGAAAGCCAGTGGACTTTTTTTAAAAAGTTGAATAACCACGATTTTCCAAATTTGTCTATTTGCCAGTTTGTTTTGAGGAATATTCTTGTGAGTCAGTTCTTTAACACAGCATGTACCAAACTGAATATTGCTTACAATGCTGCTAAGAAGCCGGCTTTAAAAAATTTTAAGACAATTGTGTAAAGTATACTCAAAAGATTTATAAGAAAAATATTCGTTGCAGATATTCAGGAAGATTTTGCAACTTGGTCTTTCATCACATTGGTCATGTCATGAATTGGTTTTTAATGAATACTTTTCTGGCAAATTGGATTGTTTCCTGAATTACCTACCTCATCAGTGGTTTTTGGAGGGCTTGAGTGAGTTTGAAAGAGTTTAAGGGTCTGCAAAGTGGGACCTCAGGAAAGACCCAGTTTAGTCTTTTTCTATAAGGTGGTGTTAACCCCTTGCTGCCTTGCAGGGAAGCAGGACAACCAAACAGAATAGGGTTTAATTTCCACCTATGGCGTGAGGTAATCTTGGGCAAGTTACTTAACTACTCTGAGACTTTATTATTTCATCTATAAAACAGGCACAGTAGTACCTGAGTCAGAGGGTTATACAAATGCTAGAAGAGATAACTAAATCACTTAGCACAATGCTAAGTACTCCATAAAATGCCATTTCTTACTCCCTGTTTCCCTTGGACTTGTCAAGGCCAAGTAAGTTAATATATCTGAAAACACACTGAAAACTTTAAAGTGATCTGCAGAGGTACTACCTCACTATTTTGTTGTATGACTAAACATGCTATTAAGGTCATAATTAAGAGCAAGGCGTAATTTGTGTTTCTGAAAGTATTCGTCCACAAAGATACACAAGCAAGAAGATAAGGAACCAATTTACCAATAAGTGAATCAAGACAGTAAAAGAATGCTAACACTAAGAATGCCAAGTCTGAAAGAGCAGAAACGGAAAACAAACAAAAAACTAATTCACAGCCACAACCTGCTAGACCTGAGGTTACTACAGTAACTAGGGAAATGAAATTCTAGCACTAATTAATTCAGCCATTAGATGCAATAAGTTAGGATGCTTATAAGAAATTAAGTATTTAGAGCGAAAGTGTTTCACCTTTAAAACCGACCTTAGTTTTCTGATTCAGCCACTAATTCCCCACCACTCCTCCCACAGTCAGGCTGCCGTTATTTTTTGTCATCGTGCCGCTGTCTGTTCTACGGTCCATGATGTCAAAAGTGGTTCGTTCTACTGAACAAGGTGAGTTTAATTTGCTTAAGGAAGAGAATGACTCTATAATCAGTACCGACTCATACCTGTGTGTACTCAGTGCTTGATTCTTCAAATTCTACAACCTGCAGTTCCTGTTGTGGTTCAGTGGAAACTAACCTGACTAGTATCCGTGAGGGTGCAGGTTCAATCCCTGGCCTCGCTCAGTGGGTTAAGGATCCGGTGTTGCCGTGAGCTGTGGTGTAGGTCGCAGATGCGGCTCAGATTCTGCATTGCTGTGGCTGTGGTGTAGGCCGGCAGGTACAGCTCCAATTTGACCCCTAGCCTGGGAACCTCCGGATGCAGGTTCGACCCTAAAATAAAAAGCCACCGTGGACTTCCTCTTAGCTTGTCATCACCTGTGTACTTCTTGGGATTATGAATGGGAACTAGTGTGTTTTTACTCGAGTTTGGAGGTCTCCTGGATTGCTTAGAAATTCAGAAAATAAACTACTTTGCACTTTTATTCAATCCAATTTCTTGTGGTAACTATTAAGCAAGTTGCACCGCTCAGGGGGTTTCAGCAGCAAGCTCGAGCTGCTTCACTAGAGGACGGTTGTGTCAGAACAGCACTGCCTGACCAAGCTCCTCATGGGAAAGGACTCAAGCCTCAAGCTGATGCATAAGAGGATTAGTACTGTGGCACCAGCCCTGGCTGCAGCAAGGGGTCAGAAATAAAACAGTAACACAGTTAGACAAGCAGGAGAACTTCTTCCCCGTTATGCTGACGTACCATATTATCATAAGTCATGAAGGCAGCAAGTCTAAGTCCACATGCTACATGGTGATAGTTGTGGCTGCAAATGAAGCTGACAAATATATTCTAAATATATACCATGTGCCAGCTCAGGTAGGCCCTGGGGAGGCAGCAGTGACCAAAGCAGATGTGCACTTGGCATTGACAGAACTTTTATTTTTGTCAAAAGAAGACACATCTATGATAACCCAGTGCTCTTGCACAGGACGATGTTTATGCACATGTGTTCTGTTGTTCAATGAAGAAGAAGTCAAAGCAATGTATGAGAATATGTACAACAGAGTGAAAATTTAAATAGATAAAAGTCAACACACTGTCTACAAGATCAAGACCGTGAGGAAAAATTAGAGGACAGACGTGTAAACTACAACCTAGCTGTGACAGGTGATCCTCAAGCTCGCCTTTTCCTTCAGTCCAATCAAACACAGTTACGTACATGATCTGCACTGTCTCTAAGGAAAATGCATTAGAATTTATCATGAAAAAGTAAACTGGAAGCCACAGAGAGCTGAGAACAGCCACATTTTTTAATGACACAAAATTCGACACAGAGGAAGAAAAGGACCTTAAGACAATCAGTGCCTTTTGGAGGCTTAACTCTTCAGTGAATATGGTCTTGGGTTTCAGACAAAACTAAGAACTGATAGAATAATGGCCATCTCTCCATCATCACCTTGGCCTGACCGTGGCCTGTTTCGGGCTTCTTGAGCGACGATGCCCCAGGGCCTGCCCTTCCCACACTCGGCGCAAGGGCTGCAGAGTACGCAGGGGAGGCAGTGTGAGCAGGCAAGACAGAAAAGTATGTTTTAAAGAATCCCTAAGGTAAACTGGGGCAGAACCTTCACTAGCACATGGGTGGCTGTATAGTTACTCCGTGAGTCCAACTTGCAGGAATCTTGTGTGACTGAGTTCTTGTTACTCCGGACGAAGGGATCAAATTCAAATCACAGACTAGATGATCAGGTCATCTTTCTTTGCCTGCACCTGTCACTCTTGCCAGATCTGACGTGACCTTTCGGGGGCCCCTGGGAGGGACATGGCTCACTGGGGCCATTCTGTCCCCTCCAGGTGTGTCACACATTGGCACAGGGACGAGAGTGGAAGGTGGCACCTGGAACCTCAGGGGCAGGTGTGGCTGTGTCTGAGGCTGTGGCAGGGACAGGAGATGCAGCAGGTTCCACAGGCCTCAGTTGCTGCTGCCTGGTAGCTGTGTCCTTGGACCCTGGAACTACTGTTTTCAGCTCTTCTCACATCAGGTCCAAGGAGAACACTTTTTTTTCCTACTTTTTAGGGCTGCACCCTCGGCATATGGAGGTTCCCAGGCTAGGGGTCGAATTGGAACTGTAGCTGCCGGCCTACGCCACAGCCACAGCAACGCAGGATCCTTAACCCAATGAGTGCAGCCAGCGATCGAACCCTCATCCTCATGAATACTAGTCTGGTTCATTATCACTGAGCCACAACGGGAACTCCCAAGGAGAACTCCTGACCTCAGTTTCTTCACCCACAAAATGGGTTACTGCCTTCTCAGGGATTTTGAGGGAATGGTTTTCCTTTAGCAAGCAGTGCCCCCTGGTCTCACTTTTCAGCCAGGAGCAGTTTTCTGCATTGTTTTGCTTTGTCATTTTGTAACTCAGTCTTTTCTCTCTCTCCCTCCACCGCCTGACCCCAAACAGGCACCCTGTTCGCTTGTCTCGCTTTCTTAGAAACACTTGGCGGAGTCACTGCAGTTTCTACTTTCAGTGGAATTTATGCAGCCACCGTTGCTTGGTACAAAGGCTTCGTCTTTCTGCTCTCTGCTGTTTTACTACTAATTCCAACCATCAGTCTAAGGTATGTAATTATTTTTTATCCTTTTATCAAAGGATAGATGGATTCAGTGAATTCCCTGACCTCACCAGGACAATTACATGGATCTGTTGAAGTTTCACCTCAGAATGTACTGTTCTCCAGAACTTTGAGAGACATGAAGACATCTGTCAGAAATTTTGGAGATTTAGGAAGAAAGAGACAGTGACATGGCCATCCAGGCTCAGGAGGAAGACAGACTGGCTTAGACACTCTAACAAGTTACTCCCTTATCTTTAAATATGAACAACTGATGAAATTAGGGCCCAGGAAAATATCTAGTATTTAACTATGATTTCCTACAATATAATATCCCCTGAAGGTCAAAGTTACTATAAGAAGATATACTTTAACTTAGATTCTTAGGTAAATAACAAGAGCAGATAGCAGGCACTGAATATTAAGAATTCTCTTTCCTTTCCAGAGTTGGCTTAATGATTCCCTTTTTAACTATAAATATTCAAAGAAATACAAAGTACAAAATCCTATTTGTGAATAATACATAGAATGAAAGGACCAGAGGCATAAGCTTACGAGCAATATGTATTTCTCCCTCTGCCTCTCTGTTAACAAAAGTGTAAGCCAACTAGATAGGTGGTTGTGAAAACGCACAAGCAAATGTATTCGACACACTCTGTGGGCCCAGGCACTGAACAATTCATGAACGTGCATCAAAAGTCTCCACCCCCCCCCAAAGTTCACAGTATCTGAACCAGTGCTTCCACTTAGAAACCTATCCTAAGGAAATGATCAGAAATGTCAAAATTTTATATATAAAAAAATTCATTACAGCAAAAAAAATTTTAATGGCCAATAGGCAACCATTAAATAAATAACAGTCCTTGCATATCATGAAAAATGACTTTAGTAAGAACTGCATTACATAGGAAGTAGAATCATGGGTCATTTTCATTTTTATTCTTCATATATTTATAAATATTCTGTTCAGAACTCCTACTACTTTTATCATTGGAAAAATTAGTAGAGAGAGATAAAGGGTGTTTCCTGTTCATAAGGCTTCTAATGTAAATGCAGATGGCCTTCTGAGATTTGAACTCTACCCTGTTTTAGTGTTTTGCTTATTTCAGATGTCGTCTTGTCCTAGATTCAGTTCAGGTATTAAACGTGGGCTTCAGGAGTTCCCGTCGTGGCTCAGTGGTTAACGAATCTGACTGGGAACCATGAGGTTGGGTTTGATCCCTGGCCTTGCTCGGTGGGTTGAGGATCCAGCGCTGCCATGAGCTGTGGTGTAGGTTGCAGACGCGGCTCGGATCCCCCATTGCTGTGGCTGTGGCCTCGGCCGGAGGCTACAGCTCCGATTGGACCCCTAGCCTGGGAACCTCCACATGCCGCGAGTGCAGCCCTAAAAGGGCAAAAAGACAAAACAAACAAACAAACAAACAAAAACGTGGGCTTCAGTAAGAGCTTGAGTTGTACCTATTTTATGTGGACCTGCAGAGCAGACACTGGGATAGATGGACATCTTAGGGATCGGAGGAGGAAGAACTCATGCAGTTTTTTTTATTTTCAGAAAGCTATGCAGAAAAGTCTGTTGATCGAAAATACCTCCTTCTTTGCATGATTTCTTAAAAGCCATTTAACCAGGGGAAAGATGGGATACGGATTATTTATGTATTGCCTTAATCACAGGTTTTTAAATGTCTCATTCGCAGCATTGTCAAGTGTGTCAGTAGGAACGCGGGAAGCTATGTCCTTCTTATACAGGAAGAATCCAATGAAGACACTTCAGAGAGATGATTAACTGTGATTAAAAAAACCCCTCAAGTGCACATATCATATACTTTGTGACTTCTGAAGGATGTAAATTAGCTCCACAATCAATAATTCATGAACAATCAATGCTGGAAGTCCTTTCTTCTAAACTGAACAGAGAGGTAGTGCCCGGCTCGAGTCTCTTCCAGTACCATGCACTCTGAGCACTTTATGAAGACATGTGATGTATTTCCAAAACAAAGAAGAACAGCTCTCAAGACACTCCCCATTTGGGATTTACAAAAGAACCTGAAATGTACTGGTAAAATGCGGGACTAAGTCATCTGACCCAATCAGAAGCAATACTCCCCTGATCTACTGCAGCCTCTGAGCCTGAGACCAAGGACTCTTTGCTTGCCTTGTTTCCTCATCTGCAAAATGGGTTTCTGACCTCACTCAAGGACTTTTGCTGAACATTATTATGAGTCATTCGCTGAGAGGAAAATGATAGAAGTCTGGTGTTTATAGTACGAATTTACCTCTGCATGGGTAACACTTTGTTTTATAGAGCCTGTTGAGGTGTTAGTGATAGAGCTTTCGCTAGCTAAAAACTACTTCCTTTAAAAAGGAAGTGCTTTAATGAACACTGTTTTTGCTTTTGCTAATACGTTTCAGCACTGATGGCCATGACAATATTTCCATAGGTAATCTTACGGAAATAAGATTTTTTTCCAGGGGTGACTGGAAAAAAAAGGTTATAAGTAGTTTCTAAACAAATGTAAGAACTGAGTAAACCACCAATCAGGATGTAAAGTAATTGCTATTTATAGAACCAACACTCGAATTCCTTCCTTCTGCCAAAAGGTATCCATTTTTTTCTGCCCTGCACTCATCCTGGACCCCAGAGCCCCTGACAACCCACAACCCTGCCTCCTGTCTGCACACAGTGTCCCTCTGGGCCTCCCCGCCCAACTGAAACTTTCAAGTCTCAGCAAAGCAGAATGCTTCCTCCGTGTGGCCTTTGGGACATTTCTACTCCTCCCCACTCCCCGGGGGACCTGCCGGGCTTCCGCAGCTCTCCGTGTCCTGCCATCCTAGCATCTTCCCTTGTCTTGTAACATCTGTCTCCCTACTTGACAGTGAGCACCTTGAAGACAGGGACAATCTTAGTTTCATTATATCCTCAATAAGAGTTGAATGAAATGACTACAGAATTTTGTCGTCACTTGGAAAAATTACTTGAAGCTATATATTTAAAGCGTATGAGAGTAACCAACATTATCATGCCATAAACATTAGGCCAGCCTTTCAAGTAAGCTGGAAAATGTGCTGGCCCATATGCATTTTCGATTGGTTTAAGGTATTGTCACAGGTCTTTCAATGTCTCTCCTTTTCTAAGTGTCCATATATAATAAGACAGATATACTCCTAGATGATTAACTCCTTTGTCATCTCTTCAAAATAGACAGAACCTTGTTTCCTAGCCTGACTAGCAAATAGCACTCATAATCTAAAATACTAGAAATTCTTATTTTTTTTTTCCTTTTGTCATTTTAGGGCCGTACCCGCGGCATGTAGAGGTTCCCAGGCTAGGGGTCTAAATCAGAGCTGTAGCCACTGGCCTACGCCGCAGCCACAGCAATGCAGGATCCGAGCCGCATCTGTGACCTACACCACAGTTCATGGCAACGCCGGATCCTTAACCCACTGAGCAAGGCCAGGGATCGAACCCGCAACCTCATGGTTTCTAGTCGGATTCGTTGACCGCTGCGCCACGACGGGAACTCCAGAAATTCTTATTTTCAAGACCATTCCTTTTAGGTTTAGCTAATGTCTTCTGAGCTATTCTCGGATGGATTGATTTTCATTTTACTTCTTTTTTTTTTGTCTTTTGTCTTTTTAGGGCCACAACCACAGCCTATGGAGGTTCCCAGGCTAGGGGTCTAATTGGAGCTACAGCTGCCGGCCTACACCACAGCCACGGCAAAGCAGGATCCACGACGCATCTGCAACCTACACCACAGCTCACGGCAACGCCTGATCCTTAACCCACTGAGCAAGGCCAGGGATCGAACCTGCAACCTCATGGTTCCTAGTTGGATTTGTTTCCACTGAGCCACGATGGGAACTCCTTTACTTCCTTTTCAACACTCTTCCCAAACCAAAAGTAAAAGCACTTTACTGTTTACAAAAATGCTCTCTATATCAAATTATTTTATGTTCTTCATAACCCTTCAAAGTAGATCTTCATTTTCCTCGTTTTATAGACAAGGAAGGCAAGCCTCAGACTTTACTTGACTGTGGTTATTCAGCCACCACCAAGCAAGTGTCAGACAGAGACGGGTTTTGCACTGCTGAGGTTCTTCATGGATAAGGTTAACAATGACAGATCCCAAACCCAGTACTGAGACCTGTATCATGGAGGAGAGCATGAAGTGCCCCCCCCAAAACACATTAGCACTATCTGTACCCAACCAACTGCCTACAAGCTTGCCTTTTTTTGTGTGTGTGTGCTTTTTAGGGCCGCACCCGAAGCATACAGAGGCTCCCAGGCTAGCGGTCAATCGGAGCTACAGCTGCTGGCCTACACCACAGCCACAGCAACTCCAGATCCGAGCCTCGTCTGCGACCTACACCACAGCTCACGGCAATGCCAGATCCTTAAGCCAAGGAGCAAGGCCAGGGATCGAACCAGCAACCTCATGGTTCCTAGTCAGATTCATTTTTTTCTGCTGCATCACAATGGGAACTCCTTTTCTCTCTCTCTCTTTTTTTTTTTTTTTGCTTTTTAGGGCTGCACCTGAGGCATATGGAAGGTCTCAGGCTAGGCATCAAATCCGAGCTACAGCTGCTGGCTTACAACACAGCCACAACCACGTGGGATCTGAGCCACGTCTGCGACCTACACCACAGCTCATGGCAATGCCAGATCCTTCAACCCACTGCGTGAGGCCACGGATCGAACCTGCATGCTCATAGATACGGGTCGGATTGGTTTCCGCTGCACCACAATGGGAACTCCAAGCTTGCCTTTCTGAGGTTAGATAAGGTCTATAACAAAGTCCCCTCCAGCTCACCCTTCCCTGCTTTCACACGCGCCACCTGAACGGAAGGGCACACAGATGGGATCGCTGAACAGGGTGGGAGGGCTAACAGTTTGTTCACGGAGCAAAAACTACCTGAGGTGCAGTAAGAGTATCCGGGGACTGGACTGAGGTGGCCCAGGGTAGAAACACGGCCTGACTGGGCTAAGCCATCTCTGGAGTGTCTGTCCCAAGAGGTGGTTCTCCTGAGGAGCCTAGAGAAGCACCCAGGCTGCTGGGGGTGGGGGGCAGTCCAGACCCCAAAGGGGTGGGGAGGAGCTATCATCTAATCTCGGGGCACGTGACCTGGTTATCTAATTAGCTAAACAAAGAATATCAACAGAAATGACCTGTTTTTATGGAGTCCATATAAAGAGGAACCAAAAGGAAAAATATGACTTCATCCAGCACTGAACAAGAGGGGCTCGACAGATCACATCTCGCAGAAGTACGCATTTCATCACTGGGGAGGGTGTAATGCTGCTTCTCTAAGGCCCGACCATTCAGCAGGATTCTCCACAGCCTGTACTGCACAGCTCAAGAAGCCATCTCCTCTACTCCTCTGCCCACTGAGTAATCCTCTGGTTACTCATTCAGCATCCAGAAATCTTGCTAATAAGGATGAAGGGCCCTGGGTTCCGTCTCTTAAAGAAATGTCTGTATATCAGAACCACCCAAGGAGTCTTTTTAAAAAAATCTCTGGAGATTCTGGTTCAGTTGGTCTGCAGTTGAGTCTTAGAATCTATTAAACAAATCTCTCCAGGTGACTGATACACATTCAGATCTGGAAGCTGCTCCCCCACATAAGGGCTTCTCATCCCTAAATGCACATTCAAATAGTCAGTGTGGGACGGGAAGTAAAACAAACATAAATACTAAGCCTTGTCTTAGGCCAGTGGCTCTCAGTCTAGGCGGACAGGTAGAACCACCTGGAAGCTTTAACACCGCCAACGCCCAGGTGCCGGCCAGGCCAACTAAATCAGAATTGCCGGGAGTGGGAAGCGGACATAGTGCTTTTTCAGCTGTTCTCCATGTGATTCTACTACGTGGCCAGGGTTGAGAACCACTGCTCTAGATCAGGAGTCAGCAAGCTTTTTCTGTAAATGGCCAGAGAGCCGGAACGCAAACATTTTTGACTTCGTGGGCCACAGTCTGTCACAGCTACGTACTTACCTGCTGTGGTAACACAGGCATCCTAGACTCTGCATAAGCGAGCGTATGTAACTCTGCTCCCATCTCCAGGACATGCTGCGAGCTGAACCCCGGCCAGGTCAGTGGTCTGCTGAACCCCCGCTCTCAGTGGCGGACACACGTATTTTGGTAACTTCAGAGATATGTCCGTCACTGTAACTACTGGGATTTTAGATTACAGAATAATACAGTAGTGTAAATGAAAAACCCTGTTACAGCGCTGGGTTCAGTTCAGGCTTGAACAGTTAGTTTTATTTGCTTGGTGTGAGGTGGTCCCTTGAGTCAGATTGATTCTGGTTGCGCTAAAAGAAGTTTCTGGACCTAGCAAGCTTCAGATCATTACTTAGACACTGCTGTCTTGGCAATGATATGTAGCTAGGGTATGATCGAGATGGCACCTAGCGCAGCCGGTGTCATTGCCACATATTTAAGGAACAAGCATAGCCATTCCACACCATGTTTCCAGAAAACAGAAGCAGGGAACCGCTTCCCAGCTCGTTTTCTGAGGTCAGTATTATCCTGATACAAAACCGGACAAAGAAACTACAAAAAAAGCAAACTACTGTTGAAAAAATAATTTTAAAAGACAAGTTAGGTGATACCAACTTTAACACTTCATGAAGGCGACACTCTCCATTTGAGAAGTGCAAAATGGGGTGGAAGACAGGAAGCTTTGATAGGAAAAAAATATAATGGAAGTAATCCACTTTGCTACATACCTGAAATGAATACAACATCGTAAGTCAATTATATTGCAATAAAATTAAAACAAAAAAACTCTACCGCCTAAAAGAATATAAAGGAAGTAAGTACAGTCATCCCTTTGTATCCTTGAAATCGGTTCCAGGACCCCAGCTCCCCCTCGCCCTGAGGGTACCAAAAGCCATGGATGCTTGAGTCCTTTATGTAAAATGGCACAGTATTGCATATGACCTAGGCACATCCTCCTGCACATATCTAGGTTACTTACGATACTTAACACAATGTAAATAGTTCCTGGCATGGTAAATTCAGAATTTTCTGGATTTTTTTTTTTTTTTTTTGTCTTTTTGCTTTATCTAGGGCCGCACCCGCGGCATATGGAGGTTCCCAGGCTAGGGGTCTAACAGGAGCTGTAGCCGCCGGCCTTCGCCACAGCCATAGCAACGTGGGATCCGAGCCGCGTCTGCAACCTACATCACAGCTCACGGCAACGCCAGATCCTTAACCCACTGAGCGAGGCCAGGGATCGAACCTGCAACCTCATGGTTCCTAGTTGGATTCGTTAACCACTGAGCCACAACGGGAACTCCTGGAATTTTTTAAAAAATATTTTTTGATCTGTGGTTAGTTGAATCTGTGGCTGTGGAATCTGCAGATACGGAGGGCCAGTATTACAGAGCCCAGAGTTGGTTTGACTTCTGGGGATTGGTTGACTGGATATGCTGCCTTTCTGGTCAAGAGAAGCATTTACAAACACAAAAGTTATCTAGGTTTTGGGTGCCTGATGTGGCACGAAGGTAGGAGCAGCTCCAGAAAGTTATTTCAGTATTACAGACTAATAGCCCTTAGGAACATAAACAAAAAGTTCACAAAAAATATTAACAAATTAAGCAATATATTAAAAAGATAATACGCCCTGACCAAGCGGGGGTCATCCAGAAACTGCAAGGCTGGCTCAATATTTTAAAGTCGCCTAATGTAAAACTAAATCATATTAACAGACTAAAGGGGAAAAAAAAATAATAGATGCAAAAAAAAAGAAAATTGACAGAGGAGTTCCTGCTGTGGCACAGTGGGCTAACTATCTGGCTTGTCTCTGCAGCTCAATCCCTGGCTTGGTGCAGTGGGTTAAGGATCTGACATTGCTGCAAGCTGAGGCATAGGTCGCAGATGCAGCTTGGATTAGTGTTGCTGTGGCTCCAATCTGACCCCTAGCTTGGGAACTTCCATATGCCTCAGGTGCAGCTATGAAAAAAAATAAAACAAACAGCCAAAAAAAACTAAGGATAAATTTAACAAAATATGTTTAAGACCTGCACAAGGACAAGTATAAAACACTGCTGAGAGAAATTAAGGAAGACCTAAGAAAATGGAAAGGTATATGTTTATGGATTACGATAACACTGTTAAGCTATAAAAGGTCCAGAAGAAAACATACAAGCAAATCTTTGCAATCCTGGGTTAGGCAAAATTTCTTTGCTAGGATGCCAAATACACAAAACACCAAAACACAGATAGATTAAATGGATTTCATCTAAGTTAAAATTTTCTGCTCTTTGAAATACACTAATAAGAAAATGAAAAGGCAAGCCAAGACTACAGAAGGTATTTGCAATACAGGTATCTGCCGGATGCTTTATATACAGCATACATTAAAAAAACTCTTGCACCTCAATGAGATAAGCAAAGTACAAATCTGCCTTGACTTATGATGGGGTTATGTATGGAAAAACCCACTGTAAATTGAAAATGTAAGTTGAAAATGCATTTAATATACCCAACCTACCAAACATCACAGCTCAGCCCAGCCTACCTTCAACATGCTCAGAACACTTACATTAGGCTACAGTTGGGCAAAATCATCTAACATAAAACCTACTTCGTAATAAAGTGTTGAATATTTCGTGCAATTTATCAAATACTGTTCTAAAGATAAAAGACTAGCTGTCTGGGTCCAGAATGGTTGTAGGTTATCAGCTGTCCACTCTTGCGATGGCGTGGCGGACGCACCCGCATCACCAGTAGAGTATCTACTGGGTATCGCTAGACGGGAAAAGATCCACAGTCAAAATTTGAAGTATGGTTTCTAGTGAATGCCAGTTGCTTTTGTACTATGGAAAAGCTAAAAAATCTCAAGTTAAACCACCATAAGTTGAGGACTGGCTATAATTTTTAAAAGGTAGAGGAGAGGGCAAAAGATACAGAGAGCCAATTCACAAAACAAATTCCATAATGCTCAAACCTGCTAGTCATCAGGGAAATGCAAGTTAAAAGCACCATGAGACACTATAAGGTACACTCTAGAATGGCTACGGTTTTAAAAAGTGTGACAAGACCAGGGTCTAGGGAGGGTGTCGACACCTGGAACGTTCAGGCACTTACCACATGACTCAGCACTGCCACCTGCATTCTTTCCCAAGGCAAATGAAAACACACGTCCACACCAAGGCATGTATGCAGACATTCACAGAAGCTTCAGCTGGTAGAGCCAAAGGCTGGAGAGGACTCAAACACCCTTCAATGCATGAATGAGTCAACAGAATATTGGTATATTCGTACAATGAAGTATTAACAATAGAAAAGAACAAAACTACTCAACGACCGAGGTAAGCTGTTAAACATTATATAAAGTGAAAGAAGTCAGATTAAAAAAAAATTGCCTATTGTATGACTGTATATGAAATTCTTACAAAACATAAGCTAGTCTACAGTGTCAGAAAGCAGATCAGAGTTTGTGGCAGGAAAGACAGGGATCAAAAGGGACCGGAGAGAACTCTGAGAGGTGGTATGGTGATCAGGACACAGTGCATCCATCTGTCAACTGTACCCTTTAAAGGGGCAGCCCACCTTTATGTAAATTATACTTCAGTAATGTTAATTAACAAAGACAGTGTTGGAGCTTGGACTCCAGCACTCATATGTGTTTGAAGCCCTTGGTGAAGGCAGAGTTAGCCAGCCGATCTTGGAAAAGACAGGTGGCCAGGAGATGGGGGATTTACTCCAACCTCCTTGAAGTACTGGATTTCCTCCCTCTGCATGGTGGTTCTCAGAGTGTGGTCCCTGGATTAGCAGCACAGTCCTGCCAAGAACTTGCTGGAGGCACAGATTCTCCGGCTTCACCTCAAACCTCCTGGATCCCAGACTCCAGGGGTGGGGCCCAGAATTCTGTTTTTAAAAGCTGCCCTGTGATTCCGATGCACAAAAAAGCTTGAGCAGCACTGCTCTGCGCTATACGAAGAACTTCTGGCATCTCAGCTTCATTCACAGTGGACCAGTTTTGCAAATTATTAAAAACACATCCAGCTTCTTAAATTACGAGAATCTGGAACTATTTTGTGCAAGGGCAGCACACTGATAGTCTAAAAGCACAGTCAACACCTGTGCCTTCACGTGTTGCCACAATTCTTGTCGGCAGAAATTGGTTAAGTGCCCGCATTCTTTCTACACATTGGGTCTCTTTGGATCTGGCCTCGGGGGGGCCATATGCTGGGCTACTAGCTCTGGGTTTGGCAGTGAAAGAGCCCCGTGGCAAGAGGCTAACTGGTTTTCCCTGACAGACCGACCCCTCAGGTGAAGAAAGTCCTAAGGGAAAGAGGAAGCACCTCCTCAGGGAGGACACGGCTTCCTTCCTCAGTCTGACTCCTACTTAACGCATCCTCAGGGGCCTAGTCAGCACTGCGGTTGTCACGCTTTATGTCTGGTGACTGGAACAGCTGCACTGAGTCGGGAGGCTCACATATGAGGGCTCTACCTAGAAGAAATGACATTCTTTCGGTTTCTGTAGGGTGGTTTGGAGATTTAAATGTGTTGTTTACTTGCTTTAAACTTGCTTTCATATTCTGATTGCCCGGAAGCATGCTGTTAAGTCGGCACGGGGCTTCAAGTGACCGGGTGGGGTAGCAGTCATACCTAGCTATGACTGCTGGGTATGACAGCTAGGTTTCGCATCCGGATTCACTGCCTAACTTTATTCAGCGGGATAACTAATCTCCAATTCCACGTCTCTCTGCGGACCTGCCTCCTCTAACACCAACTGTCTAATGCCAAGGATTGTATCATTCAGAGATCCTGATGGTAGGCTACAATAGGTACTGCTTATCTTCAGCACATGGGGATTTATCGGAACGATAGTAGCGGCTCACAGCTTCAATACAAAGCCTAGGAACTGGCCAAGAAAACAATCAAGTCCAGGAGAGGAGTGTGATCTGCTGACCTAGGTCACATGCCTGCCCCAGGAGCAGGAAGGTGGACCCTCTTAGCCGTCTAGAGAGAGAACAGGCACTGTCTCCCCCGAGACGACACAACACAGAGGAAAGGCGGCTCCCCTGAAGACATCAGAGTGCTTTCAGGAAGTGAGAGTGGATGCCAGACAGCCCAGAGAAGACGAACGAGACAAACAAGTGCAAGGCGAATAAAGAGAAATGGACTCTGGGTGCTGACCTTGCCTATCTTTTGCCCAAAGCCAAACCCTGGAGGGCCTCAGTGCTTTGTTAAAGGAAGACAGAGCCTCTGAAGCCAGGCCTAGTTCCCAAAATGGTAATTTGGTCTATGATCAAGCAAGCAAACAACGCAATATAACACTGATTAAACAATATGCACCTTCATTCTGAGACTGGCAACAATGACAAAAATGAATTGGTCACTGGACAGGACAGTCTTTAAAAACTCATTTTAAAAATGGCTAAGGATAAAAGTTAAAAAGAAAATCTATTTTTCCTGTCTTTCCTATATCAACTCTATCCCTTGGTAACCAAACAGTAGGTCACAGCAAGTTTCCTTTCAAAGAAATATCCTGACTTAAAAAGAAAAAAATGGAAAAGGAAGACAGATTTAAAACCACCATTCTGCAGACCCTAATAAATAAGTGGATCTATGCATTGTGTCAATGGCCACCTACATCACAAAATAAGAGCCTGTTAGGCATCAATGTCTTTTTATGGAGAAACACACCACTCACGGAGTGATTGTCCAAAAAATAATGAACCTGAATCTGATCAAGCCCATAGACTCAACCAGCAAATTACAGGAAATACAGGAGTAAGAAGAACATGTTACAAAGAAGCAAACAGTAAAATCTAGACTGTGGGAAACTACAGAACAAACCATTTGGTTTCTTCAACAAACAGCAAGAAAAAGAGAAAGAAGTGGAGGTAGAAGCCACAAATAATGACACAGCTGGCACAAAACCAATCACAATGTGTGTAGTGACTTGGACTATAAAACATTAAGAATCCATGAGTCCATAAGGATACCTTAAAGAGAAAGAGAAATGAGGGGAAACTTGGCTTTACAAACATCTGTCAACCAATAAATTCAGAAGGAATGATAAAACAGCACAATTTTTCAGTCCTTTCCTGTCTCCAGTGACTGTGGACGATGACTGAGGCAAAGATTTCTCATGGTGCTAAATCCTCTGGGTGAAAGATCCCTGGGGAACAGGACATACACAAGGTCTTGAATTATTAGTTCACAGATTATTTACTAATTACAAAATAAAACTGTACTTTTACAATGGAGAGCTCTGGAGGCCACCCACCTGTCAGCCAAGTCATCTGCACTTACCAACACCAATAAGGGGGACGATCTGACTTCACCTGGCTCCGGATGGGCAACAGCAGGTACATACATCACCTTTGTATCCTGAATCTAGTCTTGAGGAAGTAAGACAATATGCTGACAACTGGTGAATCTCAGGAAGGTTATATTAGGGATTCTATGTATTTTTTTTTTCATTTTTCTCTGAGTTTCAGAATTAAAAGTTGGTGAAAAAATAATGTGGCTTATGTTCTGCAAGTTTTCTCTACGATATAGAAAACAAACAAATAAAAAGAGTGGTGTAAATCTTGAGTTAAAATCGAACCATCTCTCCAAAAGTGGATAGCCAAATGAAAGCAGAATTCCACCTAGTCCCTCACTGATCCAAAGCCATATCTTCTATGGGATCTGTTTCATCACAGAGATGAATAATATACCTTTTTCCTGTCTCCACAAGGTCAAGACACGGAAAAGAAGCAAAAAGACAAAGTACAACTGACAAAGCACGTCTACCAACTCCAAAAATAAATTCAAGATCTGGAAACAAACTCAAAATTTTCTTTCCTTTTCTTTTTTTATCTTTTAGGGCCACACCCGCGGCATATGGAAGTTCCCAGGCTAGGGGTCGAATCGGAGCTGCCACTGCGGCCCTACACCACAGCCACAGCAACACCAGATCCAAGCCAGGTCTGTGATCTACACCACAGCTCTCTGCACTCCAGATCCTGAACCCACTGAGTAAGGCCAGGGATCGAACTTGCGTCCTCATGGATGCCAGTCAGACTCGTTTCTGCTGAGCCACGATGGGAACTCCCAAAATTTTTAAAACTTGGTTTTTCATCTTCAAAAGAAAAAACATCTTAAAGTCCCTAATATTTTTTCAATCTGAAAAAAGAAGACCCTGCTGAAATTCTATTTAAAAACCTAACAGTATTTTCTTTAATAATATTTTAATATTAATTTTAACATTAATATAGTTAAAGACTAATAATAAAACACACTAAAAGTATAGCCTTTTTAAAAACTAAGATATAGATGACCACAATATTACGTTAGTTTAGGTGTGTTACATAATAATTTGACATTTGCATACATGATGAAATGATCATTACAAGTTTCTAAAGTTATTACAATATTGTGGACATATTCCTTATACTGTATATTACATCCCTGTGGCTTATTTCTTTTACAGTTAAGAGGCTTGTATCTCTTAATCCCTTTCATCTATTCTGCCCAACTTCTCCCCCATCCTCCTCCCCTTTGGCCACCACCAATTTGCTCTCAGTGTCTGAGTCTGTTTCTATTTGGTTGGGTTTGCTCCTTTGTATTATTTTATTTATTTATTTTTGTCTTTTGTCCTTTTAGGGCCGCACTGGCGGCATACGGAGGTTCCCAGGCTAGGGGTCTAATTGGAGTTGTTACTGCCAGCTTACGCCAGAGTCACAGCAACACCATATCCGAGCCATATCTGCAACCTACACCACAGCTCACAGCAACGCCAGATCATTAACCCACTGAGCGAGGCCAGGGATCGAACCCACAACCTCATGGTTCCTAGTCGGATGTGTTAACCGCTGCGCCACGAAGGGAACTCATTGGTTTTTTTTTTTTTTAGATTTCGTAACATTATTTGTATTTCTCTGACTTGCTTTACTTAGCATAATACCCTCTAAGGTTCATCCATGTTGCTACAAATGGCAAGATTTCATTTTTTTATGGCTAGGAGTGTGTGTGTGTGTGTGTGTGTGTGTGTGTGTGTGTGTGTGTTCATTGCTGGATTGTACAGTAGTTATACTTTTAATTTTTTTAAGGAACCACCACTCTTTTCCATAGTGGCTGCACCAATTTACATTCCTCCCAACAGAGAGCAAGGGTTCCCTTTTTCCCACATCTTTGCCACACTTGTTATCTTTCTGATTTGCATTTCCCTGATGATCAGTGATGCCAAGCAGCTTTTCTTCTGTCGGTCATATGCATATCTTCCTTGGAAAAATGTCTATTCAGGTCGTCTGCCCCTCTTTAATTGGGTAGGGGTCTTTTTTTTTTTTATGTCTAATTGTGAGACCTTTGGATATGAACTTCTCATCAAATATATCACTTGCAAATATCTTCTGCCATTCCATAGGTGGCCTGTTTTTGTTTTTGTTTTGGCCACACCCACGGCATGTGGAATTTCCTAAGTTAGGGATCAAATCTATGCCACAGCAGCAACCTGAACCACTGCAATGACACCACCAGGTCCTTAATCTGTTGTGCCACAAGGGAACTCCAGTGGCATCTTCATCTTGTTGATAGTTTCTCTGGTTGTGCAGGTGCTGTTTTCCCCCCCTGATTTTATTTGGGCCTGTTCTCTTTTTCCTTAATGAGTCTGGTTAATGGTTTATCAATTTTGTTTATCTCTTCAAAAAACCAGCCCATCTGGAGTTCTCTGATGGCCTCGTGGATTAAGGCTCCTGTGTTTTCACCACAGTGGCTCTGGTTGCTGCTGTGGCATAAGTTCAATCCCTGGCCCGGGGAATGCCCACACGCTGTGGGTGTGCAATAAATGAAAACACCAAACCACACCCAAACAAACAAAAAACAACTGAGAACCTGAAATAAACAATACAACTCTCATTTAAAAAAAAAAAAACTTTTTTACTTTTGATCTTTTCTACTGTTTGGTTTTGCTTTTTTTTTTTTTAGTCTCTATTTGATTTACTTCTGCTCTGATCTTTACATGATGTCTTTCACTAACTTTGGGTTTTGTTTGTTCTTTTTCTAGTTCCTTTACTTATAAGGTTAGATTGTTTGAGATTCTTCTTCTTTGCTGAAGTACATTTGTATTTCTATAAACTTCCTTCTTTGAACTGCTTTTGCTATGTCCCATAAATTTTGGCTAGTTGTTTCCATTTTCATTTGTCTCCAGATTTTTTTTATTCCTTCTTTGATTCCTTTAGTGACTTATTGGTTGTTTAGTAGCATATTGTTTAGCTTCCACATGTTTGTGGATTTTGTAGTATTTTCCCTTGCAGTTGATTTCTATTCTCATGCTATTATGGGTGGAAAAGATGCTTGAAATGATTTTAATCTCCTGAAATTTATTGAGACTTGTGGTCTAGCATGTGATCTACTTTGGAGAATGCTCCCTGTGCACTTCAAAAGAATTCTGTAGTTTGGGGAAGGAAGGTTTATATATGAATATACGTTAGTTGCATCTGGTCTATTGCATTGCTGAAGGTCAGGGTTTCCTTATTTCTTTCTGGATGATCTGTCCAATAATGTAAATGCTGTGTTGCATCCCCTACTATTTTTGTGTTACTTACTGTCAACGTCTCCCTTTATGTTTGCTAATATTTGCTAATATTTGCTTCATGTATTTAGGTGTTCCTAAGTCAGGGTGCATATATATTTACAATTGTTCCTATGTTGGGTGCATATATATTTATAATTGTTTTAGCTTCTCGTTGCACTGATCCCTTCATCATTCAGTCCTTCTTTGCCTCTTGCTGCAGTCTGTTTGAAAGTGTATTTTGCCTCCTATAAGAACTGCCATCCCAGGAGTTCCCTTCGTGGCTCAGGGGAAATGAATCTGACTAGCATCCATGAGGACGCAGGTTCCATCTCTGGCTTTGCTCAGTCAGTTAAGGATCCGGTGTTGTCATAAGCTGCAGTGTAGGTCGCAGATGTGAACTGGATCCCACATTGCTATGGCTGTGGCACAGACCAGCGGCTACAGCTCTAATTCATCCCCTAGCCTGGGAACCTCCATATGCCTCGGGTGAGGCCCTAAAAAGATAAAAAAACAAACAAACAAACAAAAAAACAATTGCTATCCCAGATTTGTTTCTATTTGCACCTTTTGCCATCCCCTCACTCTTAGTCTGTGTGGATCTCTTGTAGGCAGCATATTTATGGGTCTTTTTTTTTTAATCTACTTGGCAATTCTCTGTCTTCTGATTGGAGCATTTCATCCATTTACATTTCAAGTAATTATTGATAGGTATGTGCTTACTGACATTTTGTTAATTGCTTTCTGGTTGTCTTTATAATTCTTTTGTTCCTTTCTTCCTTTGCTCTCATAATTTGATGACTGTCTTTAGTGTTACATTTGAATTTTTTCTTTTTGTGTGTGCATATATTATAGATTTGGGGGCTTCGATTACCATGAGATTTATATATAACAACATATATATGATTATTTTCAGTTTATGATCTCTTATTATTACCTTTTTTTTAATGGTCGCATCTATGACATAGGGCAGTTCTGAGGCTAGAGCTCCAATCGGAGCTATAGCTGCTGGCCTACACCACAGCCACAGCAATTTTGGATCTGAGCCACGTCTGTGACCTATATCACAGCTCATGGCAATGCTGGATCCTTAACCCACTGAGCCGGCGATCTAACTGGCGTTCTCTTGGATCCACTTGGGTCTGTTACCACTGTGCCACAAAGGGAAGGCTGATACCTCTTAAATCCAAATGCATTCTTGCCACCCCACATTTTTACCACCCCCATGCTTAACGTTTTTGAGCATTTTGCTTCGTGTATCCTTGCTTACTGTGGTTATGGATGATACTATTACTTTGGCCTTTTAACCTTTCTACTAGCTTCTAAGTGGTTGATCTACTACCTTTACTATACGTTTGCCAGTGAGATTTTCTTTCCTGACATCATTTTCTAGTTGTGGACTTATCTTTCTGCTTAGAGAAGTCTCTTTAACATTTTCTTGTAAAGCCAGCTTAGCGGTACCAAACTCTTTAGCTTTGCTTATCTATAAAACTCCCTCATTGAATTCTCAACGATAGCCTTGCCAGGTACGATATTCTTGGTGGTAAATTTTTCCTTTCTTCACTTTGAATATGTCATGCCACTCCCTTCTGACGTGCAAAGTTTCTATTACAAAGTCAGCTGACAGTCTTATGGGAGTTTCCATGTAGGTAACTAGTTGCTTTTCTCTTGCCGCTTTTAAGATTCTTTATCTTGGGAGTTCCTGTCGTGGCTCAGTGGTAACAAACCCAACTAGTATCCACCAGGATGTGGGTTCAATCCCTGGCCTTGCTCAGTGAGTTAAAGGATCTAGCATTGCTGCGAGCTGTAGTGTAGGTCACAAATGCAGCTGTCACTCCAATTCAACCCCTTGCCACAGGTGTGACCCCCCCAAAAAAAAAGATTGTCTTTTGCCACTTTCATTATAACATGTGTCTTGGTGTGAACCTCTGTAGGTTCATCTTGTTTAGGACTTTCTGTGCTTCCTAGACCTGGATATGTTTCCTTCCCCAAGTTAGGAAAGTTTTCATCCTTTATTTCAAGTAAGTGTTCTGCCCGTTTCTCTCTTCTTCTGGCACTCGGGTAATGTAAATGTTAGTATGCCTGATTTGTCTCCAAGGTTTCTTTAAGTTGTCATCATTTTTCAAAACTATTTGTTCTATTTTGCCTGAGTGGTTTCCATTACTCTGCCTTCCAGATAGCTGATCCATTTTTGGAATCTCTGTATCCATTTAGAGGAATCTCTGTATCATCTAGTCAGTTGATTCTTTCTAGCATATTTTTTGTTACTGTATCTCCAGTTTTATAACCTTTTATTTTCTCTGTTGAAAAATTCACTATGTTCATTCCTCTCCCCGGACTGTTGATTTTAAGATCATTACCTTGCACTCTGCCACGAAGATTGCTTATCTCCACTTCATGTAGTTCTTTTTCTGAGGTTATGTCTTGTTCCTCCATTGGGAACATATTCTCTGCAACTATTTGTTATGTAGGTCAGCTACTTTCCCAGTCTTGAAGTGGTCTTACGTTGGAGATGTCCTCTGGGGCCCAGCAGCACGCTCCCCTCTGGCTACCAGAGATATATGCCCTAGGGATGCCCCCATGTGAGATGTGTGCCTGTCTCAGGTGGTGGGTGTGCTGGAAGGTGGGGCTGGATCCTGGCCCACGTGGTGGTGAGGCGGTGCCTTGTGCAGTGCTTGTACCTGCTGGAGGACAGCGTTGGCCTCCCACACAGGTGGGCACTCGACAGGGGCACAGAGCTGCTGCTGGCCCACTGGGAGGTGGAACCAGGTCCCTAGAGCTAGCAGGCTATGAGAATTCCAAAACAGTGCTTGCCAATGCTGGTGTAATGTGGCAGAACAAGTTCCCCAGAATGGCTGCTGCCAGCATTTCCATCCCCAGGGGAAGTCCCAGTTGCCTCCTGACTCCACAGATCCGAGATCAACAAGCAGGTCTGACCCAGGCTCCTTTCACATTAAGGACTGCACTCGAGTCAGGGTGCATATATCCTTTAAGAGTAAGGTCTGCTTCCTACAGCCTTTCAGCTCTTCTGAACATAAGTTCCAATAGTTTTCAAAGCCAGATGTCTCAGGGGCTCATCTTGCTGATGCAGGATTCCCAGGCTGGGGAGTCCAGTGCATTCAAGCCTCTCACTCTTTGGGTGGTGTGTGTGTGGGGGGAACCTCTGTAATTATGGTACTCCTCCCATTTTCTCACCAACCTGTGGTGCGGTTCCTAACTATAAACTGTGTCTCTGCCCTTCATCCTGTCTCATGCTCCTTCTTTGTTTAGTTATGAAAAAATCTCTTCTCTTAGTCTTCAGGCTGTTCTCACAGATACCTGCTCTGTAAATAGTTGTAATTTTGGCATGTCCATGAGAGGAGGTGAGTTCAGGGTCTTCCCACTGTGCCACCTTGGTGACCTCCCCCACCAAAGTGTAGGTTATTCATCAAGAATTGACTGTACTTGAAGGAAACTGAATTTCAATTTTGAAATCATGAGTTCAATCAATGAAGTATCACAACATTTTTGGTTTTGCTTTATTGAAATATTAAGTCAAAATTTGGTTAAAATTAGATTCATCCAATCGTCGATTCCAGTCTCAGTCTTTCAAAAGTAACCTACTTGTACAGACCATCTTTTACTTTCTTGATATGTCTGCATCCAAAAGAGTAACAAAATGCAAGAAAGCACTGGGTTATGTTTATGTGTACTGCTCAAAGAGGGATAACACCTACTGCAAGAAAAGAAAAACAAAATGCAATAAGTCTATCCTTTATATTTTGCACAAGGGGGTAGGGCGGAAAAGGTGTGTTTAGTCAGAGCCATTCTATGCTGTGCCAAGTAGTGCTCCATTGTTTGCCAATATATTCAACGCCTTGAGGCAAAACAACACACAAATTCTATTATTCTCATATATATAAAAACCTTAGAACTAGATTGTAGTCTCATTAAGTATGTTTATATATTGTTAATTTCATAATTTTAGTGTTAATAAAACTAATTTTAATTAGGCACCAGTGTGCAAAGTAACTCGTGAACCCAAAGATTAGTATTTCACAAGCAAAACAAGAGACAAGGAAAACACTAAATTAATTCCTAAAAAGAAAAATCACAGAATCTGAAAGAAAAAAATGCCTAATTGAAGAGTCTGTTATCTAGGCAAAGAGACTCAGAGGAACCTGCAACTGACCCTTATGAGGGAAGCCAAATTATCCCCGAACTCCAGGCAAACATTGTAGACCGCAGGGATTAAGAAACACTAGCAAATTTTTCAGCACCCAGGCACACTGGAAGAATTAACTGATGCTAACGAATGTCATTAGTATAAAGGCAAAAGCAAAGCAAAGAAAGGAAAGCAAGCATATAAATCAAACATTCTCCACCCCGCAGAGTTTTTTGAAAGTGGACTTCCTGGGATCTTACCTCAGACTAGTCCTACTAGAACTTCCAAGGTTCAGACCCTGACAACATTTTTCACAAGACTCCCAAGTGATTTTACATGTATCCAGGGATGAGGATCATGATATAAACACAAAGAAGGTAAAAGAGGGAAGGGGGAGGGGGCAAAAGACCTTCAGAAAATAAGCACTCATCATGATTACCAACCTCTGTGTTTAAGGCATCAGCTTTTCCATTTAAACTATGCTCATTAATTTCACAGTACCCTCTACTGGCCAGGAAGAGTATCTATTATTCCTAGAACTAAGGTACAGAAGAAATCTCTAACTTTGTTAATTAGTCGAAAGAGAACATATTTAGAAACAATCAACTACTGAAACTTCATTATTTCCATATTTTCTAATAATTTAAGTGTAACGTGGGTTGACAAATATCGTGCAGGCAAAGACAGTTTTAAACTTAATCTCAAGAGCCAGGAGCAATTTTTATCACAGGATGTTTAGCACAGACCCAGCCTTCGTGCACTAGATGCCAGATGGAAACCCTCCCCCACAAAGTTGTCACAACCAAAAACTGCTCTAGACATTGTTAAGTGACCCCTCAAGGGGAGAGGCAATATTGCCTTCAGTTGTAAACTCGTCACTTATACAATAAAAACATCCCTGAGAAATGGATACACTAATTTTTGTAAACTAGGTTCATAAAAAATACATTAAGAACTACAGGGAAGATTTATCTTTAAATATGTAATTTGTTCATGTATAGTGTGTGTGTTTAGGTATGTCTATTTTTTTAAATCTAAGCATCTTGTGATATATAAATCTAATGCAGTACCACAGTTTGACATCTGCCAGTTGTTTTTTCACTTTAAAGACCAAAATTAAAACCTCTGAACTTATACTTTCCAACCTGAAAGAATCAAAGAACATATATAATTCTAAAGTATCATCAGTAAAGCAAATGTTATTCTTATTACTATTAATGAACTGTACTAAAAGAAAATAAATATAATAGTTATTTTGTATTTACTTTGAAAGGTTCCCACTGAAATCAGTTTACAGACATACATTCTGAAAGATGCTACCATGAAGGCTGCAGACTCAAATGTTGATAATGGTTACTCAAAATTAAATTTACGGAGTAGCTAGGAAATAGGTTGAATTGCAACCTATGAAGTTTTATAATTAGCAACATTTTTTTTTAAAGACAGAAGGCTATTGTTTTAACATAAATTAGATGTTTTAAAATCATCTCCGTTTAGTGCTTTCAATTATCACAAGGGCATAAAACCAAAGACCAAAAGAATTCTGAAATGATCACAGATACTATTTAGGCAAAAATTCTCAAGTGTCAGTACTTTTAATGTGCACATCAAATTATAGTATAAAGACGACTATAAACAAGTTGCAGACCCTCTATTTCCATGAACAGCACACTGCATTACAGTAAACCGAGTTTATATTCAACCATCAAATGTGGTTCTCCCATTAGTTCACTTTGTGACGGGTCTGAAAACAAACAAAAACAAACATATTAAAGATTCTCAAAAAAAAAGATAAATTCAATGATTCTACTCACATCAAATTTACAACAGGCAAAACTAATACAAAGTGATTAGTTGGGGCCATGGGTGGAGAAAGTGACCACAAGGGACCAAGGAACCTTTGGGGATAATGAAAACATTTTACACCTTGACCGGGGGGGGGGGGGGGGGAACGACAGTCACGCAGCTGCTGCACACATTTACTAAAATTCACAGACCGGAATGCTTTAAATGGGTACATTCTATCATGTGTCAATAACCTCCAATGAGTTGATTTAAAAAGAAAATACCAACCGAAAAAGTTCTCCTTTACAAACTTGCTAACTTTTCCAGTGGCTTCCCAGATGACTCTAGGGATAATCTCTAATTAAGATTCAACAATCCTTAATCTAATTTGCAAAAAAAAATTACCTCTATCATTTTGTGCTCTGTTGCAAACATATTTACACAAAATAGAATTCTAGAGCAAGAAAACCTTAAAAATCTAATTCTAGAGCAAGAAAACCTTAAAAATCTTCATTCTCTTGTTTGTACTGATGAGTCAGACAAAGGTCTTACTTTAATTGTGCTAATGCACCTAAGAGTCCTTAAAATGAGCACCGAGACTAAGCTGCCTACAGAAAAAGCCTTTTTTCTTTTTGCCCTCTACTCCTCAACACAGGACAAGAAACAGAATGCACACCCAAGGACTTAAACTGTGAAATCAGTTTGTAAAAATAATCATTAAAATAATGATCACCAAGAATAACAGATCAATTTGGATGTTTCCTCACTGGACCTCCCACAAGACTGGAGATTACTGTGTCACATCAGTCCAGCAACCTTTACTCTTTTGACCATCACAACAGCTCACAACACCACCAGATCCTTAACCCACTGATCGAGGCCAGGAATCAAACCTGTGTTTTCATGGATGCCAGTCAGATTCGTTTCCACTGAGCCACAACGGGAACTCCAACAACCTCTACTCTTGACACTTGTCACACAACAAAGTAGCCCTAGCAAGTTGATGCACAACTACCAGAGTAATTGTGGATACAACAGGCATTCAAACCTAAATTAAGAAAAAGTATGTCTGCACATAAGTACGAAGAACAAAAGATGTTTGCTGCAGCACCCTTTCGTGTAAATAAGAGAGAAAAAAGTACACATCCCTCAACACATGTGGATGCAGTATACGTACTGTAAGATACACAGAGTATGATACCAACTGTGCTAAAAACGTAAACCCTAAGCGATGCCAAGTATTTTTTTACTATACGTATTTGTATGAAGACACAGAGAAAAATGTCTGGAAGGATATACACTAAAAGCAGCAGGCAATCAGGGAAGGAGAGAAAGAAATGGGTTTGGGGGTAATCATGGAACACTTGAGTTTCACTTGCAGTATTTTTCAAATTTTAAACAAAACATCCTCATTTATAATGGCAACTTTCCCTTAAACCCTACTTCTTTAAGCTTTTGACGTTAATATTAAATAAGTCACTTGCACCAGAAGATAACACACCATGTAAGCAAGGCCCTGGTCAGGTGCCTCTGCAATGGGACTCCCAGGAAGGACAGGGCCTCTTGGTCAGTCTCAGTTTCCTCATTTTAAAGTGACAGAACTGGAGGAAATGGAAGGTCACTTTCGGCATTCAGAAAAAGTCTTACCTTTGACTTTCCTACTGCCCTGCTCACACTCCCTTCCCTTCCCTGTAAAATAATACGCAAATTTTTCCTGGAGAAGCACCTCCCGGATGAGCAAGCAAGCAAAACCTTCATCATCTTCAACTCTTAAAAAAATGTAAATTGGAGAATTATACAGATTTTTGGAGTTCCCATTGTGGTTCAGTGGGTTAAGAACCCGACCAGTATCCATGAGGACTCAGGTTCCATCCCTGGCCTTGCTCAGTGGGTTATAAGGATCCAGCACTGCCATGAGCTATGGTGTAGGTTACAGGCAGGCCAGATTCCGTGTTGCTGTGGCTGTGGTGTAGGCCAGCAGCTGTAGCTCCTATTCTATCCCTAGCCTGGGGACTTCCGTATGCTGCAGGAGCGGCCCTAAAAGGAAAAAAAAAAGGAGATTTTCATTATGGTCTAACAGTCTTCATGTCGCGCGTAGAGCAAGACTACTCTCTTGTTACAGACTTAAAAATTCCCTCTGGACAAAGGTGATGAGAACGTGGTGAGCAAGAGCTTTCAACACGCATCACGGATCAAGCAATTTATGAGGTACTGGGGACACAAGAGTTAACAAGACAAAGCCCCAGCTCTCATGAGGCTTATATTTAAGTTGGGGAAAATAAATAAGAAACAAGAAAAACACTGGGTAAGTGACATGCAAAGAAGCAAAGAGAGGTGACAGGGTGGCTGGGACTACTTTAGACTGGGTAGTCAAAGGCCTCTCTGAAAGAATGACATTTAAACTGGGATCTGAAAAATGGGAGGGGGGCAATACTGTAAGCAGAAAGACTGGCTAAGGCAAGGCGCTAAGGTGAAGCCATAAATCGACCATAAATTAGGCAGTCACAGTTCCCTCAAGTGCAGTGCAGGGGTCTCATCCTGACAAAACCCACTCACCCAGTCGGGACATCTTTCCAGTTCACAGCTCCCTTACAGAGATGCAGTTAGAATGAATATAAAAAGACATTCACAAGATAACTGGTGACTTTTAACCATGAAGTTTTATCACATCATGTCACAGCTTAGAGTCACTCAATGGTTCCCACTGCACGCTGAATAAACTCTGCTGCTATCTGCAAGGCTCTGGCTCCTCTGCACCTGCCTACGCTCAACCTCACCTTATTCTGCTTCCACTTCCCTCACAACAAGCCAGTTACATGGCTTTTTTTTTTTTTTTTTTGTCTTTTTGCCTTTTCTAAGGCTATACCTGCGGCATATGGAGGTTCCCAGGCTAGGCGTCTAGCCAGAGCTGTAGCCGCTGCCCTACGTCGCAACGCAGAATTCGAGTCACGTCTGCAACCTACACCACAGCTCACGGCAATGCCGGATCCTTAACCCACTGAGCAAGGCCAGGGATTAAACCCACAACCTCATGGTTCCTAGTCAGATTCGTTAACCACTGAGCCACAACGGTAACTCCTACACGGTCTTCTTAACATGCTTCATGTGTGCTGAGAAACAATTCTCTAGGGGGTCTCTTGATTCTGCAAATCTTGGAAGTGGAGGCACTGTCTGCCTTCATTCTGGACTCTTTCCAATGCTGTTTCTAAAGAGAGATCGTGTTTCCCATGAAGCACAGAACAGGCAGGATGAGAGCCTATTACAAAAGACTCAGGAGCCCTGAACTTGGGGTTCCCCTGCTGTAACAGAATATACTCTCTATGTACGTTTCACTTAACCCTTGTCTCGCTGCCCTGGAGGAACTGGGGATCAGGGACCCAACAGAAAAGCTGATGCTCTGGCTCCTCTACTGCTGTGAGTACTAAACTGCACTCCGTCTCCAGAAGTCTGTCTCTGCCAGCATCCAGGAAACCATGGCAGGCTAACCTGTTAGATGTAAGGAAGATTAAGACCTTAAACCCTTCAGAGCTCTTCAGCTATTCTCGGGTTAGAGACCCTGAACACACTGCTTCTTCTGTCTCAAAATATTCTTTCTTCTATTTTTAGCTCAACTAATTCATGTACTTTCCAGGAATCAATTTATATGTCATATTCAAAGAGGTGCCTGCCCCTCCCAACCGACAACAAACTACGTATCTTTTTTATTCCTGGAATTTAATCACAACATATAACTGTATGTTTGTGCTTTATCTGTTAATGTTTACCTCCTCCATCAGAAAGCACAGATGTTTTATTTTTTTTTAACGTCATATATTCAATGCCTAGTCCAGCACCTGACACATCACATCTGACTGACACATTTACACCTTATCCTCAATAAGTCCCTCTCTCTTTTTTCACACAGCTTTACAGAGGTTGATTTTTAAATGAAGGCGTTTTTGTAACTGATTACAAGTTAGTATAGACCTGGGCTATCACCTTAAAATTTTCAGTGAGGGCCAGGTTCAATGTAAAAGCTTGAGAATTCCAGGTTTTCCTGTACTTCAAAGTGCCTCCAGGAAAGATTCTCAAAGAGGAGGCTCACTCAACTAGACTTCAATTGTGTCCACAGTATCTCCTTACCAGAAATTAGCAGCCAAGCAAAATTAATATAATTTAATCCTGTCAGGTTTTTTTGTTTCTCCTGAACTGCTGGGGCATAATGAGCAGAGGCAATACTGAACAGAATTATACTTATCTTCATCAGAGCCAGAAAAAAATAGAGGATGCTGCAAGTATTATTCTTCCTGAAATCACTTAGCTCATATATAATACAATTACTCAGAGAATTTTGTTAAAAATGATAGATTCTTCTTTACTATTCACCATCTACAGAAACACAACAATTACTTGGGGGGACAGGAAGGATGCTGTTGTTTTCAAAACTACTCATATCCCACAAATATTCAGAATACAGAAATAATCCTTGTTTAAGCTACCCTAAGAACACTGTATTAGACTTACACATTAGACATTATCCTCAAGGCAAGAAATGAATGACCGTCATTAGTTGACTGAAATGACTACATTCTCAGAACCAAATAAATAATTTTCACTTTTAAAGCCAGTTAAGGAACAGTCATTACCATGAAGTTTTATCTTATTTCAATGAATAAACACAAGTGAATGCAATCAGCTACAAGCTCCACGAAGACAAAGACAATGTAGGTTTCGTTTGGGACTGCTGCCTTATTCATTATTGGGGCTCTAACAAAGATAAGGAGTGACACTTACCATTAAGAATATCTTCAAATCCAATAGTCTCATCATTACCCCGCAAAATATCCAGTGAAAAGTTTGAGCTTGGAAGAAATGGAAGACGCTGAACCTATAGGAAAAGTATAAACGGGCAAAATTAGAAAAAAAAAGCAAACAAAATTATACATGATCAAATTTCACATTCTTCACTAGTTGAAAAATCACAAAACTAAGTAAAATATCTTAACTGTAGAGGGAGGGGGCAAGGACAAGTTCATATTTTAGATTCAAACCAAATTTTTAAAAATAAATCAGAACTTTATTCCTCAAACTAAATAAAGATACCAAAATTGAAAGCTTTTACTAACACTTAATAATTCCATCAGGTTTGCACATATTTGGAGGCTTAGCTTCTGTTCAGGAAAACAAAAGCATTTACCATGTGATAAAACGCAAAATCCCAGAGCCTAACGCCACGCTTTGTTCCTAATAAATGTGAGATAATCAAATTCCTGAAGTAATTCCAGCTCACTGACAGCATTATTCTACCTAGTAAGCTGATCACTCATTTTTATGTTGTTTTGTATTGCTCATAGCACAAATGACATTTATGACCCTTTGACCCTTTAAAACAGAAAACGGTAGTGACAAGCAGAAATGAAGATCAGAGTCACCTGCAGGCCTTTAAAAAAACACACCACTCTGAACTAGTGTTACCTACTTTTTTCAATCATCCATTCAATTATTCAATGAGTATACATACTGCAGGCTATTACTTAAGTATAGCGGAGAAAGTATGGGCTGCAGAGTCAGTGAGGTCTGGACTCAAATTCTGCTTTTACTACTTATCAATCCTTTGCCTTTGCCTAAGTTTCCTGACCTGTCTCACCCTCAGTTTCCTCATCTGTGAAATAGGGTAAAAGCACCTTCCTCTCAAACCTGTAGCATGGCGTGGTATAAGATATGTAGATATAGTCATTGGCACATAATACATACTAAACAAACTTGAGTATCTTAAATTCAGTGTAACCCCCTCAAAGCAGAAAAACATGTAAGTAGATGCAAGCAAGTGTTCAGTCACTGAGCTGATAACGTGAAGGAGTTCTCCATTTCAGGCTTCTTTTCTCTATGAAGTAATAATCAAGGTCGTATCCTAAAATGAGGAGAGAAAAGCATGATAGGCTGCTAGGGAGAAGAGAAGGTAAGGTGTGTACAGCTGCTGTGGAAATAGAAGACTCCTTCCAACCGCTAGCAACACTCATGTGGAATGCAGACATACTGACATCCACACACTCACCTGCTGTGCTGCCTTGAATTCCATTTGCAGTTTGAGGGGAGCAAACAGACCCTGGATGTTTCTCAGGGTAGAAAAGTTCATTTTATCTTGGTTGAGCTGGAACTACAAAAGACAAAAATGTAATTTTAAATGTTATAATCAACATTCTGCTTTCCAAACAGCTAGCACTGAAACGTAACACTTAGTGGAAGGATTTCAATATCCACAACTGAAGTAAAAATAGTCTTTTTTCGTATTTCAACAAATTTTAGAAAATATACATCTATATTTCACCTAGCATGCACATATACTTCACAGTGTAAAATTACCACTCAAAATTTAGATTTATAGAACTAATAAATTATGGAATGTTTCTCACACTGCAAAAATATATTTACAAAGCACAATCATATTTTGGTGCTTTTGATTAGAATTACTACAAAATTGATAAAGCAAAAAAAAAAGTATGAATACTCTGAAATCCAGAAAGTTACACACAGTGACAAAAATTAATAAAAAATTTCTAAGTATGAAAGTATCTACTTCAAAGGATTTCATAAAAGAAATAATTAGATTCACTACACCATCTTGTTAATTAAACTACAATGTTTAACCTCCACTTTTTTGAGCAACTGAGTCTGGGGGTGGGCACCAAATTCTTTATGTACAATTTGTATTAGGCACTGATAAGGAATTTTTATCTGGAGCCATGAGCACTGACATTACTTCTAAAAAACAAGTAAGGTTTACTCCACCTAAATGAGTACAATTTATCTTTTGAACCCAAAGTGAGAACTTCATATTTATCTCTTTAAGTATTTTTCTTGACGTTTAGGCCTAGTCCTTTGGTCTATTGTAATGTAGTTGAGTTATTCATCAAAATGAGCTATCCTTACCAGATTTTTCTTCCATATACCCTATTTTATGTGACTTCTATGGTTAATCAAAAGTCACTTTTTGACTTGAGATTTTGTAATCTTTTTTTTTTTCTTTGTGCAGCCACAACTGTAGCATATAGAAGTTCCCAAGCTAGGGGCTGAACTTGAGCTGCAGCTGGAGCCTACAACACAGCCGCAGGAACACTAGATCCGAGCCAAATCAGTGACCTGATGCTGCAGCTTGCAGCAACGCCAGATCCTTAACCATCTGAACAAAGCCAGGAATGGAACCTGTATCCTAACAGAAACATGGGGTCCTTAATCTGCTGAGCCACCATAGCAACTCTGAGATTTTGTAATCTTTGAAAAATAATCTTCCTAAATTAACTTCTGAACATGAAACCAGAATGCACCTAAAGCAACCAGAGGCCTCTCTATTTTCACATCTAATCTGAACTTTAATTTCATCATCATATTATTTGTTCTACTCTTTCTTAAAGAAAGATATTTTCTTCTTGCTAAAAAGAGAGGGAACAAAAAAACCGACGAGGTCAGTTTTCTGTTAACTGCGTAACGCTGCACCATCATCTCCAAGTAGTAAGATACTTCTTGCTCTGAACATGTATCTAAAAACCCTTTAGGTTGTCTTTAGAACATCTGTATAGTCTATGTGCTTTTTGGGGATGACCTTTCCCCACCTAACTGTTCAAATATTCCCTCTTCTAGGAAGCCTTCCACAGGTGGCTGCTCAATCCTTGGTCCTCCATACCACTTTATGAAGCCCCTATCCACTGCTTGTCCTCCCATTAAATAGTCTGTCAGGCCCTTAAGGATGGGGATTATATAATATTTGTCTGTGTACCTACTGCCCCTAGCAATAATTTGGAGGGTCTGAAAAGAGGTCAAGGCTAGAGATATGTGCTTGGACAAAAATCAACAGCAAAAAATGGCAGGGAAAAATATAAAAGAAAACAGAATCATCAAATGAGAAACTATTCTAAGAGGAACAGAGAAGTGTACCTACCTCTAGAAATGTCCACTTAAAAAAAGGAGAAGAATGTGTAGAAAGGGAGCTTCAGTGAAGCAGTATAATGATAACTCGAAGCCTACTCTATAAGGATAAGGAAAACAGGCTTCAAAGTCTTCATGGTCAAATGCTCAACATCGGAATTATCTTAATAAAGTATTTTTCTACTAGAGGATAAAAAGAAAGCCACAGATAACATACTTACATTTTTTTCTGATAATTCAAGAGGATGACTGGGCAAAAGTTCATTTTTGACACAAGAAAAGCTGAAAATAACATTTAAGAGAGAGATTATATGTCACTCAATATCTAAAGCTCAAACTCACATCTACAAATGTTGTAGTTAAATGGCACAAGGGAGTTTTGGGGGTGGGTGATGACACTATTTTGTATCCAGCTTGGGGTGGTGGTCATAGGACTTGACGCATGTATTAAAATTCACAGAACTATACACCAAAAGGAAGAAAAAAAAGTCAAATTTACTGTATAATTGTTTTAAGTGTATCGATTATTCACACTGGTGGTCAAGACTTCAACACACTGGGAGAACCCTCCAAAAAATGCTACTAATGATGCCCAATAGCTAGAAGAAATTTAATGAAATATCTTTATTACGATTGCTCTGATGACATAATTCTTGTATTATATAAAATATCTAAGCCTTTTTTGTCTGTTCAGAACTAACTCGTATTCAACAGTAAATGTATTTTTTCTTTTTTTTTTAGGGCTGCATCTGCAATGTATGGAAGTTCCAGACTAGGGGCCTGAATCAGAGATACATCTGTCGGCCTACATCACAGCCACAGCAACGCTAGATCCCTGACCCACTGAGTGAGGCCAGAGATCGAATCTGTATCCTCACAGATTCTAGTCTGGTTCGTTACCACTGAGCCACAATAGGAACTCCAGTAAATTTTTTTTTTATTTTTGGTCTTTTTAGGGCTGCATCTGCAGCATATGGAAGTTCCCAGGCTAGGGGTCAAATAGGAGCTACAGCTGCTGGCCTATACCACAGCAACACGGGATCCAAGCCTCATCTTCAGTCTATACCACAGCTCATAGCAATGCCAGATCTCAGACCCACCAAGCAAGGACAGGGATCAAACCTGCATCCACAAGGATACTAGTTGGGTTCCTTACCACTGAGCCACGATGGGAACTCCCCCAGTAAATGTAGTTTTTATGAACACATGCTGAACAATCCGTTTGACATTTACTGAACACCTACTACATATAAAATACTACACTAGGCGATACACAGCAAGAACCAGGCCACTAGTCCATATCACTCTAGGTATATAAAGATGACTATCTTATTGGCCACACCAGGATTTGAGAACTGAAAGAAACCTTAGAAATCCTGAAACAACAGTATTTACTGAATACTGTCTTTGTACAGAACATTATCTCTGAAGTGGAATTTGAAAATGGTTCTGTCATGGCAATCTTACAGGCTAAATGGGAAGAGAAAGGACCATTTTATGTGACCAAAAAAAAGGAAAGAAAGAAAGAAAGGAAAACAAAAACCAAATCATAAAGACTTGGTTACTGGCTAGCTTATTTGATTATACTACAGATCAAACTATATCTCCAATTCTTCAATACACTGCATCTTTCACTGCACAATGCAAAGGAAATAATGAGGCATTACGTCTGCTCCCAGAGACCAGCATTAGAATGGCATTCTATTAAGGCTGAATACCTTAAAACTACATTTAAAATTTAAAATTTCACAACTCAATACACACATGGGAGAGGAAGGCATTACCATTATTTGATAAAGCAGAAAAACAATCTGTCTAGAAAAAGAACCAGTACTAGAAACTGAGACATAAACATATAAAAACATAAAGGAGATCGAGGGCAGAGGTATAACTATGCTAAAACTAGAAAAGAAAAACAAGAGCAGCTAACGCTTACGTAGTGCTTACTAATGTCAGACACTGGTTTAAGTATTTTTAATGCACTAATTCATCTATTCTTCCAAATAAGATATATGCTATTACCAGTCTTATTTCACAGATGAGCACAGTGAGACAGAACAATTAAGTAACCTGCTCAAAGGCAAACACCTAATAACGAGTGGAGCCAGGACTAAAACCCGGAGTCCAAGCTCTTTACTACTATGTTCTAGTCTCTCCCCCCAAAGTAAACTACAGTAACAGTTAACGAGATAGAGAAACAAATGAGTCTCCCAAATCACATCAGCAAGAAGAAGAATCCTACCAATCATGCTACAGGGTAATATCTCCTAGGAGGATGCCCTGTCTTGGACACCTACTACCTGATAAGATGCTCCTTCCACTAAAGTAAGGATCCAAACCTCCCTTTCCCTTCCTCCTCTAAAGTGTAGTATTTGCTATCTCCTAAATTAAATATATACTTATGACCTATCAAAATCTTTTTAGGAGTTCCCATTGTGGCTCAGCAGTGGCGAGCCTGACTGGTGTTCATGAGGACACAGGTTTGGTCCCTGGCCTTGCTCAGTGGGTTAAAGGATCTGGTGTTGCCGCAGGGTGTGGTGTAGGTTGCAGATGCGGCTTGGATCCCGTGTTGCTGTGGCTGTGGTATAGGCTGGCGGCTGCAGCTCCAATTTAACCCCTGGCCTGGGAACTTCCATATGCTGCAAGTGAGGCTGTAAAAATAAAAAGACCTCAAAATACAAAACAAAATTTAAAATATTGTGACAATCCACATTTTATTATAACAAAGTCAAAATCACAATTTTTCCACATACCCTTTTCGAAGAAGATCATGACTTTCAAAAGGTCCGCTTGCTGAAAGTTCAGTAACTGGAATACTGTCCTTTAGCTGAGATCCAAGTCCTCGAGTATTCTACAACACAAATAAAAAATTATTATTACAAGAAAAATTTTAAAAACTCACACTGAACATCTATGTTAAAAACACTGTTTAAAGGAATTCTCTTCTGGCACAGCAGTTGTTAAGGATCTGGTGTTGTCACTGTAGTGGCTTGAGTCTGATTCCTGACCCAAGAACTTCCACATGCTATATGGCCAAAAAAACAAACAAGAAGAAAACATTGTTTAAGCACTATGGAGAGAAGATAAGGTCTTTACCCTCAGAGAGACCAGTCTAGACAATCACCACCAGCCTTAGCATTAGGGGACAGGGATGCACACGGTTCAGTGAATAACATTGAATTTGGGGGTAAGAAGGATTCCTGAGTTGATCTGTAAGTGCTGGGATATTGAAAGACATTCTAGGAGAAAAAGAACATGGCTAAAAGTATAAAATATAAATGAACAAGCTGATGACTACATGTCTGTGTAGAGCAGAAGTACAGGCTGACAAAAAGAAAAAATGAAAATATGTAAATATGCAGAAACAATCAGGTTTTATTCTGAAATTGATAGAGGACCTCTGAAGGGTTATGGGATGATCAAATTTACTTTCATTGGAAATATCTCTCTCTCTTGGGTTAGAATGATTGGCACAGAAAGAAAAAAGTTGAGGACAGACTCCTGGGGAATACCATTCCTTAAGGACCAGAAAAAACAAGGAAAATGGGATAAGAACATACAGAATAGCTAGAAGAGAGTAGTCATAGAAGCTAAGAAAAAAAAAGGGATTTCAGAAAGTGTTTGATTCCTGTAAGAGGGCACTACCTACAAAAAAATAAATGGATCTAATTAGGGTGCTGTAAATAAAAACAAACAAAAACAAAGACTCACAGTATACATTTGGTAGTGGTGTACTGGCACCCTACTCATTTATGGTGAGTTTAAATCACTTGTTGCTGAAATGTAACATCCTTATAAATGCTGCCCTCTGCAGAAAATGTAAAACAGCTATAGGTGATTTGGTATCCAGTTTTACACTCCTCTATGAGAAACTATTCTGAGAAACCAACTTTTTAAATTGTTTTTTTCCTTCATTTATATGTTTTATTAGGTCAGGTACTTTACACCGTCCAGGATTTCTTAAATCTACCACCTAGTTCAGGCTCTCACACCTGGATAACTTCAAGAGCACACTACTAGGATGTGCTGCCTCTAGCCTCTTCCATTTTCCAATTCTGCAAAGTACCCTTTGTCTCAGATGCAATCTCCCCCACCAAAGCTGTTAAAAAACAAGCAAACCTGTCGTTGATTACACCTAGAACTCAACACCGGTACAACAAGTTTCAATTCCCCCACAGAGAAGTCATGGTTAACTAGGAAAAGCAGCTCAAATCTAGTGTGGACTGTCACTAACCTAACATGTGTCCGTGATGAAGGCACAGACCCTCTCTGGGCCTGCTTACCCATCATTCCAGGTTTCTGAACTCCTTCCAGGTCTAGACTTGTATGATCCTACTGTTCCAAATACACCTCCCTTTACTTTCCTACACCAGTGTTCTCCTCCTCCCAGGCTGCTTTACTGTAGGACAGAGGGAAAGTTTCTTCTGCACACAAAAAAAAGGGGAATTCTGATCTCTGGGTTCCAGTGTAATCACTTTCCTAATTCTCTTCTGTAATCAGGAGTAGTACACACTTCTAATAAAGCAGCGGAGGAAAAAAAAAAATCTATGAAAAGTTATTTAACACTAGTTACACTTCAGAGTGTTTATAAAACCCCTTTACTAGATCGGTGGTATTTACCAACAGAGGCTTTCTAGATTTGGATGATCTAGCAGCAGTACTGGCATCAGAGTCACGGACCTAGATGAGGAATCTCTCCCAAATACCGTAACTTTTAAGTTAGAAAGAGAAAGAGAAGGGTGCGGGGCGAGGGGGGAGATCCACTAACAATATTGACAAACAGGGAGCGGTAACCATCTAGTTTTTTCCCCAACATCTGGCTTGCTACAAGCTTCCAGAAATGTTTCCAGAGTCAAGCTGAGTGATGGAAATACGACCTATAGTTGTGGGTTTGTTATCAAGGCAGTTCCGAGGGTCGGGGATGGGTGAGGAGTTTGAGGACTCGGCTCCCAAAAGCTTCCCCCTCGGGGGAGGGGTACACGGCAGCGCCGCACCCCAGACCTTGCACTTTCGAATTTGTCCTTTCCGGCTTGGCGCCAAGTACGGGAAGGGGCCAGGGCCGGCTGCGGCGG
>PVHT020004944.1:39781276-39830499 GCA_004024745.2 Catagonus wagneri
GCTTTTGCGGCCACAGACCCGAGCCCGCCGGCCACTCGGGTCGCCCGGGGTCTCACTCACCATTTTCAACTCGCTCTTCTCACAGCCTCTCAGCCCGTTACCGTCAGCCGGCCCCGCCGCTCACTTCCGTTTCCGGGGTTGCGCCCCTACCACATCCGCCGGAAGTGCGTCCGTCCGGGCGAGGAAGGAAGTAGGGCGCGGGGCGCCGGTAGGGAGCCGCTCGGGGCCGGGGCTCCCACGCCTGTAGTCCCAAGGGACCCGGGGCCAAGGGCGCAGTAAGGGTGTGGGCTGGAGCGGGGCGGCGGGCGGGGGAGGGGAGACGCGGGCCTCCGTGCTATTCGCCTGTGCAGAGTTGGGAGATGCGCCACGCGCCTGGCGAAATGCATCGCCCTGTTAGTATAAAATCTCTTTGTGGTAGAGATTACATTTTTCAGAAGGGTAAACGAGGCCTAGGTGGATTGAGCTAGACAGACAAACGTGAACCCAAGGCTTCAGCCAGTTTTTTAATTGTTTTTAATCACGTATCGAAGGCCGGCTGTGTTCAGGAACCAGTGCGGAGGCTAAGAACGCAGAAAGCAACCAGGCTGATGTGGTTCCTGGGCTACAGGAGTAGAGGAACTGTTAGGGGTGCGAAGGGTGACAGCTAAATAAGCAGTATGGTTATTACTAACTTTTGGGGGCTTTTACTATATAGTAACAGTTCCAAATGCTGTACGTGAACTGTCATCTTTCAGCCTTTCAATAATCTTATGAAGTGGGTACTACAGTTACCTCAGTTTTATAGGTGTAGAAGGCAAGACATAAAAAGAGTTTAAGTAGATATGCCCAAGGTCGTATGATCCATTATAGTTACAGTCATAACACTATATTGTCTTCCAAATAATATGTGATAAAAGACTCATGTTCTGTCACCATGAGATGACACCGTGTCACTGTCTATCTGGAGATAACCTTAGGAATTCTTGGGCTGACAGCCAAGGTGTAAGAGTGAACTTGGTAAGAGAGTATCTGAAAAAACATTTGCTGGCAGATTTGCTTGTGCAAAAAACCGAAGTGGGTTAAAAGGCCAGTGTGGCTCAAGTTCAGAGAGTGAAGTAGAGACTAATGTGAAATGAGGCTTAGCAGATAGAAGCAAATTTATTCCGGAGGCCCTGTGTGTCAGATTTAAGGATGAAACTTTACCTTTAAAAAGCCATTGAAGGATTTTCAGGAGGGAAGTGATAAGGTTGTGTGTGTTATGCATATCCACTGTCATGGTCTGACCACCTTGAACTTCTGGGATAATGCAGATTTTGAGTATTCTGCACTGCTGTCCTTTTGTTCTTTTTCTTCTTCAGAATGACTGTTTACCTGGAGATTTGAGCTTCAGTGTATCATTTGCATCTTTTTCCTTTCACCTAAGCTAAATTCTACTTAAGGAGAAAGTTTTAATCTACAGCTCTTTAAAGAAAGATCCTTTTAATGTTTGTTAGCAGCTCACAGTTCAGTCATTAACAATTTGTTGAGCGTTTGCTTCGTACTAGATTCTGGAGCTAAAGAAAAGAAAAAGCCATTTTCCTCTACTTGAGATGCCTTTATTTTCCTGGGGTAATAGAAATGTAAGTAGATATTTAAAATGCAGTGTGGTAAATGCTTAATAGAGAAAGGAGCTGGATTAGGAAGTGGTTGGGGATAGGGAAAACAGCATGTGAGGAAGAGGAAACGTGGTACGTACGTAGGGACTTGCAAAAGGGCACGTTTAAAGACTGTCTCCACGTGGCTGGAATTCTGTGAATAGGTGGAGCTAAGTGAGCTGAGATTGGATGGATTGGTTGGGGCTAAAGTGCTGGGCCCTGTGTGGTATGCTGCGGCATTGGACTTTTGCTTATGGGAAACAGATAATGGAGGTCTTGTCATAAACACTTGACATTAAAAAAAAAAAATTATCTTGGTGGCAGCATGAGGGCTATATGGAATCGGGAGAAACTAAAAAACAGAGAACCATTTAGAGCATAGTACTAGTCCGAGGCAGAGATGGTAAAGGTATAAATGAACGCAGCACAGCGTATTGGGAAGACTGAGAATCAGTGACAAGGAAGGATGAACCTGAGAAATGGTGGAATTCAGGAGGCAGCCAGGGGAGGGGGGGGCCTGCCTTGAAGACAAAAAAGAAATGGCCAGAGAAACAGAAGGAAAACCAAACTGCTATCTTAGAATCCAGGGAGGAAGAAAATATTGAGAGGTAGAAAGTAGTTCAAAAGAAAGGTTAGAAAGTGATTTTGAAGTAGCTTTAAAGAACCGGAGCTACTGTTGTGGCTCGGCAGCTTAAGGACCTGATATTGTCTCTCTGAGGATTTGGGTTTGATCCCTGGCGTCATGCAGTGGGTTAAGGATCCAGGATTGCTACAGGCTGTGGCGTAGATCACAGATGTGGCTCAGATCCAGGGATGTGGATGTGCTGTAGGCCTCAGCTGCATTTCCAATTCAACCCCTGCCTACAAGTGCAGCCAAAAAAGGAAAAAAAAATCACAAAGCCTTGAAAATGGGCCTTTGGTGACCAGTGTGAAAGCAAGCAAGGAGAAAAATCACCTTGTTTTGAGTAGTTTACTCACCCACACTTACATCCTTTTAAAAAGGTTTGTTAGAGCATCAACTAATACAAAACAGTACTGACTATGCCAAGTAATTTAAGGAATTAAATTAGATTTGATTCTAGAATGGTTTGATATGGTTGCTTAAGCTTTGTGCATGTTACATAGTTTGGAGGATACAATGATAATAGTTAACATCCCTGTCCTTAGTTCATTACATAGTCGTTTCAGTTAATCCTCAGTTACTTCATGAAGTTAAGTACTACTGTATCCACATTTTACATGATAAACTGGCTCATTTTGTGCCTCATATGAGAACAAATACCCCATTTTACTTTTTATTGTCTTCCTCGACTTTACCTTTAGGCCTCGCTGGAGGAAATATTTGTTGATGTGTGTTATTGAACATAGAAAACAGTCCCTCCTAGACTGCAGGCTGGTGATGAAACGGGTAAGAAGCAGGTGAACGAGCACAGCCAGGCAAGTAGCTGAGCCTGGTCATTAGGAGATGTAAGAGCAAGCCGACCTGAAAAATTCCTGTGCCTTTTTTTGGATTCTCATCCCTCCGAAAGTAGAGAAAGGGCGGGGTGAAATAGATGCCTGCCTTTCCGAGAAGACGTGGTTGAGAAATAATGTTTGATGACGAGCAGCAAGAGGGAGGCTGACCTTTTCTTGCCCTGTGAGTCAGGGCAAGTGGGAGAAAGAGCAGACACCACTCGGCAAGCTTTTGAGGAAAGAGGCATCATTTCTGAGAAAGCTAGGTTTCAGCCCGGGCTAGGTTGTGCAGAGAACCTGAAGCAAAGGAAAAAATCCTGGGCAGCGTTGTTGGAGCGGACTGGAGAAGTTTAGCTGCACGGTCCCAAGGACACAGTGGCCGAGGCTGGTGAAGGGGCTTGGGGGCTGAGCAGATAACAGGCAGAGGAGTACACGGGGTGGAGAGGTCAAGTTCTCTCCTCTGTGCCCCCACGCTGCCTAGACGGCCTGTACACACTTCACCATAACCTTTAGTCCCCGGCTGCATTGCTCTGCTTCCCACGAGCTCATGCAGTCAGGGACGATGTCTTACACGTTGCTGTGGCTACACCGGGCCTTAGGAAGCACCCAGTAAATGTTTATTAAATGAAAAGTGTGAGAAGAGTCGTGCCTAATGGATAAGTCTGACTAATGTGGCTGGGAAATAGGCTGGAGGTGGCTACGGGCGATCCAGGATCACTTACTTGGAGAAGTTTCTAGAGCAACCTCCTGGGCCCGGAACCCAACCCAAAAGCTCAGCACTGAAGTCGAGGCCCCGAATCCTTGTCTGGTTCCAGTTATGCCCCTTCCTCCAGGGCTGGGCGTCACAGAAACTGGCGTCCCACCCGAGAGTGTACAGTTGTGACATCCACTAACATCAGGAGCCTCAGGCAAGGGCTTCCCGCTCTGGCACAGTGGGTTGAGGATCCAGTATTGCCACAGCTGTGGCGTAGGCCACACATGCAGCTGGGATTCAATTCCTAATTGGGGAACTTCCATAAGCTGTGGGTGCAGCCGAAAAAAAGAGCCATGGGTGGGGGGCGGTGTGTGAGTGAGAGACGGGCCCTCACCCACCAGCTACAATTCTTTTGGAGGCCTGCTTGGCCTTCTTTCCTCCCAGTCTCAGAGGACCTGTCCCAGCCAGATGGAGTCAGAACAAGGGGATTTGGAGAGGGGCTGGTGGCCATGGTTTTCCCTCAGAGTTTAGGGTGGGAAAGCGTGAGAGCTCCATTGCTTGAGAAAAAGGAGGGAAAAGGAATTCACTTCCTGTTAAAAGTTTGTAACACTTCTTGTCTTCAAGGTACCCAATACTGAGAATGTTGTATACGACTGTTTGTTTCAGAAATTGCTCCCTTAAGAAGTTGGGCAGGGGTGCAAAGCTCCCATAGTACAAAGCACAACTAATAAGAAACTGACAGTGTTTCAGAGGACTTCTGAAGAGTATCTAAACTCTTGCAGTGTTAGAAAAGGTTCAGTGTGCTTAATTTAAGATAAATCCTACCTCCACAGCCTTCTTTGCAAGTCCCTCTAGAAGTGTTAAGAGATGGAGGAATATGAGTTTATTCGACAGATCCTTCTCTTTAATCCTAGAAGATGAGTGCTTCCTAATCCTTCTGAAACACTGCCAAGTGTGATTTCAGTTGGAGCTGCTTTTAAAAGTGTCCTTTGTGAAAAGCTAGTTTTGAGAGTACTTACTAAAGTAAGCTCTTTTAAACCCAGGTGTTTGGTTTTACTGGTTTACATCAGCAGACGCTAGCATTCCCTTTCTCAGGTGTTCACAGCCCTGGTTCAGGTCTGTTTTTGAGAAGTGGTTTATATTTTCAGCTTGGTGAGTGTTTACTGATTTGTCTTTGGAGTATGCAGCTTGTAGAATTTATACAGTGAATTTTAAGTGTTTCTTTTACCCTTCATTTGCCACCCCACATGAAGGAGTATAGAGTCATTCTAGTATTAATAAAAAAAAATTAATTCAGAAGGCATATCTGCCAAAAGCATTGTACAGTGCCTTACAAAGCCTAATAGATTTTACGTGTTTTCTATTCAGGTGCTGTTTTTAATGCTCCTGCTGTCACTATTCTCCTCCACTGGCTGAGTAATTAAGAGGAGAAATTTTTATATTTTTGAAAATTCAAAAATCAATTCCCTGAAGTCAGTTAAAGGATTAAGACAAAATTTGCCTATATTCAAAGCACACCCAGGAGGGTGTCTCAGAAGGAATTTACATTAATCTGATTTGGAATCACAAAACTGATTTAGAATTTAAAAGCTGAAAAAGACAGCCTCAGTCACTCTGTGTGATTGGTCTACTTGACTTTTTTGTTTTTTCCTGCTGGAAGCCATGCGTGCTTGCAGAAAGCTAGAAAACCCCACAAGGCCAAAAGAAGGGACTGGGGATCAGAGATACGCCATGAATAGCTGGCGCAACACCTGAGCCACAAAAAGAGCTCCTTGCCTTATTGCACACCATCCTCCCTACTGCTCTGGTGGTGTTTTGTCCCTTAAAATCCAAATCTGTGACTTCCCTCCTTCACTTCACTTGTTCCTCAGTCCTAACCTCCAGATTAATTCCAGACTCTGTTGAATGACAAACAGACCATTTGTGATGTGACCGCCAACATCATTCTTTTTTGGGGGGTGTGGGGGGCACATCTGCAGCAGATGGAGGTTCAGGCTAGGGGTCAGATTGGAGCTGCAGCTGCCAGCCTACACCACAGCCACAGCAGATCCAAGCTGCGTCTGCAAACTGCACCACAGCTCACGGCAGCACCAGATCCTTAAGCCACTGAGCAAGGCCAGGGGTTGAACCCGCAACCTCATAGATACTAGTTGGGTTCGTTACTGCTGAGTCACTACAGGAACTCCAAACCAACCTCGGTCTTAAATCCTTTAGTCATATTAAATTACTTGGAATCCTAAAAAATGTCATTGCTTTCATGCCCCTGCCTTTTATTTCTGCTCTTCCTCTTTCTGGAATGCTCTACTACATAGGCTCTGTCAGCCTCACTGCCTCTGTGAAGTCTTGCCGCCCTGTCTCCCTTCTGTCCCCCTCACCTACACACACCTGTTTTACAGCATCTGTAACACATAGTTGCACTTGTTTTCACATGTGCCTCTCCTTGTCTTTTTAAGCTTTTTAGGCTGCAGACCCCACTCACCATCTTTTGGGAGCTGATTATACCCCTTTGTAGTTCTCATCTTTGGGAGCATTTTAATAGCCTTTCAGCGAGCTGCCTGCCTCCACTCTCACCTGCCCCCTTGTTCACTCCCCTGTCATCTCCAGGGCCCTGAACAGTGGCTGGATGTTTCAAAGGTCTGGTTGGGACTGGGTGAAATTAGCTTCAGGGCACAGTTAGCACTTGGGCTAATTTATTCCTATATCAAGATTGCCTTGACCTTAGCACCAGAGGCTGTGAGAAACTAGGTGAAAAATCAGGTGCAGACAGCCAGAAAAGTCACAGAACCAAAAAGGAGTAGTTGCCAGATTTCCACCAGGGCTGCCAGAACCTGCGTGGGTAGAGTGTTCAGCGGTGTGTTACTGGGGCTTCCTTGGGGTCCTGGCCAGGAGTGGTAATGAAGTAAGAAAGCACTTTCCAGGGACCACAAGTAGCAAAGTTCTTTGTCTGGAGCTGGAAGGTGTGTACAGTCTGCGACAGAGAGCAACAGGGGTCACTCTTGTCAAGATGTATTCCCTAAGAATCTGAAATTTCAGAATACTGTGGTTTGTGTATGATTACTGGGAATACAAAATAGTTCCTTCCTTTTTCACAATATCATCAAATGATTGTTTTGAGACATGATTTTAAAAAATAAATGTAAACATTCAGACCATAATTAAAATTGTTGATCTGATAGGTTAGAAGTGATGGCTCATTGTTCTTAGTTTGTGTCTTCCTGATTGCTAGTAGAATTAAGCAATGTTTCATGGGTTTTTTTTTTTTTTTGATGATTTGGATTTGCTTTTCTGTGAATGCCTCCAGTTTATACAGCCTTTGCTCATTTTACTCTGGAGTTTTTCTTCTTCCTATAAATTTGTAGGCATTTGTTGTATACTATAGATGTTAACCTTTTCTTGTGCATGACAAATATTTCCCACAATCTGTTCTAATAGTTTTCTTTTGTGTATGGTATCTTGAACTTAAACATTTAAAATAAATGTCTCTTTTCCTTTATAACTTTCTGGTTTACTGTTTCAGTTGAAAATTTTTCTCTGACTCCTAGTATATAAATTCTCAAATTTTACTCTGAAGCATCATTTTTCACAGTTTGCTTTTTAATTCATGGAATTTGTTTTTTAATATGGGTTAAAATAGGAGTCTGATTTTTTTTAATTTTAATTTTTTTTTATTGTCTTTTTTAGGGCTGCACCCACGGCATATGGAGGTTCCCAAGCTAGGGATCGAATCAGAGCTGTAGTCAGTGGCCTATGCCACAGCCACAGCAACGCCAGATCTGAGCTACATCTGTGACCTACACCACAGCTCACAGCAACATCAGATCCTTAACTCACTGAGCCAGGCCAGGGATCAAACCTGCATCCTCGTGGATGCTAGTCATATAGTTTACGCTGAGCCACGATGGGAACTCCAAGTCTGATTTTTATCTTCCTCTAGAAGCTATATTAAAATACCATTTTTACTAAGATATATTTTGAGACTTTCCGTTCTTATGACCTAATTATTTTTCCAAATAACAGAGTTAGGTAATATCAATTGTACATATATGTGCCATGCTGTCTAAGCACTTTACATATTTCAGCTAATTTAATCCTGGCAGCAACATTGTAGGTCAATTTTATTATTCCATGTGAACTTTAAAATGCTTTTATCAAATTATAAAGAAACCATTGGGATTATGATTAGAATTGCATTAGATTTCTGTGTTGATTTTGGGAGAATTAACATGTTTTATATCCTTCAATAACAGGTTATAATTTTATCTCGTGTCTTAAACCTATCTTGACAAACTTAGCCTTAAGTATTCTGTACTTTTATCACTATTAGAAATGGAATACATGTTTTTTTTTCATTTTTACTTCTCTCAGGCTATTCCTATAAGCTTTCTTACTGATACTGGGAAGGATGGTATGTAAACTGTTTTGCTTAGGGTAAGTTATGCTGCAGTAGTAACTGGAAATTCTCAATAACAAATAATTTTCTTCCGCTCATACTGTGTGTCCATCACAAGCTGGTAGCCCCTCCCTTCGCGTCATCTTCACTGTGGGACCCAGGCTAATGGAGTAACTGCTGTCAGGCACATTGCAGCCACGCAGTAGAGAGGAAGGAAGCAAGGTATAGCATCTTCTGGCTCGTAAAGCTTGTACAAAGTGTTCCACATCATCCCCCATCCTCACATTGTACAAGCCAAAGTAAAACCCATGTCCACGTATCTGACATTGAAGTATCAAGGGTGCACGGTCCTCCCACAGGGAAGGCCCCTTCAAGTCACAGTACCAAGTCTGCCATCAATGGCGTGGAGATAAGTAATATTCCAACATGAAGGGCAGCAAATGTTGTGAGCAGTAATACGGTCTATCACCCACCATGTTTTGTTTTGTTTTTACACTGGCAAAATTGAGAAGTCCTAGAAAATGGAGCATATGTTATAGACATTTACCACGGTTCACCAATATCCAGTTAGCCCCTCTCTACCTCTGAGTATTGCAAGGTTATACTTTCTTGTCTCAAAATTATACACGGCCATCTGAGTAATCCTGACCAATGAAAATGTGAGTGGAAGTGATGTGGTTCACTCTGCATGGAAGTGTTGAGGCACTGGAGTGTGATTTTTCACGTTATCTCCCCTGCTGTAGTGGTGGAGGTCTGAGTTGATGTGGAAATACCAAGCCCAGTGTAGCTAGAACACTGGGCCCTCTTGTAGAAGACAGTTGTCTTGCATACCACCCAGGTGAAGAGTCTGTGGTTTTAAGTTCTAAGGTTTAAGGGATTTTGTTTATTTTTTTACCCCAACATAATCCTAATACAGCATACATAGTTTTTAATTTTCACAAAAAAGTGTATGTGTATTAATTTATCCATATTATTATATAAAGCAAAGTTAAGTATGGGTCTACTAATACCAATGGCATGATATCTTTCCTTTTTGTGTGTGTGTGTGTGTGTGTGTGTTTGCCTTTTCTAGGGCTGCGCTCATGGCATATGGAGGTTCCCAGGCTAGGGTCTAATCGGAGCTGTAGCCACCAGCCTACAACACAGCCACAACAACACGGGACCCGAGCCATGTCTGCGACCTACACTACAGCTCACAGCAATATTGGATCCTTAACCCACTGAGCAAGGCCAGGGATGGAACACACAACCTCATAGTTCCTAGTCGGGTTCATTAACCACTGAGCCACGACGGGAACTCCTCTTGTTTTTTTTTTTTTTTTTATGACCACATCTATGGTATATGGAAGTTCCTAGGCCAGGGGTTGTATCAGAGCTGCAGCTGCAGATCTATGCCACAGCTTTCAGCAACGCCAGGTCCTTAATCTGCTGAGTGAGGCCAGGGATTGAACCCCCATCCTCACAAGACAACATTGGATGCTTAACCCACTTAGCCACAGTGGGAACTCTGCCATATCGTTCTTGCATAAACCACATTCATAATGCATCCTATACAGTTTCCAGTTTGGATTTGTCTGTCATGGATCAAGAACTTTAAAATACTTGTAGAAAAATATAAATACAGAATCTTACAACTTCCCCTTCATTGTTTATAGTTGTCGGACCAAACTGATTGCATTTTTTTTTCAACTTAACCTTTGTTGACTCCAAAGCAGACAACTTAGCTTTCATAAAAATACATTATTCTTAGAGTTTCCATCGTGGTGCAGTGAAAACGAATCCGACTAAAGACCGTGAGGTTGCTGGTTTAATCCCTGGCCTAGCTCAGTGGGTTAAGGATCTGGCATTGCCATGAGCTGTGGTGTAGGTCACAGATGCAGCTCAGATCCCACGTTGCTGTGGCTGTGGCGTAGGCTGGCAGCTGTAGCTCTGATTCGACCCCTCCATATGCTGCAGGTATGGCCCTAAAAAGCAAAAAAAGAAAAAATTATTATTTTTACATTACTTTTTATTGGATTCAGTAGTATTTAATTTACATGCTTATAATAACAGTACAGCCATCATAAAAAACGTTTAGGAGCAAGCACAATTCAGTAAGTATACAATTCAAATTGGCAGAAGAGGAGTACTTATTATCTCAAAATATGAAAACATTTTCCTTGCTCTAATAGTCTGTAAGTTTTACACACAAGAGCTTTGTAAGTGCCAAGAGGCATTTAGAGTGCATTAAGAGGAGTTCCGTGGTGGCTCAGCAGTTAATGAACCCAACTAGTATCTGTAAGGACACAGATACGATCCCTGGCCTCATTCACTGGGTTAAAGATCCAGTGTTACCATGAGCTGTGGTGTAGGCTGCAGATATGGCTCAGATTCTGAGTTGCTGTGCATATGATATAGGCCAGCAGCTACAGCTCCAATTTGACTCCTAGCTTGGGAACTTCCATGTGCCGTGGGTATGGCCCTAAAAAGCCAAAAACAAACAAAAAAAGAAGTGCATGAGAAAGCTTTGTACTATGTTTGTATTATACTTATGTATTTTCTATACTTGCATATGTGTGTATCTCTGTGTTATATTTATCTTGTGTCCAGCCACATTACTCAGTTATCATATTAATTCTAGTATGCTCTCTTTTAAAAAAATTTTTTAGAGTTGCTTTACAATGTTGTTTTAGATTCAGGTGTACAGCAGAGTGAATCAGTCATACATATACATAGTCATTCCCTTTCATATTTTTTCCCCCATAAAGGTTTTTACACAGTATTGAGTAGCTTTCCCTGTGTTATACAATAGGTCCTTGTTACTTATTTATTTTATATATAGTAGTGTGAATGTGTTAATCTCAACCTCCTAATTTATCCCTCCCCATGTTTCCCTTTTGGTAACCATAAATTTGGTTTTAAAATATTTTAGTCTGTGTCTGTTTTGTGAATAAGTCCTTTTGTATCATTTTTCTTAGCTTGCACATATTATGATCTCTTATGATATTTGTCTTTTGTCTGACATCTCACTGAGTATGATGATTTCTAGGTCCACCCATATTGCTGTGAATGGCATCGTTTCATTCTTTTTTATGGCTGAGTAATATTCTATTGTAGATATGTATCACATTTTTATCCATCCCTCTGTTAATGGACATTCAGGTTGCTTCCATGTCTTGGCAGTGAACATTGGGGTGCATGTATCTTTTTGAATTATGGTTTTCTTCAGATATATATCCATGAGTGCGACTGCTCAAGCATATTGTAGTTCTATATTTAGTTTTTTAAGGAATCTCCATAGTGAATGCACCAACTTACATTCCCACCAACAGTGTGGGAGGGTTCCCTTTTCTCCCCAGCATTTATTGTTCATAAACTTTTTAATAATGGCTGTTCTGACTGATATAAGGATGGTACCCCATTCTAGTTTTGATTTGCATTTCTCTAATAAGTAGTGACGTCAGGCATCTCTTCGTGTGATTTTGGCCATCTGTTTTCTTTGAAGAAATGTTTATTTGCTGATATTTTTTTAATTGGGTTGTTTGGTTTTTTTATATGTAAAGTTGTATGAGAAATTTGTATATTTTGGAGATTAATCTCTTATTGGTCACTTCATTTGTGAAGATTTTCTCCCATTCTATGGGTTGTCTTTTTGTTTCTTTTGTGGTTTCCTTTGCTGTGCAGAAACTTTTAATTAGGTCCCGTTTATGTTTTTTATTTTCATTATTCTAGGAAGTGGATCAAAAAATATATTGCTGTGATTTTATGTTACAGAGTGTTCTGCCTATGTTTTCCTCTAAGAGTTTTATTGTATTTGGTCTTATGTTTAGGTCTTTAATCCATTTTGAGTTTATTTCTGTATATGGTGCAAGGGAATGTTCTAATTTCATTCTTTTATGTATAGCTATCCAGTTTTCCCAGCACCACTTATTGAAAAGACTGCCTTGACAGAGACAAAAGATTATGTCATAGAAGGACTCAAGCTCACCTTCTCTCATGAGAAAACCAAAACTACAACCAACTGTCGAACAGCCATCAACAAAACAGACTGGAAGCTACCAAAAAAGATATCCTATACCCCAAAGACAAGAAGTCACATCAAGATGGTAGGAGGGGTACTTTCACGATATAAGCAGTGTCATAACAGCAGGGTGGGTGATCCACAGACTGGAAAATAACTATATCTCAGAGGCTTTCCCACAGGAGTGAGAGTTTGGAGCTCCACTTCAAGTTCCCGTGTCTGGGGTCTGGCATTGGCAGGAGGAACCCCCGAAGCTTTAGGCGTTAAAGACCAGTGAGGCTTGAGCTCCACAGGACTGGGGGAAACAGATCCCAGTGTTGGAGGGGACACACAGAGTTTCTTGCACACTGGGTCCCAGGGCAAAGCAGAGGCTCCATAAGAATTTGGATCAGGCCCACCTGTAGGTCTTGGAGGTTCTCCTGGGAGCCGGGGGTGGGGGTGGGGGTGGCTCACTGAGGGGGGGTGCAGAACATTGGACACAGAGGCCCCAGGAATAATCATCAACATGAGCTCTCCTGAAGGCTGCCATTTTGGAAAAATCTGGCCCCACTCATCAGGGCTGAGAAAGCCCATACCAAGGAACAAACAGTGTGGGAACACAGCTCCACACATCAGCAAACAGGCTTCCTGAAGTCCTCCCAGGCAAACAGCTGCCGTAAATCGCACCCAGAGACAGAGCCTCACCCACCAGAGGGACAAGACAGCTCCACCTACCAGTGGAAAGGCACCAACTTCTTCCATCAGGAAGCTAGCCATGAGCCCCTGTATCAACATCACCCATAAGGGGGCAGACACCAGAAGAGAGTGAGGCTATCTTTCTAGCCTGCAAAAAGGAGACCACACAAAAGGTATACAAAATGAAAAGTCAGAGAAATAAGAGCCAGATGGAGGGAAAAGACAAAACCCCAGAAGAACAACTAAGTGAAGTGAAGACAAGAAACCTACCTGAAAAAGACTTTAGAGTAATGCTAGTTAGGATGATCCAAGATCTCAGAAACAAATTAGAAGCAAATATCAATATATTGGAACAAACATTTAAAAAAAGGCATAGAAGATTTAAAGATTCAGTGAGCAGAGATGATCAACCCAGTAGCCGAAAATAAATTCACCAGAACAAACCAGTAGCATAATACAGGAGGCAGAAGAAAAAAAAAAAAAAAAAACCCAAGGTGGAAGATGGACTGGTGGAAATCACTGACATGGAACAGAATAAAGAAAAAAGAATGGAAGGAATGGAGGACAGTCTAAGAAAACTCTGGGACAACTTTAAACACATCAACATTCACATTAGGGGAAGAGAGAAAGGGCTGGAGAAAATATTTGAAGAAATAATAGCTGAAAATTTCCCTAACATGGGAAAGGAATCATTTACTCAAATTCAGGAAGCACAAGTACCATATAAAATAAACCCAAGGAGGAACACCCCAAGACATATTAATCAAACTGAGCAAAAGTAAAGACAGAAAATACTGAAAGCAGCTAGGGAAAAGCTTTACAACAAATGCTAAAGGAACTTCTCTAGGCAGACAAGAAAAGGCCACAACTAGAAATAAGAAAATTACAAATTGGAAGGCTCACCAGTAAAGGCAAACATATACTAAAGATAGGAAATCATCCACACACAAATATGCCACCAAAAGCAGCAGTCATAAGAGGGTACAAATGTAGGATCCGGGAAATGCATTTGCAATTAAGAAACCAGCAACTTAATCCTGTATATACATAGACTCCTATATTAAAACCTCATGGTAGGAGTTCCCATCGTGGCGCACTGGAAATGAACCCAACTAGGAACCATGAGGTTGTGGGTTTGATCCCTGGACTTGCTCAGTGGGTTAAGGATCTGGCGTTGCCATGAGCTGTGGTGTAGGTCACAGAAGCAGCTCAGATCTGGCATTGCTGTGGCTCTGGCGTAGGCTGGCAGCTGCAGCTCTGATTGGATCCGTAGCCTGGGAACCTCAATATGCTGCGGGTGCAGCCATAAAAGGACAAAAAGACAAAAACAAACAAAAAAAACTCTCATGGTAACCAAAAAATCACAATAGATGCATGCACAAATAAGAAAAAGCAATCCTAACACAACACTAAAGATAGTCATCAAACCACAAGAGAACAAAAGAAGGGAAGGAAAAAAAGACCAACAAAAACAGTTAACCAAATGGCAATAAGAACATACAAAACAATAATTACCTTAAATGTAAGCGGACTAAATACTCCAAGTGAAAGACAAGACTGGCTACAAAAACAGCCATATATAGACTGTATAAAGAAGATGTAGTACATTACACAATGTAATGTTATTCAGCCATAAAAAGAATAAAATAATGCCATTTGCAGCAACATGTATGGACCCAGTGATGATCATACTAAGTGAAGTTAGTGGAAAAAAAATCACGATATCACTTACATGTTAAATCTAGAAAAAAAGATACAAATATACTTATTGCAGAACAGAAACAGGCTCACAGACTTTGAAAACAAACATGGTTAACAAAGGGGGCAGGTGGGGTGGGGCAGACTTGGGGTATGAGACTGCCATAGGCCCACTGAAGTATATAGAATGACTGGCCAACAGGAACCTGCTATACAGCATAGGAAACTCTACCCAATATTCTGTGATCATCTATTCGGAAAAAGAATGGATGTGTGTATATATGTAACAATCACTTTTTTGTACAGCAGAACTTATCACATTGTAAATCAACTATATTTCAATAAACTTTTATAAATGAGAGAAAAAGAAAAGGCTGTCTTGGAGTTCCTGTTGTGGCTCAGTGGTTAACGAATCCAACTAGGAACCATGAGGTTGCAGGTTTGATCCCTGGCCTTGCTCAGTGGGTTGAGGATCTGGCGTTGCCATGAGCTGTGGTGTAGGTTGCAGACGCAGCTTGGATCCCGTGTGGCTGTGGCTGTGGCGAAGGCCGGCAGCTACAGCTCCTGTTAGACCCCTAGCCTGGGAACCTCCATATGCCGCGGGTGCAACCCTAGATAAGGCAAAAAGACAAAAAAAAAAAAAGAAAGAAAGAAAAGGCTGTCTTTTCTCCATTGTGTATTCTTGTCTCCTTTGTCATAGAGTAATTGACCATAGGTGCATGGATTTATTTCTGTGCTTTCTATGCTATAATCTGTATTTCTGTTTTTGTGCCAATACCATACTGTTTTAATGACTATAGCTTTGTAGTTTAGTCTGAAGTTAGGGAGCCTGATTCCCCCACTCAGGATTTTCTTTCTCCAGATTGTTTTGACCGTTCAGGGTCTTTTGTGTTTCCATGCAAATTTTTAGATTTCTTGTTCTAGTTCTGTGAAAAATGCCATTGGTACTTGAAAGGGATTGCATTGAATCAATTGTCTTGGGTAGTATAGTCATTTTGGTAATATTGATTCTTTCAATTCAAGAATATGGTATATCTTTCCATCTGTGATTTCCTTCAGCATCATAGTTTTTGTCTGTCTTTTTAGGGCTGCATCCATGGCATATGGAAGTTTCCAGGCTAGGGGTCGAGTTGGAGCTGTAGCTGCCAGCCTGCACCATATGCACAGCAATATAGGATCTAAGCTGCATCTGTGACCTGCACCACAGCTCACAGCAATGCTGTGTCCTTAACCCACTGAGTAAGGCCAGGGATCAAACCTGCATCCTCATGGATACTAGTCGTGTTCATTACCACTGAGCCACGATGAGAACTCCCCATTAGCATTATAGATTTTAGAGTACAGGTCTTTTGCCTCCTTAGGTAGGTTTACTCTTAGATATTTTGTTATTTTTGATGTGATAGTAAATGGAATTATTTAATTCTTTCTGATCTTTCATTATTAGGGTATAGGAATGAAAGAGATTTCTATGTCTTACTTTTGTATCTTTCAACTTTACTGAATTCATTGATGAGCTCCAGTAGTTTTCTGGTAGCATTTTTAGGATTTTCTATGTAGAGTCTATGTCGTCTGCAAACAGTGACGGTTTTACTACTTTTCCAATTTGGAGTCCTTTTCTTTCTCTTTGATTGCTGTGGTTAGGACTTTGAGAACTATGTTGAATGAAAGTGGCAAGAGGGGACATCTTGTCTGATTCCTGATCTTAGAGGCAACTCTTTCTGTTTTTCACAATTAAGAATGATGTTAGGAGTTCCCATCGTGGCACAGTGGTTAACGAATCTGACTAGGAACCGTGAGGTTGCAGGTTCAATCCCTGGCCTTGCTCAGTGGGTTAACAATCTGGCGTTCCCATGAGCTGTAGTGTAGGTCACAGCCGCGGCTCAGATCCAGCGTTGCTGTGGCTGTGGTGTAAGCCAGCCTGGGAATCTTCATGTGCCATGGGTGAGGCCCTAAAAAGCAAGAAAAAAAAAGAAAAGGGATGATGTTAGCTGTGGGTTTGTCTTATATGGCCTTTATTACATTGAGAGAGGCTACTTTTATGCCCACTTTCTGGAGAGTTTTTATCAGAAATCGGTGTTGAATTTTGTCAAAAGCATTTTCTGCATCTACTGAGGTGATCCTATGGTTTTTATTCTTCATTTTGTTGTTGTATCACACTGATTGACTTGCAAATGTTGACGAATCCTTGCATCTCTGAGATAAATTCACTCAATCATGATGTATGGTCCTGTTAATAAACTGCTGGATTTGATTTGCTGGTATTTTGTTGAGGAGTTTTGCAACTATGTTCATCAGTGATAGGGCCTGTAATTTTTTTTTTTGTGTGTGGTATCTTTTGTTTCGGTATCAGGGTGATAGTAGCCTCATAGAATGAGCTTAGGAGTGTCCCTTTGTCTGCAATTCCCCCCCCCCTTTTTTTTTTAGTGCCACACCTGCGATATATAGAAGTTCCCAGTCTGGGGATCAAATTGGAACTGCAGCTGCTGGCCTATGCCACAGCCACAGCAATGAGGGATCCGAGATACATCTGCGAGCTATACCACGGCTTGTGGCAATGCCGGATCCTTATTAACCCACTGAGCAAGGCCAGGGATCAAACCTGCATCCTCATGGATACTAGTCAGATTCTTAAATCGCTGAGCCACAACGGGAACTCCATCTGTGCAATTTTTTGACAGAGTTTCAAAAGAATAGGTGTTATTAACTCTTCCTTCAGTGTTTCATAGTATTCACATGCGAAGATGTCTGGTCCTGGACTTTTGTTTTTTGGAAGTTTTTAAATTACAGTTTCTGGGTTCTCTTTTCTTCTCCACTGGTCAATTTGTCTATCTCTTATAAGTTCAGTATTATCTTAATAACTATATCCTTAATGATACCTCTTGATATGTGGTAGGACAAGGTTTTATGCTTCCTTTTTTTTTTTCCCTTTTTGTGATTTTAGGGCTGCACCCGTGGCATGTGGAGGTTCCCAAGCTAGGGGTCTTAACAGGAGCTGTAGCCACTGGCCTACGCTGCAGCCACAGCAACGCAGGATCCGAGCCGTGTCTGCGACCTGCACCACAGCTCACGGCAACGCCGGATCGTTAACCCACTGAGCACGGCCAGGATCGAACCCACAACCTCATGGTTCCTAGTCAGATTCGTTAACCACTGAGCCACGACGGGAACTCCTATGCTTCCTTCTTTAGAAGTAACTATCTTTGATAGTGTGCACAAATTTAATTGGAGTTAAAGAGGTTATTTGGAGTTTTATGGAATCTATAGAGTCTGGGGAGGACTGACAACTTCTTCGTTCATATGATAGATTCTTCATTTACTTAGGTGTTTTATGTATATTCCTATAAGTTTTTATAGCATTTTACATGAAATTTCTTAAATATTTTGTTAGACTTATTCCTAGATACCTTATTTTTTATTGTAAATAACTCTTTTTTTTTGTATTTTTAGGGCCACACCCACAGCACATGGAAGTTCCCAGGCTGGAGGTCGAATCAGAGCTGCAGCTGTTGACCTACAGCACAGCCACAGCAATGTGGGATCCAAGCCGTGTCTGTGACCTATACCACAGCTCATAATGCCGGATCCTAACCCACTGAGTGAGGCTAGGGATCGAACCTGCATCCTTATGGATACTAGTCGGGTTTGCTACTGCTGAGCCTCAATAGGAACTCCCTGACACCCTTTCAAAGTGAAAATCTGTGGCTGTTTTTGCTGGTATATAGAAATACAAATAACTTTTGCCTGTTGATCCTATATCTATCTAGCAACCTTGATAAATTTTCCTATTTCTTATAATTGTGGTAGATTCTTTGTGTTTTCTTCATAGACATATAATTTATAAATAGTGGCAATTTGGTTTCTTCCTCTCCAATGCTTATACTCCTTCGTTGTTTTTCTTGGTGCTGTGCAATGGCTAGAGTTCCAGCACAAAGTTAACCGGAATGGTAATAGCTTATATCCTTTTCTGAATGCTTATTTTTACAGAAAATTCTTTTAAATTTTTATAGCAGAGTATTATATTTGCTGGAGATGTTTCTGCAGATACCCTTTATTAGATAGATTCAAGATATTCTTTTCCCTTTAGGCTATGAGTTTTTCGTTTTTGTTTTTTTGTCTTTTTGCCTTCATCTAGAGCCGCACCCGCGGCATATGGAGGTTCCCAGGCTAGGGGTCTAACAGAAGCTGTAGCCGCCGGCCTTCAACACAGCCACAGCAACGCGGGATCCGAGCCGCATCTGCAAGCTACACCACAGCTCATGGCAACGCCAGATCCTTAACCCACTGAGCAAGGCCAGGGATCAAACCCACAACCTCATGGTTCTTAGTCAGATTCGTTAACCACTGAGCCACGAAGGGAACTCCTGTTTGTTTTTATTATAAATGCCTTGTAAGTTTTTTTGAATGCTTTTTTTTTAATCTCTTTTGAAATGACCTTATGGTTCCTGTCTTTTAATCTGTTTATATGGTAAATTACATTAATAAATTCTTTAATGGCACAACAATTTTCCATCCTTGGAATAAGCCCATTTGATCATTACTCTCATATGTATATAAAATACATAGTTACTAATATTTGCTTAAGATTTTTGCATCTATGATCAAGAATGAAGTTGGACAGTAACTTTTTTCTTGTCTGGTTTTTATATTATGTTACACAAGCTTCATACAATTAGTTATGGTATGTTCCTCCTTTAATAAAAATTCTTTGAAAGATTTTAAGACATCCACTCCTCACATCTTGGTAAACCTGCCTGGACCTGGTGTTTTCCACTTACCCTTATTCTTATTTTAATGTATTTGGATTCCATTTCTAACATCATATTTTATGAATTTTGTACTACTTTTTCTATATTCTTTATTTTATTTTACTTTATTTTGTTTCATTTTATTTTATTTTTAGGGCTGCACATGTGGCAAATGGAAGTTCCCAGGCTAAGAGTCCAATTGGAGCTGCAGCTTCCAGCCTACACCACAGCTCACAGCAACACCGGATCCTTAACCCACCGAGTGAGGCCAGGTTGGAACTGCTTCCTCATGGTTACTTGTCAGATTCATTACCACTGAGCCACAGCAGGAACTCCTTCATATTCTTTTTAAAATCTTTTCTACTTTTTTTGGATTAAGTTTTATTTTTCTCTTAATCTATTTTTCTATTAATTTAGAGCTTATACCTTTGCTTTTTGTGTATTTATTGGACATCCTAGAATTTTTAATATACATTTGTTATATGTAATTTAGCAAAGTATGTAACTAATAATATGTATAGTTTAATGTCTTAAGATAGTCAGTTTGAGAGTTCCCTGGTGGCCTAGTAGTTAAGGATTTGGTATTGTCACTGCTGTGGCTCAGTTTGATCTGTGGCCCAGGAATTTCCACATGCCACAGACAAGGCCAAAAAAATGTGTTTTACCTTCCTGAACCAAGTACAGGCCTTCAAATTCCTCATTTCTATTACCCCCTTCCTACTTACATGCCTCTTTTTTTCCTGGCTTTTTGATTCTTATTTCTTCATCCTATAATTAAGAAATTATTATTGTTATTTGACACAGTCAGTGATTGTTTAGATTTACCCATGTATTCATCATTTTCTCTGCTGACTTGGATCTCTCACCTTCTTTCTGGGATCAGTTTTTCTTCATCCTGAAGAAAATCAGTTTTCTCCGTCCTATAGTGTTTCTGTAGTGAGTGGATAGTAAACTCTCATTTTGTAGTTTGTCAGAAAATGCTTTTTATTTTATCCTGCTTCTTGAAAGATAGTTTTTGCTGAGTATAGAAATGTGGGCTGTCAATTATTTTCTCTCTGAATTTGAAGATACGGTATTGCACTGCTTTCTGGAATCTGTGTTGCCTTAGATAAGTATGCCCAGAGTCTCTTGTTCCTCTGAAAAATCTGTATTTTTCTCTGACTGCTTTTAAGATTTTCTTTTTGTCTGCATCTGGCCACAGTGTGTCTTGGTATAAATGCCTTTTTATGTCCTGGCTTGAATTCGAGGCATATTTCCATGATGAAAAAGGAGATGTTTGCTGTTCCCTGGTTGCTTAGCAGGTTAAGGATCCCGTGTTGTCACTGCAGTGATTTGGGTCGCTGCTGTAATGTGGGTTTCATCCATGGCCTGGGGGCTTCTGCATGCTATGGGCGTGCCCCCACCCTACCCCCCAAAGAAGGAGACCACTACCAAAAACTCACATTTACCCTTGCCTGCCCTTGCCCCCTCCACCACCACCTTCTTTGAATACAATTATGAGAATTGGAACTATAGAATTATTTTGCAGTCCATCTTGAGCTTACAAATACAAGAATGTAGAAACAGAATCCATATCCTTGATAACCTCATGGGGCACTGAATCACCGACCTCTAGGCTTCATAACGGAGGAAAATAATTGCCTCGTTTAATGTGTACTCTTTAGTCATGTATTCTTTTGCATCCAAAATTAATCTTAAAACATGATCCCTTATTTCTCCTGTTGTGTGCAACAAACAGTAGATCAGAGTACGTGCTCAGTAATATTTTTCAAATGACTATCATTTTGTATCGAGTGCAGAGAAATCCGGTTTCGAAAATTTCTGAAAATACTGATAAATTTGATTACATTTAAGAATTTTTTAAAATCAAAAACCTATAGCTGACCTACAGATTAATTCAAAAAGACAAACTAACATCAGATACCTACCAGGTATCAGGTAGTATTCCTTCCACTATACCATAGCTTGTCAGACTTAGCTGGAATTTTAGGAACCAGAGGTGCAGTCTAAAACATGTGAAATACGGGACTCTTGTGCCGTTAGGGTTGGTCTGTACTCCCTGAGACAAATCATTGATTCTTGGAGAGGAGAAAGCAAACATGAAAATCAAAATTAATCAAAAAACAAACAAACCCCAAACAATATGATGACCAAAGAGTTCCCTGGTGGTCTAGAGTTTAGGATTCGATGCTTTGACCACTGTGGCCCAGGTTCAGTCCCTAGCCTGGGAACTGAGATCCCATATGAAGCTGCTTATGCCACAGCCGAAAAAAAAAAAAAAAAGAGATTCATAGGAAGGGAGCTGCAAGTGTATTTGGGAAGGAGGAGGAAGGAGAGCGGAGACAGAATGAGAGAAATCAAAATAGCTAGTCCCCTTTACTCCGTCCCCCAGTCAGCTCCGCTGTCTATTAAAAGGTAGGCATGGGGAGTTCCCTTCATGGAGCAGCGGAAACGAATCCGACTAGGAACCATGAGGTTGCTGGTAGGATCCCTGGCCTTGCTCAGTGGGTTGAGGATGCAGCGTTGCCGTGAGCTGTGGTGTAGGTCGCAGACACGGCTCGGTTCTGGCGTGGCTGTGGCTGTGGGCGGCGGCTACAGCTCAGATTAGACCTCTAGCCTGGGAGCCTCCATATGCCGCCAATGAGGCCCTAAAATGACAAAAAGCCAAACAAGAAAAGGTGGGAGTATCTTTTAAGAAGGACTAGCCTGCAGGTGAGCTGGGAGCAGAGATGCCATTAATGGACCTGTTCGTGCATTGCTCACTGCTCCCTGGGAGCACCGGCTCCGTGGTTCCTGTGTGGGTGCGGGGACAGAAGGGCACGTGTGCTGCTGAGGGCACGTGGTGCCAGCGCTCCGGGGAAGCTCTGAAAGCCGGTGTTAACCTCCTTTCCCCATCACATATGGAACTTAGCTGGGCTACTGCGAAAACCTGGTTTCTCTAGTTGCACGCTGCTGGGTTTTCCCCTAGTCCAGTGTAGGGATTCCCAGTTTAGGTTCTGCCTAGAAACAGAAGTTCCCATGGCCAGGGCAGTCAGTGGAGACTCAGGCGAGCTTTTCTAATGAAGATGAGATACAGGACCGCACGGTCTGGCTTGGGGTTTGAGAGCTGGTTCTTCAGCTGACAAAATTCCCTCTCCTCCCCACAACAGATGCGTGAGAACCTGGATCCTCCAGGTCCGTCCACCCTGTGATCCCCGACTGACAAGGCCCAGCCTCCCTCACAGGTCAGAATGTCACACACATTTTTAAACAATTAAAATAGGAGAAACAGGAGCCCAGCTGAACTTTCCCCAAGCGGCCATTCTGTCCTGGCGAGGGCTGCACCTTGACCCGCCGGGGAGGAGCAGGGCTGCCAGCGGGGAGCTGGGATTTCCTTCTATTTCCACTCTGTCCCAGGCATTAAAATGGGGGATCTCCGCAGAGTTAAAGGTTATTTTGCACAGGAAGCACATTCAGTATTAGTACAACAAATGTTTTCCTTTCTCCAGCCATGGAAGAACTCCACTCGGAGGGAGTCGTGATAAATCAGAGCATCAGCCCTTTCCGCTTGGAGACCAATAAGTCTTGCACTTCAGAATTGCTGACCTAAAAAGGATACTTGAGAAGGAGCAAGTCTTTCTTTTTTTCTTGCAAAGAAAGCAACACCAGAAGCAGTCTAACTTCCTCGTTCGCTTAGGTGCATGCAAAAAAGAAAAATGAGTCACTCCGAGTTTCTAACTTTAGTTGATAGAAACAAAGCACTGAATCATATAACCTGTCAGGGAAGACCTAGATATAGTTTTATCTAGACAATGTCCATGTTGAAAGAGTCTGAAATTCTATTTTTGTGGTCAAGTTATGGGATTGGAGCTGCCACTGTCTACTCACTGATAATTTTGCAGATCAGGATGTGACTATAAAAAACATCCCAATAGAGATACACCGGGCCCTCTCAGCCCTTCTGCCTTCAAGGAGCCAGCCACACTCAGGCCGAAGCTGCTCCGAATCCAGACCTGAAAAGGGACTATGAAATTAACTTTAGGGAAAGCGTTGTAGACTCAGTCCAAATATTATTGTTAATCATGCAGTGGTTGAAATCGTTTTTTAAAAAAATCACTCAGTCAATTAGAAACTAGAAACCTATGTACAAAACATAATGAAGAGACCGGTCCAAGCTCAGGCCTCTGCGGGCTGGAACAACCCTTTGGAAGCTTGATGTAACAGAACTAGGCTACCCCCAAGCCATTAGTCCTACTTCCTCCCTTTTAAAAGCACTAGTCCCCTACTCTGTCTTAAGTCCTTCTAGAACTTACTTTTGTTATCTCTCATACACACAAACTACTTTTCTAGCCGTTGTGATAGGTATGGAATTATGAATCGACAATCAACGACCACCAGCAATCATTGCTAACACTACTGTGAAGTAATTTTTAAGACAATAACGACAGCTCTCCCTCGTGTCACTGTTCTGCCACAATGCCTCCCGTTAATGTAAACTAAGCAAAACAAAGTAATTTGCTGATTCAAGGCATTCCAAAACCATGATTTGGGTGTTATCTGATGTTTGGAATATTTTCATTACTGCTCTCCCAACCATGAGAGAGGTGTTTTTGTTTGTTTTTTGTTAAGATTTCCTGAAGTCATTGGCTACTTATCACATGCTGCAATGAAGTTCAGCCCCACCTAGAGTGTTTGAGGAATGATTGGATCAACAAAGACCCCCTTCGGCATGAACATTCTGTCATGTCTGCATTTTGCAGGGTTACTCTGCTTCTGGAACTTCGTCCTTCTTTTACCCTTCCTGGCATGAGCCTGAAGCCTGTCCACTGAGGAGCGTTCTAAGAACTTCCAGATCATTCCATGGAACCACAGCAGAAAGGACCGAGGTGAAAAGAGGTAATGTGCCATGTTTTAGATTCCTCGTTACTGGTTTAAGTCTTGGACATGTACCCTTCCTCATTATAACAACAGTTATCATGTAAATACCAGGCCCCGTGCATTTGACCCTGTGTTCAAACCTTTCAGGTTAAATACTATTAACATTTGTCATTTTACAAATGGGCAGATTAAAGCTTGGAAACCCTCAGTGACTGGCCCAGATCATACAAATCAGTGAATCAGGTTCTAAAGCTCAGGTGCTCAACTATTTTGCTTTACTTCCTGGGTAAAAAAATTCAGCATCGATGCGATGAAAAGCCAGAAATCACAATCCAGCCACGTGCAAAACATTTGTTGAAAGCTTTGATTAAAAATAGCCAACATGATGGGTGAGCTGTCCCGGTCCGGGCTGAGGGGGCCGCACATGGAACTTAGGGCTTCAGGGGGACAGGGTTGCAGACAGGAACAGAGAGATGAGGGAAAGCTACTGGGAGGACAGGTGTTGAGGGCCGGGGCAGCGCGGCTGCCGCTGGCACGTGGCCCGGCAGGAGGGGGCCCATGCGGCGTGGAGGCCGTGGAGCCGGAATTGCTGAGGAACGCAGGGCACCGCCGCTGCTTCCCTTGAGAACTGGCGAGGGTTCTTATTCTTCGGGGAAAGCAGAACTGTTGGAGTGCTTGTGTCCATGGTTCAAGGGGGACTTTCAGGCTCGGGCCAGAGTCTTTCAGTCTGTACTCCAGGCAAGTGTCGCAGTCTTCGTACTGCCAGGAAGCTCCGTAGCCACCGACGGGGCCAGAAGTGGCATGATAAACAGTACAAGAAAGCCCATTTGGGCACAGCCCTGAAGGCCAACCCTTTTGCAGGTGCTTCTCATGCCAAGGGAATTGTGCTTGAAAAAGTAGGGGTTGAAGCCAAACAGCCAAATTCTGCCATCAGGAAGTATGTCAGGGTTCAGCTAATGAAGAACGGCAAAAAAATTGCAGCCTTTGTACCCAGTGATGGTTGTTTGAACTTCATTGAGGACAATGATGAAGTCCTGGTTGCTGGATTTGGTCACAAAGGTCATGCTGTTGGTGACATTCCTGGAGTCCGCTTTAAGGTTGTCAGAGTAGCCAGTGTCTCTCTTTTGGCCTTCCACAACGGCAGGAAGGAGAGACCAAGATCATAATAAGTTTTGATGGTAAAAGCAGGATAGTAATAAATTTTCACATGCCAAAAAAAATAGCCGCCGTAGTTTGAGGCCGTTTGGAGGGGACACATACAATATAAATGAAAAGAACTGTTGTTTCTCTTGAATAATATATTTGGAGCACGTGATAGGGCTCCTGAGAGATCTGCAGACTGGAAACGACTAGATATTGCACAAGGTTGCTGGGGCTGATTACACCGGCCCCGCGAAAGGACCATCATCGTACAAGCCCGTCTCTTCCAGGCCACCACCAATTGAACTGAAGGTGTTATTTCCATCCTATCCTCTTCTGACATGTCGGCCCCCAACCGACTTAACTAGTATCACTAGCTTGAAGAAAACCCAAATCAGTAGGTACTTAGGGAAGAAGGGCTTTCATGCTCTAAAATCGCATTCCTTCCCTTCTTTATTGAAGGCAGTGTTAAACCCATACAGCGTGAGAGCAGCACTGAACTCACTGAACAGCTGCACTGAAGCAGTTGCATCTGAGATGGACACAGAAGCCCAGGCAGCTAGTTCCTGTGCAGGGATGCACTGGTTATATACACAAAATAAAGGAAAGCCCCAAATACTGTCTCTTTCATCCATAATTTTAAATAAGATTGAAAGACATGCCCCCAAATGCCATTGGCTTGATTCATGTCCTGTCTTCAATCAAATCTCAACATTCCATTCCAAACACGAAATCTATGTTTTTAATGTAAGTAAGTAAACTTTCCAGCTCTGTCTACGAGGGGGTGGGGAGCCTTTATCTTGGTGGGGGTTGGGCGATGAAGCGAGTCTAGCCTCCTTCAAGTAGCCTCCGAATCCCTTAAAGTGAAAGTACATGTTATTTGTCTTTAGCAAATAAAACAAACAACACAGTCTTTGATCTTTAGGAAGCTCTTTCTTGTTAAAGTAACATTCTGTCTGACTTTTATGTTCCAGCATTGTATATTTAATTATTTTTAAAAGTTTTGTTTTAAATGATTACACTTTTTCATAACTTAAGATAAACACAGGCAGGCTTTGTTAAAGATTAAAAATAAATCTCACGAAACTGCAAAATGTGGCAAAGATAATACCACATGGGGTCGGTATGTTCCAAAACAGGATTCTCAGGGGACCCCCTCTAAACACACTGCTTCATTAGAATTCTTGTTCTGAAAAGTTTCAGGAAGCCCCTGACTCTAACCCACCCTTTCCTGAAACTGGTGAAAGTAGGGGAAAAAAATTTCCACTTAAGTGAAAAAAAGAAGAATCTCAATACATCAGGGAGGCATGTTGTGTCTTTTTTTAGATTGTTACTTGGTGCAAAAATACCCTGCTGCTAACCTTATCATATGCTTCAAACAGGGAACACACACTGGGATAACAATTACCAAAACAGGTGTGTTTACATCACTCAGTAGATGTGTTATCAAAGGACTGCTTTTAATTCAACTTGAGAGTAATTCCTAGAGCTTAGTGCATTGAAAACAGCATCTCACTGCAACCTGTTCGAACGTGACCATAACCATTTATAAATAAGGGAACTTTTGGAGATAGCAAAATAGAGATAGAAACAGATATTTCCTTGGCGACTTAGTTTTCAGCCTTTTCAGAAGTATCTTTGAACGTTCACTTGTTCTTCCACTTTATTCTTCCTATTGCTTTTCCTTTATTCTTGCTAATACATTTTCTCTTTCTGCGGTTGGGAGAGAGGTCGCCACTCAGGGATCTGGGCCTGGGCTGTCTGAAACGCTAGTGCAGTTCTTGAAGCGGGCGGTAGGTGGCGGTGAAAAGCCGTGCCTCTCAGCCAGCCGTCGTTTCTGGAAGTCCCAAATCAGAAGTGTGAAAAAAGTCTGATGTAATAGGACGAGGGAGAGAGATGGGAACCAGAAAATGTGGGTGCTGCGCCTCCGCCTCCGGGAGACACCCACGTTTACGACTAGGCTCCATCTTCCTTACTTTCAGATGGGAAATGATGCTACTCCAAGTGAAGAAATTAAATGTTTAGACCCAATGAATGGTTACAGAGGGCTCTGCTTACTTAGTGCTCATGATTTTGCACATTCTAACATGCCAGTGCCATTTGCTAAAACTAAACGAAGATCTACACATGAATTCAATAGAATATTAAAAAGTGTGGTCTTTTTTTTTTAAGTTTAGAATTACAGAAGTCTTTTACAGATCTTTCATAGCGTCAGATTCCTGGAAGGAAATCTTTTCCATAAGGAAGAGTGAAACAGAAAGGCTTTCTAGAGGTTCTCTGAGAGAACAGTTAGGGAACGGACTGTCCGAAGATGTCAGGCGGGGCTGTAGCTGTGGTACTTAGCCCGGAGTGGAATGTGGTCGGCCATCAGAAAGGAATGCGATTTGTGTTCACTGGAATGAAGTGGGCTTTATGAGTTATTCTTTCCCAGGACCAAAAATTGACAATCAGTTGGCCTCAGTGAAAGTGTTGCTCTTTGGACAGGGTTGTGGGAATGAGGAGAAAAAGACTTAGAAAGCTCCCAGTCCGAGCATATTGTTGCCCTGGCATTGGGCCCACTGCAGGCTGTGTGAAATAGAGCTAAGAGCAAATTAAGTGAGGGTTAAATCTTCCTAAAACCTGGAATTACATCATCCTGGAAGTAGAGAGCCTGTGTTCTGACCACTCTCCAAAAGGAAATATCCTTAGTAGAACGTCTTTGAAAGATGACCTTCCAAACGTTCCGGGGAACACTCTGGAGAAGGAGCTCCAGCAGCCTTTCAGAACGCCCACCCCATTCCTGGACCCTTGATGTCAGCATTTCTTACACCTGGACCATGGAGACATACTCTTAGAGGCCTCAGAGTTCTAAAAAAGATGTACACATTTTTGTCTTTTCATGTGGAGCACCGTCTAAAAAGAATTAATATGTAAGCATGCTACGGTGACCACGTTTCTTTGTTAATTAGTAAACTTTATGTTGAGGAGCAGTTTTAGGTTTACAGAGAAATCGAGTGAAAAGTGTAGACTCACCTTCTAGCCTTGACGCTTCCGCCTCCGGTTTCCCGTGATTAGCAGGTTACATTACTGCAGCCCGTTTGTTACAGCTGAGGAGCCCGTAGTAACACATTAATAGTCATTAAAATCCGTACTTGGCGCTAGGGTTCATTCTTTGTGTTATACATCCTAGGGGTTTCGACAAATGCAGTGACTGCTTTTTGTCCGAGGGCCACCAGAAATATTTTCAGTCTTACCTCGCTTGTGTGTTTTGAGACTGGTTCCGCTTTAATTGTTCAGGATGGATAAGAAAAGAACAGAGTTGGACTTATCGGGCAACACACGATGTCGGTTTCAGTGATGGAAACTCACATGCCTCATACGTGGAGGTTTGTCTGTGGTTCGGAAGAAGAAACGGGTTTGGTTGGAGTTACCACATGCAGTGGTCCACCCTCGCCAAGGCAGAAGCCGTCATCGTGCCATGTTCACATCCTGAAAGGTAATTTTTGTTTCAGCAAATATCGTTTCTCACCTGAAATTAAGGCCCTTTCAGTATTGTTGACATTGTAGTTTGCATTTGACTCTGCCTTTGTAAGTATAGTTTAATTTGTAAATTTGCATCGCTGTCAGTGTAGGGACTTTATACCTAGTTGTATGCCCATAATTAAGAAATGCTGTAGAGAAAACATTTGTAAGTGACATGACTGATAGGAGCTGAATATCCAAAATATTTAGCAGCTCGTATAACTTAATATCAAAAAAAAAGTGGGCAGAAGACCTTGATAGATGGTTTTCTAGAGAAGACATGCAGAAGGCCAACAGTCACATGAAAAAATGGTCAATGTAATTATCATGAGAGAACTGTGAGTCAGAATCTCAATGAGATAGCACCTCACAGCTGTCGGGATGGCTGTCAGCAAAAAGACCACAACTAGCAAGTGTTGGCAAGGATGTGGAGAAAAGGAACACTAGTACATTGCTGGTGGAAGTGTAAATTGGTGCAGCCACTCTGGAAAATAATATGGGGGTTCCTCAAAAAACTAAAAGTAGAACTACCCTATGATTCAGCAATTCCTCTCCTGAGTATATGTCCAAAGAAACTGAAAGCACTAATTTAAAAAGATGTTTGCACCCCAGTGTTCGTAGCAGCGTTATTTATAGTAGCCAAGATGCGGAAGCAACCTAAGTGCCCATCCGTAGATGAATGAAGAAGATGTGGCTTGTATGTATATATTCTAGTGTGTGTGTGTGTGTGTGTGTGTGTGTATGTGTGTGTGAGAGAGAGAGAGAGAGTCATAAAAAGAATATGATTCTGCCATTTGGAGCAATGTCACTGGACCTAGAGAATATTTTGCTTAGTGAAATAAGACAGACAGAGAAAGAAATACTGTATGATATCAATTCTATGTGGAATCTAAAACGTGAACTAATGTATATAACAAAACAGAAACAGACTCACAGATGCAGAGAACAAACTAGTGGTTTCCAGTGGGGAAAGGGGACGGGCAAGACAGAGGTGTGGGCTTATGAGATTAAGAAACACACACTGCTGTGTTTAAAAATGGATAGGCAGCAAGGATATATTGTTCAGCACAGGGGACTATAGCCATTGTTTTGTAATAATGGCTTTTTTTTTTTTTTTTTTTTGCTTTTTAGGGCCACACCTGCAGCATATGGAGGTTCCCAGGCTAGGGGTCAAATCGGAGCTGTAACCACTGGCCTGCACCATAGCCATAGCAGTTTGGGATCCGAGCCGCATCTGTGACCTGTACCACAGCTTACGGCAATGCCGGATCCTTAACCCACTGACCAAGGCCAGGGATCGAACCTGCAACCTCATGGTTCCTAGTCGGATTCTTTTCCTCCGTGCCACCACGGGAACTCCTGTAAAGACTTTAAATGGGGTATAATCTATAAAAATACTGAATTACTCTGTTTTACACCTGAAACTAATGTAATATTGTAAATCAACTATAGTTTGATTTTTTTTTTAAATGTTAAAAATATCTGTGAACCCTAGGGTTTTTCTAGAACATTGTTCTCTATGACAGGGTCTGTACACGACTCAGGTTTGAGAAAGCGTGAGATAGTTTTCCCCCATATGGAACACAACACTGCCTGCCTGTGATTCACACACACTTACCCTGGTTTAGCCTCTGAAATCGAATCTCTTTCTACACGACAGCTGTCCAAGTATTTAAATGTAACAATCGCCCCATTGAAAGCTTTTCTCTTTTACATTTTAAGAGGCAGAAACCGATTAATATAGACTGAACATACATCTAAGCCCTGGAGAGCAGGTTGTAACTATTCCTCTGTCCTTCAGCTGCTTGTATGGAAGCTGAGGTTAAGATTGGCTTTTCTCAGCCCCCAGCCCCTTCACTGGTGAAGACAAGGCCATCCTGGCCTGGTTTGTTCTTATTGAATTCATGAGGACTCTTAGGACTTTTTCTTGGCCTTCTCTTCCGAATGCTCTCAACCACATCCAGGGTGAGTTAAGCTGAAGGGTTTTGTTTCTGTAATACAGCCTTCTCCTTTTGAACACAGCGACCATGTTTTCCTGCCATCGGTGTTGTGGCTGCTGTCCTTCTGTGTGGTTTCTCGAGGGACTGAGGACGGTTCTTCAGGCAAGGACCTCACGTCACTTTTTCCCAGGACTCTTGTTTTGTTGCCTGGACCTCGAATGAAGAGTGAGCGGTGCTTGCTGGAGCCTGACCTCACTGACAACGGACGGGAATTACTGCCCAGGGTCTGTGATGCTCCAGCCAAAGTTGAGGGTTAGGGTCAGGGCCGGGGGACCAAAAGGCCTTGTGGAGCTGGGAGAGGGTCAGCAGGTTGCTAAGACAGAATATAAGGGCTCTGTGACAAGAGCCCACCCTTCTCCCACGAAAGATTATGTGTGTCTGAGGCCTACACGTGTGAGTCAAGAGAAAAACCAAAGCAAAAGTAGAAGTCATGACCTAAAGAAGGTTGAGAGTGGGTTGGGGTGATGTTTGAGGAAGGGTTTCTTCAAACAGGGCGTTGAGGAAAGGGTGCCAGTAATATGGGTGCCCTATCTGTGTGTGTGTGGGGGGAGGGTGAGATGGGAGGATGAGATTGGGGTGGTGTACGTGTATGTGTGGGCGTGGGTGAGACAGACATTGGAACTGGGGGCAAGGCAATTTTGCAAGTGATCTAATCTACACAACTTTAAAAGGGTGGGGAAAAAGGCAAATTAAGCATTTCTATCTGCTACCTTTCAGTAATGTGATTATGACTAATGTTTATAATTAACTGTGAGGCCCTTAAGAGAAAGTACAGGAATTCCCGTCGTGGCGCAGCGGAAGTGAATCTGACTAGGAACCATGAGGTTGCGGGTTCAATCCCTGGCCTTGCTCAGTGGGTTAAGGATCCGGCGTTGCCGTGAGCTGTGGTGAAGGTTGCAGACGCGGCTGGGATCCCGCGTTGCTGTGGCTGTGGCAAAGGCCGGCAGCTACAGCTCCTGTTAGACCCCTAGCTTGGGAACCTCCATATGCCACGGGTGCAGCCCTAAAAGGACAAAAGACAAAAATAAAATAAAGCAAAGTTTTACTTTAACTGGGCCTTTCCTAACCTCAGAGAGAGCTGGGATGGGATTTCCCTGGTGGCCTAGTGGTTAAGGACTCAGTGTTGTCACTGACGTGGCACAGGTTTGATCCTCGGCCTGGGAACTTCCACATGCTCTGGGTGTACCAAAAATAAATTAAATAAATTAAATAAATAAATAAATAAAGCGGGCGCTGGGAAAGTGAGTATATAGCTACAGAGAAAATCACTGCAAGTGACTCAAACCAATTACGACTTTCCTCTGCGGTTATGTCAGGACTGATTTCCCAAAGGACAGGGACTCTCCACCTGCGTCAACAGAAAATCAGAGTAGTGTGAGCAAGGAGGGAGGGGGAGGGTGCCACTGGCTGCAGGAGAAGCTGCAGACTCTGCTGCACACCTTGATCTCCAGGTGAAGCACAGAGATGTGCGAGGCCGCCTCGAGATGGCACATCCCCCTGGTGGCCAGCCACAGCCAAATCTAGGTCTCTCGCTTCAGTGTTCCTTTCTGGTACCAAACAACCTGATAGCTTTGCGCTTCCTACATAGTATGGCCCAGACACAGAGGCCGATACCCCAAAGTTATAGATCTTCAACGTTCTGACAAGCCAAGAACAGTTGTCACATGAACACATACCGACAACTGAAGGGTCACTCTGAATAATTGTGCATCCGATTCAGAGCACACATTGCTGGGCTTCTTGGTCATGGTCGTCACGGTTGTCTTCATCTGCGGTGTGCTGCTTGGCTTTTTTGACTAGAGAACTTGCATAAGAACACTGATTTCCATCGCGTGGCATACAGCACCAGCTTTTCGAGCTTGGACAAAAGTGTGAGCTCTTTGTTGCCGACTCACTCGTTCCATTTTGAAGCGATGTGAATTTCCGATGTGAGAGGGTTAGATTAGGGTTCCATTATGAAATGTTATACAGAAATTAAGCTCGCCAGGCTAAAGCCTGTGTAGCAACAAGGAAGTGTAGGCAGGTGTCGTAATTCCTGTTAAGTGAACAAAGCAATGAGCAGACATTCTGGGTCCGCCCATGTCACTTAGGGCTCTTTCCAGCCAAGTTCCAGCTGCCAGACTGAGCATCTCAGACCTGGTGGGGGCTCTTTCCTGAGCACCCCAGTTGTGGAACCCACACACGAGCCACCTTCTTCAGCCCCAGCAGTCCTCAAACAGTGGCGGTTGGGAGTCCACGTCTAAGGACCCCAGTTCTCCAGTGCCCCCTTGAGCTGCATGTTTCATACCACGTCCCCAGATTTCCTCAGGAATTAAGCTTCCCTCATGTAATAAACGTGCTCTGTTGGCAGCTCCCCCTTCTGCATATTGATTCCCCACAACCGCAGTAGTGTTGCCTGCTCTTCCCAAAGAATCCGTCTCTGCGTGGGTACCTTGTCTCAGAGCCTGATTCTGGGAGTGTCCGCTACGACATGGTTAGGTATGGGGCATTGTAGACACGTCCCCGTTTGCTCATCTAGACAATGCATATACACACAGGCCAGGACGAAAAGGAAAAACACAACCACGGCAGGAGTTGTAGTCAGGGTGTTGAGAGTAGGTTAGATTTTTTTTTTTCCCTTCTATTTTCTAAACTTTCTGTGAAGTTGTTGCATGAGTCTAAACATTTTTGTTTTATATTTTTGAACCTCATTAAACACATTGGTCTGCCTCAAGTCCGCATGCACAGAAAGGCTGGAAGCAGAAGTGAGAAATAGCTGGTGAGGAAATAGCTTGCCCGCAGAACAGTCTGTTGTAAGGAGGGCAAGGCTGAGAGCGTGGGGGCAGTGAAGTTCCTGGAGCCAGAACATGACCTTGCAGGAACCAGACCTCAGTCTGGTCCACAGCGAACACCTACACAAATTCAGGGTTTCCATTGTTAGCGCCCAAAGTACAGAAATGTCTGTTTTTTTAAAGAGCAAACTGCCTAAGTGCAAACACATATTGCATTCATTCCCATTTTTTCTGAACTCCAAATAACTTAGCATTTTCTCTGGAAAATTCCTTCACAAATAAGTAAAGTCGTTTCTGTTTCCAAATACTGATCTCCAGTTTATATGATCCAAGCTTCTTTGATTTTGTTGAGCTGTTTTTCTGTGTAAAACCTATTTTGAGGAGTTCCCTTCGTGGCTCAGTGGTTAACGAATCCTACTAAGAACCATGAGGTTGCGGGTTCGATCCCTGGCCTTGCTCAGTGGGTTAAGGATCCGGCGTTGCCGTGAGCTGTGGTGTAAGTTGCAGACGCGGCTCGGATCCCGCGTTGCTGTGGCTGTGGCAAAGGCCGGCGGCTACAGCTCCTGTTAGACCCCTAGCCTGGGAACCTCCATATGCCGAGGGTGCAGCTCTAGATAAAGGCAAAAAGACAAAAAAAAAAAAAAACCTATTTTGAACCAGAAGAGGTGAGCTTAGTTATCTTGCATACAGGAACGTGATGGTAGACTGTAGGGATGAACGTGTTGCTTGACTTTTCCATCATCTTCTTCTTTGAAACTTTTGATTTAAAAAAAATACACATGGGTACGTGCCATTGATTCTGTTGTAAAGGAAATTTAGACCCCAAGCCAAGAGCTGAACAGATCGTAGGTGTAAAACCAAACTATTTAGAGGCGTAGTCTCTGCGATAAATACTGTACCCAGCAATGTTAGTTTTTGAAGTGAGGAGTGGAAAGCTACCGCATCCAAGCAGGTAAGTGATTTTATTTGAAAGGCTAATTAACTCAACGTACAAGTTTTTCTTCTCCCAAAGACAAAGCGAGGGTGCGGTAACTTTCTACCAGTAAAATGAGGAAGGAAAGTTCTCTTTACCTCCTGTTACCTTTTTCTCATGGGAAGGCTGATGGAGGCTGTCGAATGCGACAGTGAAAGACCCATGCTTTTGGAATTCCTGTGTGGCACAGCAGGTTAAGGATCTGGCATCACCGCGGCAGCTCAGGTCGCAGCTGTGACATAGGTTCGATCCCTGGCCCAGGAACTTCCACATGCCACAGGAGCAGCCCCAAACAAACAAACAAAACCCTACGTGCTTCAGAGCTAGAGAGACGATCTAGGTTCAAATTATGTTTCAGCCACTTATTGGCTGGGGCATGCTGGGCAAATTACCTTCTTCTCTGTGCCGCTCTTCCTTCCCCTGTAAAATCAACCTTATGCCCAAGAGAAACAGCCCTTCCTTATACAAAGAATGGAAAGCAGCAGAACTGCCCAGCAACAGAAGCATCTGTGGGGGAATTACACAGCAGAGAAATTGAATGAACTGCAGCTGCTCGTGGAAGCGTGCGTGGACCTGAGGAGTGTGATGGCGAGGGAACAAGCGTGCCACCCTTTTTCATCAAGTCCAAATCGACTGAAACAGAAATAAAGCATTTGGGCACACGAGAGAAAAGCAGGGAAATGCACAGTTCTGGGTAGTGGTTGTGTGTGGGGAGAGAGGGAGATGGAAGTGAGTTGTTCACAGTCTGGTTTGTGTGGGGCAGTAGGTTCATTGGCAAGTTGGTTTTGTTGTTGAAAAGATGAATAAATGAATAAACGATGAACGAAAGAGGGCCATGCCTGGGACAAGAGAGTCTTCTGAACCAATTAACCCAATTACACGTTACTCCGTGCTGGACTAGTGCATCTGAACTTGCAAAAAAAAGAAAAAGAGAAAAAAAAAGAGAGACAAAGTAGAACCTACTTTATAGAGCTGTGACAAGAATTAAATGAGAAAATGCATGTCACATGCTTAACATACTGCCTAGAAAATAGTACGTTTTTAATAGATGTCTCAAATTGCTATTTTGCAGAACCATAGTTGTTAGGCTATTACAGACTTAGCAATGTCTCATAGACTTGGAATGTATCAATTCCAACCCCACAAGATGAATTCTAAGACTGTTCCTGGTGTCAATTCAGTTCTGCATCTATTCCAGATGAAGAGAACAGATCCTTGAAACCAGCCATTTGTTTTTGAGGGCCTGCCACGTGCCAGGTGTTGTGCTGGGTCCTGTGGCAGATCTGGTGTTTGCCGCTGCAGGGTACATGGTGGTGAACGAGTAAACAAATAATTGCATGGTCACCTAGGTGACTGGGGCCGGAAAGAGAAGAACACGGTGCCACGTGACACTGCTGACCCACAGAGAAGCAGCACAGGCTAGGCCCAGCCGTGAGGGGTCCACAGCCCGGCTCCACCTCACTGGGCGAGCACCAGGCTCAGGGCTGTGAGTGAACACATTAGCCTGAGTCAGGCCTTGAGAAGAGTGCCCTGCACACAAAGAGGATCGTGTCAGCATTATAAATAAAACACAGCAAGTGCATGTCCTGAAGGGTTCAGCCGCCTACTTTATCCACTGCACACGAAGCCCTCTTAGGTATGACAGGGGGTATTCTTTCCATTCAGGCTACTGGAACAACTGCCATCGGCTAGGTGGCTTCAAAACAGCAGTAATTTATTGCTCCCGATTCTGGAGGCTGACAAGTCCAAGATCAGGTGCTAGCAGACTCAGTGTCCAGTGGGAGTCCACTTCCTGGTTCTTGGCGCCTCCTTGCTGTGTCCTCACAGGGTGGGAGGAGCAAGGATGTTCCCTGGGGTCTCTTTCACCAGGACATGAACCCATCTACCTGCCCTAAGCACCTCCTAAGGGCCCCTCCTCCTAATACCATCATCACCTTGGAGATCAGGTTTCTGCATATGAATTTGGGGGTGGGGATGGGGTCTGAGCATTCAGCATGTGGCAGGGTCCACCCTGCCTTCATCCTCTGGTAACTTGGTCATCGTGGTCGTTGTTAGTGCTGCCGTCTTGGACTCTTCCTGCTCACAATAACCTCAGAGATTTAGCTGCTCTTTAACATTCAATTCAAGGAAGTGGTGCTGGCTTCCCTCACCTGTGAGAATGTCACATCACCTGAAGGTCTGTAAGCAGAGGGTGCTACAGGCTTCCAGCTTGGCTCAAGCCCGAGTCCACAATCCCACCTAACATGTTCCCGTTTCTCGCTCCCGGGGCCCGACCACTAGGGATTCACTTGTGGCTGTTGATTCAGACATAAGCCCATGTGGTCACCCCAGAGCCAAAGGCCCCAGGGTCTTGGTCACCTCCCGGTCTCTCACCCGTCTCACCCGTGAAAGCCAGCAAGAAACAATTTGTTGGGATAAACTGGTTTCACCAACTCGAAAACAGTTGCCTTACAATATAAGAACAGCAATACCCCGGATAGAAATGACAGGTGTGATTAACATAATAAGCTTCTTCCATGCAGTGAAATTGAAGGAGATATTAAGGTACAATTGCTGAGACACGTTTCATTCAACAAGCGCTTCTTAAACATCACGCGTGCTTATCTAGACAGTTTATAAAGAGGTGTCCGCTTTCACTTGTCACTTGAAATACATGTACTCATAATAAGCTTAAGAGATTATTTATAATAAGCTTTTAAATACGTTTCTCTGTTTCTGTGCTACGCATAGTTGATTCTGGGGGCGGGGGTGAAGCATCTCATGAGAAGGAGAATCCTTAGTCATCGCAGGATGCTGATCTGTGACTCCTTAGTCCAATACTAAGATATTCTGTTCTTGGCTTAGAGGCAGAGGCAGGGGTGGGGGTGGGGTGGCGTTGGGACAGGACTTTATTCAAAAAAAAAGCTAGGGTTCGCTTCTTCTCCGTAACTGTGAAATTGCGTTCAGTCTTGATGAAAACGAGTATAAGTTTTTGGAAAATTCCTATAAAAGTCCCTCCTGTAAAAGGTAAAGCATGTGTTCTTTGAGGAAGGGCTGAAGTCTAACCTTCTAACTACAGGCAATTCCTGCCAGGGCCCCGCCCCTTCACGCCTGGAAGGTTGGGGGCTCCCAGTGGCTCACCTCTGACCCCAAGTCACCGAGTCACTGAGACCTGGGCCCTGGCAAGGATGGGGAGTGCCTCTCCGCTGCCTCCCCAAATCCCACTCTCCCCATCGAGATTTTGATGTTAAAGAAGCTTCTTCCTGCTCCCCACATCCCCCCCAATGTCACGGTCTTGGTATACACGCAGGCATCATGATACGGGAATTTCTGAGTCCTTCATTTAAACAGGTGCTGTCACAGTAACTCAGTTACCTGTCCTTGTTACTCTCAATGTGGCGTCTCCTGCCTTCAGAGGAGATCAGGGCCAGGCAGGCAGTGACAGTGATGGAAACCCTGGCCTGGGAGGCGGGGCGTGGGCACCAGTGTCGGTCCCCACCAGCCAACCAGCCTCAGGTCCTGGGTCATTGTCACTGAAGGGTCACCTCCAAAGCCCCGGCCCTCCCAGAGGGCCTACTTCCCAAGTTTCTGCAGGCTGTTCGCTGGGCACATCATTTGCACAGAGGACAGGGAATCCACTGACTGTCCGAAGCCAGTTCAGCACGCCAGCCCCGCTTCCTTCCGGTGCTGGAAGCCTGGCTGTGGCCCATTCGAATCACTTGGTCTTGGCCAGTTTAACTCTGTTGCTTTGGGGAAACCCCTCAGTCAGCTCCAGATCGTCCCATTTCTCTCCTTCCCTTTCCTTCTCTCAGAATTAGTTCTGGATCAAGGGAGGCTTATTTAATGTTTTGTTATGTCTGTGATGGGCAGGGCACTGGAGCAGATTGTGTCAGTTCCATGCTGTCTTTGGCCTCCAATGAGCTGGGACTCACCCCTTGGTCCAGAGTGTTGTCCTTGGTCCCTGCTGAGCCCCTCCCCCACTGTGATGTCCTGCGTGTGGCCTCCCTTTACTCTGGCCTGTCTCTGCTGCCCAAGCTGGGGGCGGGCATGACTGGGAAACTGGGGGTCTCCGTCGGCACCATGCTCTATCAGAGCACCCAGGGAGTCCTCGCCCATGCCTAGGTGCTGGTCCTGAGCAAAGACCGCCCCCCCCCGACCCCCGACCCCCAACCCCTGCCAAACTCAGGGACCTCCATCAGGGCTTGTCTTTGGTTTGTTTGATTAGTCTGTTTTTTGGTCACGCCCATGGCATGAGGAAGTTCCCGGATCAGGGATCTAATCTGCACCACAGCAGTGACAATGCCAGATCTTAATCGCTCGGCCTCCCAGGAGCTGCAGTCAGGGCTTGCTTTGGTGGAAGATGTTGCCCCCTTCTCAGAAGCTTGTCAGCATCTGGCCCCTGGCCCCACTTCCTCTGATTCTTCTCCTTCCGGTCCCTGAACCCCCTGAACTCATCTCAGCTGGAAAAATAGCTCTGATGTTACCTGCAGTGTCCTCTCCCCCCGACCCAATTTCTTTACGGTGTAATCTGTTTATGCTGTGATCCATGCCCGGGTGGGTGAGGGAATGTGAAGACCAGGGCCGGCTTGTGCTCCAAGGAACTTAGGTGAAAAGATAGGTAAAGCCATAGAGAGTTGATTAAAATATAAAGGCACAGATTAATTGTATCAAAACCTGAGGAAGGTCAGAAATGACAAGTGAGACAGTGGGATGGAATGAACGTGGGTTGCAAAGTGCAATCCAGGGAGGGGAAGGGAGAAGAAGAGAGTGGGGACTCTTGGCAGTGGACGAGAGAGGCCACCCAGGACCCAAGAGGCTTGGGTGAGTGTCCACAAGTTGGAGGTGAACATAAGGGGGGGTGGGCCAGGAAAGACTTCTTCTTCTTTTTTTTTATCTTTTTAGGATATGAAGGTTTAACACTGGAGGTTCCCAGGCTAGGAATCGAATCAGAGCTTAGCTGCCGGCCTACACTGCAGCCACAGCAACGCCAGATCCGAGCCGCCTCTGCGACCGACACCACAGCTCACAGCAGCGCCGGATCGTTAACCCACCCACCGAGGCCAGGGATGAACCTGCGTCCTCATGGATACTAGTCAGATTCCTTTACTGCTGAGCCACAGCGGGAACTCCCAGGAAAGACTCTTGAGCAGAACAATGCCGACCAAGGAGGACCCAAGCTGCCCACAGAAGATGAGGGTGAGCAGCCGGGGGAAGGAGCTGAGCAGGGCAGCATTGAGTTGGATTTGATTAGATGCTTCTGGAGGGCCCAGAAGAGCAGAATCCTGGCCCAGCAGGAGAAATGGGTACAGATCAGATGGTCCATGACCAGTCCTTGGGGCGGGGAGGAGTGGGAAGGAGCATGCTGAGGGCCAATATGAAGAATGCTGTTGCAGGTGCAAAGCCATCGGGTCCCGGCCAAGGGGTTTTGGGTGGGATTCTGGTGAAGAGAAAGACCCAGACTGCAGAGGAAGAAGCTGCCATCCTTGGCACCTGCTGGCGGGTGAGGAAAACCGGAGAGGCAGCAAAGATTACTGAGACCTCAGACTTGCAGAAGCAACAGGACACTGGCACAGCCCATAAGGACAGAGAAGTTGGGCAACAGGGAAGGCTGGGTGAGGAAGGGTGGGGAGTCTGAGGTCTCGGGCTATTTATATTCAGCTGGAGACCTTGGTACGTGACTGAGAGAGGAGAGGCCAGGGCGTGTGCTGGCATGGGGGGGGGGTGGCAGAAGGTAGTGGGTGCAAGGTGCTTGGTGCAGTGTGACCAGAGGATGGGGAGGTGGGCTCTGTGTGATGAGAAAGACAGGTGCCCCCCCCCCCCCCGGAAGGGTGTGGCTCGGTGGGAGACCTGTCAGTCCTCTGCTGCTCCAGCCCTGAGCTCAGAGCACGGGGAGCACAGCCAGGGCACCACCATGTGTTGAATGTACAACGTGAACTTGACAATCCCCTTTACAGCACTGACAAGGTGACGTGGTTTAGGCACAAAAGGAGCATAAATAGGATTTGGAGACTGGCAAACTTGGATGCAAATCCTAGATGGGTAAAGAAAATGGGGTGTATACGTACAATGGAATATTATTGAGCCTAAGAAGCAACGAGAGTCTGACACTTGCTACAGTACGGATGGTTCTTGAGGACATTACGCTCAGTGAAACAAGCCAGTCACAAAACAACAGTAGGCATGATTCCACTTATAAGGGGTATGCAGAGTAGTCCAGCTCAAAGAAACAGAAATAGCCTGGTGGTTGCCAGGGGCTGCAGGGAGGGGAGAAGGGGATTTGTTCAATGAATATGTAGTTTCAGTTTTGCAAGATGAAAAAAATGCCAGAAATCTTTTGCGTGATATGTGAATAGAGCTAACGCTACTGGACTACAACTTAAAATGGTTAAGATGGTCAATTTTATATGTTTTCGCCAACGACCAAAATTTTTTTTTAAATCCTAGCTCTGTTCTTGCAGGGATTGTGTGGCCTTGACTCTGTGTAAGTCAATTGTCTCAGTTTCCTCATCTGTAAGATGTGCATAGAATACCTGCCTCTTAAAGATATTCTGAGGATTTGATGGATGTGTGTACGTGAAGCCCCTAATACATCACCCAGCACCTAAAAAGTATTCCCACTTTAATGAAATTCGATGCACTGAATTTAGTTCCCTACTATCAAAACCTGGATGGGAGTTTCCATTGTGGCTCAGCAGGTTAAGGGCCCAATGTTGTCTCTATGAGGATATAGCTTCGATCCCTGGCCTCGCTAAGTGGGTTAAGGATCCAGCATTGTGTGAGCTATGGTGTAGGTCGCAGATGTGGCTTGGATCCTGCATGGCTGTGGCTGTGGTGTAGGCCAGCAGCTGGAGCTCTGAGTAGACCGCTAGCCTGGGAACCTCCATATGCTGCCTGTGCAGCCATAGGAAGGAAAGAAGGAAAGAAGGAAGGAAGGAAGGAAGGAAAGGAAGGAAGAAAGGAAGGGAGGGAAATCTGCATGGTTTTCTTTTAAGGACCTAGACTTCTTTCAGCCTTTAGCCCCTTGTGACTTGCAGCCTCATAATACCGAGGGTGAGGTGGTGAACAGGAAGCCCCCAGCTGCTACTTCCTAAAACTTCATGATGGACCACCCACGAAGGGTCCCAGCACCCCTGCGCTGCCTCAGAGGAGGGTCCCAGGTAAAGAGGTCACTCTTGCCATCAAAAGAAGCTGAATATTTTCTCCTCTGACGCAAATGGGCAGAATCTAGATGCCACTGGCCAGCACCATGGGTCTGCAGACTTTCTGGGAGGAAACCCCTTGCAAAGCTGCAGTCGGGAGTAACGGGCCTTCCAGTGAGCCTGTGGGAGAGAACAAACCTCCTTGGGGATATTATTACTGAATTTTTAGTGCGTGAAGTGAAATCTGAACCAGTCCCATGTAGCGTCTTAACCTTGCCGGAGGTCCGTGCCAAGAACCAGACAAGGGAACATGCTTTGGAGAATTGCCGGAACTTGAAAACCCAAAAGCAGAAAACCTCAGACCAGACCAGAACATTCTCTCAGCCAACCCTGGCTAAGGGTTTTTCTTCATCTTTAGCGAGAGGCGTGTGCGAGCTTATGCCAGAACTCCGTCGTATATTGTGCCGCACAGTGTGTGGCGTAAAATGGTAAATTAGCTGGGAGTTGCCGGATTGGCCTTATTTCGCCGCGTGGGTTCAAGCTTTCTCGATACTTCCTTTTGTTATCTTCATCAAGTCACGGGTCACAGACAGCCACCAGCTATTATTACAGCCAGATACCCAGGGTGGACGCCTTCTGACTCTGGCGGTTACAGTCCTGGTGCCCGGACTTTCCAGGTAAGCAGCTACCTTCACACAGTGCTGTCTGGGTGTGCGGCTGTAACAATAGTGCACCACACCCTGAAAGACAATATGCCAGAATATCAAACTGTCCTCCGACAGGCACTATGTCACGTAGGACTCTTTCGGCCCAGCACAAGCCGGTCCCTCTGAAGACGCCAGGCTCTAGAGGGGGGTCAGTCAGGCTGATCTAGCAGTTACCTACTGCTCTCAGCTTTCTCAGGCTGGCTTTTATATTTTGTTCTAGGGTCTGTCCCCGCCTGGAGTGACAGCATGGTGGAGGGGACGGAACGAGGGGCCTCGGCATCGGGCAGAAGCAAGGGGACACCCCACTGCTATCTCCTTGCATGGCTGTGTAAGCTCATCCTGTGATTTAACTTTTCGGGATCCAGGCCACCTCCTGGTCCAGAGGAGCTGCTCCCAGCCGTGAGCGGCTGCCGCTCACCCCACCCTGTGTCGCCCACCCTCTTGTTTCTCCCATTCTGATCCTTGATTCATTCTTTCATCCTTTCTAATCCCACAACCGGCTCCGAGGCCTTGAGCTCTTTCTCTGGTGAGCTCAAGATACCCCCATTCCCTCACACACTGACTCCCTCATAAACCGCTTCTGACAGTCCTGAAAAGTCCACCTTTTTTCCCCCTTTTTTTTCTTTCTAGGGCCGCACCTGTGGCACATGGAGTTTTCAGGCTAGGTGTGGAATCAGAGTTGTAGCCGCCCACCTACACCACAGCCACAGCAACTGCGGGATCCTTAACGCACTGAATGAGGCCAGGGATCAAACCCGCATCCTCGTGGATACTAGTCGAGTTTGTAACCCACTGAGCCACAAAAGAAACTCCCATCTCTGCCGCCTTTAAACGCACTCACCCCTCACCCGTTATTCACACCCAGTTTTGGCCACGCCTACAGCACGCAGACCTCCCAAGCTAGGGGTGGAGGCCAAGGCACAGCAGCGACCATGCCGGATCCTTAACACGAGGCCACCCGCGAATTGCTCTTCCTCCCTCTTTAGCAGAAGTGTGACGGGGCCCTCCATTTCGGGGCTGTCCCCAAGGCCTTCCATGAATGTGACCGGTGGCCCAGATCTCAGCGTTCTCTCACCCGGCTCCCATTGGGACCCGGCCTGTTCCATCCCACTTCCCATGCTTTGTTTCGTGTTCCCATCCTCTGTGTGTGACATTTCGTGTTCCCATCCTCTGTGTGTGTGAGAAGGAAAGCACGTTGTACTTTCTCTCCTAAATGCCAGGACCACTTTTCAACCCAGACCCCGCAGCCCACTTGTCGCCAGAGGCCCAGCGGGACGGGCCGGCCCCTACGTGCGCTCTGGCCCGCCCCTCCTTCCGTCTCAGCATCCTGCTCGGAACTTGCTCCCAAGGAGATGCTGTTCGTTAACTTGGAGGGAGCCCCGGTCTCATGGCTACGTGTTCAAATGAAAGGGCCGTCCAGTCCACAAGGATCTCCCCGCTTCCTGCCGAGAAGAGGTCAGTGTCTCCTTTCCCTTGGACTTGGAGTCGCCTTCCTCCAGGAAGTGGGTGTTGCAGCTTTTACACGGTGGCCGAGGGGCCGGTTCGGTCCTGGCGTTTTTATTTGAGAAGCTGAATGGGGGGTTTCGACAAGTGTTCAAAGGCTGGCTCTCTTCTGTCGGCCCTGCACCCTTCATTATGTCAGGTTCACGTACGTGCCCTTGGTTGAGTGCGTGTCTCTGATTTGCAATCTTGCGCTCATCAATGCTGCTGAGGACAAAGCAGTCTGCAGAGTTTATTTGTTCTCTCTCAGGCTGAAAACAAAACCACGGGGCTGTTTGTGACCCAGACCTGCCCTGACATTTGGATGGGCTCTGGGTCCCCTGCAGAGAGCTCTGGTCAGACCTGTGGGGGTATCTGAGGGGGGGCCCCCCTGATCAAACCCAGGGCCTGGCACCCTGCTGCAGCTGTGAAAGAGTGAGCTGAGGCAGGCCGCTGTTTGCTGCTCGGAGATGCAGGAGAGCGGCTTATCTCCAGTCTCCCCACAGACATCTCTGGACACATAGGGTCGCTGATCTGTTTTGACTCATTTTTACTTTCCCCCCCTAATGGTTAAAAAAGAAAACAAGCTTTAAAGATGACTTAATTGCTGTCCCACGTTACCTCATGGGAAAGCACCAACCTCCCCGGAGTGCCGAGTCAGAGCAGGGCCGTGCCCGCGCGAGAGAGGATTTGGAGTTTGCACCCTTTCAGGCTGTGTGACCAGACCCTGAAGGGCTGTGAGCGGGACTTTGGTTCCCCATCTGCAAAAATGCTGGCTGCCAGTTTTTAAATAAGGAAAAACATGAAAGTTCCCGTTGTTGGCTTAGTGGGTTAAGAACCCAGGTGGTATTCATGAGGGTGTGAGTTCGATCCCTGGCCTCGCTCATGGGTTGAGATCTGGCGTTGCCACAAACTGCAGTGTAGGTCACAGATGTGTCTCAGATCTGGCGTTGCTGTGGCTGTGGCGTAGGCTGCAGCTCTGATTCAGCCCCTAGCCTGGGAACCTCCATATGCCACAGGTGCAGCTGGAAAAAGAAAAAGGAAGAAGCATGAAGACATTGCACCGTAGAGAACGACCTAGATGGTCTCTATTGTAATAACTCCAGGCAATATAAAATAGGTGTAGCAGGCGCACCATTCCTTTCCTGAGAAACTTTACAGGGACAGTTACTGTTACGACTCCTGGTTGACAGCGGAGAGGGCAGGGTTTAGGGAAGTGATGTCTGAGGCAGAACTAAGTGCTGGATTGAGAGGTTTGCCCTTGACTCCTGGTGGTGACTTCAGGGTTAGCTTTAGTTGATTATACATTCCAAATACAATCCACGCTCTTTGTAAAAACATGCAAACAACAGAAATATGTAAAATATGCAAAGCAAGAAGTGATGGGCCGGCTTCCTCAGAAGGGGGTCCGCAGGCTGGTGACGAGCCACCTGGATCAGTTCCAGGCACGCACACTGAGGACAGTTTGTTTTAATGAAAATTAGATCATCCTCCATGCATTGTTCTGCATGACAGTTGCATTTTTTATCCTTAAGTGGAAGTATCATGGCCTGGGAAGTCGGTGCAGGCTTCTGCATTGGAGCCGTGGGTAAGCCCTCAGTCCCCTGTGTTAGTGGCTGCTTGTTTTGGGGCAAATTGCATCATTGCTTTGAGTCTCATCTTCCAAAATGGGTGCTGTGCTGTTTGACTTTCAGAGCTCTTATGAAGATCAGAGGTGATACATGCAAACGCCAGGCACGTGCTAAGGAGGAAGGATTGGGATTCTTTCTCTGTTCCTTCCTTCCTCCCTCCCTCCTCCCTCCCTCTTTCTTTCTTTCTTTCTTTCCTTCCTTCCTTCCTTCTTTCCTTCCTTCCTTTCTTTCTGCCTTCCTCCCTCTCTTTCTTTTTCTTTCTTCCTTCCTTCCTCCCTCTTTTTTCTTTCATTCTTTCTTTCCTTTTCTTCTTTCTTTCTTTCCTTTCTTTCTGCCTTCCTCCCTCTCTTCTTTCTTTTTTCTTTCTTCCTTCCTCCCTCCCTCCCTCTTTCTTTTCTTTTCTTTCTTTCTTTTTTTGGCTGCGCCCATGGTGACACGCAGAAGTTCCTAGGCTAGGGATCGAACATGAGCTACAGCAGTGACAGTGCTGGATCCTTAACCCCTATATCACTAGAGAACTCCATCTTTTTATTTATTTATTTATATTTTTTTGTTTTTTGCCTTTTCTAGGGCCACACCCGCGGCATATGGAGGTTCCCAGGCTAGGGGTCTAACGGGAGCTGTAGCCGCCGGCCTTCGCCACAGCTACAGCAACGCGGGATCCGAGCTGCATCTGCAACCTACACCACAGCTCACGGCAACGCCGGATCCTTAACCCACTGAGCGAGACCAGGGATCGAACCTGCAACCTCATAGTTCCTAGTCGGATTCGTTAACCACAGAGCCACGGCGGGAACTCCCAGAATTCCATCTTTTAAAAAAAAATTTTTTTTATTGAGGTATAGTTGATTTACAACGTTGTATCAATTTCTGCTGTACAGCAAAGTGATTCTGTTTTACATATGACTATTTCTAATAATCTTTAAATTCTAAGGTATTTTTCACTCTTGAACTAGCAAAATACTATATTTTTCTCCTAATTTGAGCAAGATAGGTTGTTCATAAAGTTACTCTCTTAGATGCTTTATTTCAGTAAATTTTCAGTGGACTTCATTCGTTTTTTCTTTTTCGAAATCAGTGGCTTTCACCCTTGGATCCACATTATAATTACTTGAGACTTAATACTCTGCAATAACCTATATGGGAAAAGAATCTGAAAAGGAATATGCATATGTATGACTGATACCCTTTACTGTACACCTGAAACTAACACAACATTGTAAGTCAACTATACTCCAGTAAAATTGTTTAAAAATTACCTGAAAAGCTTGTGAAAACCCCAAACCAGGATGCACCACAGAATGACATCAGAATCTCTGTGGACAGGACCTAAGCCTATGTATTTTTCTGAAGATGCCCAGGGGATCCCAACACTCAGGCTTGGCAGAAAATCATTGTTTTATGTGATGCTGTACATGCTCTCAAGTATTGCAAATTATAAAGTATATGTATATATATATGTGTGTGTGTGTGTGTGTACTTATTATAAAAGCACATTAAAGAATTTTAGAAAATAGAAAAAAGCAAACAAGATATATGTAACCAATTTACTTTGCTGTACATCTGAAATTAACACAACTTTGTAAGTCAACTATATTCCAATAAAATTTTTATAAAAATCAAGCAGTTCACTGAAAATCTCACCACTTTTATCGATAAAAATTTCTGCTGGTGTGCCAGCAGTGGTGAATTTATTTTTTTTTCTATACATAGATTTTAAAATATATAATTTTCAAATGTAATCCCGTTTGCCTTTTCATTGCCCTGAACAGCTGCATTGTAGAGAAATTGGCTTCAGGCTCAGAGCGCTGGTGGGGCCCCAGGCCAAGTTCAAGTCCTCACCTTGGCCACGTGGGGAGTCTACCTGCCTCCCATCCCTTTCTGTTACTATGGCTCATTTCCTCTTTCAGAGTGCAATAACCAGTGGAAACGTGCAGGCGGTAACGGGTACTGGCTGCAACCAGGAAGCGAGGAAGGATGACCGTTTCCACGTGTCACTGTGAAGCCAGGTTACAGCCCTTTGCTCTCCGTGGTGAAAGCCCCACTACTTAAGAAGCTCTTCACAGAGTTCCCATCGCGGCTCAGCGGAAAGGAATCTGACTAGCGTCCGTGAGAACACAGGTTCGATCCCTGGCCTCACTCAGTGGGTTACGGATCCGGCGTTGCTGTGAGCTGTGCTGTAGGTCACAGACGCGGCTTGGATCCCGCGTTGCTGTTGCTGTGGTGTAGACTGGTAGCTGCAGCTCTGATTTGACCCCTAGCCTGGGAACATCTATATGCCACAGGGGTGACCCCCCCCACCCCCCGCAAAAAAAAAAATCTCTTCACAAAGCCTGTGGGAAGTGCATAAGCAACAGGTGACAGAGGTGCTGGCCAGACGGAGTCATGTGGCCGAGCAGAGTCATGTGGCCGGGGGAGAGGACTCCCCCGCCCCCGCCCCCGGTCTCCCAGACCGTATTCACTGTCTCTTCCCACCCCCCGCCCGGAGAGAGTAAATGTAGAGTTTAAAATAATCTAGTCTTTTATTTTCTTTTAATGAGAGTTGCAACGTTTATTTCCAGTTCTCTCTTGTTTTTTGTTTTTGCTTGCTTGTTTGTATTTTTTTCTTTTTTGCCACACAGGCAGTACATGGAAGTTCCTGGGCCAGGGGTCCAACCTGCGCCCCAAAGCAGTAACCAGAGCCACAGCTGTGAGAACACAGAAGCCTTAACCCACTAGGCTGTCAGAGAACTCCCGAAACAATCCATTCCTGACCGATAACTACTTTCTGCTGTCCCTTCTGTAGGATAGGTGCTGTGTCAGGTGTGTTTATTTATATATGTCTTCTCATTTTCTGGACTCACACTGGCCTCGTCATGAAAATTGCTCCACATACACAGCTAAGGCCTGAGCTTCGGACACTTACTGAGAAACCCGCCCGCAAGGATTCGGAGGAATCCGAAGACAGACAGCAGCCAATTCGCTGGATGTCGGCCCACAAGCAGGTGTATTGGAGGGAACGGGCCGTGGGTGGGACAGGGAACAGGGTGGGAGGGAGGGAAGAATCTTTCTCAAGAAGAGATTCCCGGGAGCAGGGAGGCTTCTGAGGTTGTCTCAGAGGCAGAAGGACATTTGTGGGGGGTGGGGAGGGCACTGAAGCAGAGCAATTCCACAGCTGACGAAGGGGCATTTATATTGGGGTTCCCCTGCCTGACAGCCCCAGGAAGGAAGGGTCTCCTGGCCCTTTCTTCATCGTGAAGCGAATGCCATGCGGTTTGCAAAGTGAGACGACAACAGTGTCAGCAATGTGGGCCCCCCCCCATAGATGTTTGCCGATGGGCTGCGTTTAGCTCACTCCAAGAGAGGGGGCGCTCGCAGTTTGGGGGCCTCAGTCCTGCCCGGCACAAGCTGTGAAGAGGGTGCTTTTACACCTGCTGTCCTCATTGACTAAGGCGAAGGAGCCGAGAGGTGACGTTGAAAACCGGGCTGGCATTTGTGGCTACGTGGTTGGGCCTAGAGATGATCACACTAAGGGAAGTGAGTGAGAGAGAGAAAGTCAGATACCCTGTGATACCACTGCTGTGTGGAATCTAAAATATGGCCCAGGGAGTTCCCGTCGTGGCGCAGTGGTTAACGAATCCGACTAGGAACCATGAGGTTGCGGGTTCGATCCCTGCCCTTGCTCAGTGGGTTAACGATCCGGCGTTGCCGTGAGCTGTGGTGTAGGTTGCAGACGCGGCTCGGATCCTGCGTTGCTGTGGCTGCGGCGCAGGCCAGTGGCCACAGCTCCGATTAGACCC